>OY728131.1:1507965608-1509165608 GCA_963277665.1 Viscum album | reverse complement strand
CAAAGTGCCTTTATAGTTTTTCGGATGTGGGAGGAAAGGAGGACTTTTATAATGGAGGAGGAGTGGCACACTTGTAATATTTTAAAAGAAAGGAATCCCACCCACGTTTTGTTTATTTAAAGTATATAAATAATGATCTAAAGTATCTAAAAGAGAGTATAGGATCTAAATATGGGCAGAAAATAGATTTTTGATAGTTTTATGGGTCGTTTGGGCATTATGGTTATGGTTTAGTCTCTTATTAATCTTAATTTAACCTTAATCATTGTAAATAGTTTTAATTACTTTCACTAATATTTTTTGTCAAAAACTAATTTGACCTTATTAGAAATTAGAAATTATTCTTATTATAAATATGGAATTTATTTTTCTAAATTCAAATCATATAAGTGGAGGAAATCAAATTAAAATAAATCTCGTAGACGGAACGATAATGCATGTTTTTAAAGTAAAAATGTCCAAAAGTTTGTTACGTGTTTGTAGTCAATTTCAAAGAGAAATTCATTACAATGACCTAAATTAGAAAAAAATTAATACAATTATTATCTAATTAATCATTAAGTATAATTTAAAATATAATTTATTATTACAAATAAATTATATAAAAAAGAAATTTTGAACTAAAATTCAATATTTTTCACTTTTCATTAAAAAATGAAACTTCATAGAAAAATATCAAAACGTAACCATAAGATAATTTATATGTTTCTCTTCTAAATATTAAGTTTATTTTGATATGTTAAATTTATAAAAGGGTCAAAATTTTGATTTAAAAACTCGAAAAGAGGCAAAACTACATATATAAAAAATATAGTATTTTCTATGTTTTATTGGTTTTTCTCTTTTCTTAGGAATATAAAATATATTAGATTAGTTTAAAAATATTTAATTGGATATTTAATATATAAATTTACTATATAAAATCTCTAAATGTGTAAGTATTTTATTAATTGTTTAAAACATAACTAAAGATTGTATTGTTTAAATCGGGTGTTGTGTGTAATTTAAAAATATAAAAAAAATTAAATTTATTCTAAAAGGAAAATATGGTAAAGTATTGGGGTGATACAAAAATACCAAAACCAATACACTTAAGGAGGTTCTCAATAATTATATAAGAGGTAAAATTCACTTCCTTTTCCTTTTAATTTATTTTCATGTTATTTTCTTTTATTATTCTCTCCTCGCCTCCCTTCATCCAAATAACATGATAACTCCAATACCATAAATATAATATAATTTTATTATGATAATGGAATAATCAATCATTAATACTTTTATCCTTTCACTTTTATTTTAAAAATGGAAATGTTTTTTGTGAGGTGTTGTTTCATCACTTTCATGGACAACAAGTTTTCATTTTCTTTCACCGTCTTCAAGGATATTTATGAAACAATTTTAATGGTTGAAACAGATTTTGAAATTTATACTATAACCCTTTTTATGTTTTGGATGTAACATATTTACAAAATACTAAACGATAAAACAAAATGAGTTCGTTATGATAAAAAACTGTCGTAATAATCTAAACGACCATCACTAATGTGTTATCTAATGATTCATACTCATACTATATAAAAAATTATATATATAACCATTTTAACTTATTTATGTTCATTAATAACATATAATTCCGATTTTGTAGAATTATACCCATTTTACATGAACTCTATTACTTATAAAGAAGTGAACCGATCAGGAAAACTAAGAAAAAGAATGCTCCAGAACGATGAAATTAAACACTATAACTCATCAATAAGTCCATAAATGAACTTAATAAAACAATATTAAATCTAATACATATAGAAAAGGTTCTTAATAAATTAATTAATGGATTTAATTATATTATCCAGGACATTAGGGTCAAGTGCAGAACACATTTGGACATAAGGTAAGGGTTTTCCTCTTAAACCTTTATTTTTATTTAGGTTATGATTTCTTCCTTTATACACCACTGTAATTATTTATTAGTTTTATATAATTCATATAAATTATATATATATATATATTCCAAAATCATATATCTAAATTATTTCATCGATCTTTGAATGGGATAATAAATATTTTTCATGGTTCCCTTCTCATTTCTTCATGATATGTAAGTCTAATTAAAGGTAACATCTCAATTTCTTACCCATTTTCAAGTACCATCCATATTATATTTTTAGACACCATTATTTTTATAAAATCACTAATTTTTTCATGAAAAAATATGTTTTTTCATCTCTGGTTTTATACAAATAATCATGAAAAATACAAATGATTTTTCCAAAATAAATCTTCTTCGCAAAGTAAAAAAGGGTATTTCTATCAAGAATTCATCGATGATTTTATTAGAGTGTTTTCATATATTTCAAAACCACTGTTGAATTTTATTCTTTATTTATTTTTATTTCTTACTTTTATCATCCAACATATTTTATTAAATGTTTTATAATCAGTTTGACTGTGGATGTGCTATCTTGATACCATTCACTTTATAACTATGAATGGTTAGAGATTATGTTTATTGATTGGAGAAATTTATTTATATTTCATTTATATATGTTTTTTATGTTTATAAAAGTTCATATGAGGAATTAATTGGACTTAGCGAGTTATGGTTGGGGCCCATTATAATCCCTCGATTCATAAGTAGGTATCATGAGACAAATTAAACCGGGCTTTTACACATTATGCTTGGTGTCTTTTATAAGGCCTTGATGATATGTTTATGATGTATAAAAATATGAATTCACTCATTATGAAACTATTAATTGATATTTCATGTGATTATTTGACAAGTACAATATCCATGGTTGTGTTTTATTATTGAATTATTTAATTATCATTTATTCCCTCTATTTTATCCTCATGATTATGTTTTAATGGCATGCGTACTTTTAGTTATTCACCATACCTTATATTTTGTGCTTACACTATATTACTTACCCATAATGAGCATTTGAGATCAACCCTTTCTTATATTTTATATTTCCCTAGGATTTGAAGATGAATATTATGAATTAATTTTAGGGATAATATAAGAGTTGTGTATGTTTCTAATGTAATCTCTATATTTTTTTCCCTTTCAAAGTTATAATGTAAAACTTATATATGTATCTCGTTTTACAAAACTACTAAACTAATTAGTCCTTCATGATATGACTTCCTTTTTTATTATACCAATGTAATGAAGTAAGGCACCAGTTCTGAGAAACTAGGGTCGTGGTCTCTATAGTTGGTATCGAATGAAGTTTAGTAGAAACCATGAAAACTATAATTGGAAAACATAGATTATGGAACATAATACTTTTAGGATAAGAACAGAAAAAATCCTAGAATTTTGGTAAGGTAGATATTATGTGGATCTCACTAGAAATGCATCCCTGTCTGGATACTATAAGTGGATATGGTTCTGGAACTGATGTACCTTGGGGTAACAACTCCAACAAGGTTTCATGGTCCTGACTCCGAGTATCATGGTTCATGACAACAGGACTTTTTGTGCACCTAGTTTGACACCCCAAGGTTTATTCTTAGGATAAGTCATGTTTTATTTACAACCCATTATAAAGGCTTTAAAACTAAATATTTTCCCAAAGAAAGGAAGATTATGATTATTAGAATAACTATGAATATAATTTCAATTTATGTTATGTATTTTTATAGTTTGAGAATATTAATTATGATTTATAACCTAATATAGTGTATTCCATTATTTATAAATGGCACCTAGTAGAAGGAATAGAAATCATATCAACGCACATATCCCATATAGGGATTTTCCTCCTATGCAAGATGATGGTGCTGGTATTGGAGCTCTGACAGGTGATGAGAAACTTATAACTATACTGGGATAGATGAATTAGGTTATGAACAATAACCATACCCATGTGGAGCATCATAATTCACAATGTAGAGTAGCAATGTTATTTTATTTTATGCAACAACATCCACCATTATTTAGTGGAATTACAAAACCATTTTTAGTAAAGAAGTGGATGAGTTTATTAGAGAAGATATTTCTCATATTGGGAAGTGATGGAAGGGAGAAGGTTATCATGGAAGTTTATCATCTATCACAATATGAAGATAATGGTGTTCGTTAATTCAAAACAAAAATGAGGAGAAATAAATTAACAAAATTTAATGGAGGGATTTAAATGATATTTTCCTAGAAAAATATTTTCCTCATGAATAGTGAGTAGATATGGAGAAACAATTCTTGATTAGTGGATAAAAAAAGGATAAAACCATTGAGAAGTATGAAGACAGCTTTAAATGGTTATCATGGCATGCGACAGACAACATAAATAATCCAAAGATCAATATTGATCAATTATAAGATGGTTTAAAACCATTCCTCTAATGGACACTACTCTCCTAAAATTTCTTGTCATATGAAGATACAGTCTCATGTGATATCAAGACAGAAAAATAATTCTCTAATCATTGTGACTTTAAAGGAAATAAAGATAAGAAGAGGTTTTCTGAACAGTCTAGGAAAGGAAACATGGAAGAAGGAAATAAGGGAAGAGTTGATTTTCCATCCTGTGATTATTGTGGGAAGAAACATCCTGGTACTTTCGTGAAGGGTATGGGTGTTTGTTACAATTATGGAGAAAAAATTCACCAATCCCATGATTGAATGGGAAATAAAAAAACTACCAATGTTCAAATATAAAATTAAAAAAACATGGGACATTTTGAAAAATTTTGTCCTAAGAGTCAAAGAAAAATTTCCCCCAGCTACTGTAATCATTTCTTCAGAATAGTCTAATGCTTTATTTGATTCTAGATCATCAAATTCTTTAATATCTTCTAATTTTTTCAAGAAAAATAGACATTTCCCTTTTGATTTAATAATAGATTTTTCAGTAAAAACTCTTAATGGAATTATCATTGCATCAAAGATATGTTATTTAGTCCCCTTTATGAAACATAAATTTTCTTTAGTTGTTTACCTTTTCATCATACATATGATTTAATTTGACATAATCCTCATTATATACTGGATTTCAAAATATGATGTGAAAATCTATTCACAAAAGAAGTAAATTATTATTGGTGAGGTGGATGTGGAATGCCTTATCTTTAGAGCAGAAACCTCATCATCTGATTCTTATCTAGATCCACCACTAGTAGCTCTACTTAATGAAATCCTAGTGGATGAATAGAAAACATCATCTATAGATGAGGAGAGAAATATTCAAATTTAAAATGTATCTATTGTGAAAGAATATATTGATGTATTTATGAGGATTTACCTAGAAATCCTCTAGAGTAGAAAGTTGAGTTCTCTATTGATTTAATTCTTAGTGTCTAACATATATAAAAGACTCCTTATAGAGTCTGCACTATGTAATTATTAGAACTAAAGAAATAACCAGATGAATTTAGTGATAAGGTATTTATTCTCCCTAGAGTTCTCCCACAGGGATCCCTTGTTCTCTTTATCAATAAGAAATATGGATCCATGAGGTTGTGCATTGATTATTGAGAAATCAATGCTATTAAAATAGATAACAAGTATCTCTAACCTCACATTGATAGATTATTTGATAAAATTCATGGAACTTGATACTTTTTGAAGATTAAACTTTGATATGGATATCATTTGTTGTGTGTGAGAGAGGAAGATATTACAATGACAACATTTTGAACTAGGTATGGACATTACTATATTATAGTAATTCCATTTGGAATGACTAATGCACCCTTTTTCTTTATGGATATAATGATTCGAGTGTTCAAGTAATATCATGATGAATTTTTTGTGGTATTTATTAATGATATCTTGATATATTCCAAAATCTATGAGGACCATGAAAACTACTTGCGGGTTTTTCTAGAGACTCTTAGAAGAAAATAATTATATAGGAAGTTTAGAAAGTGGGAATTATGCCTTTAAATAGTTTCTTTTATTGGCCATATTGTATCTAAGGATGGAATATCAGTTTATCCTATGAAGAGAAAAGTTGGTTTAGGAATGTCCTACACCAATGACCATAACTTAAGTATGTAGTTTAATTGTTTTAGTAAGTTATTATCAGCATTTCATTCAGAACTTCACCCGTTTAGCTTAACTATTAACCAAGATTACTCATAAAAGGGCTAACTTCATATAAAGAAAATAATGTGAATAATGTTTTCAATAATTGAATAGGAGATTAGTGAATTCCCTGATCTTGACTCAGCCATCAGGAAATGGTGGGTTTATGATTTATAGTGAGGCGTCAAATAAAGGACTCGGTCATGTACTTATTCAGAATGATATAGTTATTGTCTATGAATCAAGGTAGTTAAAAATTTGTGAACAAAACTATCCAACTCAGGATCTCGAGTTAGCAGCTGTAATTTTGAGTTTGATGATATGGATACACTATATCTATGGTCAAAGATGTGAGATATATACATATCAAAAGAGCTTGAAATATATCTTCTCATAGAAAGAACTCAACATGAGGCAAAGGTGATGGATCGAACTACTTAAGGATTATTATTGTTAAATACACTACCACCCAGGGAAGGTGAATAAGGTAATAGATGCATTATGTAGGAATGATCATGGAGTTTTGAACAAAATGAGAATTGATAAGGATCCTATGTATATGGGTCTAGAAAAGATAAATATGGGAATTATCAAGGAAGGTGAAACATATTAACTTTTTCAATTGGTTTCCCAACCATCTTTATTGGAAAGGATTAAAAGTTTTTAGTTTGATGATGAGAATCTTCAAAATAAAATTAATGGTGTGAATGATTGGAAGTTGACAGACATTGTGCATGAAGATAGAATTCTGAAATTTGGGAGAAGGCTTTGTTTTTCCTCTATATCCATGCTAAAAAGGAGATATTAGATGATTCCCATAGTTCAAATTTCTCTATAAAACCTGGTATCACTAATATGTATAGAGATTTTAAGGAAAAATTATAGTTGAATAACATAAAGCAGGGAATTACTGATTATATAACAAGATATCTAGTTTTTCAACAAGTGAAGTCTTAAAGACAACATCCTAGAGGATTCAGGAAACCTCTTCCTATTCTTATATGGAAATGGGATGACATCCCTATGGTTTTTTCCCCTGGATTACCAAAACCACCAAGAAATAATTATGAAATATGGGTAATTGTCGATCGACTAACCAAATATGCACATTTCTTTACTATAAGGGAGTATTTTCTACTGGATAACCTTGCATGACTCTATATTTATTAAGTTTTAAGACAGCATGAAGCATGTCTCTCAATTATTTCTGATCATAATCCATTATTTACATCAAAATTTTATAAATGTCTTCATAAATCATTGGATATTGAGCATCATTTTAGTAATGCTTATCACCCTCAAACTGAAGGGAAATTGGAAAGGATGATCCAAACATTAGAACACATTTTGAGATCATGCTCCCTTGACTTTAAAGGTATATGGGACCAATATTTATCTTTGGTGGAGTTTTCCTATAATAATAGTTTCTATTCAAGTATGTAAATTGAACCAAATGAAGCATTGTATGGAAATAGATGTTGTATGCCAACTTTTTAGGATAAAGTTGGTGAAAGGACACTTGTGAGCCTAGAGCTTGAGGAGGAAACACCAGCAAAGGTAAAGACTATTGAAACCCATATCAAAGAAGCTCAAAGTAGTCAAAAGAGCTATGCTGATAACAGAAATAAGGATTTTTAATTTCAAGGGGAGATCATGTTTTCTTGAATGTATCTCCATGGAAGGGTGTTAAAATATTTGGAAAGAAAGGGAAACTAAGACCCATGTATATTGGTCCTTTTAAAATTCCAGGGAGAATCTTTGTTTTGGCTTATCGTTTGGTAATGAAACCTAGCATTTATAAAGTACACAATGTGATTCACATCTATTTGTTTACATTACAAACCCAACACATGTACATACTTCTGATGGAATAGAATTGAAACCTTACTTATCTTACCATGAAGAGCCTATTTGGATTCTAGATACTAAAGAACAGGTGTTGAGGAATCAGACGAATTGGCTGGTAAAGGTACTTTGGAAAAGGCATAAAATTGAAGAGGTGATGTGGGATCCTGAGGAACTTATGATGAAGAAATACCCAAATAATTTTTAAGGTAACATTTTATAAATTTTGAGGATGAAATTTTTATAGGAGGGGAGAATGTAATGACCTTAAATTCTATCAATGATATTTCCCTTCTTATGTTTATTTCATATAGTATATATCAAATAAAATCACTTATAGAACACAATACAAACTTTATAAATGAATAATGAATAAAATAAGAGGTGATTCTAGAAGTTTAGAAACATATACTAATGAAATAGTAACTTGGCCTTAGTAATAGTAATATTACCCTTATAAATAGTAAATCGTCCTAATAAATAGTAACATCACCCATGAATGTATATGTAAAATTTAGGCAACTTATAAATGAAAGTGTCATAAAATTATAAATATTTTAATTAAGTGTTGGTATTTTTGTAAGTCATAAATAATTAATTAAAATTTTATAATTAATAAAATGATTTCAAAGATAAATTATTTCCATAAAATGTATTCATAAATTAACTTTTTTTTTCTTGTGATTTTAGAATAATTTTATGATACCTTGGTTAATTTTTCAGAGTGTTAGAAAATCAATTATAAATTTAAAATATTTGTTTTTGACTAAATGATGGTTTGAATAAAAAATTAAATTTATCATATTTATAAAATTATTTTCATAAAATGGATTTTATTTTTTAATTCTACACATCAAAAAAATGGTTTGGGTTAATTTTTGGATTTCTCTAAAACAGTTGAATTTTTTTTGAATAGTAAAATATGATAATTTACGATAAATGATAAATAGATGAATTATTGAGTGATATATGATTTATGGATGAGGTAATCCCATAATATCAAAATATGCTTCATTATTTTAATATATTTGATGATAATTCAAAAATTATTCATAGTCTTGATCCAAAATAATAGACAAATGAATAAAATATTCAAAAAACACCCCTCTCCTCCACTATGAATACCACCCCTTCTCCTAGCACCTTTCATGATTTTATCCGTGTCAAATTTTTTCTCAATCCTATACCCAAGACTCTCACTAAAATCCAAGAGCTCCTGGTATGATCAAATGTCCAAAACCAATCCCCTTAAGGAGGTTCTCAAGGAAGAGTATTCAAGAGGTAAAATCCTCTTCCTTTTCCATTTAATTTCTTTTCAAGTTCAGTTCCTTTATTATTCTCTCCACACATCCCATCATAATAATAGTATGATGAATTTAGTACCATACCTATACTGGAATTTTAGTATGCTAATTGAATAATCCATCATCAATCCCTTTCTTCTCTCCCATTTACTCTAAAAATGGAAACGTTGTTGGTGAGGTGTTGTTTCATCGCCTTCAAGGATGAAAAGTTTTCATTTTATTTGACCATCTTCAAGGATGTTTATGAACCCATTTTAATGGTTGAAAAATATTTTAAAATATATATTATAACACTTTTTTTATGTAACATATTTACATAATACTAAATGATAAAACAAAATGAGTTCATTATGATCAAAAACTGCCGTAATATTCTAAACAATTATCACTAATATATTATATTGTGATTCATCATCATACTATATAAAAATGACATATATATCCATTTAAAATTATTTATTTTAATTAATAACATATAATTCCAATTATTTATAATTATACACATTTCACATGAACTCCATTACTTATAAACAAGCTAATTGATCATGAAAACCAAGAAAATGAATGCTCTAGAATGATAAAATTAAACTCTATTACTCATCAATAAGGACATAAATGAACTTAATAAAACTAAAATATATAAAATACATGTATAAAAGGTTATTAATTAATTAATTACTATATTTAATTTGATTATTCATAACATTAAGGTCAAGTGAAGTACACATTCAGACATAAGGTAAGGGTTTTCTTCCCGAACCTCCATTTTCATTCGGGTTATTCTTTCTTCCTCTATACACCAATTAAATCATTTATTATTTTGGTATAATTAATCAAAATTATATATGTGTTTTCTAAAATAATATATCTTGATCATTTTATCAATATATTATGTGATAATAAATATTTTGCATGGTTCCCTTCTCATTTCCTCTCTATAGGCAAGCCCGATTAAAGGGAGCGTCTTGATTTCTTAATGATTTTTTAGTTACATCCATAATTCATTTTAAGACACCATTATTTTAAAAAAATCACTAATTTAATCATGAAAAACTATATTTGTTCATTTATGGTTTTATACGAACAATCATGACAAATACAAATGATTTTTCCAAAATAAATATTATTTGCAAAGTAAAAAAGAGTATTTCTCTCAAGAATTCCTAGATGATTTCATTAGAGTATTTTAAAAAATTTCAACACATATACTGAATTTTATTCCATATTTAGGTTTATCTATTATGTTTATCGTCCACTAGATTTTATTAAATTTTTTATGATCAGTTTGACTATGGATGTGTTATCTTGATACCATTCACCTTACTACTCGGAATGGTTAGTGATTATTTTTACAGATTGGGGAAAGATATTTATATTTCATTTGTATATGTTGTTTATGTTTATCCACATTCATATTAGGAATTAATTAAAAATATTCAGTGATGTGTGGGGCCCACTATATCCTCTCAATGCATTGGTAGGTCACATGATACAAACTAGACCGGGTTTTTACCCATTATATATGGTGTCTTGGTCAAGGACTTGAAGGTATGTTTATGATGTCTAACATTTTGAATCCCCTCATTATGAAACTATTAATTGATATTCCATGTGGTTATTTGACTAGTAGAATATCCATGGTTATATTTTATTAAGGAATTATTAAATCATCTTTTATTCCTGTCATTTTATGCTCAAGATTTTTTTTAATGGAATGTGTACTTTTATTTATGCTCACACTAAATTACATACCCTTACTGAGAATCCAAGATCACCCCGTTATTATGTTTGATTTTTTCCTAGGATGCGAAGATGAATATTATATATTACTTGTAGGGATAATCTAAGAGTTATGGATGTTTGCAATGGAATCTCTATATTGTTTTTCATTTCAAAGTTGTAATGTATAACTTATGTATGTATCTAGTTTGTCGAAACTACTAAACTATTATACCCTTTAGGTTGTGAATTCATTTTTATTATGCCAATTTAATGAATTAAAGAACTGGCTCTGGGAAACTGGGGTCAGGGTATCTACATATGATTATAGGTACTATTCTGGTAGCCTCTACTTTAGTTTATTCCCTTTTAGATATAGGTGCATCACACTCTTTTATATCTACTACTATTGTTAAAAGTCATGGATTTTCAATCGAGTAATTCTATGGAATCATTTATCTTGACACTCCCATAGGGGTCAGAATAGGGGGCATGTTCCAGTTCCAGGAGTGCCACCTTAAGAAAGGTGGGTACCGTTTCTTCTAGATTTTCTTTGTCCTCATGATGACCAGCTTCAACATCATTATTGGTATGGACTTGATCACTATTTGTCTTGCCCAAGTGGTTTGATATATCCATCATGTTTCCTTCACATAACCTAAGGAAATCATGTATACACACGAGGGTGAATGTGAGATCCTGGTAGATCGAGCTAGACCCAAGCATATGGGGATGGGAAAAGTGAGATCTTAGTTTGTGAGTCTCTTTATGAGAAATCATGGAATGAAGCTTGAAGAATTTCCACTGGTTGTTGAACATTTTAGGGATGTATTAATTGATGATTTCTCTATATTACCTATGGTGAGAGTGTTTGAGTTTACCATAGAGATAGTGTCAGGTGTGGCACCAGTGTCTATTCCTCCTTATATTATGGAACTTACAGAGCTCTAGGAACTTATGAATCCCTTTAAATATCTTGAGGCTAAGGTTTTTATCTGACCCAACACAGAATCACAAGGTTTTCCTATTCTTTTCACCAAGAATTCAGGTGGTACCCTATAACTATGTTTGGATTATAGACAGTTGAACCAGCTTATAGTAAATAACCATTATCCATTTACTCATATAGATGACCTCTTCAACAAGATTCAAGGAGAAACTATTTTTTTTAAGATTGATTTGAAGTTGGGTCATCATCAGGTTTGTGTGAGACCATCGGATATACTACGTACAATGTTATAGAGTATCTATAGCTTGTATGGGTATTTATCTATGTCTTTTGTTCTAAAAAATGCATATAAGGTCTTTATAGATTTTATGAATTGTGTTTTCCACCCGTATATTGATTCCTTTTTGGTAGTCTTCATATAAGACATATTGGTCTATTCGTTCTCCATACATGACCATGAAAACAATATTGAGATTGTAATATGTACATTGAGAGAGCACCAATAGTATGTAAAGCTTGTTAAATGCTACTTTTAGATTGGTGAGGTTCACTTCTTATGTCATATCATATCTATGTCAGGCATATCAGTTGACCTAGAGAAGGTAAGCACAATAGTTTCTTGGTAGAATAAAAAGAATGTGATTGATATATGTAGCTTCTTGGGTATTTATGGCAATTATAGGTAGTTCATTTATGAAATCTCCCACTTAGTATCACCTTTTACGGACTTGAATAATAAGTTTGTGTAGTTATTATGGTTTGAATCTTGTTAGAAATATTTTTAGGAGTTAAAGGTAAGACTCAAGTCAGCTCTGATTTTGATTCTTCCTGAGTCGGGAAGAATTTATACATTCTATTGTGATGCTTTAGGGATCATATTGGGTAAAATTCTGATTTAAGGTGATCAATTCATGGCTTATGGATCCTTCCAGCTAAGACCATGTGAGAAGAACTACACTATTCATAACCCCGAGCTAGCATTTTTTGTTTATGATCTTCACTAATGGAGGAACTATACATTGGGTGAGAGATTCATTATTTACGTGGATCATAAAATATTGAAATATATCTCCACTCTGTGGAACTTGAATCTGAGGAAGTATGGGTGGGTGGAATACCTGAAGTCAGTTTACATTGAGATTTATTATACACCTGGTAAGGGTAATGTCATTGATGGCGCCTTGAGCCGAAAGACACGGACACAAGTTGTCCAGGTGGCTAGAAATTAGTGGCAAATTATGTATTCGTTTTATGAGTTGCACATTGAGGTTCAGGGAAAGTAAGGGAAACTAGTTATAGTAACTTTAATATTGTCTTCCTCTTTTATGGAATGGGTTCAAATGCATCAGTTATTAGATTCTATGGGCCTCATTCTTAGGGAGAGCATCATAGGAGAGAATCTGCCTCCTGGTTGGGTTGTTGATTGCAGTGAGACCCTACTCTATTGTGGGTATGTTTGGGTGCCTTTCTACATATGAGAATATCTGATGGGGGAATATAATTCATCTATTTGGGAAGTTAATCCTAGGATTACCAAGATTTATAGATACATGAATCATCAATATTGTTGGTTATGTAGGAATAATAATATAGCAAGATTCATTACTCGGTGCTCCACCTGTTAGCAGGTGAAGGCAGAGCACCAGCGACCTAGTGGAATTCTACCGGCTCTATCCATTCCTGAGTGTAAATGAAATGACATCACCATAGACTTCATAACAATTTTTCCAAGATCTTTTTTAGATAGTGACATGGTATGGATGATCGTTGATAGGTTGACCAAATTCGTGCACTTCCAACCGATATGACAATTCTTATATGATGAAGAGTTAGAATGGATACAAATCTAGGAGATAGTGAAACTTCATGCCATACCTTATTCTATCATATTTGACTGAGATTCCTAGTTCACTTTGCGATTCTAGAATAGGTTGCAGAAGGAATTGAGTTCACATATTCTCATGAAAAATGAATATCATCCTTCTACCTATGGTAAGTTCAAGTGAACGATTCAGGCATTACAGGATATGATATGAGCTTGTATTGTTAACATCATTGGTTCATGAGAAAATAATATTCCTATAGTTTAGTTTTCCTATAATAACATGTTTTAGGAAACAATTCACATGGCTCTATATGATTCCCTCTATGGTAAACCATTCCATTCACCTTTATGTTGGCTTGAGGATGTTGCGGCAGCTCAACTAGGTCCTTATTATGTTCAAGTGACTTCATAGAAATTCCATCTAATTTATATTTTTATGGATATAACTCAATCCAAAAAGAAGTCTTATATCGATCATTGTCATAAACCTCTATAGTTTTAGTTGGGAAATTAGTTATTTATAATGTATTGCCTTTTTTGGGTCATAAACGAATCAGGAGACAGGGAAAGTTATCACCAAGGTATCTCGGGCCTTTCAATATAGTGGAGAGAGTTAGGCTGATAGCCTATCGATTGTTTTTACCTCATAGGTACTATGCCATGAGCAAGGTATTCCATGAATCTCTACTTTAATAGTATCAAACATACCTATCTCATTCATTTAATCCTGAGGATAGTGAGCTTGAGGCGGATGAATCCTTCTAGGAGCATCCAATTCAAATAATTGATCGTAGCACGAAGTTTCTCTAAGGCATGTCAGTTCCTCTGGCCTAGTTGTTATAGCAGTATGGACATGTTTAGAATGTGACCTGGGAGAAGAAAGTTGATGTACCTATGTAGTGGACAAAACTCTTTTCAGATGATGTCATACCACCCTCGGAAGGGAAACTCAAGGACGTGTTGTTTTAAGGAGGGGAGTTTGTAACATCCCATATTTACCCAATGGTACAAAGAAATAAAGTTTTAGTTTAATTCCTTAAAACAACCCTTAATTTGATTCATTGGAGGTTAAAGGAGGTCTTGAGGGTGTTTGGGGATTTTTTGAAGTGTAAAGCACCGAAAATAGGGAAAACAAGCTGTGTTGCTTGGTTTTTCAAACCATGAGACTCATAGCACACAAACGTGCAGCCTGTTACATGTCATAGACAGTAGGAAAATACATGGTTTACACATGGTTTTTCAAACCATGCACCTAACTGTGTGATTTTCCCCTTGGAGAATAACCTGCCACACAATTGTCGCACGGTTTGGATAACCATTCGGCCAAACTATGTACCCACTAATATGTGGGTAAATTTAATAATCATTTTAAACACTATATTATTTCTCCTCTACCCTTCCACTTGGGTTTTTTCTCTCCTCTATGTGCACGTAGGTCCTCCTCATCCATCATTTGGGTTTTGTGATATTTCCTCAGTCTCCTATCTGGTTATTTCATCGTTGAAAGATAAGGACTCATCTTGGTATGCTCTATCAACCACACCCTTCTATTTCAATTTTCATTTATCATCTATTGTTCTATCTTCATGTGATAAATATTTTCCCTATTTTGGGGTTTTTTTCTAAATCTATTGATTTCTCATATTCTTGGTTGAATCAAGCCCAACTATTATACATGTGGAGTACTATGACTATGAGGTAGGGTGTCTACTCTTTTTCCCATCATCTCATTTTATTTTTGGCATTGAGTTGTTGTGCCTCCAGCTGTAACATATCAGAGAAGCTTTTTTATCACATATTAAATTAAGAGGGGTATTTTTTCATGTCTGTAATGACCATTTATTATGAAAAAACCCATTTATAGGGTGTTCACATTGCCTTTGGACACCCCTTTGGTTGTTCCCAACCTAAATAACCTATGGTTCCTATTATTTTAAATATGGAAATTACCCTGGGTGTGTGGGACCTTGGTTTAATTCTTTAGATTTATTAATGGTCGTATAATGAGAAATAAACCATGAATTTTGATCCCTTTAGAAATGTCCATGATTAATTATAATTAATTGATCATTGTGTAATGGAATATGGCTTAAAATTCTTGACGTTACTTTGTGAATAACACCTGAATTTTATTTAAATTCACATTATAGATTGAAATCCTTGTTCCTTATGTTAGTTTATTGTGAAAGATTATTTAAATTCTTAAATTTGATTATATATTCCCTTTCTTGCTTAATTCCATGAATTGTGCCTTGATCTTTATGCCACATCCAATTCTTATTGTATTGTTCTATATTTAATTGTCTTGAATTGAAATGTTAATTTTTATTAAGTTTCATAGCTTGAGATACTGAGATGTATTCGATGACATATGGTAAGAGGCATGAATATTCCATGTTACTCAGTTGATTTCTTTTCTTATATTCTATACTTGGTAGATTATACCTCTTTCCCATGCATTAATTTTGTTTAATCCCTATTGATTAGTCATATGGATTGTGCCATTGGGTATTGGCCTAATTTAAATAGCTTGATATCCTATAGAATGAGATGGGTAATGAAATGGATTGCAGTTATAAATTCTTTCTTGAGTTACATTTTTTCTAAATGCATTATTCTATGTTGAGGGTTTGGTATTTTTTACTGGGATAGATTGTATAGATTGTTGGCATGTCATTATTTATATACACTTGTCTTGTTATAAATATATTCCTTTCTTGTGATATGCCATGGCTACTTGGATCACTTAACATGGGCTATGAGAGGACATTGGTTCTGTATTAAGGACTCATGGATGGACTCTCTGTGCTTGATGGGTTATGAATCAATGTGTTGGGGGTGATGCTTTGGTCTTCCAGGAAATGGCTTCTCAAGAGGTTTCTTATACTACTAAGTGATATCAGTCCTCTATGGGAACAAACATGGATGAATCCATTGGAAAGATAGATACACCATACCATGGGTGATACTCAGTCCCCTACATGAGATACTCAGGACTAAATCAGAGTTACCATACCTCATAGTGATACTTGGGGAATTGTATGGGTCTCTTTGGATGGGAACAGTGTTATTGGATTATGTCATACGTCACCATTGCGATACTTAATATTATTTTAGATTGTCTTGGATGGGAATGAGACTCCACATCTGGATTTGATGAAATTGTTTGGATGGAATTGTTGGATTGATTCTTGATTCATATGAGATTGTTTCCTTTATTATTATTATGCTTTTATGAGGAACTTGATATGTTTCCCTTACATTACTATCAACCCATATGTGATGACATAGATATTATACCCCAAGACAAAACACAAGCATGAGTTATGCCTTCCTTGGTTTTCAATGTCACTATTGGCCCTTGAATACATATATTAGGTATAATTTTCAAACTTCTAGAATAGAACAAATTTGGTGGTATGGGATGGGTGTCTGTTTGGGGACCAGGACCAAGTCACGGTTATTTTACATGTTTACTACTCTAGACTTATTATATCTGGTACACTTTTATCTATTTAATGCATGAAATTAAAAGGTCTAGACACCATCGATGCTTCTTACTGAGATTTATATCTCACAACCTGCTTGGTTGTCATTTGGTACTCATGTAGGCATCATGCTCACAGATATGGATAAATGGAATCTTTCCACTTAGAATGTTGTATTGTATGATGAACTAGGATAGATATTTGGGAGCAGAGGACTTAGCATATGATTGATATGATGTTGCAGTAGTTTTTGGTTCTTCTTGTTGTTTTGATAGCACGCGGTATATTCTTGAACCCCTATTCCTCTACACTCTCATATTTGTATAGTATCATTTAATTAACAACATCACTATGTATATAATGAATATTCAGCATCTTCCAGTTGTATTTTATATTATATTTCTTATTTCATTGTTTCTGTTGTTGTATACTTATTCATATGCTTTCTTTATTATATATATATATTGTTTACCACAATTCATATTGTATATATGAGGGAATAGTCTCCCCACAAACATACCCTAGGCTCTTGCTTCTATTCAGAATCCTCTAGGGTACTAGGAGATACACTTGAGTTCATGTTTCCAACCAGTATCAGGGTATCTTTGTGTGGAATTCGAGACCAAGACACTACAATTCCCTAATGTTTTCATAACCCTGAGCTAGTATGACATGGGTTGGGTAGATAAAGTAGTAGTTTTCACCAAAAACCCATACTGAACATCTAAGTCCATAGGGAAATGAATGCGGTGGTGGGTTAGACGTTTGACCAGCCCCACTCATATATTTATACATTCACATGGTTATTATTGATGTAGTTATGATCTCTAGAGGTACTTCCTGGTTTTGGATTTTGAGCCTGATGCAATGCGGTATGTGACAGGGATGCCAAGAGGTACTTCCTCGGATCTAGCTTATGAGCCTCTATGATTGAATATTGTCTTATTGGGATGCCTAAACATATTCCTTAGGATCCATCTATAGATCCCACTTTATTATTGGTATTTTGATACATGCTTTTTTATATCCATCTTATGATCCTTACATGGTCAGAGGCTACCATTTCAAGAAGTCCCATTTGTCACTGGGACTCCTCCCTGTATAGTTATTTTTTATACGTGGATGAAAATTTTCTTAAAGAATTCCTCCACCTAGTATCTCCCTATGGATTTATATCCTCTATGATCCATGATATTAGTAGAGTTTGATGGGTGGGTGAATTTTCCCCAAGATGTGGATATTGTTGACATCCCTAAGTATTGATGTTGATCTCCTCTAGTGATGCCTAGGATACTCCATATGATCATGTGGACACACCATCACTTCATTTCCCAAAGATATCTGGTAATAGGGATTTTGAGACATTTATTTAATGGATTTAAAATATTATCTTGGATCTTTAGAGTATTCTTATCACCTAAGCCCCCCCCCCCCTTATGAATCATTCGAGTCGTAATGCGAGGATTGCCTATGGGATGGGACCTAGGAATCTGACATTAGACTAGATTAAATGTGGCATGATTGGTTTGGAATCCAACTCAGTTCCTTATTTATAGGATTTCCAAATATTACCTAAAATCCTTCATTATAATTATTGATGGTCAGTACGGGTGAACCCAGGGCTAGGACATGTATCCCCCTAAGGTGATATAGCTTGGTCATACACATTTTCAGTGTTTGGTCATAACATGTATCATATATTGGGATTAAGGACACAAGGATTGACTTAATCATACACAGATTAAGTGGTGCGTCATCCAAATCAATGCTTTATTAACAGGATTTCCAGATGATCAAGATTATGGAACCAAGGATCAAAACTGGATTGATTCATGTTACTTGTCTCTTAACCCATATATATATACATATCTCTCTGTGTGTGTGTGTGTGTGTTGGGGGGGGGGAATATATATATATATATATATAACTATATTACAGAGCCTTTTTATAGTTGTGTATCATCTATAATGAGTACATAGAATTACTACAAGTACTTATGAAAGCATTCCTCAGTTTATTTCAGTAATTATTATTATTTTTATTATCCTATTGAGTACATCACATTTACATAAACTTCATATTACTGGATATGTATGGGAATACATTGGTGGTTACCTACTAATTTTTGTACCTACACCCCACTTGGGCTACCATCTCACTAAGGTACCTGAGCATACGTTCACTTGGTTGTAAGAACATGATGGGCCGAGGCCTGAGACTAATTGAGAAAGATGGCTTGGATATGTATGTGGAGATTGGGTACATGGGTTGGCTCAAATTTAGTAGTAGAGAATTGTAATTTTATTCATGTTTCTTTTATTTACGTCTATTTATGTATATTCATCCCAGTGGATGATCAGTGTTGTGTGTATGATTTGATCATTTGAGCATTTACTGTATTCCTTTTATTATTATTGCATACTCATATTTTATTTTATTTATTAATTTTTCACTATGTTGTTTACTAATATGGATGTTCTCTGGTGATCTCTGCTATTTTTTACTCTGATATAAAGGAATATTCTCTCCACTATCACACCCTAGGATCTCGTTGGTAGTCAGCAACCTCTGGAATATGGGAAGGAATTCATGAAGCCTTATGTAGAACCATCTCAGGGCACCAATTTAGTGGAATCTAGGTTGGTATGTTACAAGGTATTAGAGTTATCCATTTCCCATTATATTAATATTTGTAATATAATAGATAGGGGTATTATGAATGTGTTTGGACTTATTATGGAATTAATACAAGTACATTGATAATTCTTATTTCGGTAGGAAGTCCTATTTTCTAGGGATATGGGATTGTTGTTTCGATTTGTGATGTTATAGTTGTGTATGATTTTTCTATGAGAAACACACATTTTGTGTGAATTTTATGTTTTATTATAAATTTGTTGTTCTATTCCCATTAGAAAATGTCCAATGAGTCATTTTGACTCTTGAACAACAAAGTCAATAGGCATCTCATGCATCATATTTGGCACATAGGTTGCATGTGTTATATGTATACTAGTGTGTTATTATTACTTATGAATGATACCAATTGTTTAAATTTTCAAAAAAACCTAAATATTGTTTCACCATATAGGTTCTTTGTGGAATTATACTCAATTGGGATTACTTTCATATATATATATATATATATATATATATATATTTCCTTATGATGGAAGGTCATGTGAAACTATAGTGAGAAGTTTGACGGTGAGGCTGATGACTTGGTCCTCATGAACAGGAGGTGAAGTGACCTTAGTAGGATAGTAGGGAACATGATGCCCAAATGTTAGACCACTTGTGGGGAATTTGTTCTAATCTTTAGTTATTTAATGTTTTATTATTAATCTATATGGTGTTTTCCCATAGATATTGGAATGAAATTCTACTTCACTGAACCATGTGATTATGGTTATCTAGTTAGACCATTGAGTATAATATTGATAGGTACTAGGATGTGTCTAATGAACTGTTACTTGAGGGTGTATTACCATATATGAGTGCCCAGTTAGTGTCATTCCCTTAACTTTATATGTTATATAATGATGCTCTAGGAGGAAGTCCCTTATTAGGATGTTCAATGAGGATTTGGGCCCAAGTAGGCCAATGCTTGAAATTTTTTGACTCTCATAGATCGGTGTTTTCTTTACCTCTTTTAGAGAAAGATTTGATAGGTTAATTATATGCCTTATTGAAAGATAGGTTTATGAATTATTCCCCATGGTATGTGACCTCAGAGATTTTCAACCTTTGGTCCAGGTGGTAAGACATAGTAACCCTATTGTGAGACTTGATCGGTAGGGATAGGTGGGAGGACAAGAGGCCCTTACTTTTGGATTAAAACCTTGTATGTCAATGTTTTCTTTTCATCAATGTAAACCTATGAGCAAGGTTTTCCTATATTTATGGATACCTTCTAGGTAGTGAACTTAGTTGTGTGCTCGTTATAAGACCAATTCATGGAAACTTCTTGCGTTTTACGGTATATGAAAGTTCATGCCTTTGGTTTCTGATAAATAACCTAGGTTTCTTGTGTTTAGAGAATGAGTTATATGGGTAGGACTATTCAGAATCCATACCCTATTGATAAATTAGTTCTTTTTAGTAGCTTGTTAGAGCGTGGGTATACGCTCATCATTAGAATGTCTTTGTCTGATATTTGGCCATGAAATAAATCATAGCACGGGTGAGGTGCATGATTTTGAAGAGGAGTTCCAAGGGAGCTCATAGAAAGTTAAGACAGACGTGTGATATAGCACGATAATCTTATCCTTCTTGATGAATTACTTATGATATTGTGAGTTGATTAATGAGGATTGGGTGGTATGTGATTGTACACCCCATGTGTAGGATGTTTTGGTACACTTTGGATACATTTGGTACCGTTTAAATCATAAATTAGTGAGCAGCCAAGTGTGAGCTGAGGATTGATGGTTTAAAATAAATTCTATGGAAATTGTTTCTTAGAAGTTGTGATTTAAATGGGGAATTTTTCTCCATGGTAGAGAAGACATCATGAATAAAGTTGGTGTCGAGAGTCAGTTGACCTGTGGTTGGACCTAGACACACATTGTTAGGAGATATGGTATCAGGAGTTGGATAAGGAAAGTACATCCTGTTTAGATGTGAGCATGGCTCATAGGATCAATACATTCTTATAAATTGAATCTTAGTGTACATGTTGATATAGTTGATCATTCTCAATATCTTAACATTTTCCGAAGTACACTGAGAGAGAATCAGCTACACGTTGGGATACCTATGTATCTTTTGTGGTTGGACAAAATAATCGTTGGAAGTGCACTCAAGGAGTAGTTTAAAAGTAATCTATATGGTGCGTAGTACACCATTTTCCCTTTTAGGGTGATGAAACTCATTTTGTTTTAATTTTTTACAATCTTCATGTATATTTTTTTTGGGAAGTGGGAACGGGTTGGGGTGAAGTTTATGTTAACTCTCTGGATGAGTAGCTTCTAAGTCATGCCAGTTTTTATATTTGTGAGGGACAGGGCATATGTTTTGGTGATCAGATTCTCTTTTCATTAGAGTGATGAAAAGGTTTCTCCTAAGTTGGGGAATGGGATGTTGGTCACTGGTGGTATAACCTCACGTGATAAGGGTCATGGAATCTTGAGACTATGTATTAGATGGTCATTTGGATCTTGTATGCTATTAAATAAATAGAGCAAAGTATGGATATATTTCTAGGTAAATTTCACATAATATTTTTAATATGGACTTGGGTGAAGTTCATGGGTGGGTATTAAGATCAGAGTAGCTTCCAACGATCCAATGGTTTTGGATAATGTATTTTTTTGGTTCATATGTTATAACACGATTATAGTTTTTAACATGGGATGGTTTGACTAAGATGTGTCACTAGAAGTTGGTTATGGAAATTAGTGAGAATGTTTAAAATTATATCGGTATGCCTTAGGATAAAGGCATCAGATCGGTTTTTGGTGACACATCAACTTCTGAAGCTGATCTTTTTCAAGAATAGTCAGACGAAGGTGGTTCAACTTGCAATCTTTCATGTAGTTGAATCCAGTCGATGATGAACCACATTGATCACAATATTGGGATGATATGCATATAGATTAAGGTTTAGGTGGGGCTTTACAAGGAAAGGTTTGTGTGATTGGGCTAAGCTTGGTTGATTAGATTTCGACTGTTTAAATCAGATCAAGGACTGAGGGTAGGATTCTTAATTGTATTCAGATGTAGTAAGCTAAAAATCATGTCAGGAGTGTCGTTAGAGTTCTATGGGAATGTTTCTGTAGGAAATTCCAATTATAGAAGTATAATGGCTCAGAATTAGTTATGAAAAAAAGAACCTATAGTTGGGTAACCATATGTTTCTTATTGAAAGATATGATGATTTGATCATGTCTTGGGTTAGATGGGCTTGGATAAGTTTAATCTCAATGTTTTAGTTTTGGTCAAGAGTATTTTCTCGGTTTTGGAGTCTAAGCACCGTACGATTAAAGTTGTGCTTGGAGGCATGTTGGGAATTTAGAAATGAAGCCTGAAATTTTGAGATTAATTCATGACCAAAATAGGTTTGGTTATTCATTTTGATTCCCACTAAGTATTCTCGAGGATGAGAATATTTAAGGTGGGGAGACTGTAAGAATATGTATTTTTTAAAGTTTGATATTTTTGATGGATTTTGAATTTTTAAATATTGTACAGGTCAAGCTTTCATTGGAGATTCAGAATGAGAATTCAACAGATGGAATGATTATAGATAATGTTTTTATATGTGGGATTATTCTTGGTTTGTAGTTCATATGTTCTAGGAGTTTCTTAGGGGTTCGGGGCCCGAAACAAAAGTTTTGGAAAGGTGCATCTCATGGATAATTATTATTGATAACTGTGAGGTCTAACTGTGCTTGCCATTTTGTACAAGATCATTGTTTGAGAACCCATGTGGTGGTCTAGAGGAAACCATGAAAGGGGACTAAAATTTTCTACATGAATGATGCATGGTTTGTGCATGGTCTGTTAAACTATGCATTGCAAACGTGTGAGGTGAAGGGGCCAAGATAGTACTAACCGCATGATTGGAACACAGTTTGGAAAAATATATGTCTCATTAAAATGGGAAAATTACCATTTTCCCCTATATCACATAAATGGTTTTACCCCCTTTTCTGATACCTTTCTCCCTCATGTGCATTGGCCTCTTCCTCTCTTCCTCAATGGAATTTCTTCACAATACTTGATCAGAATTGGTCATCATCGGGTGAATTGGAAACTGTGAGGAAACCCATTGACTCTATTATCATTGGTTGTATTATTTTCCTTCTTCTTCTAACCTAGGTTCCTCTGGTTATGGATATTGGTTCTGATTCTTCTAGATAATGGTTTAATCGGATACAAATGATGGGGTTTTCACTCTACCTTGGAATAGGATAACCAAAGAGGTTGTATGCACTTCTCCACAAGTCATTTCATCGAGGTACCTCACTGTGGTGAATTTATAAATATTTTAAGATTAATTTGTGTTTTTAATGGTTTTTTAGTGCATTTTCTTAGGTATTATTCTCAGTTTGAGGTTGGGATTTTCTTGTGGGATGTCAGCGAGCGCTAGGTTGTTCTGGTGCAATGGGATCGGTTGATAAACTCTAGGTGTTATGCCTATTTTAAAATAAAATGGTTATTTAAAATAAATCATTTGATTTTAATTAATTAATTATAATTTTTTTATAATTAATTGTTTATGGTGGGTTTTTTGTGATATAGGACCCAACACGCCTCTGTTGATCTTGGACAAGCCTTGGAAGTTGTTGTCAGCCTTGGGAAAATAAATAGAAATCTTCCTAAAGGTGGGTGGCTCGTTGTACCTACCCTAGAGTTTTTATAAATGATTATGTAGTATGTGTATTCTTAGGTTTTACCCTAAGGGTGATTCCCACTATTTATATTTACCCTAATGTAATTGTTAAATTAAATTATTTAATTTGGTAATTAAATGTATGAAGGCTATGGGTCACTAACAACCCATGTGTTCTAGCTTAAAAATTCAACTTGAGACTTTCATTGAGACTGAGGATCCCCTAATAGATGCCTCCGCTTATGATATAACCTAGAGGATAGCATGTAGAATGCCTCCCCTTGCCAACCCCTTATGAGGATTTCAAGAGTGATGCATTTTCTAATATATTGACTTAGAGAACCCTTAGAGGGATGCCTCCATTTTCATGAAGACCTCAAGGATCCCAATTATGATTACATTCCTGACCATTAACCTATGGGGACCAGTGGGTTCCTTAATGTCAGTCCAACAATGAGCTTATAAAATATGGGCTGGGTAGATATGGTATTGGGTGCCAACTAGAACTTGTATCAAACATATAATCTCATGGGGTTGTGGAAGTAGTGTTATGTTAGGCGTTTAGACACTCTTACACTTTATTTATGTATTCACATGGTTAATATTGATGCATCTAAGATCCCCAAAGGTAATTAATTATTTTGGAAAATGATCCTTATGTAATTTGGTATGTGATAGGGATGCCTAGAGGTACTTCCTGGGATCTAGATTCTAAGCCTCTATGTTTGACTTCTTATTGGGATGCCCAAACATATTTCATGTGATCTGGCTATTGAGACAAATTGATTATTGAAATACCTAGCCATACTTCTTGAGATCATGCTTATAATCCTTACATGGTCAAATTTTACCATTTCAAGAAGTCACATTTTTGACTGGGGCTACTCTCTATATAGGTATTTTTTAGAGTTGGATTCCAAGTTTCTTAGATAACCTTTATACATGGTGTCACCCTATGGATTCATATATTCTATTATCCAAGGTACTACTAGAGGTTTTTATGTGGGAACATTTCTCATGAGCTTTGGATGTTGTTGACATCCCTGATGATTGACATTGATCTCCTCTAGTGATTCTTAGAATACTCCCTAAGATCAGTTGGAAGCACCATCACTGCATTTCCTAGATCTATATGAGAATGGGGGTATTGAGTTATTTATTGAATGGATTTCAAGTGTTATCTTGGATATAGAGAGTATTCCTATTGCCTAAGGGTCACCCCTCTTAGGGATCATTTGAGTAACAATGTCTGGATGGCCTATGAGTTGGGACCTAGGAATCCTACAATGGATTGGATTACAAATGATATGTGTGGTTTGGAATCTAGCTCAGTGCCTTGTTTACATAATGTCTCAATATTATCAAGAATCCTTCATTATAGTGATTATAGGTGAATATAGGTGAACCCAAGGCTAGTACATGTTTCCTCTTATAGTAACGTAGCTTGATCGAACACATTTCCAGCATTTGGAAAAATCAAGTATCATCTATCTGAATTACAGACCTAAGGATTGGCTTAATTATACACAACTATAGTGGTACAACATCCAGATCAATGCCTCATTCACAATATATCTAGACGATCGAGATTATGGACCCAAGGATTAGTTGTGGTTTGAGTCATGTTACTTGTCTCCTTACTCACACATATATATATATATAAATATTTATGAATATATATTTATGGGAATAAATATATACACATATAAATATATATACGTGATGACACCTTTTTTCAATTATGTCTTGGCTAGGATGAGTACATCACATAAGCACACGCACTTATGATAACATGCCTCAGTTTACATTCAATTTTTTTTATTGTTATCCTATTGAGTAGATCAATTTTACATACACTACATATTACTAGCTATATATGAGGCCACATTGGGGGTTCCCTACTAATTTTTGTACTCACACCATGTTTGAGCCACCATTACACTAGGGTTCCTGAGGAGACATTCACATGGTTTCAGTCATAGGATGGACTGAGGCTCGGGACTGGATTCACGGAATGGGTCAGATATGTATGTGGAGATCAGGTATGTGGGTTGGCTCAAAGTTAGAAGTAGTGCCTTGTAATTTTATTTCTATTTAATTTATTTACTCTTGTATATGTATGGTCAGCCTAGTGGATGATCAGTGTTGTATGTATGACATTCCCATTCCAGACATTACTGAATTCCATTTATTATTAAAAAATTCTCTAGTTATTTATGTTTTTTTTTCTTACTCTAATATGAGGGAACTGTCTCCCCACTATCACACCCAAGTCTGTCACTATTATTTTCTAGCCTTTCGCACATAAGGAGGCACACTTGAGGCCTTATGGTGACCCATCTCGAGTTACCGATTTAGTTGCATCCAAGCCGAGGAATTACATTAAAGATAAATAAATTTTTTTCAATGGTAATGGATGAATTTAAATTTTCAAATTTAATTAAAAAATTCTATTTCTCACACCTATTATAAAAATTAATAGATTAAAACAATAATTTTATAAAGAAAATATTTGAAATTAAATCCAAATGAATATCATTATAATAAAACAAATAAATTAAAAAATAAATTACACTTTCTTAAAAATTAATGGAACTAAAATAAACCATTTTAGGATATTTTGAGGCCAATGGGAACTTGGTGGCATGCTGACATGGGATATTTATCCTCTCTATACCATGGACCGACCAATATACTTTTTTGAAACCAAATTCAACTGAAACATTAATCGTTCTAGTGGAAATTGTTCTAAAAATGGTAGATTGGAGGGTCTATGTTGTAACGCCCCGACAAAATAATCCATGATCTGGTTCAATATTTTAATACATTGTCATGATTACAAGGAATCAAGTCTTGATGAACCGATTAGTTTAGTATTCTTGGAAACAAGATACATACATAAGTCTGACATTACAACTTGAAAAGAAAAACTACACTAATGTATTCCATTAGAGACATCCAAGCTTCCAAGATTATTCCTGCAATTCACTCAAAACTAACTTCTTCATATCTTGGGAAAATGAAACATGTGAAAGGGGTGAGCTCAAACACTCAGTAATAGTAAGAAATACAGTAGAAGATAACTTAATCATTAGGCACGGTGAATAATTGAAAACGCATGCTTTTACAAATAATAAACACGAAAACATTGTGGCAAGAATATGAGCTGAGTAAATAATTCCATAATAAAACATAGTCATGGGTATTATACTAGTCTAATAACTACATGAAATATCAATATCTAATCTCATAATGATGGAATGCATAATGTCGGACATCATAACCACATAGTAAAGGCCTCGTGCCAAGACTATAAATAAGATTTTGTCAAGGCCTTGTGCCAAGACACTAGTTTGGCTCATAAGAACTAACGATGCATCTAGGATCTAAAGCTGGTTCAACCATCACTTAATAAGTCCAATTCATTCCTCATATAAATTTTTTGAATCATAACATAAACATTTTTATTAAAACTAGCATACTAAATGTCAATACTTTATCTACAAACCATGAAATGTATAAAAATAGCACATCCACAGTCAAACATAACTCATTCAATACAATATGAAAGATTTTATTGTAATAGACTAACCTCAATCAAGAATAATGAATGATATTTACATAGATGAAAATAATCATCAAATTTTTTTTAGAGAAATACTCCCCTTTTTCTTGAAAACATTTAAAAGACACACTACTTGTCAAGAAGCCGTTTTAAAAATAGATTTTTGAATCAAAGTGTCACATAACACTTTGAAACTTTTAAAAGGAATTTTAATTTTAAAAAATTAATTTCCATATAAATAAATCCTTAAAACCATTTTTAAAAGATGGACATTAATGAGAAAGATTTAGAATAATTAATCTTTAAAACATTGAAAATGATATTTTAGTTAGAGTTCCTAACAAAAAGAGAGACACTTGAATACAAATAATTGAGGTAATAAAAATTTTATAATATCATGAGAATAAATTTATTCATGATATACTATGTCAAAGTACATTAAATACACCATATAAAATTGAATTGGTGTATAATAACAAATAACTTTCACTGGAATGTAAATTGTGATGAAATATCTTATAAAGACCGTATCCTTAGGATAAGGATAAATCAACGACATAATTATGTGTGAAAAATATAAATACACTCAATATGATTGGATATTCAGTTTAAATCAATCATAGGACATTCACACATATTCTTGTAAAAACAACACCAAAGAATTGGATATTTAACTCAACAAATGGAGATTGAGTTAAAATTACTCTTATCCAGTTCATATCGATGACTTGAGAATTTATCAATGGAGTGATTATGTGTATAAAAAGTGTATCCATAGAAAGGGGAGCGAAAATTATGATATAAGAAAATTAATAGTGATTACACACATAATCTTTGAGTAAAATAATCAATGAAGTATGCATAAAGCCGAATGACTGGAAATTGAAATTTGTAATTCCCTTACCAATTTGGTAACTTACGAAACATACATCCCATGAAATATGGATCATACAATGATGATGTAAATATACATAAATTAAATTATATTACACAATTAATACCATCATGGGCATCACACACAACACATGCAATAAATAAGTGGTGAACAATGGAAATCTCACAGAATTAAAAGTGAGATAAGAAATCTTTTACCTCGTGTCCGACTTGACCTGTTCGTTCTTTAATATCCTGAATAATAAACTAAAGTTAATTTATACTTGATTAATAACATTTTCTCAAGATTATTATTCCTTTTATATCACTTATTACCATGTTATAAACATTATTTAATCATTCAAGTTAATAATGTTCATTTTGTCGATATTTGGTACTTGAGTAAAAAAATGAATACCTCATTTTTACAGGTTGTACATGTGGTCAAGAGTCCATTATATCCAGAATTATATTCATTATTTAGATATCATATATATCTATTATATTTATATTTATAACAGTAAATATCATTTGGAGGTAAGAAATGAAATGCACCGTTCATGGAGACGGTAAGCTGTACGTACGCATGAACGCGACATTCATTTCTATTTCTTATTGTAATTAAATTAAAACATAATGATACATAGGTATATTATAATTACAATATAATATCATATATAATATCATAAAATCCATCCTTTCTACATCCCACATATGGAATTAATGATTCATATCATTTTGAGGGGGTGGTAGTCCGCACTTCCCCAAATGAAATTATCATGTTTTACCCATAATGGAAACCATAATATAATGATATAAATGGAAAGTAAACAAGAATAAATAAAACATAAACATAATATATATATCATATATATATATATATAAATACAGTGCCATCTTAATTTCCACCATGAGAGGCGGTAGGAGATAATCGAACAATTATCGTTTCGTGAGGCGTTAGTTTTCCATCCACAGAAACAGTATGTTCTTCACCCATTAGATGGAGATGAGTATAAGTGTATCTAAAATCCTTATTATAAAAACATCATAGTATATTTAATATACTGGTTTTGTTACAAATGAAAGGAATAAAAAGTGTTCATGGGGTTGGAGATGTAAAATAAAAGAAATGAATTTAAGATAAACTGTTACCTTTAATTTGGGTAACTCCCTTTGGTTTGAACCAAAAGGACTTATTGAAGTGACTTATTCCTAAGGTAAGGCTTATAGGTGGAGGATAGTAATGTAGGTAGCTTAATTGGGTAGAGTTTGGACGATTCAAAAGGCTTTATAGGTGTGAATAATTGGTTAGAAGTGGTCTCCTTTTATAAGGGAGAGGAGGGGCACTTTAGGAAAGTGTGAAACTATTATTTTATTATAAACATATCTTCGGTTTCAAAAGGTCCAAACACATTAAAGTAGAATATAAGATGACTAATATTCGAAATAAAATCATCCACTCATAATTGGACATGTTTTGGATAATATTTTAATCATTATAATCTTATTTATTTAAATCTTTTATTAATGAGGTAAACAGTGCATCATTATTGTGTCATAAATAATTTAATTTATTTGATGTCTAAAATTTATATAAAAAATAACATGACATAGGAAATCTTTTTATCTTTACAACGAATATTTAGAGTTGAATATATAACTTATATAACCCCTTATAAAAATTAATTTACTAAAAGATATTTGTTTTTGTCATTTTTGCCTTTACTTTAAGTTAATTAATCAAAATTGTCATTATCAATTCCAAGTGAATCAGAGGGGTCCCAAAATAGACCCAAAGATGACCATGGTCGTAAATGACTCAAAAAATAAGATTTGGACAAGTGTTAAGGTAATTTTAAATTATTATAATATTCTTTTTACCTTCAATTACCCTATTTACCTTTAACCGCGGTAAATAAAAGTCAAAATGTACTATTCATAAATTTTTTTTCTTCATCTTATTGAACCAAATTTTACTTACTAATAACAACCATGTATTTAGGATTTTTTAAATTTAATTCACAGATGTGGTAAAATTTCATTTAAATGAAAAAATTCAGTCTTTTAACTACTACTAAGTGGTTTCAATATTCATCAAAAATTGAAGTTTTTCAGAAAAATACCAAAAATTAAGCCTAAGATATATTTGATATTCCAAATTCAAAAATGATTTATTTTTTTTCCAAACTCATAACATTGAAGTGTCATTATTTAATTTTAAATTTAATTCCTGTTATCAAAACAAATAGTGTGTTTTTAAGAAACAATAACTATCAAAATATTGATACTTGTTTATGTCCAATTTCAAAGTGAAATTAATTCCAATGACCAACATTGGATTAAATAGTAAAAATATATTTTAATTAAACTTTAAATCCAATTAAAAATATAATCTCACTATATAAATAAATTATATTAAAATGCAGTTTTGAATTAAAATACAATATTTTCACTATTCATTAAAAAATGAACTTTATCGAAAAAATTCCAAAAATTCTCACAAAGTAAATTTTGATGTCCCCATTATAAAGAAGTATTTTATTTCGTCAAATATAATGCATTAATGTGACCGAAATTTTATTTAAAGAGGTTTCACCATTAAAAGGTAGTAAATCAATCTTTTAATGTAACTTATGCATAAAATTAGATTCATTCAAATTTTAAGCCTCTAACTTTTATTAGATAAATGAAAATACAATTAACAAACATGTATAATCATATTATAGTTAGTTTTTTTTATTCCCGCCAATACAACAGCTAAGTGTTAACTACCATTTAAAATAATAATATTATATTATTAGTGTGCAACGTGCGATTTCAAAGAAACCCATTATTGCGTATCGGGTATGCTATCGAACATAGAAACCCCTTTTAAAGTAAAATGAATATTTAATTTACAAATATTAATAAATATGAAAATTACATATTCTTCATTTATCTAGGATGTTACATACAACATAAAGATGATAAAATAAATGTTATCTTATAAGGTATCCAATCTATTTCTATAAGATACTAATTGGTGACTCAATAAGGTATTGTGGCTTTAAAAGACCTACTCATCATGTTTAGTGTTTTATAAAAAAGGTATATAAACTTAACACTATCCATAGATAATAAAGTAATAAAAGGTAAAAATAAAAAACAAAAGGTCGTTCTCTTGTGTGAAAACATAAAAGTATTGCTATAATTTTCAGTAATTGAAGAATCCAGTACATCATTTTTTGTCTAACTTTCAATGAATTTTAATTTTTTTACAAGGATAATTTTCTTGTAATAAGGCAACGAGATGCTTTAATTATAAGAGATGATAATTCCCAAGCACAAAAGTATAGGACTAGTTTTTTTTCTCTAATTATGATGCCTTGACAAACAATTGATATAAGAATTGAAAAAATGATGATGTAATTTGTAGGCCTTTTAATTTTTCCCATTGAAATTAACCACAAATAATTTCATAACCATTTTTCATTATTTTAAACTCATGTTCAAATTGGTGGAAAACCATGGCATGATGATGTGATTCCTACATCAGTCCACGGAAATCACTTATTTTTTCAGATTATTGTAGAAAGAAGTTTTTGGACAATAGGAGTTTTAGGAAAAAATCAAATACAAAGTAAAGATAAAAAAATGAACATGAGTGATTTAACATGCTTTATAAATGTTTCCTACATCCATGGGAGAAGGGGGAAACTTATGTTATTTCTCTCTGAATGAGAATGAAAGGATCACCAATTACAGGATTACAATTACATGGGACTAAATTATATTTTATATAGGAAGAAAAAAACCATTTTTCTTTAGTTTTTATTCTACCCAAAGATTTATTCCCACCACTAGTTGTGTTATGCATTACCTACTTTAATGGTCGAAGGGTTGGATACTAAACCATAAAAGACCTTCAGCAAGCTATTTCTAGTAAAGAAAAAAAATTCATCCCACTAAAATTTCTCAATAAAATCCATATTTTGGAGTGGCCCCCAAAAATCTCCCTCTCACAACTAATTTCGGGTAGAAGCTAGACCTATAGTCACCTTGTAGGATTCCAGTTTCTCTTTTGGTAGAACCTTCATCATAATGTCTTCCCCATTATCATTGGTGTGAATTTTCAAAAATTTCAACAATATTTCTTCAAACGCATTACAAATCCAATGATATCATATGTACATGTGTTTGGAATTGGAATGAAATATCAGGTTCTTGCTGAGTTGAATAGATATATGACTATCACAATATAGAATGTTGTATCTTGACTCTATCCCAACTCCTATAAAAACTTATTCATCCATGATATCTCCTTGTTGAATTCAATGTCCATGACATAATATTCTTCTATGGTAGATAAAGAAACACACATGTGAAGTCATTATTTCCATGATACTACCCCAATAAATGATATCAAGTACCCAAATATAGATTTTATTATATTAATATCTCCAGCCATATCAACATCATTAAATCCATCCAAAATAGGTTTATCATTTTTAAAACATAAACAATGGATGGATGTACCTTATAGATACCTCAATGTCCATTTGAATTCATTAGAGTGCTCCTTTCTAATATTTGATAATAATTTGATCACAAATCGAACAACGTGAGAAATTTTTGTTCTGGTACATACCATGTCATACATAATACATTCAACTGCTGAATGATAAGGAACCTTTTCCATCTCTGCTTTCTCCTCCTTAGTTTATAAAATCTGACATTTTGTGAGCCTAATATTAAATTTAAGTGGATTACTAACTAGTTTCACAATGATCATGTTTAATATATCAAGAACCTAATCAATGTATCATTCTTGATTTAGCCAAATCTTATGATTCCTCCTATCATGAGTAATCAAGATACCAGTAATATGAGTAGCATCTCCCAAGTCTTTCATTTAAAAATACTTGTTTAAATATTTCTTCAAACTTTAAATCATGGTGATATATTATCCAATAATCTACATATCATCGACATAAATAAATAAGATAATGAAATCAGCATAAAAAAACTGTATGATGAAAATGAAGTGATCAAAACTCATTCTTCTGTACTCATTTTTCTCCATGAATGATTCAAATTACATGTACCAATGCCTTGGTGCTTGTTTTAAACCATGTAAAATTTTTCTAATTTTTATACCATATTTTATTTATATTTCACGTGAAATCCCTCAGTATTCTCAATATAAATATCCTCTTTAAGATGACCATGTAATAAAATGTCTTTACATCAATTTTTGAACCTCCAATTTTATACTAGCCTCAAATCCAAGAACAAATCTAATAAAAGATATTTTTACCATCAGAGAAAAAAATTCATTGAATTCATTACATTTCTACTGACTAAATACCTTCACATCCATTTTGGATCTATAGATTGGTTGTGATATTCCATATTCTCTTTTGATTCTATACACCCACTTCTTCTTGAGTTCCTTCTTTCCATGTGGTGACTCCATGAAATAAAATGTGTAGTTCTTATGCAAGGATATCATCTCTTATTTCATGTAATTTTTACATTCCATCTTTTTTTAACTCCTGATTTAATTATCATATCTCTCTAGATCTCCCCTATAATTTATCATCACATAATCATGTGGTGAGTATTTACTACGCAGTTTTTGTTCTTTGATGGATCTCATCAACTCTGCTTTGAGGGGAATTTTTTCTAGAATATCTTATGATAGAGACATATCAGTATATGGAGACATATTACCTAGTAGTGATGTATCATCAATGTCACCTATCTCTCTCACACTATCTAGAACTAATGGTGGTGATACTAGTTCCATATTAACTATAATATCCTCATACTACAACTTCTCTATATTTTATAGCATCTCAAAATCATCAATCATATGATTCTCAAGAAAATGACATCTCTTTTTTTAATGATCCCCATGCTGATAGGATACAAAATTCAGTATCCATACTCTACATGATTGTATCCCAAAAAGATATGCTACTTTACCTTTAAATCCAACTTCACCTGCTCATCTTTCTGGAGTTGACCAAATTCCCTATAGCTAAATAATCTCAGGTGTTTGTATTAAACATTTTCACCTATCCAAACCCTTTATAGAACATCATATTTTAGTGTAACTAATATATAAAGGTTGATAATATCAACTGTGGTCCTCATTGACTCCCCTAAAAATATGTTTGGTAGATTTGAATTTGATACGATTCATCTGACTCTCTCCCAAATTTTTTTGTTCATCCTCTCAGAAACACCATTATGATGAGGCATCTTTAGTACTGATTTCTCTAGAATGATGCTAAAAATATTTCATTACTCCTAAAATGGATCATTATAATCTCTTCCATTTTCATGTCACACAAACTTTAACCATTTGTTTGTTTCTCTTTCCACCTTCACATGAAACTTCTTGAAAACATCCTGCACTTGATCTTTAGTTTTCAAATAAAAAACCCACACGTTTCTATAATGAACACTTATGAAGGTTAAACAAATAAATATAATCTCTCATGCTCATCATTTAGATGTTAGTCTTAATAAAATCTAAATCCATCAATTTTTTATGGTAAATAATCAAGAAATGATAGTATATTTTGTTTTCACATAATGAAATAAACACAAGTATCCAAATGTGTACCTTTTATTCTTGGAAAAAGATTATTTCTGGAGAGAACTTCGATTCCTCTATGACTCATCTAACTATTCTTCTTTGCTAAAATTATAAAGGAACTGCTTTTCTGAATTCATTGAATTCACCTCCACACGGTCTGGCATTAGTGAGATAAAAATTAAGTATCGGTATTGCCTTTAGAAATTACCATGCTAGCATTGGTAATATTATATTTCCCATCACCGAAAAAACCGACATATCCATCCTTGTCAATAATTCTAGTGGATATAAAATTAAGGTGAATATCAAGAACATGCCACACATCCATCAACATTAACTTACATTTAATATTAGTCTCTAGAAAAATGTTACCAATACTAGGGATTTTAGATGCACCATCATTTTTTTCTTTACATGTTAGAAACTCTCTAAAGTTTAAGATGAACAGAAATCTTATTTTATGGTGAAATGGTAGGATTTTCCTCAATCAATCACCCATGTTGAGTTATGGATTTCAAGAATGACTTGATTATCTTCCTAAACAAAAATGGTCCCTTCCTGTATATTTTTAGAATCATTATTTAGGGTCCTACCTTCCTGATTCATTTTCTATTCCTTTAACCTCATACTCTCTGGGTTGAATTTCTCAGGCTTTCTATAGTGGCGATTCTTCATGTCATATCTCGATTGGTATTTTGATCATTTCCTCCTTTAGATACTTTGGTCATGGGGTTCCCTTCATTTTTCCCCCCCTCCAATTTTATTTTCTTGACTTTCAGTTACAAGAGCTTCTAATTCAGGTCTAAATCCTCCATCCATACTTCTAAACTCTTTATTAAACATTCTATATTTCACCATTTCCATGTTGAGGGTTCTATCTAGATTTTAATTTTTTATGAAACAACTCATGTGTCCCACATATTTGAAAAATAACTCAATATCAAAAGTACAAGAAACTCATCATTAACCATCATTTTTTTGGAATTCAACGGATCAACAATATCTTATAACTTTATCATGTGCTCTGATATGTTGTTCCCATCCTAGTACTTCAAGTTTACAAATCAATATATCAATTTTTCATTGTTCTATTTGGGTTTCCTTGCATATATATTTTTTATTCTTTTCCATAAAATGGAATCATCATGTTCATTGGAAACATTTTGGAAGATACACTTGTCGATTAACTGATTTATTTGGTCAACACACTTCCTATTGAAGACAACCCATTTCACATCAACTAGTAGGGTACTGGTTAACATCTTCTTATTGAATTGATCTATTTTTAAATATTCCTCCACTTTCACTATAATTTTCTTAGTGGTATCCACTATTGTTTTCCATAAATATTTAATATACAAAAGTTTCTCCCTTTTGGGTCTACAGATAGCAAAATTAAAAGAACTAAGTTTAATCATGTTATTGATATTTTATTTTATTGACGTAGTGAGAATTTTGAAAATCTAACCATACGGATGTGTCTTTAATGGTCTAAATAGTTGGAAATGATTCATGTGTCATTCAAAACGGGCTCTGATTGGCTAAGATATTTCCAAAACTATTTCAATGGTCTAGATCAATCGATGAGGTGATGCTAACAGGGATCACTATAAAAGTCACCAAAAACCTTTTTTATAAATTCACCATTGGTGTGACAAGTATTTTCTTATCTGGTAGGTGGTACTGTGTCACCTGAGGTTTGATCAAAACTTTTATTGTCTCGACCGGTATTGTTTTATCTCAATTTTTGATGTTGTTTTTTTCCGTTGAAATAATCTTGACGAGATCCTCATGAATATATCTTCAAAAAAATGTTTTTCAACACCTTCAATTTTACATTAATATTAAAACCTCTCTAAACCTTCTTTGTTTTTACCATAATGCCTCTGATACCACTATATAGGAGCAGCAAAAGTTTAGGTGGAAAAATAAAATACAAATAGAAGAGAAAAACTAATGAACATGAGGGATTTAATGTGGTTCATCAAGGTTGTTTATGTCCCTGGAATAAGAAATACACACTTCTATTATTTCAATTCAGATGATTTTAGGAGGATCACTAATTATAGGATTAAAAATACATGGGATTGAATCTCATTTTATAGAGGAAGCCAAAAAATATTTTTCTTCGGTTGTTCATCTACCTGAAGATTTCTTCCCTCCACCCAATACATTCTACGTTGGTTTCTTCAACAGTACAAGGGTTGGTTTCCAAACCAAAGAATATATATAGAAATTTGTTACCAAAAAAAGAAGAAAATTCATCCTACCAATGATTCTCAATCAAATCCATAATTGGGTGTATCCCCCACATGAGGTGTACAAAATTTACTTGTTTTGTATTCTCCCAAAATTAATGGAGGTTAACAATTTTTTTAATAATACTACTTGACCAATGTATTATTACCCCTATCAACTTTACTTCAATGATATGCATAAACTACATTAACACATTTCTTTATAATATTTAAAAAATATATTAACAACTTTAACACATTATCATAAAATTTGAACACATTATTTTAATAAAAGCTAAAAAATAAATGTTTTTTAGCATTTAATATATATTCATAAATATTTATTTATATATTATCATATATTTTTAAAAAATTGTTTCTTTTGTTAATACGCATGCATGCACAAACATATACATACACTACTATAGTATCAACCTATATTAGCATAGTAATAGGCTTTGTCAGTGCAAAAAAGAATTGACAATCCAAGTGCCCATAAAAGTGCTCATCCTTTATTAGTGTTTTTTTATTGGTGATGATAAAGGCGAACTTTTTTAGAACTAAAATAAAGCACTGATAAAATAGAAATTTATCAGTACTTTTTAGCACTAAAAAGGGATAGTTTATTAATAGTGATAAAGGATATGATGTTCCATCTAAATCTGAAACCCTATATAATCTCTATGACAGAACCAAATTAGAAAAATATAAACAAATTGGATTGAAAATATTACAGAAAACTAGATTGAAATCCTAATATAACATTAAAATATCATTTCAATTCAAAATTTACATACAAAAATATTTACACTAACCGAATATTTACAATTCATCAACAAATACCACCAATATACAAAATCATAACTCTCGGACTTTCCCCAGTGATCAACCTTCATACAAAAGACTGTCCTTATAGAAAAGCCAATGTTTATTTTAGTAAAAATGTATAACAAATAAAAAATTATAATTTTAATGTTATATAATTCACATATGATAAATTAAATTTTTAATTACTATATATTCTAATGATATTATCAGTTATGCTATTAGTTATATTATTAATGATTATGTTGTAAATTTTATAATAATTTTTAACAATTAATTATTCTATTGATTAATTATTATATTATTAATTATTAATTACATTTCTAATTAATAATATATATAAATTATATTGTTAATTACTGAATATATTAATGATATTATCAGTTGTTAATTATCTTAATTACTGAAATAGTTATTGATAATTTTATCATTAAACTAAAATGATATTTTTATCTTCAAAACATAAAGTTGGAGTCATACCGACCATATAGTATATTGGACTCATGTGTGGTCAATTACTTTATGAAAAATATCATTTATGGATAATTTTTCTAAAATATCAAAATAACTTCAGATCATTTACTCAATTTTTCTATGCAATGTGCATTTAAATAAGAAATAACATTTTTATATTGAAAACAAGTGAATTTACTCATATCGGCCACATCATATGTTGGATTAATATGCGCTCAATTCCAATGCACCAAAATTTAATTATGGATCATTTTCATAAAATTTCAAAATACTTTGATTCCGTTTACTCAACTTTGGCAATGTGATGTTCATTTTACACAAAAAAATGACACTTCTATATTAAAAACGTGCATGTTGAGTCATATTATCCATATTGTGTGTTGGATTGATGTGTAGTTAATTCTTAAACACAAAAAATGAATTATGGATCATTTTTATAATGTTTGAAAACAATATGAGCTCATTTACTCAATTTTGGCTATGTGACATGCATTTTACACTAAATAGAATTTTTATATTCAAAGCACATGCTTGGAGAAATACTTACCATATCGTGTGTCAGATTATTGTGTGGTCGATTCCTACACATCACAAATGAATTATGGATCATTTTTATAAAGTCACTACTACAAAATAGGCCTTCAACAGTGCTAAAATTTATTTTATTAGTGTAATAAAAGCGCTAACTATCAGAGTGAGATTAAAAGCCCTTGATTTTTATCAGCACTAAAAAACATAGATAAAAGGGTCCTTTATCAATGCTAGAAAATGTTAATAAAGTACAAAATTTATCAATACTTTTATTTAGTGTTAATAAAGTGGAATACAATAGTTTTTTGTAACAACATAATGATGAATCGGTATAGTGTGCTGTAATAGAACACTACAGTGCAAGAAACACCATGATAAATTAGAATAATAAACTACCAATACATAATTTAAATGAAATAAAATTAAAAAAATAAATACATTAAAAAAACAATATATTATATACATTTAAAAAATTATTTTATAAAATTACATAAGTAAAAAAGTATTACATACATTCAAAAAGTACCGATGTTCCTTTGTCTTTTAATTATGACCCAACTCGTGCTATTTCCGAACAAACCACCCCTTCTCAAGAAAAATAACACACTTGTATTATCAAAAAAATTATTATGTTAGTAATAATATAAAGAAATAAATTAATAGAAAGTGTTGATTTTAAACTAATCATTGAGTCATAACAGGAACACTATGTATCAGATTGAGTTGTGGTGGATTCATGAATGTCACACCATTTATTGTTCGTCTTTAAGAATTATCTCCATAAAAATTTACTAAATAATTATAGGATAATTATTATAAAGAAATTAATTATGTAATAATAGATAGAATGATGATAAAACAATCTAGGCTCATTTTCTTAGTTTTTTCGATGTGATCTGCGATCTAAACTAAAATGACACTTATATATTGAAAAGATACACTTATAGACATACCGGTCACACCATGTCTCATATTGAGGTTTGGATAATTCATACACTTCCCAAATGACTTATAGATAATTTTAAAAAGTATAAAAACAATACAAATGTGTTTTTTTGGTTTTGAGTATGTCACTTGTCTTTTTTACTAAAATGTCATTTTAACCTGGAAACACACACATTCAGTCATATGGGTCACATCATGTGTCAGTTTGATGTGAGACTAACTCATAAACATCAAAAATGACTTATTAATCATTTTACGAAATTATCAAGACAATCTGAGCAAATTTTCTCAATTTTTAATCAGTTCCACTTTTTGAACAAAAATGATAATTTTAAACTGATAACAGACACTTTGAGTCATACCAGGCACATCGTGTATCAGATTGAGGTGAGGTTGATTCATACATTTAAAAAATGAATTATGGATCATTTTTAAATGGTATAAAAACCATCCAAATGTGTTTTTTTGGTTTTCAGTATGTCATTTGTCTTTTTTACAAAAATTATTGTCAATTTTAAATTAACGGATACACTTGGAATCATATCGGTCACACCGTCCATCAAATTGAGGTGTTCTTGATTCCTACACATCCCAAATGACTTGTGGACCCTTTTTATAAAGTATCAAAACAATCCTAATGTGTTTTATCAGTTTTGAGTATGTTTCTTTTTTTTACTAAGATATCATTTTAAACTGGAAACACAAATTTTAAGTCATAACAGTCACATCATGAGTCGGTTTGATGTGAGATTGATTCCTACACATCAAATAATGACATATTAATCAGTTTTATAAATTATCAAAACAATACAAGCATGTTTTCTAGGTTTTCAGTGAGTGGATATTTTTTGACCTAAAATGTCAATTTTAAACTGATAATGGACACTATGAGTCATATTGGTCACATAATGTATCGAATTGAGGTGTGACTGATTTCTACGGATCAAAAAATGACTTATAGATCTTTTTATTAAAGTAGAAAAATAATATAAATGCATTTTCTTAGTTTTGAGTATGTTGCTTGTCTTTTTTATTAAAATTAATGTCAATTTTAAATAAAAAGATGTTCTTAGAGTCGTATCAGTCAATTCATCCATTGGATTGAGATGATAATTATTTCTACACATCTAAAATAACTCATGGATCATTTTCCTAAATTATTAAGAAAATATAAGGGTGTTTTCTCAATTTTGATTATGGCATATCTTTCTTACTAAAATATCATTTTAAACTAGAAACACACACTTTGAGTCATGCCGGCCACACCGTGTGTCGGTTTGACATGAGACCGATTATTACACATCAAAAATTAATTTTAAATCACTATCCTAAATTATTAAGGAAATCTAAGCATGTTTTCATGGTTTTCAATGAGTGACACATTTTGAACTAAAATATCCATTTTAAACCGATAACGGAAACATTGAGTCATACCAGTCACATCATCTATCAGATTGAGGATTGGATGATTTCTATATATCGAAAATGAATTATTGATCATTTTCCTAATGTATAAAAAATAATCGAAATGTGTTTTATTAGTTCTGAGTATGTCAGTTGTCTATTTTACTAAAATTAATGTCAATTTTAAATAAGAAGACACACTTGAAGTCATACCGGTCAAACCATGCATCAAATTGAGGTGAGGCTGATTCCTACATGTCCCAAATGACTTATGGATAGTATTCCTAAATTATTACAAAAATATGAACACATTTTCTTGGTTTTTAGTATACCACTTTCCTTTTTTACTAAAATTTCATTTTAAACTAGAAACACAAACTTTGAGTCATACTGGTCACATTGTGTGTCAGTTTGACATGAGATAGATTCCTAAACTTCACAAATGACTTATGAATTTCTTTCCTAAATTATTAAGACAATCCGAGTTTGTTTTATTAGTTTTTAGTGAGTGACGCTTCTTGAACTAAAATGTCAATTTTAAACTGATAATGAGCACTTTGAGTCATACCTAGCACAACATGTATCGGATTGGGGTTTTGATAAATCATACACATCAAAAATAACTTATGGATTGTTTTACTAAATTATAAAAATAATATGAATGTTTTTTTTGGTTTTGAGTTTGTAAGTTTTCTTTTTTACTAAAATTAATGTCAATGTTAAATAAAATGATCCATTTTAAGTCATACCAGTCTCACCACACGTCATATTGAGGTGAAGTTTATTACTATAGATATAAAATGACTTATAGATCATTTTACTAAAGTATCAAAACAATACTACTATGTTTTATTGGTTTTTAGTATGTCAATAATATTGTTTTCTAAAATTAATGTCAATTTTAAATAAAAATATGCACTTGGAGTCATACCGGTCACACTGTTTATCAGTTTGAGGTATAGATGATTCTTACATGTCCCAAATAACTTATTTATTTTTTTCCTAAATTATAAATAAAATTATAGTGCATTTTCTTGGTTGTGAGTATGTCACTTTTCTTTTTTACTAAAATGTCATTTTAAACCGGAAACACGAAATTTAAGTCCTAGTAGTTACATTGTGCATCAGTTTGATGTAAGACTAATTATTATACGTCAGAAATGACTTATCAATCATTATGATAAATTATCAAGAATATCAGAGAGTGTTTTTTTAGTTTTTAGTGATTAGCACTTTTTTAAATATAATTTCAATTTTAAACTGATAACAGAAACTTTGAGTCTCACTGGGAACATCATGTATCAGATTTAGGTTCAGATGATTCCTTCACATCACAAGTGACTTATTAATAATTTTACTAAATTATTAAACCAATTCAAATTAATTTTCTATGTTTTGAGTATCTCATTTATCTTTTTACTAAAATTAATGTAAATTTTAAATAAAAAGAAACACTTAGAGCCATACCAATCACACCATGTGTCGGATTGAGGTGAAAATTTTTCTTACACATCCCAAAGTCTCAAAAAATCAGAATTGTTAATGTTACCATGAATTTAATTGGATTTATTTATCAAACTACCGATACTCCATAGTGAGTTGATTTTCTTATCTAAAAATGGTTTTTCTGCTAAGAAAATTGACTCAATATGCAGTGTTGGTAGTTCTATAAATAAATCCATTAGAAAGTGTGGTAAATTTGGCATAAAGGAACATTTTATCTCTTTTGTGGCTTTTTGAAGATAGTTGGAAGCAAAATATGACTTTCCAAATGATCTTTGAAAAAAACTAAATAAGTATTACATAAAAATTATTAGGAAATTAACATAAAAATAGTAGATAAAATGATGAAATAAATAATTGAATTAGTAGTAGGAATTCAACATTTCATTATGGTTGTATACATTCCTGACATATTTATGTGTCTCCATTATCTCAGTTGCAGACTTGAAGTCCAATCTCTCATGAGAATGAGAAACTTCGAACAAACCACCCAAATCGAACAAAAACATAAACCTGTATAAGAAAACAATTATTATATGAGCAATACTAAAAATAAATAAATTAAACATAAATATGAAACAATAAATTAATTCTCTATGCAATTATTTTTACTGTTAAAATATCAAGATTACCTATGTGGTTTAATAGAGGTATCATCATTTCTCTTCCTGTAAAGGTAGTGGAGGGAACATGAAGGAAAGTGATGAATACAAACACTGTTGGGGTGAAATGGTTTTGAGGGAGGAGAATTCTATGAACATTTTGGTGTAGAAAGGCATGAAATATTGGAAATATATTCTAAAATAAAATGTGAAAATATGAATTCCCAAATGATTTGTGGAAAAAATATATAAGTATTAGAAAAAAAGATAAGAAAATTAACTTACAAATATTATATAAAATTATGAAAAAATTAATTAAATGAGTAGTAGTAATTCACCATTTCATGATGGTTTTATTCATTCTTGAATCATATCCTTATTTTCTTTATCTTAATTGCATCCTCAAAGTCCAATCTCTCATGAGCATGAGAATATTTTATCAAACCACTCCAACTCGAACAAAGTAATCCACCTATATAAGAAAAGAATTATTATGTGAGTAAACTAAAAATAGATAACTTAAACATAAATATCAAACAACAAATTAATTATATTGACATTGATTTGACTAGAAAAACATCAATATTACCTCTATGATTGAGCATAGGTAGCATCGTTTCTCTTCTTACAACGGTAGTAGAGGGAACTTAAAGGAAAGTGATAAATTCCAACACTATAGGGGTGAAAAGTTTTTTAGGGAGAATATGTTTTTGGATGTTTTGGTGTAGTAAATCATAGAATATGGCCATAAATATTCTAAAATAAACAAACTCTATTAGAAATAATGAAAATTAAATCAATGTTTCGTTATATAATTTTTTTCAAAAATAGAGAAAGTATACCGTAACATTTACCTTTACATATTCCTAAAGGGTTTCCTCGATTATAGTTTGTTCTTCCACAAGATTGGTAAAATCATCATGTGAAGAAGACATTTTGGCATGAGTAGTCAAACATTTAATTTATATTATGTCAATTCATTAGAGAACAGATAATATTATGAAGAAAAACATAGTATATTAAAAAACACTTTTACCTTCTCATTGAGCTATCGTTTTTTGAAGCTTTTAGGGATTTGGATCCTATATAGAAAATCAAAAAACCCTATTTGCAGTACCCATAATGTAAAAGGAATTGTATACATGGGACTGTCATAGAGTAATTGTGATCTCCCAATAAAAGGGTCATCCACGATTGAATTTTCATCTGATCCAACATTTTTTTAGTCACCAGAAGAAAAATTTACCCATTCTTGTTTATTAGATATGAGACATAAAATAATTTAAATACTTGTGATTCTATTATTAATGGCTCATATATTTCCCCTTCCATACTAAAATTCACTTTCACGAAGCCCATTTCATCAACATTCAATGCACTCCTATTGTCAAAACATTTGCAACAGAAAATTAGCACTTGAAATGTTATTTAATCCAACTCATGTATTTTTTCAATAATGTCAAAATATGACATATTTTCATAAATTGGATTTCTATCCTTGGAAATAGATATGTGCATCACTTCCACCACAAGCATAACACCATTTTTTTCATTGTACTTCATTCATTGTATTATTTCGTATAGAACATATAACCATTTATTACAAAACTAGTGTAATATATAACATTTTCATTTGGTCCCTTTTCTATCCTTCGAAGTCATTCGATAATTGAATTTGGATTTTTAGAAAACTTCTTATAAATTTGATCTTGGAACCATCTTATAAATTATTGATTATGTTTATTTGATATTAATCCTTCATCCATTGATGGATTTCAATATCTAAGTATTTCTTTGTGGGATTCTATGTGTGGACCAACATATTAACTATTATATAAAATTTAAAGGTGTGTTTTCTCCCACTCTATAAATGTAATTATAACAACATCTATTCCTGAAATCCCTTCGCCTATAAAGTGTCCGCTTTGATGAGACTTTGGGAGACCGATGTTGTCAACATATGATAGGTAATCAGAATAGAATTCAAAAACATCTTCAACAATATATCATTATACAATAGAACCTTATTTATAACTTCAATTCTTCACATACCCTTTCAAAATATTCATATACCATTCAATGGGGTGCTTCCCTTTGTAACAGATAGGCCCACATAGTTGAACATCTCTAACCAAGTGAACCATCATGTGGTCCATTATATCAAAAATGATGATGGGAAGAATATCTCTAATTCACATAATATGATGGAAACCTCCTTTTTAATTATTTTAAATTTCATCAAATCTATAAATTTTCTATATGTGTCTTTGAAAAAGAAACTATGTCTAGTTAATGTATTTCGTACATTTTTAGGCAGAATGTAATGGATATCAACATGCATCAAATAATACATCAAAACATGACATTCATGTGATCTTAGTCCCTATAACTTCAAATTACTCATTTACATGACATTATTGATATATTATGAATACCTATCTCAAACTTTTACACTATAAATGAAAAGTAAAAATTATAATTTTTTCTATCTAGGTAGAGTGTAAGTTGTTGGATAAAGAAATGTTCTACCTTTACCCTTCATCGGTTCTAAATCTTCCCTTATCCCCATGTCAATCATATCTAACCTAGACATGATGTCATCTTTCATTTTCCCAAGAATATTTATTAATGTGCTAGTAAAACTATCAAATGCATTTTTCTCTACATACATGAAATCAAGAAAATGCGGGACGTATAAAAAATTACAATATGATAATTAAAATAAAATTGTTCTCTTCTTCCAGCCTTATTTCATTAGATTTTAAAAAATGGTTTACTGAAAATAGTGTGCATTTGTTTCACTTTATCAAATAGTTGATCACCCATTAGTGGAGATGGTGTTTTTCCTTGTTCAATATTCCCATAAAAAATTTCATTTGGGATCAGTATTTATATCATTGGGGTAAAAATTTATGATGTCTTTAAAACATAGTCTTTTATGAATGTTTCAACCGAACTGAGCGTGTGAATTCTTCACAAATGGGACACCCCAAATTTCTTTTAATGCTATTGCTTGATAAATTTCCATAAGTGGGGAAGTCAATTATCATCTCATAAAATATGGCCCTCAATGTGAATTCTTCACTTCTATGAGCATCATACATTGTAACAACAGTATCCAAAATCAATTTCAGATCTTTGATCAATAGATCCAAATAGGAATCAATATCATTTCTAGGTTTCTTTGGTCCAAAAATAATCAAAGACAACATAATGTATTTGTGATTTGTTCATAACCATTGCGGAAAGTTATAATTTACCAACATGATGGGAGATGTACTATGAGTACTACTATGTACACCAAAAGGATTTATTCTATCTGTAGATAATTCAAGATGAATGTTTTTCATCTCATTTCAAAATTATGGATACTCATAATCAATTTTCTTCCATAGAGGTGAATCCACTAAATGATGTAGGTTACTATATTTAATTCTTGTATCTACATGCCATGTCAATTTTCTCACGATTTTTTGACATCCATGTAGTCTTATAAATCATGGAATGATAGGAAAACACCATACATATTTCGATGGACTTGGTACATTTTTCTTGTATTGATCTGAGCCACACTTAGGGCATTTTATGATTGATTCATGGTCCTTGAGAAACAATAAGTAATAATTTGGACAATAATGTATTTTTTAGAGATCATTCCCATTGAACATAGCATTTATTTAGCATCATATATTGGACATGGTAGTTCATTTTCTTCTGTTAGCATATCATTTAGGAGTCTAAGTAGTTTTGTAAAGCATGTTTCACTCCTTCCACTGTCATATTTCAAATTATATAACTTCAATATAGCTGAAAATTTTGCCTATTTAGTATAACCGGTATACAATGGTCTCTTAGAACAACTATTTAACTTCTCAAACAACTTTGGACAATCACGAAGGCCATCTTTAATTTCCATTTTCAATTCTTCCATGTGATTTCCATCATCATTAACATTATTATTCATATAAAATGATCCATAAACCACAGTATCATCCCAATCAGTGTGAACGTTTAGTTTTTTCCCATGATTAATTCAAAATTTATAGCTCAGATCTATTCTATGACAAATCAATTATTCTTCCCACTCTTTTGGACTAATTTTTTTTAAATAAAAACACTATAAACATGGACAAAGTATTTGAGAAGGGTCATATGCATCATCTATTGAAAACTTGATTAATTATTTAACTCCATATTCATACTATTGTCAAATGATTAGTTTTCATCCATTTTCAATTAATATCCATTATATTGGGTTTATAAAATATTCATTTTTATAATAAATAAATAAATAAACATAAGATATTCATTATCAAATGTGAAAATTATAGTTAATTTTAATAAGGGAAAACCAACATGTCATTGTTTCAATGAATGTTTGTATTCTTTGAAGAAAATGGGTAATTGAATTTAAGAAAGTAAATACTCCACTATGGTAGGTGTTATCCTCTAAATTCATCCAAATCTGAAAGTTATATAAAACATTCATCCTCATCAGCTCATCTCCCAAATAGTTTTTCATTGCATTTTATTTTTTGACACTCATCCAACATATCTTGTGGAAATGCACCTATTTTTCTTTAAATACTGTAATTAGTAGTAATCTATGGGATTAATACTTCTTAAAGTAGTAAAATCAACATAGAAGATATGGGGGATGAGTCTCAAGCAACAAATGGTAATAATAATTGTTTGGGAGATGAAGCTGATGCGGGTTATAGTTATACTTCATTGTGTTCTCTAAAATGTTTAATACCACCCATTTGTGATAATTATAGAATTGTAACTAGTTATTAACTAAGTACATTGGGATTTTGGATTACATCATTGGCACTATTTATTAACTCATAGCCTATTGAAGGTGTGATTTGGGGGGTATACATGTTCTTGTTTGTGATTCAATGGGTCTCGATGGGTACATGTTATGATATATGAATCCTTGGGGCCTCTATGAATTATATATTTATAAGAGAAATCCCACTTTTAATACTTTCAATCCTATTACTAAGACTAGTCCTACCTCTTTTAAAATGAGTGATCACGTCTTTCTTAAATATCCTTAACCAATGAAAATATAATATAGGAAATTATGGAGTAATAAGAAACCCAAATATGACAAAAAAGAATAATAAAATTACATTCCATCAATTTGAATATATAAAAATGTATTGATAATTTTTTTTTAATAAATAATGATTTATATTAAATACATAGAGAGTAATAAGAGATTCCTATGGGTGGAACCAATACACGAAGACCTAAAATGATGAATACCTAAAAATAATTTCTCATAATTATTCCATCATATATAGAATTTGATAACATCCGTCTATTTTTGGAACAAGTTAGGTAATATCCTAAGGAATTATTACATTTAATAATAATGTTATATCAAATATTTAAAAACATTTCAAAATTGTAATTTCAATTTTAAATAAAAATCAATATGGAATGAATAAAATAGGAAAATAATATACATAATTAACAATAAAGGTTTTAAACATATCAAAATTATTAGTTGATAAATTGATTCAATAATTATATCTAGATAGATTGAAAAAAGAATTATTTTCAAGCATATAAAGAGTAGGCTTTATAATAAAATTTCATTTTCATGGCCATTAAGTGTTATATAGTGATTTGTGGCATGTAGTATAAAATTTTAGTCATATTGAGATAAATAATTATAATTATGGAAGATATAGAGGTTTTATGTTAAAGGGGAGATGAACCACTCTTAAAAAATAGTTTCGAAGTGAGACGGATCTTCATAAGTAAAATTGGATGATGAATTTCAGTCATTGAATGAAATCTATTGAACATGTTAAAAATTAAACAGTTGTATAAAGGATTTCCAATATTTTCTAAAAACATATATGAATTTGAATAAATTATTAGAAATGTATTATATGATAAATAATGGAATGTAAGAGGAATTTATTATTAATTTTACAGAAAAATATTTTCAAAAGAAGCATCCTTTAATATTAGATATTGGTTGTTCATCTCATATATGATAGGTAAATTGATGTAATTAAATATTTTTGATAGGTTCAGGTTACTTGTTATTTTATAAATGGTGGATCTCTTAAGATAAATTTTTTACATTTAAAAGATGTTGAAAATAAAAGGCAATGTTAAAGAATGATGTATTTTTAGATGGATTAAATTAAAACATAAATAGTTTTTATTATATGTTTGATCAAGTAAATTAAGTGATTTTTAATAATTATTAATTAGTGGGTTATCATTTCAATGATGGACTATAACAACACTACTCTTTATGTAACATTAATTCATCATTTATTACATAAAGGTACACATTATACAACTCAAAATATTGATAAGTATAGTATCATTGAGAATTAGGTAAATAGTGTAACATATTGAACATGGAATACAACAATATTATTGATAACATTCTTAACATGATTCTAAAATTCCATGGATTTTTAAAACATCACAGGATAACATGGGAAAAACATAAGGAAGGGGTGAGCTAAAAATACTAGTAGGGGAATAATCATGGAATAAAGTGATACATTTTATACAATAGACATATAAATGGGGGATATAAATAATATGAATCATAAACATGAAAAATGAGACATGATATAGCATAATAATCATAACATGGATAATGTGGCAACAACATAAAACACTTCATCATAAACATACGTCAAGTATAAACTGCCAAGACTTCATAGTGGAAAAAGTACCATAAAGTAATTAGGTTCACTCTCTATAGAATCATGATGTATCATGATAATAAAAATTACCCAATTCATTGGAGCGCTATATAATTTCGGGTGCACCTGTCACTTCCATTTCATACTCATTCTTAAGTGTGCGACATAGATCATACAACATGGTTTAATTCCTCATTATTTTTTATTCCATGATCAAGGAGGGTGGAATGTGTACATTTAATTCATAATTAAAAGAATTATAAGTGTATAAATATGAATACCCTTGATAAACAATGGTTATTGTATTCAATACACATTTTTTTGACATGGAAAATTGAGGTGAAAATACAGCAGCATAACGACGTCACATAAAAATTCATAAAATAGGTTGATGAGAAATAAAGGGGTATCTAGTCACTTAGACATAAAATTTTAAGTAATAGGGACATGGAAAAATATGTCCTAAAAAATATAAATTATAAATAAAAGGCATAAGGTAATGAAGAAGCTTGAATAAAGAATAGAATCCTAGCAATATTTCGGCATGGTAATGAGTGTACATATAGAATCATGGGAGGATTAAGAGTCAAATAGAGATATAATAATTTATAAATTATATATAATGTAAGGAGAATATGGAAAAGTATGTCCCAACATAATATTATTTAATTTAAGATACATAACATAAAAGAATTCCTTGAATAGAAATAAGAAGAGAGAAATCCCTTACAAAATTTTGGCATAGTAAAGGGTGTACATAAAAGATCATGGAAGTATTAATGAGAGTAAAATGAATATCTCATTATTTATACATAAAATTTAGATTATGTGGAATATGTTATAATATATCCCAAAATAAAAAAAAATGAAATTTCATAATAAAAAAAGAAGTGCTTCATAAAAAGAGGAGAGTGGAACATCCCTTATGGAATTTCAGTATATTAAAGGCTTAGGTAAGGGTAAAAATGAGAGAGTATATATGATATCTCATTCATATAACATAAATTGTATATTATGTAGATGATGATTAATTAATTAAGATATAACAATTTGAAATTAAGAAGACTAATTTCAAAGAATGTGCTTGAATTGAAAGGAGGAGAGGAAGGTCCCTTACTTGAGTATGTGACTACAAGTTCTTGGGAGGGTATTATTGAGAGCTTGGGGAACCTTTGGAGGACTATAGAGAGTGGAGGTAAGAGTATGGACATTATACTAGGAGTTTGAGCAATGATAAAAGGGAGATTGGGTGGGTTTATATAGGAAAAGAGAGAGATTTCATTATTATTTTGATTTTGGACTCTTTATAATAAAATAACCAAAACCACAAACCATACCATATTATATACCCATGGTTTCTTCCAAATGGGAGTTTTTATCATTATTTTATAATCCCAAGGGCTGAACTTCATAAAATAATTCTCTTTCGTATGTGGAGGTGAGTCACACTCTTAATGAAAAAATATTAAAACCTTAAAATATATTATAAGTTTTGGAGGTTTCATAATGGCTTTATAAGATAAATATAATAAACTTAAAATCAAATTATTTTAAAGGGAAACATAAATTTGGTCGTCGATACCACTTTATAGTATTTGTTACATCACTTTTGGTTCATTATGATGTCATAATACACAAAGTATATTTATATGGGATTTAATTTTTAACCGAAAATTTGACTCTCATAAAATTATGAAAAATTCAAAATTGGATAATTTCAATTTTATGATCCAAAAAAATAATATTCATTTTATATAAATTTTTTTCTAAATATGTAAACTTTCACTTTTAAAATAAAATGGATATTTATTAAGAAATGCTAGATTTTTTTATAATAACACCCCTTATAGTAATTACATTTGACTTCATACAAATTATATGATTATTTATATTTAATAAAAATTATTTAATAATAATATTTTATAAAAATATTATTTATTTCAAAAAAATATACATTAATTCATCAAAATAAATGTCTTAATTAAAATTGTATATTACTTACTATATATTTTTTATCAAACTGGTTACTTAATCATTTATAATGTAAAAACAATAAAGAATTAATATAATCATCATTTTAATGAAAATGAAATATAAATATTCATAATATTCATGTGACGTTTTTTATTTTCTTAGTTAAATTATTTTTACACTTAATTAACCTATTTTTTCATTTACTATGGTAATTAATATTTACTACAGTTACACTTCATATTGTTCAAAAATTATGTTGAAATTATTACCTAATATTAATTATTATTATTCCAAATATGGAATCCATTTTATCAAAATAAATTCATATATTTGGAATAATTTAATTTAATATAAAACCTATAACAATGAAGGAAAAGCGGTTTTCCAAAAAATACATTTTTTAAGGAAAAGATGAGTTCACTTCAACTCTATAACTAGTAATCATAATTATATGAATTTAAATTAATAATTATAGATATAAAATCTAAAATTTAAATTTAAATAATTTCTCTTTATGGGTTATTTTAAATAATTATAATGTAGAAACATTATGCATTTTAAAATAGTTTTCATAAGAATGTGTTTTTAATCCTATAAATGAACTTGTATTAAAAAGCAATAAAAAGATGATTTAAATGTAATTAATTTATTTAAATATAGATAAATATAATTATGTTACATTGAAATAAAAATAATAATTGGCCTTTTAAATAAATACATTTATCAAAAGAATTTACAATTTTAAATAAAACAGTATTTTTTTGCTATTCACTGAAAAAAATAGCATTTTCTAAAAAATATCAAATTTTCACTAGAAGTTATTTTTAATATTGTGATATCAAAATGGTGTTTGTTTAATCAAATATATTTTCTAATGTTCTATAAAATAATTATAAAAATTATAAAAAAACAAATAACATTTTTTGAGGAAAACATATTTTAAAGAACGATATTCATTACCAATAATTAATTTATTATTTGTTAATAATTTATCAATATATATATATGATATATATATATATATGCCAATTTGGTGGTGGTGTGGTGGTGAAGGTGAGTGGTAAACCAACTTCGTTCTTTGGGAGGTTCAGGGTTCGAATCCTGGGAGTCCACTTTTGGGGCGAGCCTCTCCCCTGGGATCCACCTATCTTCCTCGGTCGCTCGGTCTCAACTGGGTGGGAAAAATGAGGCGCAGCCTAATATGCTGACGGATTGCTTTGACGAACCATCGTTGAGCGGGTTGTTACCCTCTGAAATGCTCTGCCATCTCAGCTGGCGACGACTCCTTCCCGGCTAGAGCTCTCTCTGGAGTGACCCCTTCGTGGGGAGGGAGGTTTCCTTGTGTGGAGGGTTTGAAAAGGCCACACAGGGGAATTCCCTTTTCTAAATAATATATATGATATATATATATAAATTTCCTGAATTTTGTAATCCTAATCATATATTAAAATTTAACAGAAAGGATAAAATAATAATATTTAAATAAACATCATTTTTTGGGTTTAGTGTTGTGTATCAGATATGTTATCAAACAAATTTTTCTCTTTTGAGAACTCGAGGTATTGCATGGATATATTTTTACAAAGGTATAGAAAACTAGTTGAACCATATTCTAATTTGGGGTTGGTAAAAATTTATGGTAATTGTGTTTGAAAGAGGAAATTGAATTGTGGTAGTTAGAAATTGATCATATTAGATAATGAGACATTTAAATACTGACTTAAAAAGGGTGGGTTGAGATGTTTTTATGATGACAAGATAAAATTTATAGATATTTTTTAATAATTATAATGGGGAGATTATTAATAATAAAAATAATAAATTAGATATTTAAATGAAACAACCCTTAGAGTTTATTCACTATGTTATATATGGACAATCAAAATATAAATCAATGCATTATGATAATTAGTTCATTTCACCCATTTAAAATTATACATAGATCATATGTATTTTGTTTTATTCATATATATATATATAATGCTCTAAAGGGGATTACAATTTTAAGAAGTATTAAGATTGAGTTTCATTATGTGGTAAAGAAGTTTGTATAGGATTATGGCATTGTTGTCAAAGGTGTGTGCCTCAACGTGACTTGGTATGAGGTGAGGTGCATGTTGGGTGCCTCACCACTGTTGAGGCAATGTGACCTCACTAAGGAATGCCAAAGGTGCGCACCTCATGCACTAACATTGGAGGCACTATAGCGCCAGGTGCGGTAAAGACGCACCACTAGCTACCAAAATATGGGGGGAACAAAGCAGCTGAAATCATGGGTATAGGGATGGGGAAAATAGAGGGTGACCCAATGGAAATCAGGGTTGGAAAAGGAAAAAATGATGATAAAAAAATTACAAATAGATTTCACCAAGAAAGAAATCAATAAGTGGGGAGGAGGAGAAAATAACATACCATGTATTGAAGTTTGAATCCTCCGAGAGAAAGTAAATATGTCACCAAACCTCTAATTTATTATATCCTTGGATCAATTTGACACATGAGTCATTTGAGCTTTGGATTGAAGCCTTGTAATTGTCTAAGACTTTATTTGAGCCTTGATTTATTCTTGGATTCGATAAGGAGGAGCACCGACAGCAAGTGGATTCAGTGAAATGTTTTGGATATCGTGACTCGTTTGCAACTGGCTAAGGTTCTTAAAGTAGATCTAGACTATCATGACCCCCTCCCCACAAGGTGTACCCATCCTAGGCCTGAAATTTGAGAAGGGAGATAGTGACCCTCGAGTCCAGCCTCATGTAGGCCCTGGGTTGGCGACTAGCACTGAGGGTATAACAAACACACAAATGGGAGGCATTACCCTCTTAGAGAACACATACAAAAGAGAGAGATAAGAATGACACCAACCAACTCCAAATAAGACTTCAATATAAAATAAAAAACAATTAAACATATGTAATGTCATAGAAGAACTAATTCATCTGATGGGGAAAACTACAAGTACCAAAATAAAGTGAAAAACGACAGCGACCAAGAAGCCCGAACAACTCCTGCAACCCCAAGCTATTATTAACCAGCATGATCTCCAACCTTCTTCAAGTGACTTGAAAAAACATTTTATATATACATAGTGTGAGTATAATAGTATACTTGGTAGGATCCTCCCTGGATCCTCTTATACAAAATTAAAGAAAGCATGCTAAAGCACAGTGAACAACAAGTGAAACTAACTTATCACCTAAACAGGTATACTATGTTTCCAACCTCACCATGGATATTATCACCAAATATTTCATACAATAATATATAATATAATAAATAATATCAAGGGTACCCTGTTACAACTTCCCCACTGGTTTTCCACTTTTCCCTAATGTTGCACTTCCTAAGCCATCTCTCTCAAAAAAGGCTTGCCCACAGACACATGGGCATAGCACCACAACATGCACCTCCTACAACATAACCACCACATCCATGTAACCAATGTAACTAGGGAGTTTTTGGGAGCCCCAACATCTCTCATAACATGTATCATACATCAGGTATTAAACCTCAATCCATTATAGCCCATACACCAAGTAAGGATCCTCAAGCCATCACATCCTATACATGTTACACCTATAGTAGTCTATTGGAAACTATATCCAGAATTTGTGTTTGTGAATAACCATAAGAAATTACAGCCCTATAAAAACATATATAATGAAAAATAACCAATGTTCCTACCAACACAAGTAACTACCAAGAGAAGAGAGTGGGGACAAAGGGGGTAGTTAGGCATCCATCCTCCCACCAGAATGCTGGGGAAAACACCCTCCCTAGGGCTCGAAATCCCTAGGGTGTTAGTCTCCTAATCGAAGAGGTGCGGTAGCATATAAAAACACAAAAATTACATGTCAAATTATATCTCACAACCACACTATGGGAATAACCTATTCTTAGACTCAACTATAGCAAACATCTCTTGACTCTCGGCTACCTTTTTTAAGAGTACGTATCCTATAAGCACACAACCATTTAAATATCTACATTAGATTACTTTATCCATTTTCATCAGTTTCGATTTATGTTAATTAATTATTTAAACATTAATTAACCCTTATTAGTTCCACATTACATTTCATTATCATCCCACCAATGTTTCATGCCCTCTAGGCATAACCAAACCAGGACCGCAGCTTCTTAGAAATATTACCTCAGCATTGTATCCCAACAAGCTCAAACCCCATGGGTTAACATCATTTATGCAATCATTTATTAACATCCTTATTAATTTCCTATATTCCCATGAATTCTACAAAAAAATTCTAATCTACTAAAAAGAAGGGGGCTCAACACGGTGAGTAGTTAAACTACCCATCAAGTCTTTTCCACCAATAGCAAGAGTATAGACTCATCCTCCCTTGAGAAGCTAAACACAGAAAGAACATGGATTACCCCACTCATCTTATCTTCTTTTGGAAGGAGGTTAAGCAAGACTATATACCTTGATAAGTGGGAAAAGTAATCTAGATAAATAACCAACATGATTCAGAAAGCATCCAATATTCATATCCGACCCGTTTCATCATCTTTGGTGTCCTCCTCGACACCCAGATACATAAACCAATGCATCTCTCCACTCTAGGCGTCAACTACCGCCAAAACCAATGGGCATCCCTACCCCCACATATCACAATAGCCATACAGACTCACATCACAACACATGAAGTAGTAAACAAACATCATATCAGCTAGGCTCTTGGACCTTAAACAAGGCATTCTTCCTTCACATGCAATAAGCTCTAATAGCTCCAAGCATAAGGCTCTTGGCCCTTATAAGTAAAAGGGTAACTCAGAACCTACGAGGAATTATATTTTATCAAACAACGAGTTCTATAATCCATCCTGAATTAATCGGCTCATTAATAGTAGGTTCCAACTCTGGGAAACATAAACTGAAAGCTATCATATCTATGAAAAATAATTAAACATGCTTACTGCAACAATTTCATTAACATAAAATTACAAAAACAATAAAAACCAAATTCATTTACATGAATCTTTTATCATAGACAAATAATTAGAATTAATATGACTTTATGTTCTTTACCAATTTCCATCAAGAATAACATGTTAAAAAATGAAATCATTGATTTCACACTATCTAGCAAAACAAGAGGCAATAAAATATGATCGATGCTAATTTCTTTATCCGATTCATATATTTATTATGTCAACTCCGCTGTGATACAGTGGGATAAAACATGCTAACTCTATAGTTTCACATAAAATAATAGAGAATCAATGAATCCCCGAACTCAAAAGGTTCTTGATGTTCTTTATACGAGGACGATCCACACAATGGATTACAATCCCCTCCCCCTGTGACAACTGCATCCACCTGAGGATGCCGCAGCGCGACCGCACCAACTAACACCCAAGAAAACTCCATTAGAAGCACGGATATCACATTACATAACATGGAAAGAATAAATGGGAGAAGAATGATCGAAGAAAACACAAGAATTGAGGTATATCATACCTTCTATTAATGACAGATCGACACTTGATACTTGCACCAAAACAGAGGGTGCACATATAGTAGGAAGAAACTTCAAGGGGAAAATGATCCAAGGATTAAGGTTTAATCACACCACTTCTATGGGAAAAATGAATGGTTTGAGCATCTCACACCAGATAACAAGAAGGTAGAATAGGTGAGGAAGATATCGTGTCCCTTTAGAAGATTTAATAGAGGATTAATTTATGATACGTTGGATTTTCCATTAAAATCGGATCGCATTAAACCACACGGTTTGACCAAGTAAAGGTATCCCAAGCCTTGGAAAATTTAATATAGGATTTATTGGCTTTGAATTGGACTTAAATCCCTTAAAAACCCTTGAATGTGTTTTTCATCAATGAAAATGAAAAAGGGGTGAACTTTAGGAAGCATGAAACACTATTCACAAATGACTCACTGACAGTACTATTCACAAATGACCCACCGACAACACTATTTAAAAATGACTCACCGACAGAACTGTTCACAAATAACTCACCGACAATACTTCTAACAAATGACTCACTGATAGTACTATTCACAAATGAATCACTGACAGCTCTGTTCACAAATGACCCACTAAAAACACTATTCACAAAACTAGAAACATTGTTCACAAAGTTGGAAATTTGTAAAAATGTTGGAAATAAGTCTCCTTAACCTCTCAGAACACCCTAATCCCCATATTTTCACAAAAGGGTGGAATAGAGAGATCTGTTCTACTACATTAGATACCTCTCAGAACATTCTCGTCCTTGAGAATTCAAAACCAACCCAGATAGAAAACAAAAAAAGGGATCTGAATAACCACCCTTCGAGATACCTATCAAGGATCTTACCACCAAAAGATTTCAAACACTTAAAAAGGGGACATGTGAGGTAACATGACAATCATAAAAAACTCCTAAACACTCTCCCAGGGGAGATACCTCTCAAATATATAATTCCATAATAGAAACAATATAAATCCATCACATAAACATGAAATGTTTACAACCAAAAATGTATATCATTACAAGAAAAAGATAAAAATAAAACATCTCGGGGTAATGAGTGTGTATCTTTGACCCATGTTCCTATGTACTCTCCTTCACACCACTGTGTCACCAAAAGACACGAACCAAGTGGATATCACACCCACGCAACACCTTCTCTTTGTGGTCCTAGATCTTTATAGGCCACTCCTCAAAGGTTTCATCATCGTTAATGTCGATCTCACCCCAATAGATGACATTAGAGTAATCATGATGATAATGAAGGAGTTGTGAAACATGAAAAACATCATGTATCTAACTCATCTATGGGGGAAGTGCTACCTGATACGCTATGGATCCAATATGAACCAACACCTTGAAAGGCCCAACAAACCAGGGAGAAAGCATACTCCCATTACCAGACCTTCACTTCCCACTATGGGGATTCACCATCCGAGACATGAGATCCCCACCATAAAACTCTAAAGGTTTCCTCCTTTGATCGGCATATGATTTTTGAAAATCCTGAGTTACCTTCATCCTCTTGCGAATCACCTAAATCATCTCTGTCGTATTCTACACTAGTTCCAATCAAATAATTGTTGACACTCCGACCCCAGTCCAGCACAACGGTGAATGGCAAGGTCGGCCATATATGGCTTAAAACAACACTATATTGATGGTGGAGTAAAAACAATTGTTGTAAGAAAAATTCACCAAGGGTAAGTTCCTCGTCTAAAAACCCTCCAAAATCTAGTACACAAGAGCGCAACATGTCTTCAAGAGTCTGGATGGTCTGCCCCATCTGACCATCTGTCTATGGATGAAAAGCGGTGCTAAGGCATAACTGTGAACCAAAATCATGATGGGTACTTCTCCAAAAACTTGTGGTAAAAAAGGATCTCAATCAGAAATGATCATCCTCAGGACTCCGTGGAGTCTCACCACCTCCTCCAGATATTTCCTTGACAAAACCTCCATTGAACTCGACTCCTTGATCGCTATAAAGTGTGATGGTTTCTTTAAATGATTCACTACCACCAACATAGAATCATTTCCTCCTTGAGCTTGAGGTAAATTAGTAACAAAGTCCATTGAGATATCCTCCCACTTCCACTGAAGAACATCTAACAGCTAGAGCAAACCAACAGGGGCATGGTGCTTGACCTTCACCTTCTGGCAAAACAAACATCAAGACACAAACCCCAAAAATTCATGCTTCATCCCAAGACACCAAAACTGACTCCTCAATGCTCAGTACATCTCTGTCACGCCAGTATGTACCGCTAAAGGTGAACTATGGAACTCTTTGAGAATCGTCTCATGCATCATCAAAGGAAATAAAATCTTCCCTGATACAAAACTCAGTGTTTTTCATCCTCAGACCAACCATCAGGGGTATTGATTTAAACAAATCGGTATCTCTAGAACTCCACCTCTAGATCCCCCATCTGGGACTCTTCCACCTACTGCACCAGAGATGGTTGCACCATCATCTGAAAAATACAACCTCTACCCCCAACTTCTCCCATATCTAGATGTAACATTTAAAGATCTTACATTAACCTCCAGGAATCACCATATTCATTCACTGCATCACTATGTGACTTACTACTCAGTGCATCAACTACAACATTCCCCTTTCCAGGTGTATATGATATTTAGAAGTTTTATTCCTATAAGAACTCCTTTCAATGACATTTCTACAAGTTTATGTCATGCTGGTTGAAAACATACCTTAGGATCATATGATCCATGAAAAATAAAATGCACTTTCTAATGAGGTAATGTCTTCAAAACTTTAAAGAAAACACCACAGCCACCAAATCAAGATCATGGGTGGCATAGTTACATTCATGGGGATGGAACTGTCAAGACCCATAAGAAATGACTGATCTCTACTTCATAAAAACAAAACCTAACCCCAGATTTGAAGCATCGCAAAAAATGTCAAAATGAACTCCCTATGCTAGTAGACAAAGAACTGGAGCACTTACCAACTTCTTCTTCAGATACTTAAAAGATACCTGAAACCAATTAGTCCACAAAAACACCTAATATTTCCTGGTCAATTTTGTCATTGGAGTAACAACCTGAGAGAAATCAGCTACGAACCTCCTGCAGTAGCCTGTGAGACCAAGGAAGCTTTGCCCCTCTGCCACGGCATTGGGGGATACCCAATACACAACTGCTTCTATCTTCGATGGTTCCACAGCTACTCCCTGCTGGGATACAACATTCCATAAAAAATGATCTTCTCGAGCCCAAAACTCACACTTCGAGAAATTCACAAACAATTTTTGTTGATGAAGAACTCAAAAAACGGTGTGTAGATGATCTGCATTCTCCTCCTCATATGTGGATTACGCAAGGATTTAATTGATGAAAACCTCCATGAAATTATCGAGGAACTCATGGAATATAGCATTCATCAAACCCATTAACACAACTAGAGCATTTGTCACACCGAACGGCATTACAAAAAACTCGGAATGCCCATAATGACAAAGAAAAGCAGTCTTTGAGATATCCCCATCCTTCACACACATATGATGATATCCTGACTGCAAATAGATATTAGATAACCAAATTTTTTTCCTTCAATTGATCTAATAAATCATCAATCTATGTAATAGGATAACGATTCTTCAATGTCACTTTGTTTAAGAGATGATAAGCCTTCTTCATGAACAAAACTGGTTCACCCCACAATAACACACTCGGCCGAACAAAACCACAATGTAAAAGTCAATCGAGCTTTATACCAAGCTCCCATAACTCAGAATGGTCCATCCTATATGGATACATAGAGATATAGGATTCTATCGGCTCTAGCTTAATCCCAATCTTGATCTCTCGTCAAGGGGGTAATGCTACAACCTATTCTGGAAAGACATCAGGGTACTCTTCAATGACCCTTGGAAACATCAAATATTGAACCTCCAATGAAAATAGCATCAAATCTTACGTTAAGGATGACAAGTATGAAACATGCCTCTAACCCATCTGAGGGTCTCGCTCGACAACAAGCATTGTTGGATCTATATTAGCATCGAAGAACACCACCTGCCTTTAGAAGAAATCTACAACAACCAACACCAAATACAACCAATCCATGCCAAGGATGACATTGTATAGTTGTATCTGTAAACATAGGATTCTCCCCATGAGTGGTGCTACCTCAGAACTAGCTCATAGTGTCTATATACTTCAAACAAGTCATCTCGATCTCCAACTGGCGTAGTCAACACCAATGGAACAAAAAGCCTCTCTACCTCAAGTCCCCAGAATGGACAAGGGAAGGTGATATGAAGGAGTGTGTCTCTCCTGAACCAAAAAAGGAATACACCCATGTAGAAAACAAGAAAAGGGTACCACGAATGATGTCTAACTCACCTAGTGCTAGCAATGCTAAAGCATGAAGCTGACCATGACCTGCTCTACAACCTCTCTGACCCTGATGACGACCACCACCATGGTCATGATTTACTCTATGATGATGGGGAGCATCACAGGGATATCCTCTGCCCACATCATCTGCTCCCTGTTGATCCAATGCTGGTGTAACCTGCTGCTGCTGCTTCGGATGGAACTGCCTCAATGGATGAACTTGGAGTAGAACACCTGGTGCACAATGACCACTCTCAAAGGTTGGGAACTCTCTATACTGATGAAATAAACCTCCATAAGAAAAAAATCACCTAATCCCTTGAAATAGTTCTGAGATCCACCGGCCCTGGAGAAACGATATGTTGAGGGATAGGACCTACCCTTGGTCGAATGGACACTCTTCTTCCCTGAAAACTGAGAACCTCAGACCACATCGCTTCTTAATGAGTAATAATGATGACTCCCCTCTCATGATGATCTAGTTTAGGCTAACGTCTTATCGATGACCTCTTCCCTTGCCAGCACCTCAATATATGTCTTCAGTATAAACAGGGTGACTTGGCACCGGATTTATAGAGAAAAATCATCATCGAAATGCCTCACCCTAGCCTCTTCATCTACCAATAGGTCTCAATCATATCGTAAAAGGTTCATAAAATGGATTCCAAACTCTCACACACTAGAGCTCCCCCGTCGAAGGGTAAGTATCTTCGGGTGACTGGATGCCTTTATGGTTGAAGAAAGAAAATAGACTTGGAATTTGTCTCGGAACTCCTCCCATGAGATCAACAACTCCTCTAGATCCTTAAGGAACAAGAACCACCACTACCTTGCTACCCCATGTAGCATCGTCACAAGCAAAGACACCCAATGCTCCTTCTGAGCACAGATCGAACTAAAGGCTATCTCAACCTCCTCTAACCAATCTTCTGTGATTACATCTAAAATGGAGATCTCATACTTCTATAGACTCTAGCATTGAAAATCACAGAGTGTCCTCCTCCATGTGTCGTCGTCGTCAACCTCTACCCTGCGGAGATCTGCTGGCATAGCCTGCTATACATATTCTACGTGAACATGATGAGAACGTCGACCTGGAGCCATACCTACAAAATAAAAAACAATTAGAGCACCTAAATCAAAAATATATAATTCTCAACATTAATTAATTAATTTTTTTATTTTACTCATTTTAGGTTACCCTATCCTAGGGTCTACCCATTCAAACACAGGCACAAAGAAGAATTATGCATCATCCATTCCTAGGTCTCTACCCTGCAACAAGTGTCACCTTGTTTAATAGCCACCGTAAACTTAAAGGTGCCTGCATTAGATCACAAGGGGACCTAAACACCCATGTCTTAGCTAGTATATAGTGGTTACATCACTTGTTAAACTTGATAGACATTGTTTCCCTACCAACCCATGCAACCTCACCTGTGCCTAACACCAAAATCCATTATATCCCTCAACCAGACCTATGATACCACTCTATCATGACCATCTCCCCATGAGGGGTACCCCTACTAGGCCGATAATGTGAGAAGGAATGTGGTGACCCTCTAGTCCCACCTCTAGTAGGCCCCGGGGTTCTCAAATAGCACTGAGGGTATAGAAAACACAAAAATGGGAGGAATTTTCCTCCAAGAGAATACATACAGAAGAGAGAGATAAGATAGAAACCAACCAACTCCAAATCAGACTTCAATATAAAATAAAACCCAAGTACATGTATTAAATGACATGGAAGAGCTAATACAACTGAAGGGGAAAAATAAAAGTACCAAAAGAAAGTAAAAACATAGTAGCGACCACAAAGCCCGAACAACTCCTGCAACCCCAAGCTAGAAATAAGTAGCCAGATCTCTAACCAGCACCAAGTGACCTAAAAATAGTTTATATACACATAGGGTGAGTATAAAATTATAATTAGTAGGATCCTCCCTGGAGCCTCTCATGCAAAAGTAAAGAAATCATGCTAAAGAACAATGAAAAACAAGTGAAACTAACTCGTCACCTAAACAGGTATACTATGTTCCCAACCTCACCATAGGTACTCTCACAAAATATCACATAAAAGAGTATATAATATAATAAAGAATTTCAAGGATACCCTGCTACCACTTCCCCACTGGTTTTCTACTTTTCCCCAACATCGCACATCCTAACCCATCTCTCTCTAAAAAGGATTACCTGGAGACACCTAGGTCTAGCACCATAACATGCACATCATGCAACAAAACTACCATGTCCATGTAACCAATGTAACCAAGTAGTTTTTAGGAGCCTCCACAGCTCAAATAAATTGTATCATATGTTGGGTATTAAAACTCAAGCCGTTATAGCCCATAAACAGAGTAAAGATCCTTAAGCCATCATAGCCTATACACGTTACACCTATAGTAGTGCATATGAAACTATATCCAGAATATATGTGGGTGTGAATAACCACAAGACAATAAAGCCCTCTACAAACATATATGGGAAAAACTGACCATTGGGCCTACCAGCATAAGTAACTACCAAGAGAAGAGAGCGGAGACAAAGAGGGTAGTCAGTCATCCATCCTCCCACTGAAATGTTGGGGAAAACACCCTCCCTAGGGCTCATAATCCCCAGGGTGTCAGTCACCCTAACCGATAGGGTGGGGTAGCCTATAGAAACACAACAATTACATGATACACTATAGTTCACAACCACACTATGGGAATAACCTAGTCTTAGACTCATCTGCATCTAATATCTATCAGCTCCTGGATTCCACTGCTAAGACTTGGTATCCTATAAGCACACAACCATTTAAAGAGATACATTAGATTACATTATCCATTTTCATCAGTTTCACTTTACGTTAATTAATTATTTAAACATTAATTAACCATTATTAATTCCACATTACATTCCATTACTATCCCAACAACGTTTCATGAGCTCTAGGCATAACGTAACCAAGTCCTCTGCTTCTCAGAAATATTACCTTAGCATTGCATCCCAGCAAGATCAAACACCATGGGTTAACATCATTTATTCAATCATTTATTAATAGAATTACTACTTTCCCATATTCCCAGTCATTCTAGAAAAACATTCTAACTACTAAATGTTGGATTGGGTTATACTAAATATGCACAAGAGGGGGTGAATGTTTTCTTTTAAAAATTCTTCCTGAATTGTGATGATGACCAAGTTTGTCCTTTTATATTTATAAATTTGTTTATATATCATAAAATAAAAAATTAAAGAATAGATGGATGTATAGTGGTTTGCGAAACATAAGGCCCCTAGTCCACCCACCAATGCTCTACTCCAGGAGCTTAGTGATTTTCACTATCTGGTCCTCTTTTCAATAGACAGTCCACAACTGAGTGCAGGCAGTTGACACCTTTACAAGTTAAGGCTATAAAAGATACTTCTGATACATACAGAGAACCGAATACATAGCATAGTATGAGAATATGATTACCCAAAATAAAAAGAGTATTTTTTTGAAAATACTTTCCGGTTTATCTTCACAATTGCAATAACATGCAAATATCTTCAGGTAGAAGTAGTTCTAAGCTAATCCAGTTCTAGTAGACCTTGAAATGAATTTAGAAAATTCAAAAATAGTAGATTCAAAATAGATAATCTATTTAGAATTGATGAATCTTTAACAGGTTTCTTCTTCTTCATAAAAGACAGTGTTTGATAGATCTTGGTAGCTGAAGATCTGTGTGACTCATATATCTCTGTAAAATATAATAGTGAAAAACATGAGAGTGTTGTTATCCTGATCTTCTTTTTGAGGATTATCCTATCTCTATGTAATAAAAAAATATCATAGATATATAGAATAGAAAAGAATGTTTTCATTTCAAATTTAGATCCAAAAGTATCACCTTTAGAATCATGATATTCAAATGTTTGAATAACAAAGCAGTCTTAACTCCCCTAAATATTCGGCCTGAAAGTTTCCTCTTAAATCAATCATTTGAATCACAAATACATGGATTTGAATCAATCAAAGACATGCTTTAAAATCAGGCTTTTAATCTGTCTTGAAATCAGCCTGATAGTCTGTATAAAGACCCTTTCTAAATAAAGTCGTACTTTAATCTACGATGCCAAACATAGGGTTGAACAACATAGAATTCATTCTCTGAATGTATGGTTCACAACGTATGGTACACAACGGAAGGTTGATTAACCATACTTCAAATGTAAGGTTGATCAGCCATACTTTTCCCTTAAACTCTCAAACGTACGGTATATTATCTATACTTTCTTTTTTCCAAAACATAAGATACATGATCCATACTTTTAGATACAACGTAAGGTTGTTTACAAAAGTAAGGATGATGAACCATACTTATGGCAACTTCTAAATGTAAGGAACATGATCTATACATTTTGATACAATGTATGGTTTTTAAAAATAATAAGGTTGATGAACCATACTTTTTAGAAACAAACATAACATTCCATATTAAAATAGGGATGTTCTTTAATACTTTTCTGATATCTTGAACGTAAGGTTCCTTCCAAACGTACGATTTGTTTCCATACTTTTTTGATATCTTGAACGTAAGGTTCCTTCCAAACGTAGGGTTCTTGCTCCATACTTTTCTGATATCCCATAAATTAAATAATGGATTCCATCCTTACACTATGCTCCTCAGTCGTAGGGTATGAACAGTGTTCCCAAAACATGTTAATGTGATTTCCGAACACTTTGCAAAATATCCCATGAGGATTAAATGCATTAATATTATTCTAAAATAGAGAAATAAATAATATCAATTTCTTGAAATATACTCAAAGTAGAATCATTAGAATAACAAATAAGGGTATTTGTAAACTTCAAAATCATCATAAATAAATGGAGTATTGTTCTCAACATTATCCCCCTTTTTAATGGTCACAAAACTCATTAAATAACCAATGAAATTATATTACAAAATTAATTGTATATAGTTTAGAATTATAAAAAGGTAAAAAATATATTTAATTTTAACAAAACAATTTCTTAATATTTACATTTTCTACCCCTTTATAAAGTAAAATAATATCTCCTCCTTTATAAATAAATAACATAAAATTTTGTGTTTATCCAAAAAGTTCTCCTAAAAAAACGTTCATAAATTTCTCTCCTTAAAATGAAAAGTTTTAATTTCTCCCTCTGAGTAAAATATTTATATATAACAAAAAAGTGTTCTGTTTATCCATATTTATCCCCCTTTTTGTGATATCAAAAATATTGATAGAATAAGGAAAATAACACATTTTAATGTAGCACTGAACTTAATAAAATGTTATGATAAACTATTTATCAATATGTGAAGTTGGATTACTCACATTCTAACATAGACAGTACAGTAAAATAAATCAAAACATATGAAAATGATAATCAAGTATATTTTATTGAAAATATAATTAAAATTATATTAAATGATAATGAGAAGCAAGGTTGGGATAAAAAGTTTTTGGAAATAGGATTCTGGGCCTCTGAATTACTTACTTGAGCTCTGACATCTGCAGTCTCAACCTTTTCATCAGTCCATCACCTAAATAGACTATAAGATCCATTACTTCATATGTCTGGTGGATATCTTCAACCAAATCGACACTAAAAATCTAATGTAACCTTTCTTTTTTCACTATAAACTGATTGAGTTTCTCTGGGAATCTGTTCAACAAAACTCTGACCCCTGGTTCATCTGATGTAAGCTGGTCAACACGATGCTTTTGATTATCTAGGAGAACAGATAATAGAGCACTCTTACATTGTAAGTCCAAAAATATATCATTAATATTACTCATTACTACTGTAATGTCCTAAAATATCCTTATCATATCAGGTGGAGTGCCTGAGGTACCTACTTGACTATCCCTGACAGTTGAAAAATGTTGCTCCATGAAAATTTTAAAATCTACCAAATCTGACTTCATTACCATTTCATATTTCAGTTTTCCAACTTCAGCTAACATTTCATTCTTAAAAAATTCTACTTCTTGTTTTTAAACTGAACAATCATTAAATTTCTGAAACTTATGTCTCTCATTTTTCTAATGATCTTCTCAAAGAAGAATTGTCGGCTTGAACTTTACCAAATTTTCAGATTAACATCTCCACATGACCATTCTCAGAATCGAAGACACCCTATGCTTGATTCTGAGTCTGAGCTTCCACTGGATTTATCAGAGCTAAAGTTAAAGATTCATAATCTAATTTCTCTTCATCATCCCTTTGAACTGGCTTCTCTACTGTTTTTTCCTTTGAGTCCCTTCATGACTCATCCACAAAAAAATCCTTATCAATAATTTTAGTTTAAATTTCAGAAAGGTTCTCTGCTTGATTCAAATTCATAGGTTCTTGATTATCATTATAATATTTTTCATTGATTTCTTCCAAGACAGAATCCTCTAATACAAGTTTCTCTTGAGCTAATTCCTCTTGAACAATTTCTGCAGGCTGGATAGTTTGATCAGATTCAGGGCTAGCCACTTCAACTTCACCAAGATTTTCAATAGTTTGATGCACAATTTCTTTTTTAACTTAAGGAGTCACCTCAATCTGAGAAACTGTTGGTTTTTCAATTTATTATACTATAGATTCTCTAATAAATATGTAGCTCAGAAGAGGTTCAGTTACATCAAAATTTTCTTGAGTAGGCTCCTCACCAGCTTGATCCACTCTGTGCCCTTTTCTCTGAAATCCTTATTGAATTTCCTCATTGGTAGGTGGATCAACTGCTTCAAATCTCATTCTTCTTGAAGTTTTTAAAACATCACTTACTCTTGATTCAACCATGCCTTCCTTAGATTTAGCAGAATGCTCCCCCGGAGCCGAATCTTGGTCTTCCTCAGCTCCAATAGGCATAATCTTTCTTTTTACAGTACTCCAGAAGAAGCCAATCTTCCATAGAGTTACAACATTGAAAATATTGTTGTGATGGAATCTTACTCTGAAATTTATTAATCTTACCATATTATATTTAAACAATAATTTTGAAATGAACCTTCAATAGGGATATAATTTCATTCTAGCCTTTGGTTGATAGAATTAGTTGAGATATCTTACCATATATCTCAGAAAATTAAACTTTATTTCACTTATAAGAAAAAACATTAAATACATGTCAGTAAATAAAATATTCTCCATCTATGAAATCCTAGGTGCAATCCCTATTTTCACAAATTTAACAATAATCTTCTGATCAGGTTCTAGATCCTTCACTAACATTTTTCTTCTCCTTGTAGAACTGAAGAAAAATGACATAATATCCTCTGACTTATGTTCATTATTTTCAATATTATTTAAGTCAAAATGATAAACTCCCTCATGAGGGATGTTTAAGATTCTCACTATTTCTACAGCTGAAATTGAAAAATCCTGATCTTCAATTTTTAAAAATGTGGTTTCCTTTGTATCTCTAGGACTAACCAGGACATATTTAAAAAAGCAATGAAGCTCTACCTCATATAGAAACTCTGAATTTTCACTACTGAAAGTTTTCTTGAGATTTTGAAAAGAGGGGGATTTTATTAGAATGAGATCCATTCTATACAACCATTCTAAGTCGATTACTTTTCCCTGTAGAATCTTTCTTCCTACCATGTGTTGACACTTGGAATTACTAGCTTCTACTTCCTCGATTTTCTATGTCTTGGCCACTTCCATTTCAAAGTTCTGAAGGCTCTAAGATTTAGGGTTTTGATGGTTTAGTAGAAGGTAGATGAAGGTGGTATGGGTTATTTAGTTTCGATAGGTTTTGAAATAAATGAACTGGTTTAGAATTTGAAGTGGTTCTTGACATCCATGATTCCCGTGTCATTATGCACATAGTAATTATTACTTTATTTAAAAGTAAAAACATATGCATACAAAAAAAATTTAAATTATTCTAAAAAAAATAATTAAATTTATATAAAAAATTAAATAAGAAAAGTTAAAAATCATTTAAAAATAAATAAACCTAGCTCCCCCTTAGTAAAATAAAACCTTGTTATGGGAAGTAGTTTAGTAAAAATATCATCTAATTGAATTTCACTACTTACATATTCTAATAATGCATCTTTTTTGAGAACATGATCTCTTATAAAGTGATATTTGATATCAATGTGCTTAGTTTTAGAATGATTAATAGGGTTTTTTGAAATATTTATAGCACTTTTATTATCACATAAAATAGGTGTGTTATTAAAATTTATTCCAAAGTCCATAAGAGTGTTTTTCATCCATAAAACTTGTGCATAACAACTTCCTGTAGAGACATATTCTGCCTCAGTAGTTGACATGGAAATCGAGTGTTGTTTCTTTCTAGACCATGACACTAAATATTTTCCTAAAAAGTGAAAATTTCCTGAGGTGATTATTTTATCTAACCTAAAAATTTCAATGTTATCATCTGAATATGAAATTAAATTAAAATTATAAGTTTTTTTGATAGATAACAGATTAAAAAACATTTTATTTTAAATATATAAAAATTCTTTTAAAAGCACTTAAGTGAGATTATTTAGGATCAGATTGAAATACAGCACAAAGACATACTAAATACATTATATCTGGTCTGCTAGCAGTATGATATAATAAACTACCAATCATAGCTCTATATAGCTTGTTGTCAACTAATTTTCCAGTTTCATCCAAATCAATTTTTATATTAGTACACATAGGAGTTGTATATGTCTTGCTGTTTTCAAGTACAAATTTCTTTAGTAGATCAGTAATGTATTTTCTTTGATTTAAAACAATTCCAAAATCATTTTGATAAATTTGAAGTCCTAAAAAGAAATTTAATTCTCCCATCATACTCATTTAAAATTCTTTTTTGCATTAAATTTGAAAACTCATGACAATGTTTTTTGTTCGTTGAACCAAAAATTACATCATCAACATAAATTTGAACCAATAAAATATTAGAGTTAATATTTTTCTTAAACAATGTTGGATCTACCATCCCAACAGTAAAATAATTTTTTAAAAGAAAAAAACATAATATTTTATACCAAGATCTAGGTGCTTGTTTAAGGCCATAAAGAGATTTACTAATTTTAAAAACAGAATCTGGTTTTCATGAATTTCCAAAACCAGGAGGTTGCTCAAAATAAAATTCCTCCAATAAGTAACCATTTAAAAAAGTAGACATAACATCCATCTAAAATAATTTAAAGTTCATATGATATGCATAGGCTAAAAGGATTTTAAGAGCTTCTAATCTATCTATGGGTGTGAAGGTCTCATCATAATATATACCTTCTTCCTGATTATATTCTTTAGATACTAGTATAGATTTATTTCTAGTTATTATTCCTTGATCATATTGTTTATTTCTAAAGTCTCATTTAGTTCCTATAATTGGATTGTTCTGAGGCCATTCAACTAAATTTCAAACTCCATTTCTATTGAAACCGTTTAGTTCTTCTTGCATTGTTATCATCCAAATTTCATAAAATAAGGCTTCTTCTAATGTCTTAGGTTCTAATTGGGATAGAAAGGTAGAGAATTAAACAATATTTCCTACATTTCTTCTAGTTTTTATTCTAGTGTCTAGGTATCCTATAACAGTTTCTAAAGGGTGATTCATTAGGGTTCTGGACTATCTAGGTAGTACACTGTTAGGTTCTTCAATGTCCTGTTCTTCTGAACTGGACTGAACTTCATTTAAATATTTTTCAAAATCATATTTTATGTTCTCAAGTATCATGTTATCATTAGAGTCAGATTCATCAATTTGGTCAATCCTTTTCTCAAATGGATCAGATTCATAAAATTTCACATGAACTGATTCTTCATCAATCCTTGACTTTTTATTAAAAACTCTATAAGCTTTAGAAGTAGAAGAATATCCTAAGAAAATACCTTCATCATATTTTGGGTCAAACTTACCAAGATTTTCCTTGGTGTTTAAGGTGTAAACCTTGTATCCAAAAACATTAAAATAATTTACATTAGGTTTTATGTTATTCCAGAGTTCATAGGGTGTATTTTTAAAAAAATAGTCTGATTAAAAATCTATTTATTATATAACGGGATGTTTTTAAAGCTTCTTCCCAGAAATAGGTAGGAATACTATATTCATTTAGTATAGTCCTAACCATTTCTTGAATAGTATTATTTATTCTTTCAACAATTCTATTTAGTTGAGGTCTTCTTGGTGCAGAGAAGGTGTGTTTAATACCCATATTTGAGGAAAAGGAATTAAATTCTAGATTCTTAAATTCTCCACCATGATCACTTTATAATGAAATTATTTTAGAGGCTTTTTCATTTTGGACAGCTTTGGAAAAACTTTCAAATATAATAAAAGCTTCATTTTTATATTTTAGAAAATAAATCCACGTAAATCTAGACTAGTCATCAACTAAAACATATACATAAAATTTACATACTAATATTTCTATTCTTGATGGTTCAAACAAATCCATATGGATATGTTCTAGAGGATTATATGTAGCAATTTTGTTAACATATTTGAAGGATGATTTGTGCTGCTTGCCAAGTTGACATGCATAACAGAATCTATCACTTTAAAATTTGAGACTAGGAAAATCATAAACTAATTTTTTTCATAGATAACTTATGTAAAAAATTATATATTTCAATTTATATGTCTTTAGTGACAGATCCACGATTCATTTATCTTAGCAGTTAAATACTTTACTTTTTTGTTTACATAAGGAATTTAAGTTCAGGGTATAAACATTATCAGTTCTAGGTGATATAAATTTAAGCTATTTATCTTTAAAAATAGAACATCAGTTGTTAGAAAATTCAACAAAATAACCATCATCATGTAGTTGAGAGATTCTTATCATGTTATGTTTCTATCCTTGTACATAGAGTACTTTATTAATTGACACAGCTTTTGGATCTCCAATAGTTCCAATGCCAATAATTTTACCTTTGGCATTGTCACCAAATGTGACTAATCCACCATCCTTTTGAGTTAATGTTTTTAAGTGGAAATAATTTCCACTCATATGCCTAGTGAAACCAATGTCTATATACCATGTTTCATTTTGGCTTCTGTGACCTACTTCCTGCAATGGCATTTAAACAAAGGTTTGTTTTGGTGCCCATATTTGGTTGGGTCCAACAGTGTTATACAGAAAAGACCTGGGAATCTGGACTTGCATTGTTTTTCTATAATCAATATATTCATAAAAATTATGTGCCATAAAGGATTTCTTAATCCCACTTATTTGAATTTGCCTTAGATAACAGTTTTTAGATATGTGACCTTTTGTTCAATAATAGATGCAAGTTTTACCTTTTGTACTTGGAAGAAAATAGTTCTTATAAAGTTTGGGTTTCTCACCTTTACATCCTATTCCATATCTTTCATTTTTAATCACATTATTTCCAAGAATTTAATTTAGAGTATTTTATCCTTTTGTAAAAACAAGAGATTTACTTTTTTATGTTTTTAATTCTTTTTGTAGTGTTTTTATTTTAGTTTCATTATTTGTACACTTTGTGTTTGATGAGTTATATTTTTTAATTAACTCTTATTGTTGTTTTAGCAGGGTGCATCTTTCTCCTAAAACAATAGTGTGAATATTTTCCAGTGATTTATGTTTCCTAAATAAAGAATCATATTTCTCTTCTAACATATTTCAGTAGGCTGCATGTTTATTATGTGAACAACTGGAACTATAATCTGAATCAGATGAGTTATAAGATTTTACCTCATCATCTTCTCCCATAAAGCACATATTTGCTTTTATATTTGATTCTTCTTTTTCTGAGTCAGACTTTGATGAGATGCTGGAGTCTTCAGAAAAACATTAAGTAACTTTCATTGCTCTTTTCATTTTCTGATCATAATCAATGTTTTAGAAAAATTTATTTTTCTCTTATTTTTTTAATTAAGGACAGTCAGGTCTAATGTGACCCATATTTTTTCGTTCATAGCATCTGACTTCCCTTGGTTCCTTTTCAACCTTTTGAATAATTTTTTGAATCCCTTGTTCTTTCTATAGAATTTACTGAACTTTCTAGCTAGTTGAGCCAGTTCCACATCTAAATAAGATGAATCAGAATTTTCTAATTTCACTTTGATTTCATTATTCATTTATATGATTTTCTTTTGAGATGTTACCTTCAAAGTAGTATTTTAGTTTTTTATTAAAACTGTATTCTTATTTTCTTAATCTTTCATCTTAGCTTCATACATCATAAGAGTTCTAATTAGCTCCCTCATTATAAGATCTTTGAATGGTGATGATTTCCTAATATATGTCGATATCCCATTCCATCTAGGAGGTAGTACTCTTAGAACCTTCAGGGGATGATTTTTTTGTTTGATAGGCTCACCCATGGCAGTGATATTATTAACAATTTATATAAGCCTTCCATTCATTTGGGCGATTCTTTCTCCTTCAAACATTTTGAATTTGTCAAATTTTAATTTAGCAGTGGCATAACTCATCTGTATGACATTGTCAGTTCCTTCATAGGAAACTGCAATCATCTTCCACATTTCATTAGCTTTCGAGCACTGAGATACTCTATTGAATTCATATGGTCCAAGACAGTAGATGATAGCATACATAGCTTTCGAGTTTATGTCGTACTCTACTTATGTATCAGCACTCCATGTTTAGGTTTCTCTAGAATCACATAGGGAGTTAGAATTTTTTAGTAGACTCTGTATCCAAAAAAATTTAGATAGATGACCACCCTTGATTTCTAGCATCCATAATTATCATCGTTGAAGTAGGGAGCTTGAACCATTGACATCCCCCCTCGTGTATCAGCCATTGTGCTCAGTATAATCCAAAAAATCTTTCATCTTATAATTGATATGGAAAAATCTTCTCCTCCTATACCAATTGTTGGATTAGTTTATACCAAATACGCATAAGAGCGGGTGAATTATGTCTTTTACAAATTCTTCATGAATCATGTTGATGACTGAGTCTGTCCTTTTTTCTTTATCAGTTTGTTTATACAACAGAAAATAAACATTTAAAGAATTCAAGGATGTATAGAGGTTCGGGGAACTAAATTCCCCTAGTCCACTCCACCAACGCTCTACACCACGAGCTTGGTGATTTTTATTATCAGGTCCTCTTATTAAAAGACCTTCCACAACTGAGTGCAGGTATTTGAACCCTTTACAAGTTAAGGATAAAACAGAGCCTTTTGGTTCATACACAGAACTGAATACACAACTTAGTATGAGAAGTCGATTACTCAAAAAAGGTATTTGTTTGAAAATAATTTCCAGTTTATCTTCACAGTTGCAACAACACACAACTATCAGTCAATGGATCGCCATCTTTAGAAAGAATGATCTTTAGGTAGATTTAGTTATAAGCCTATCTAGTTGTAGTTTATCTTGAAATGAATTTAAAAATTTCAAAAATATTATATTCACAATATATAATCGATCTATAATTGATGAATCTTCAATGTGTTTCTTCTTATTCAGAAAAGACAGAGTTTGGTAGATCTTGGTAGCAACCGATATGTTTGATTTGTATATCTCTGTAAACTATTGCAGTGAAAAACTCAAGAACTATGTTATCCTAGTCTTTTTTTTATGATTATCTTCTCCCTATATAATACAAAATATCATAGATATATATAATAAAAAACATTTTCTTTTCAAATTTAGATCCACAAATATCACCTTTAAAATCGCAATATTCAAATGTTTGAATAACAGAGCAGTCGCAACTCCCCTGAATATTCGGCATGAAAATATCATCTTAAATCAATCTATTGAATCAAAAATAAATGGCTTTGAATCAGTCAAAGACTTTCATTAAAATTTGGTTTTAAATCTGGCTTGAAATCAACCTAATAATCTGCATAAAGATCATTGCTCAATAAAGTCATATTTGAATCTCCGACGTCAAACATAGAGTTGAAGTGAATAGCATTCATTCTCTGAACGTAAGGTTCACAACGTAAGGTACATAATGTAAGGTTGATCATCTATACTTTTATCTTAAACTCTCAAACATATGGTATATTATCCGTGCTTTCCTTTTTCCAAAACATAAGATACATGATATATACTTTTTGATACAACATAATGTTGGTTATAAAAGTAATTTTGATGAACCATACTTTTATCAGCTTCGAAATGTAAGGAATATGATCCCTACTTTTTTATACATCGTAAGGTTGTTTACAAAAGTAAGGTTGATGAACCATACTTTTTGAGAAACAAACATAACATTCCATATTAACATAGGGTTCATCTTCCTTAATTTTCTGATATCCCCAATGTTAGGTTCCTTCCAAAAGTAGGGTTCTTTTCTATACTTTTCTAATATCCCGAATGTAAGGCTCCTTCCAAACATAGGGTTCTTCTTCCATACTTTTCTGATATCCCGTAAAGTAAATGACAGATTCCATCCTTACACTATGATCCTCAATCATAGGGTATGAAAGTATTCCCAGAACACACTAAAGTGATTTCCAAACACTTTTCCAAATCTTCCACGTGGGTTAAACGCTTTAATATTTTTCCAAAATAGAGAAATAAAGAATATTAATTTTCTGTAATATACTCAAAGTAAAATCATTAGAATAACAAATAAGGGTATTTTTTAACATCAAAATCATCATAAAGAAATAGAGTATTGTTCTCCACAATAAACACAAGGGGTTCCCACATGGTGAGTAGTTGAACTACCCATTAAGTCTTTTCCACCTATATCAAGAGCATAGAACCATCCTCCCTCGAGAAGCAAAACACAGAAAGCACGTGGAATACCCTACGCATCTTTACCCCTTTTGGAAGGATGGTAAGTAAGACCAGCTTCCTTGAGCAGTGGGGAATGTAAAGTAGATAAATAACCAACAAGATTCAGCAAGCATCCAATATTCATATCCAACCCGTTTCATCATCTATTATGTCCTCCTCAACACCGGCATGCATAAACCGATGCATCTCACCACTCTTGGCGTAAACTACAGCCATAACCAATGAGCCTCCCTGCCCCCACATATCACAACTGCTATCTAGGCTCATATCACAACACAAGCAGCAGAAAACAAATATCATATCAATTGGGATCTTGGCCCTTAATTAAGGCATTATTCCTTCACATGCAATGAGCTCTCACAGCTCCAAGAATAAGGCTCTTGGCCTTTACAAGCAAGAGGGTAACTCAGAACCCTATGAGAAATTATCTTTTATCAATAAATCAATTCTTTAATCCCTATTGAATTAAATGGTTCATTAATAGTAGGTTTCAACTATAGAAAACCTAATAAAAAATCTATCATAATTATCATAAATAATTAAACGTGCTTACTACACCAATTTTATTAACATAAAATTACAACAACAACTAGATTCATTTACATGCCTCTTTTATCTTCAAAAAATAATTAGAATTAATCTGAGTTTTTATTATTTATGAGTTTTTTTCAAGAAAAACATGCTAAACAAGGCCAGCATATATATCACACTGTCTAGCAAAAGAAGTGTCAATAACATATGATTGATACCAACTTATTTATCTGAATCAAACATTTATTATGTAAATTACATTATAATACAATGGGATAAAACATGCTAACTCTATAGTTGCACGTAAAATAATTGAGAATACCTAAATCCCCCACCTCAAAAGTTTCTCGACGTTATTTATATGAGAGTGATCCACACAATAGATTTTGATCACTCCCCCCCCCCAACAACTACATCCACACGAGGATGTTACAGAACGACCGTACCAACGAAACCCAAGAAAACTCCATTAGAAGCATAGAGATCACATGCCATAACATTGAAAGGATAAACGGGAGAATAAGGATCGAAGAAAACACAAGAATAGAGGTAGATCATACCTTCTACCGATGACAGATTGATATTTGTTTCTTGCACCAAAACATGGGGTGCGTATGCAGCAGGAAGAAACATCAAGGGGAAAATGATCCAAGGGTTAAGGTTCAATAAAACCAATCATATGGGAAGATGGACAGGTTTGAGTGTCTCTCGCCAGAGAACAAGAAGGAAGAACATGTGAGGAAGATATCTTGTCCCTTTAGAAGATTTATTGGAGAAATGGTTTAAGATACGTTGGAGTTTCCATTAAAATCAGATCACATTAAACCACGTGGTTTGACCAAGTAAAGGCATCCTGAGCCTTAGTAAAATTAATATAGGAGTTATGTGCTTTGAATCTACCTTAAATACCTTAAAACAAAGCCTTGAATTCTTTTTTTGTCAATGAAAACACTAAAGGGGTGAAACTGTAGGAAGCTGGAAACATTATTCACAAATGACTCACTGAAAGCAGTGTTCACAAATGACTCACTAATAGCACTATTCAGAAATGACTCACCAACAACACTGTCAAAAAGGACTCACCAACAACACTGTTCACATAGGACTCACCAACAGTACTGCTCAAAAACAACTCATCGAAAGCAATGTTCACAAATGACTCACCGATAACATTGTTCACAAATGACTCACCAACAGCACTATTCACAAATGACTCATCGATAGTATTTTTCACAAATGACTCACCAACAACACTGTTCACAAAATGAGAAAAACTAATCATAAAGATGTAAGTTTTGAAAAGTGTTGGAAATAAGTCACCTTGACCTCCCAGAACACTCTAAACACCATATTTTCACAAAAGGATAGACTAGAGAGGTCTAGGCCAATACATAGACACTTTTCTCATAAAGGATCTGAACGTAGCAAAACTGCAGCAGTTAGAGGACCCAACTTTACCATTGTCGTAATCGATGACCAATCCAGTATCAATATGATGATAAATGCTAGTATCCGCGTATTAAGATAAAAAATATAGACAAAATAAGACAAGGGAACTGGATCCAAGAAATAATATCTTTCACACCATGTTTATAATTAATTTAAGTAATTTCTGTAGAAATTAAATACTTGGGTATTTAGTAATTTCTTCATTGATGATATTGATTGTTTTGAATGAACCTTCTGGATTGTCTCGTTGTGCTTGCGAGGATCCAAACCAGAATCTCTCTAGCAGTGATCCACACATTTTCTGATGGCCTCCGATTCACACCACTCATTCTCCAGGTGCTAGCATGGAGAAACGAGTGTCTTGCATCAATCACTCTTGATCACCTATTCTTCAGTCTTAATGAAATTCTCTCTTTCTTAAGAGGGGATATGAGAGGATTTGGGAGAGAGAAATTATTTTGGCTCAACAATTCTCTCACCATTGTAAATTTGGTTCACTAGGTGTACTAGCACAATAGATGTACCTATATATTTAATGACATGGGTTTTAATTTACAATATTTAATTGCATAAAAATAATTATATACATTCACAACCTTAGAGAAAACCCATGCTACATAATAACAATAATAGAACCATTATTTGTGATGCACCAACTTGTGAAAAACAGAATCATAAATGAGATCCCATGCCACATAATGATAACATCATTTTTATTATTTTGTCTTGTACCAACTAGTTAAATAATTATTTATCATCTTGCAAATAATTATTTTACTACTAGACCAGCCTTCGCCTGCTCTAACTCCACTTCCATTTATTGAACACCCTAATAATTAAATAATTTATTCTCTTAAATAAATATTTTATTTAAAAACTAGAAAATAAATATTTATTAAATTTTCAATAAAATAAACATATTTTATTTAATTTATGCGATCATTTACACTTGAATAAAACTATTCCACGTTTATGAGAATAATATTTATTCCATTAATTAAATTCAAATAGAATTTACTCGAGACCACAAGAAACACTTAGTCTGTGACCCTCTAGGATTCTTTCTCATTGGCATTAAGCGGGCTTTCCTAAAATCTAAGAGTAATGTCTAGAAATGGGTTAAGCCACCCAAGAGAATAAGCTTAAATTTACAATGACAACATCGACATACAAATTCTCACTGTGTAATACAATCCCTTTGTCTCAATATCTCATCAAGCAGGTTTCATGATAGTGTCATCAACCTATTTTCTTGATATATCTTTCTTTGACTACCTGAAATAAACTCATCGATACACCATGGCCATAGAATTTAAGGTGACAGTTCTATTTCAATCAAAGGGATGAGATATCAACTTCCATAAATGGAAGTGACAAATCCTTCCTCAACTTATTCATTAATAACATGTAATTCATGATGACCCAACATACCCTACATCCCACCAACATATGGCATAATGATTTTTGTCAGTAAATCAATGTGCACGATTTGTGACACACATTAATGATAATCTTAAAGTCTAAGGACCATTAAAAACGCTCATAGATAGGAATATCTTATAACACCAAAACATGTGGAATTCTTACTAGTGGGTTTGTTCTTATAATCTCCCATATTGGAGATTACCAAGTGTGAACTTCATAAGAAGAAGTCTCATCTGCTTAAGAGTACTCACACATGACAGTCTATATACTATGTGTGCCATCATAGTATGTCATCCAAATGTAGAACTATATTTAAGAATATTATCATAGAACTTCAAGGTTCTCATCATAGCGGGGAACTTCTATGACCTTATTAATGCGAAAAATACTCTAGGACATTATTACATTATAGTCATGTAGAACAATGAAAAATATGTTATAAGATTTTTTAATATTTAAATACATTAAATATTTATGTTATCAATGTAAAAATAATTGGTTCTGGGATACCAACTCCCACATATAAGTGGTTCCAAAAAATGATGATAAAGATTCCTTTTATCTGCGCTTATTACTTAAGAACTGATAAATGTTTTATAATTATAATTATAGATAAAAAATTTGTAAATATTTATATAATTATATATATGAAAGAGTTCTAGCTAGAAGCCAAAGTTATTGACCATTTATTAAAAGTTAATGAAAAATAATGAAAATAAATAAAAGAGATATGGGGTCAAACACAGAAACAAGACCTCATCCAAAGAAAGAAACAACATGTCAAAAGTCACCATAATCATGATCAGAATCATATCTAGGATCACCACCATCATCAGCAGACTCCCACTCAGATTGGGAGTTCTTTTGATCAAAGAGTGCAATATACTTCTCCTTAATATTCTCCTGCTTTGGGGTGAGTTGAGTCCTAGTAAATAAACTTCGGTCATGCCCTCGTGCTGCAACTCAGTCCTCCCATCCACGTCCTCGACCACAAGTTTTTGGATGGGGACCCTGCCTCCAAATCATAGGTTTTTACCAAGCCCCTTCTAGCTCTTCCCTGCCCAACTCAGAAGCACCTATCTCAAAGAGAGTCTACTCATTGACATTAGGAGTCTAAATATCCACAGAGGGAACATCAACTTCATTGAATCATTCATAAATAGGTATTTCCTGCACCGAATCAATCACATCAAAAGTATTTGAGGTGGAAACCTGCACCATACCCCTACTCTTTGAAGGGGATTGTTCAATAATCACCACAGTCTTCTTAGCAGGAAGAGGGGAAAACTTATCCTTACCCTTCCTGTAAGGGGTAGTCAAAGCTTGTTCTTGGATCAATTCTCTATCCACATCAGTTTGGATATGATTCTACAAAACATCAGAGCCAATGGAACAACAACATCCCCATCATCAGTCTGATGCTCCTTTTCATTAGTAGTCATCTCAGCCCATGAAACCATTGAACCACCAGCAGGAGCAGAGCTAGCAGTGTACATGACTACTTCAGCAAAAGAGGGATTCCTTACAGTAGTGACATGTTCTTCATGACAAATAGAAAAAGGGTCCACCAAAGGATTAGGGTTGGCATCAAAAGTAGCCACCCCTACCTATGCTTTAGAGTTGGGATTCTTTTTACAAAAAATCAACAGAGTGCCCTTTCATCCAATAAAGACTACAGACCACCCTTTTACAACACTTATCATAAGTGTGTCCTATGTTGTTGCATCCTTTAATGAAGTCAGGATATTTTTCATACTCAACCAATAGATTAAATCTATTGTCATCTATTATCCACACAATGGACTTAACCAAAGGATAGTTGAGATAAACATCAACCTATAGCACTGGAAAGTGACCATACATTTCATTATCAGTCTCTTTATCCATTCTAATGGGACTTCCAACAACCGATTCAATTTCCCATAGTCTTTGAGGTTTCCATAAGAACAAACTCAGACCATGATCAGATATCTAAACTTGGGTGATCGAATTCTTGATATTTAAGGGATCAAAATGTAGATCCTAGTCTTGGAGTCTGAGGATGCTGGAGTTAAGACTAATGAAGACATATCCCCAAACATTGGATTTCAACACATCCGATGCAAAAAACAATGTGAAAGTAGCCTCTACCCAGAGATGTCATTTTACATTAATCAAAGCCCCAACATTCGATGAGTCGCTTCCTAAGTGCAACCAGATTCCAGAAATCATTCCCTGAAAGAGAAAGATAAGAGATAATTGAATGCTTACATTCAATGATCCTTTCCGATAGAATACCATATATAGCTTCTACAAATGTTGTATCTCCTTTTCTCATGATCTTATGAAGTAAGAGATTTTCATGACCGTGAATACCATCAAAATCCATTTTGGATGAAGCCCTAGGACAAGGCGAGATGTCTCGAACATCATTGGTACTAGTAGAAACCATTATTTCAACATGCAATGGGGTCGAGACTTAGGAGGCTTTCAAATACAGCCCCACCATATTCTCCTTTGATTTGAGAAGATAATGAGCTGACATCGTCCAATGGTCACCCGATATCAAACCAAGGCACGGTGAAGTAGCGCCTATTGATCCTGCATCTAGGATCCAAAGACGTGACGAGGCATAAACCCCCTTAAAAGCATCAAAACAACCTATAGAGAGAAAATCACTTGCAGCAACAAGATGAACATTCTTTAAAGTATTGCTGATTTCCAAATATGCCAGCATCGGGGATAGAGATTCAACCCTCGTCGAATCCAGATCCGCTTCGGAAGAAGGAAAAATCGAACCAGATCCAGCATTCATCATCGGCTAAAATCGTGGGACAACAATAATACAAAAGGAACTGACGGTGCGATCAGTGAATCTAGCGATGTCGTCAAAGGCAAACGACGAAGAAAGCAATCGACAAGAATTGATAGAGCGACTAGAAAAGCTAACGACAACATCAAAGGGTGACACCAAAGAAAGCAATCAGATGATGTTGTGGAAGGAAATGATGTCAAAGCGCGACAACGAAGAAGGTGAAGGAACCGACAGTCATGGATAGATACCGACAATGAAGTTCGCACGACACAAACCCTACTCACCACGGGAAGCTTACAGGAGCTCGTGGTTCATCCTTCTTTACAGACCATATATAAATATATATATATATATATATATAATAAATAAATATAAATATGGTAAATATATTCATTATTTAAATATATTAATTATAATTTTATAATTATTTATAATTATATAAATAAATTTTTTTAAAATAATATTTATATATTTATATCATTATATATATTTATATAATTATATATATATAATAAATAAATATAAATATAAATATACTAAATATATTCATTATTTAAATAAATTTATTATACTTTTATAATTATTTAAATATATATAATTATTTATTTATAATTATATAAATACTTTTTAAAAAAATATTTCTTTATTTATAAATATAAATATATAAATGTATAAATATAGTAAATATACATTAATAAATATATTTATTTATAAATATTTATTTACAATTATATTTATTTATAAATATTTATTTACAAATATATTTTAAACATTATTAATGAATATTGAATTTTATGTGCATGTATATTAAAAATGAGTGAAATTGAATAATTAAAAAATGAGTACACTTTAACAATATTGGATAAGTTTTATTAATTAAATATAAATTATTTAAAAATCATGGATATATATTGAAATAAAGATGAATACATATTGAAAATATTAAAACATAGTATATATATATATATATATAATAGAAATCGATTAAGTTCTCAAAAAATTAAAAAATAAAAAATATTAAAAATGAATTAATACCTAACTGTAACAAATTTAAAAAATAAATAAATAAATTTACCGATTAAAGAAATATATTAAATTTATCATGTTATAATAAAATTCTAAAATGAATACAAAAATTTGAATAAATTACATAAATATTAGGTGTATGTGTTTCTATATGAGATTTCATTAATTACATAAATATTTTTGTGTGTGTGTTGCATATAAAAATGTATTAATGACATATATGTATGTGAAATCAATATAACACACGTTTGATATATGTTAAATTGAAAAATCAAACGATATTGAAAAATGTCCATTACTCGATGTAATTAGTCAGTACTTTTATTCATATTAATTTTTAATTATAAATCATTCTTCACTAAATATATGACTATTTAATGTAAAATGTAAATATTTTGTATTATATAAATCACATTTATACACATTTATATATATCAAAATATTCAATATATACTATTTATTATTAATATCAATAATTATTTAATTAATAAAATGTTTAATATTTTTCTTAATTTACTTATTTTAATTTTTTTATTTTTTAAATTTTCATTTTAAATATATCTATATATTTAATATATACTATTTATTAGTATTTATAATTTATATATACTATCATAAATTTATTCATTTTTTATCGATAAATATTTAATAAATATTTTTTAAAATATTTGTTTTAATAAACTTATTTTTATTTTTTATTTATTTAATGATTTCATTTTATTCAGGACCTTTATCAGTGCTAAAAATAAATCCCTAATAAAGAGTACGTTTTATCAACGCTAAAGGAAAGCGATGATAAAGGTTATCCTTTATCAGTTCTAAACAAAATTTGCTAATAAATGGTACATTTTATCAATGTTAAAAAAACTGATAAAAGGTACCCTTTGTTAGCATTTTTTTTAGCACTGATAAATATCAACACTTTTTTCCAGCGTTGATAATGACCAGCAATATTGAAGTTCTATTTTGTAGTAGTGAGTTTGAAAACCATCCAAGCTCATTTACTTAGTTTCGGTTATGTGGCGTGCATTTTAAACTAAAATGACACTTTTATATTGAAAACACGCACTTTGAGTCATATCGATCACATAGTGTGCTGTATTTACATATAGTTGATTCCTACTGGTGTCAAATGAATTGTGAATCATTGTCTTAATGTTTCAAAACAATCCGAGTTTGTCCTTTATGAGAGTTAGACTACCGTCATTGGATCAGTTCTAACCCTCTCACTTTCTTCTTCTGTCTTTTTTGTTTTGCTTTTGTTCTCCATGTTTTATTTTATTTTTTTAAAGGGAATTTCCTAGGGGTGTTCTTTCCGAACCCTCCACACCAGGAAACCCCCCTCCTTATGAAGGGATCACTCCAGAAAGAGCCTCAACCGGGAAGGCGTCATTGTCAGCCGAGATGGCAGAGCGTCCCGTAGGGTGATGACCCGAACGAAGATGGTTTGACTCAGCAATCCGTCAGCACAGGTGGGTCGCTCCTCATTTTTCCCACCTAGTCAGGAACTGTGTGACCCGACAAGGCGGGTGGATCCCGGGGGAGAGGTTCGCCCTAAAAGTGGACTCTCATGATTCGAACCCAATACCTCTTAAAGAACGATGTTGTTATGCCCCTCTCCTTCACCACTACGTCACCACCGAAGTGGAATCTTCATGTTTTATTACAAATAATAAGACGTTGCTGAACTCAAGCTCAAATGCCCCAGTTGTGATGGTCATACCATATTTTATGACTAACTCTCTTCAACAATGTGATCCTCAATGTAATACATTTATTAGAAAGTTGAGAATAGTGATCCAAGTGATCATAACGAAAGATAAATGAAACATAATTAAACTAAAAACTAGATGAAAACATTAAGATAAAAGTGTATTGAGAATTATAATGTTGAGGTTCGTGAATTTAATAACCATATAAATTATTTTTACCTAAATCAAATCAAAATATTCCTTTGGTCAAGATACATATTATTTAATTTTTAAACTGGTTGTGTTTTTATGGGTGTGCAAAATTAGATTAAGAACTAGACAATTCTAGACCATGTGTGTGTCTATGTTTTTTTTTCAAGGCAATTCTAGACCATTGAAGGGTCAGTACATAATTTTTTATCTAACTTTCAATGAATTTTAGTTTTTTTTACAAGGCTAAATTTCTTTTTTGCAATACAGCAACAGGATCCTTCAATTATAGGAGATGATAATTCCCAAGCACAAAAGGCCATGGCCCGTTTCTATCCTCCAGTTCTGATCCTGTTATAAACAATTGAGACGAGCATTGCAAAAACCACAACTTAATGGGTTGAGTTTATTTATTTTCCCCATTAAAAGTGACCACGACTCATTTTATAACTATTTTTCTTTATTTGGAACTCGTGTTCAAAACGGTGGGAAACCAGGGCGTAAAGATGTGCTGCTAGCTTCAGTCCACAGAAACTGCCCGTTTTGGGGAGCATTTCAGACCGAAGTGAACGAAATTTACTTGTTTTATATTCTCTCCAAATTAATGGGGGTTAAAAGTTTTATTCCCTTTTTTTTCAATACCATTTATTATTACCCCTAACAACTTTAATGAAATGCAATGGTTGGAGAGGGATAATTACAAAATTACAAAGAAAATATGAAACACACATATATAAAAAACGGAAGAGACTTGAACTCATGACCTCCTAGTCACCCCACATGTCCTCTACCACTGAGACAAACCCCAAGGGGATTTAAAGAATATATTAACACCTTTAACACATTATTTTAAAACTAGTACATCACTCATGCATTTGCACGGCATAATCATTTAATTTTAAATTCATATACACTCATAATTTTGAGTTATTAAAACCAGAAAAAATAAGAAATATATGGAAAAAAATGAAGTGTGAGAGTAAATAATAGTTAATACATAAAACAAGACCGAATCACAAATAAACCTTCATGGATATTTTGGAAAAGTTGGAGGTTGAAACAAAAACTGGTGAAAGTACAAAGACAGTTCTCACTAGAGACAATGAATAATTAGTGGGTCATGAAAAAATTTTAAAATAATTGAAAGTTCAATTTTTTAAATAATAGTACTGGTGAAAGCTTCTTTAAATTAGTAATTTAAAATTCTAGAAAATCACTGAAATTCAGAAGAATAAAGTGGAAAATAATTGAAATTATGGAAGGATGTACATTTAATAAAGGATGCAATTGTGTAATTGAATTGACTCATCAATTTAACACATAAAAAATTCCATAAAATCATCATATGTTACAATCCCTAATCATGATTCCCTGGGGTCCTCTCTCAGGGTAATGGTGACATGGGACTGAATATTTTTCTATAAGGAAAAAATTATGTGGGGGTGATGATCCATCATGTCACACCCCAACCACTGTTTTTCATTTATTTTATTCTTTTCTTGGATTTGGTTCTTTTCAGCGAGGTTCAGGTCAAGTTCCCAATGATAATTTTTGAGTTTTGGAGGTTTTAGGTGTGTTTTCCCCATATGCACGGTTTGTGTGCATGGTTTGAGGGCAAACTGTGAGGTTGATTAAGGCTAAGGGTGATTCCAGTTCTTTTTTTCTCACATGGTTTGTTTTGCATGGCTTGTGAATGATTTGTCCCAAACTATGCGATGTCCAGGAGAAACTGTGTGCCCTTCTTTTGGTGTTAGGGATAAGGAACACAACTTATGCACGGTTAGAGGAAACCGTGCGACAAGCGTGTGTGAGGGCTCTGTAATTTGACAAACCCATTTTGAACGGTTAGCTCAGGGTTTCTCAAACTGTGTGTCCAGCCGATGCGGGTTTCCTTCTCTAGTAGATTGTGTATGGTTGGCGTACGGTTTAGAAAACTATGCGGCTTTCCTAGGTTCATTAGAAAGTTTAATTTCCTCTTTTGTCCCTTCCCTCTATTAACCCCTTTTGGGGTTTTTCTCCCCCATCTTGCCTAGGTACACCGTGGGGCTCCCAAGACCATCCACCCTTTCTCTACTTCTTCTTTTGAAGCTCCCTCAAGGTTCTTAGGTAGTTCTTCTTGTTTTTTGCGTGGTTTTCCCCTCTTCTTCTTCTCCCCTCTTGGTTCTTTGTTTTTCCTTGGGTGAGTTCTCCCTTGGATGAACCCTAGAATCTAGGGTTGTTGTAACATCTCAGATTTCTTATGTATTATTTTTATATATTATATGGATTGATTTCAAGATCAGGTGTTGAGACGTCGTGCAATTCTGAGGCTCAGTGTGCCAGAATAAATGTTTGAAAAATATTAAAAATATTTAACAGCACCTATGCACAGTTTTTCTAAAAAAGTGGAATAACATCTAAACGGGTGCCCATTTCAGAAATATGAGGGCACCGTTTAATTCAGGACAACAGTTTTACCCTATGCATGACCTAACATTGTTCGGTGCAGGTCGTTTGTGAAAAAGTTATTGCGGGTGTTTTAAATAAATAAAATAAGTTTAGAAAATTATTTTATTTGTTGACGCAACATATTTTATTTTAAATTTATCCTTATGTCAGAATTTTAGGGTTAACTATATAACCCTAGAACTTCTCGAGGATCATGGAGAGAGAGCTCTGAGAACCCTTTCTGACGAACGATGATAGATCAAGGATCTACGAACTATGACAAATCAAGGATCAAGGAACGACAATAACACAACAACCGTTCCACGTAAACGATCAATCCAAACTCAAGGTAGGATGTTTGTTTATGTGGATTCTTCCATGTTCTTAAATTTTGTGATGAACGCAAATCAATCGATGAACAGATTGATTTGTGGATCGGTCACCTTGAGGGAGGGGTTTTATTTTGTGGGGTTTATTCGAGAAAATTTATATGAATATCTTATTCATTTATCTTACAACAACAAATCAAGATTGACACGAACATCGATCGAGGTTCATTCCTCTCGTTTGTTTTTTTGCTTCTCTCCCCTGATTCCTCATTCGTCACGGGAGTTTTTCATTTGGCCCGCGACTCAACTATTCCCGACCAATCGATCGCTGGACACTTTTTTCTTGGTGCAATGATCCGATATCAAAGATCTGGGATCGACATGGCATGATGGAGGTGTGACGATGAAGACAGAGAGATTCGGGTGATGAATGATACTCGAATTTACGTTCTTCGACGCACAATGAAGAATAACAATTTAATCCATTTTGTGAGCAAATCTGTTGACAAGATGCATTGTTCGATGAAGAAGATCCTTAGACGAGCTTGGATCATTGATTGTTTCGATTTTCGAGCATTAGAGGAGACATGGCGGCATGTGGAAGCGGAGGAGGCAGTGCCCGACAACTCACGATGGAGCGTGACGATGCGGGTGGCTGGTGTCGTGGGTAGCAGAAGTGACAACAGCATGCCGGGCCAAGTTGGAATGGTGGGTCGGGGAAGATGAGGTGGACCCGGGTCAGATCTGGGGAAACCGGGGTGGAGGCCAGTTGCAATCGACTGTGGGGTTGCGGCAGCTTGAGTTGTCGCGGGGCGCATCCACCGCGCGACCGACCGCGACAGTCGACCGCAATGACCGATCTGGCGTGATAGGTGGACCTATTGCAATAATCAGTCCACAAGTGGCCGGTCTGTGTCGTGGGTGGACCGATTGCGGTGGTCGACTGCGGCGATTGGTCCATAGGCCCCCAGTAGGCCTACAAGCAGTTTTGTTCAAACAGTCATTACTCCTAACAGATCATCCAATCGACGACCTGTCTATGACGTTGAGACACTAACAACGAGACGCTCTTTCTGAAATCAATGGTGGATTTTTATTTCAGACTAGTATAAGTTGAGTGTGTTCCATTAGTCATTTCCTCGAGTGTGCAGTGTGAGATTACATCCACATCACTGGATTGTAATCCCCTATAGAGGTTGAGTATCAGATAGAGTATGGTATCCCTCCATGAGACTAGAGTGCGATTCTTTATCACCCCTAGTGGAGTTTCTGGAATTGGCATAACCTCTCTGAGTAAGCCATTGATCCCCTATCTAGTGGGTCACATTGGTATGGTTTGAGGTATCGTAGACATGCAATCCCCTACGTAGTAGGTTAGTCCGGATTGGGTTTGTGGTGTCCCCCAGTAGTTATAGGCATGACCCCCTATCTGTGTATCAAGTTTGATCAATATTGGGTTCGTGGTGTCCCACGACGGTCCTGGGCGTGACCCCCTATAGGTGTATCATAGTCTTCTTAGACCAACATGTTCTCTTTGGACGAGCCTCAAATAAGTTATACATCTTCGTCGAGTGTCTCTGATGATAACATGGCTTGTGGAGTGGGATCTCCTGGAATGAGCGTTTCTTCGAACATAATCATGTGGTTGATAGTTGGTTATGACCACCTTATGGAGTGATGCCTCTCTTGAGTATGTCTAGGTTTTTTTCTACAACTTGTATATCTTATACAATGTTACATATTGTATTGGGATTGCTATACTTGGTGCTTCGTGTTTAGTGTTTTTGGGGTGTCCTAATGAGTATTGTTATACTCAACCCACTATGATTTTTGGTTGCACGTGTCGTTTCTTGTGTAGATGAGCGACCTTTTGATGAAGACCTAGGAAGACCAGGACCTGACGGTGCCTTGCAATGATAGACTGACTGAGGTGTGTTCCTGCAGCTATAGACAACATTCCCAATACCCTTTTTCATGCAGGTTGGTCTCTTTACTGCTGTAGTTAGACTTGTTTACCGACTCTGTGGTGAACTTGTATTTGGACCTGTTTACTTTCCAGTACTTTCACTGTCGTACTTTTGTGTAGGATCTTAGATATATTCATGCATTTTATCATTTGTTTTACATTTCAGTATTTGTGGCTTGGAGATGCGTGCGTGTGTATAGGTACTTTAGGCTAATGTCTCCAATTTGTGGGACATGCCTACTTGGTGCTATTCACCATCCTCTGGAATATTAGAGGGAGACATGGGGTAGTCATGACGTGGGCCCCTCTGGGATGGGTCATGATAGAGTGGTATCAAAGTGGTTGGTTCTACTGTTAGACCAAGAGTGTATGAGATTAGTTTGGGTAAACAATGTTAAGTGTTTCGATTTCGGCTTTCAGGATAGAGACCCTAGTGTTGGTGGAACGACTGATGTATCTGTACACCAAGACTTTGATTAAATTCTTTTTAACTCGGTACATGATAACTCTAGTTGTATGAAAAAATAATGGTAAATGCATCATATAAGAATGAATGTGTCTTCCATGTCTTTCTTGAGTCATCTCCCCAAATATACTCTATTGACTATGGTACATCTTGTTTTATTTCATGATGCCTCTACATAGACAACCATCTAGGATTCCACGACGTGATCATGAGGATGATCCATCTAGTGATGAGGCCTCAGTACAGGGGTATGTATTAGAGATATCACCTTCGGGTGGTTTACTAGCTATACCACCACCCATCGAGAAACAAATACTACCATCACTACCAGCTGAAGAAGCACATAGGCCGAGTGCATTGCACGAGTTTCAGAGGCAGTGACCTCCCAGGGTGTTGGGTGAGACAGACCCCCCAGATGGTTGAGGACTAGCTAGAGGTAGTCACCTGTGTATTCCTCCTTATGAGGATACTTGTCGGCCATATGGATTTCCTTACCATGAGTCTTCTTCAGGACTCTGCGTAGTAATTGTTGAGCATGGAAACTCAGTCACACAATGAGTCAGCTCTCTCCTGGACAGACATCGAGCATCTCTTTAGAGAGGAGTTCTATTCAGAAACATTGTGATTGGTACACATACTAGAGATTTTGCATATGCAGTAGAGCAATATGGTTGTGGCAGAGTATTCAATAATGTTTACTGATCTTTCGTGCTACTCCTTAGACATGGTACAAGAACTGTTCTTCTAGGCTCAAAACTTTAAGAAGGGATTACACTGAGACATTAGGGAATCTGTGGTATCTCTTAGCATTTCTAACTATGCGGGAGTAATTGATTGAGCCCTTCTAGTGGAGAGTTTTTTGGTAAAGCAGACACTGGTAATGGGAGTTAGTAGTGGGCACCCGGTAGCCGAGACCTGAGTAGTAGGTACCCAACGACAGTCAAAGGGATCTATGAAATTCAGGCACTTTAGGAGGGGATCCCAAGACTCAGGTTTAGTGGTGTAGGGATCCCAGTTTGGCTAGAATCAGCCAAGGGACAGACGATGCTACTCATGTGACGGTTGGGGATATCTGGCATGACATTTCCTGACCTATCATACAATTGATCGGAAGACACTCGAGGGACCACTAAGGTAGAGATAGAGACAGGATCAAGGTGTTTTGTAGGAAGAAAGATGTGGAAGAGGGGAAGGCATGGTAATATGAGGTGGTCAGAGGTTCAACCTATTATCGCCACCACCCCCAGGTGGTCCACACTAGGCTTAGAGAGCTGGTGGACAGGGAAAAGGCTAGATGCAGGTGATGAAGGCTTATTACCCCAAGGATCCAAGGATAATATGAGGTATGATCTATGTATTTTCCACCTTATCTACAATCTTTATAGACACATGCGCTAGTCAGTTCTTTCTTTCCACAAATCTTGTTCGAGACTTGGAGATTTCGGTTGAATCGTTGACTAAACCCTTATGCATAGAGACTTCTATTAGAGGAGACTAGACGATCACACACTAGTGCCGATAGTGTGACCTGACTCTTGGAGGTGATAGTTTCAGTTGGGATCTCCTTGTAGTAGCGTCGATGCATTACAATGTTATTCTTGGTATGGACCAGTTATCCACAGTTCATGCTTATATCGATAGTTTTAGGCATAGAGTGCGCTGTGTATGTAGTAATGGAACTAGATATTCATTTGTTGGTGAAAATGAAACATAGGCAGCATAGGATGGACTCACACGTAGGAGGGTTCATCCGACTACTCATCAATTTGCTAGCCTAACCCTCAGTGTAGTGGATGATTAGAGTCCTCAGTTTCCCATAGTGGTGGTAGAGTATGAGGACGTCTTTCCTGAAGATGTTCCAGGTTTACCTTTCCATAGATAGATAAACATCTATTTTGATCTACAAACCAGGAAAACATCAATATCTACACTTTCATATTAGAAGGCTCCTACAAAGATTCATGAGATGAGGATATTGTTGGAGGACTTGTAGAGGAATGGCTTCGTGAGACCTAGTGTTTCACCCTGGGCAACCCTAGTTTTATTTTCCAAGAAGTCAGACGAGATATTGAGGTTATGTGTGGATTACCAGCACTTAAATTATATGATCATGAAGAACAAGTATCCACTATTGTGGATCAATGACCTCTTTGATCAGTTCAAAGGAGCATGATAGTTCTTGAATATTGAACCTAGATTGGGCTATCACTAGCTACAATTATGGGATGAGGATATACCAAAGATGTCCTTATGATATCATTATGGTCACTATGAGTACATAGTGATGCTGTTTGATATGAATAATTCCCCAGTAGTGTTCTTGGGACTCATGAACCAGTTCTTTTAGCCTTACCTAGACTAGTTGATGGTAGTCATCATTGACGACATACTAGTGTATTTTGCATCCAGGGAGGAGCACATGAGACACTTGAGAATGGTATTGGAGACACTCTGAGAGTACCATATTTATAGAAAGCTCTTGATGTTTCAGTTCTTGATTCGAGAGGTCCATTTTCTGGGGCACTTCATCTCAGAGGCTAGATTTTCAGTGGATCTGGTGAAGGTTACGACAGTGCATTCTTGGGAGCCTCCCAAGAGTGTTACCACGGTGCGAAGTTTCCTTGGACCGGTAGGGTAATATTAGAAGTTTTTTACTTGGCTTCTCTAGAGTGTAAGTACCCTTGACAACTTTTACATGAAAGGGGAAGCCTTTCGTATAGAAAAAATTACCAGAAGTGCTTTCAGGAGCTCAGGAAGAGGTTGACGACCACCCCATTCTGAAGTTACCAGAGGAAGGCGTTAAGTATGTGGTGTTCTGAAACACTTCAGGGACTAGTACTAGTTGTGTCCTGATGTAGGGTAAATCTGTGATTGCCTATGATTCACATCAGTTGAGACCACATGATAAAAATTATGTGACCCATGATCATTATTTTGCATCAATAGTCTTCACTTTAAAGATGTGGAAACAATACCTGATGGGAGAGTAGTTTATCATATACATTGGCCACAAGAATCTCAAGTATATCTTCTCTCAGAAATATCTTAACTTGAGAATGAGGTGATGGCTAGGATTCTCCAGGACTATGAATCTGAGATTTTCTATACTCCTAGGAAGGGTAATGTGGTGGAAGATGCTCCCGGCATGAGATCTAGTTTGTAGTGGCTGAACGAGGTGTAAAAGAAGTTAGAATCATTGTCATTATCCTTTGTGGATGGAGATGGAGGATCTTACCTACAGTCGATGGTTATCACCCATCCACTCATACAACGAGTCAGGGAGGCACATCTTGGGGATACCGACAATGAGACCCTATATGCTTAGATGTCCATGGGGTATGATCCTAATGGATATTCAAAAGATGGGTATAACTTCATTCTTTTCAGAGGATGCATAGTAGTACCAGTGGAATTGTGGGAGGAGGTTCTAAGGGAGTTTCATACATCCCCTTTGGCGTTATATCCAGTTGTGGTGAAGATGTACTAGGACCCCTGAAATTAGTTTGATTTTATAGGGATAAAGAAAGGAGTTATAGTGTTTATTTCTCTATACTTTACTTATCAGCAAGTGAAGGTAGAGCACTAGGTTCCAACATGGTTATCTCAACCCCTTTAGGTGCTAGAATGGAAGTGGTATGGGATATCAAGTGACTTTGTGATGGTTTTACCACATTTTTCTAGGAGAAATGATGCTATCTAGGAGATCTTTGACCGACTCACCAAGTCAGACTAATTCATAGATATTTGAGAGTAGAGTTCAGTAGAGAGATTGAGAAGTATCTATGTGAAGGAGATAGTTCGAATCCCTGGAGTTACATCGACGATAGTTTCAGATCGTGGTGATCCCTTTTCATTTTGTTTTTGGAAGAGATTACAGGAGGCATTTGGGACCCAGCTACACTTGAGCACAACGTTTCACCCAAAGTAAAATGACCAAAATGAGTGGACCATTCAGGTTCTAGAGGACATGTTGTGGGCTTAAATGGTAGAATTTGGCCGTAGTTGGGAGGATCACCTACCACTGATGGAGTTTTCATACAAAAATAGCTACCATAACACCATTGGTATGACACCATTTGAGGCCTTGTACAAGTGGCCCTCTAGGTCACCACTTTTATGGACTATCCTAGGAGAGTCAACACTCACAGGCTCAGACCTAGTGCAAGATAATACAGAAAATGTGTAAATAATTCAAGAGTTGATGAAGACTTCATAGAGCAGTCATAAGTCTTAAGAATATAGGTTAAAGAGTCCTTTAGAGTTCATGGAATGAGACAATGTGTACCTTCGAGTTTCACCTTGACGAGGATTACAGAGATTTGGATGGGGTGGAAAGCTATCTATGAGACTCATCGGGCCTCTCTAGATACTCTATAGAGTTGGAGAGGTGGTGTATCGCTTAAATATACCATCTTAATTAGACAGAGTGCATGGAATATTCCACGTGGCGTAGCTGAGGAGGTATGTGCATGACCCATCACACATCATCGATTGGGGCGAGCTAGACATCGAGGATGGAGCAACTTTTGCTGATTACCCGATGGAGATCAAGGATCGGCAGGAGAGGATCCTTTATGGGTGATTGATTCCTTTGATGAATATTCGGTGGAAGCACATAAATCTCTAGGAGAGAACATGGGAGTGAGAGGCTCAAATTTGTTTTCATTACTCTCATCTATTTGAGTAGCCCTTGTTGTGGATTTTCGAGGAAGTAAATCCTTATGGTTAAGAGAATGTAACATCTCATATTTTCTATGTATTATTTTTAGATATTATATAGATTTATTTTAAGAGAATTCACAGAGATGATGTGTGATTACAATACTCGAGACAAATGTTTGAAAAATATTAAAAATATTTAATAGTACACACGCATTGAAAAAGTGGAATAACTCTTAAACAGGTACTTGGATCAGAAATCTGAGGTCACTGTTGAATTTAGAACAATAGTTTTACCACAGGTGCAACCTAACATTGATCGGCATGAGTTTTTTTTAAAAAAAGTTACCATGGGAATTTTAAATGAATACAATAAGTTAAGAAAATTATTTTATTTGTTGATGCAGTGACACAATGACTTTTTCTTTAAATTTATCCTTATGTCAGAATTATAGGGTTAGCCGCATAACCCTGGAACTTCTGGAGCATCGTGGAGGGAGAGCTCTGGGAATCCTTTTCTATGAATGATGATGAATCAAGGATTGACGAACAACGATGATGCAAAAACCATCATTCATCAACTATCAATCCAAAATTGTGGTAGGATTTTTGTTTATGTGGATCCTTCCTCATTCTTAAATTCTAGAATGAACTGAAATCAATTGAAAAATGGATTGATTTTTGGATCGATAACCTTGTGGGAGGGGTTTTATTTTTTGGGGTTTATTCGGGAGAATTTATATGAATATCTTCATCGTTTATCCTATGGAAAAAAATTGAGATCGACAGGAACATCTATTGTGGTTTGTTTCTCTCATTTGTTTTTATGCTTTTCTTCCCCGATTCCCCGTTCATCACAGGCGTTCTTTGTTTGGACTGTGACTCGACTATTCATGATAAATAGATTGTTTCACATTAATTTATCATCACAACGATCCAATATCATAGATCTGATATTAACACGACAAGACAGAGATGCAATGATAGAGACAAAGCGATTCAGATGATGGATGATTCTCGAATTCATGTTCTTCGGCGCACAAAGAAAAATGATGATTTAATCCATTTTGTGAGAATTTATGACAATGGGACATGTTTTTAGATTAAATTGAGGCTTGGATGATATTTAATCCTAGATCATTTCAATTTTCAGGCATTAGAGAAGACATGGCAGCTCGCAGAAGTGGAGGCAGTGGTGGTCGGTGTAGGCGGTGATGCCCGACGGGGCATCGTTGAACATGGCAGTGGATGTAGGAAGTGATGGTGATGCAGTAGTGGTTCGAGATAGTCTGGATGAGGTGTACCTAGGTCATATCTGAGTCAGACCTGGGGGAACTGAGTCAGAGCTCAATTACAGTTGACCGTGGTGTTGTGGTAGCTCGAGATGTCGCGAGGCGTAGTAACCGCGACGGTCGACCACGGTGGTTGATCAAGAATGACAGGTGGACTGACCTTGAAGTTCAGTCCATGGGTGTCTGATCTACATGGTGGGTGGACTAAACATGATGGTAGGTCTGCAGTCCCCTAGCAGGCATGCAGGTAGTTTCGTTCAAACACTCACAACTCCTAAATGGAGCTTCCAATTGACAAGCTATCTACGATGTTGAGATACTAACGATGAAACGATATTTTTGAGACCAATGGTGGGTTTTTAGTTTGTACTAGTATAGGTTGAGTGCATTAACTTAATCCTTTCCTTGAGGTTGCAATGTGATATTACATCCACATCACTGGATTGTAATCCCCTCTAGAGGCTGAGTCTCAGATAGATTATAGTATCCCTCCGTGATATTGGAGTGTGATCCTCTATCACCACTAGTGGAGTTTGGGAATTGAAGTAGTCTCCCTGAGTAGGTTGTTAATACTCTATATAGCAGGCCACATCAGTAGGGTTTGTGATATTGTAGAAATGTATCCCCTATATAGCGGGTTGATCCAGATTGGGTTCGTGGTGTCCCCCAATGGTTTTGGGTGTGACCCCTATATATGTATCAAGGTTGATCTAGATTTGTTTCACTGTGTCCTCCAACGGTCTTGGGCATGATCCCTTATCTCGATATCATAGTCTTTTAAAAAAAATGTGTTCTCTTTGGGCGGGTCCCAAAAGTGTTAGACCTCTTCATCGAATGTCTCTGATGATAGCATGGATCGTGGAGTGGGATCTCTCGGAATGAGAATTTCATCGAACAGAATCCTATGGATAGTAGTTCGTTATGAACGCCTGATGTTGTGGTGTCTCTCCAGAGTATATCTGGGGCTTTTTTCCATTTCTTGCATGTATTATACATTGTTACATCTTGTATTGTTCTTACTATACTTGGTGCTTCGTGTTTGGTGTTTTCAGGGTGTCCTACTGAGTATTGTTATACTCACCCATGCATAGGATTTTCCCACACGTGTCATATCTTGTATAGATGAGTGACCCTTTGATGGAGTCCTAGGAATACTAGGACTATATGGTGCCTTGTGAGGATGGATAGGATGAGGTGTGTTCATGCAGCTACAGACAACAGTTCTAGTACCCTTTTTATTATAGGTTTTTCTCTTTACAGATATAGTTAGGCTTATGTACATACTCTTTCTGGTGGGCTTGTATTTAGCCCTGTTTACTTTCCAATACTTTCACTATCATACATTGGTGTGAGATCTTAGATATATGTATTCATTCTATCATTTTTTACATTTCAGCATTTGTGTCTTGGAGATGTGTGCGTGTGTACAAGTACTTTAGGCTAATGCCTCCCATTTGTGGGATATCCAACTTAGTACTAGTCACCAGACCTTATCCTATTAGAGGTGGGATTGAGGTAGTCACATCACATGTACCTATGGGACATGTTGTGATATTTGATTTATGTCTTGTGCTCCTTTGATTTTAGGGTGTGTGGATTGTCCGTTGGGCTTGGTTCTTCTCTAAACTGAAGTTTCGTTACATCCACACATCATTAAGGTAGGTGTTTCCATCCATTTATTCTCTAAATAATTTCATATTATACTTGATCATTTATAATTAATTATTAAATGTTATTTTTGTGCTTATGATGTTCTAGTTTGATTTATTATGTTGTTTATATGTTGTAAAATTGGTAAAAATAGGTTTTCGAAGGATTTATTTAATTATTCATATATCTATATGTATGAAAAAGGGTTTTATGAAATTCCATTAGGCATTTCAATATGAAATTGGGGATTTTTGGTTGTGTTTGGATATGGTTGAATCTCGTTGGTTCAGTTGGCTTGTGAATTTGATCTCGGTATGTGGTTTTGGTTCTCCTTTATGGCTCATTAATTGAGCGTAGATTCTTGTGGATGATTTCAATGTTCCTTATGATTTACAAACTGGATACTTGGGTGTTTTTGTGATACACTATGTTTATGTCATCCAATGTGGGCATATCCATTCATTCAGGAGGTGCACCAATGGATAGGTGCACAAAGGATGATGTATTTCTATTGAAATGTTTACCTTAAACCTCATATTTCCAAAACATATTTCCCTCTTCCACCTTCCCCTCCATACCATCTTCTATAAGGTTTTATCTAAAATCACTCTATGTATTCCAAATGGTTTCTTGTTTTCCAAGTGACTTTAAAAGTGGTTTCTAAAAGTTTTTTTAAAATCTTGTGCCATTTGGAACTTTGGAGTGCGGTTTGGTAACTAAAAGATATAAAGGTGTGTTTGGAATTTTAAACTTGAGTAGTGTTTCCACCTTAGTTTTATAAATGGTTATGGAAGTGTAATTGTATTTGGAAATATTAAGGCATAGTTTGTATTTTTTGGTGATTTTGAAAGTAGTTTTAAAACTCATGTGACATGTAGGCTCGGTTAAAACCTTTAGATGGTTTGACGTGAGATGGGAACCTCTATGGTAGTCCATCTTCGGAGAGGGTCATCGCATGGGTGGTGTAGGAGTTTTTGGCTAGGGAAAAGTGGTGGCATCTCTGGGTTATTGGTTTATTACATGCATGTGAGGACCTCTTCATTCTCTATGTACTATTATCATGGTATTCTTGAGCATCATATAGAGATTTTTGTGACAGTTTCTTGCTGATCCCGATTATATGAGTTGGTAATCCATAAATGTTTTTAGAGGCCATGTGGTATGTGCCACCAGTGAGGCTAGTTTAGAGCACTCGGGTTGGTTATTGACTGTAGAGCTATGTCATATGTCAATAGGTTAGTCCAAAAAGAGTACATCTAGGGATTTCTTATAGAGATGTTTAGGAAATGACCAATATTACTATCTGTATGTTATTGTTTGTTTCTGTATCACCTTTGTTACTTGTGTTGTTTATATTTACCTACACTGCTGATTTTATTCCTAGAATAGCTCCTTGATCTCCTTGTTTGGATTCTTATTTGGAGTTTGGTTACTAAAGTGTATTTTTGAAATAGAAATATATTTTAAAAAGGAAAGTTGTATTTTGTTCATAAAAAGGGAATATTCTCAAAAATATGTGTTTAGTTATCCAAATGTTAAAAAACCTATTTTCTAAATTTATTTCAAACTAGTATTTTTGGACTGTTTTAGGTAAGGACATGTATAGAATTCATGGTTCTTACCAACTAAGTTTTTTATGCTCACAACCTACTTGTTCCACTCAATGTCTGTAGACCCAAGCTATTTTTCAGGTTTAATATTCAGTTTAGGTTTTCCTATGAAGCGGGATGGTTTGTGGATGGTGGTGACCAGGAGGTCATGTGAAGATTATGTCATTATTGCTTGGTTTTAGTTTCATTTTATAGTTTTATTTTGTTCATTTGTTGTTATATTTGGATCATGTTTATATGTTTATTTGTTTCAATTGTTTTGGATTATGTTGTACACCCTATTTTGGTTATTTGATACTTGTTGTTATTAGGCTAAATCATTCCCATTGTGATTATCATTGGTTCTCGATGCTAGTCTCTAGTCAAGGAGGATTGGTAATGCCTCTTAGACCTTGTCATGAACTGAGTCAGGTGTTGGGTAGAATGGAAACCTAACCTGGTTCATGAAAAAAATGGTATCAGATCATCCCATTATTATTTGGGAAACTAGGCAATTTGGAGATAGGATTTTTAGGACTCAATAGGTATGTGTGAGAATAGAGTCACAAACTCTTGCTCATTCTGAAGCTCGAGTTACTAGGGGTAGTCCAAGATTTGAGTTTTGTGTTTTTGTTTTTGGGTTTATGGTTTGGGGGATAATAATGAAAGTGATCTGATGTTGTACAGTGGACTTAAATGGCATAGTGTCCCTCGTGGAACCTGAGTGCATGGTTCAAGATACTTTCAATGGTTGTTTCATGATTAGGGCATGGTTTTCTAAACCATGTGGCCAGGTTATGTATGACCACTAGTTCCCCAATTATTATGTTTTGGTATGCGTTGTGTTTTTGGTTTATTTTGAACAATGTGAGTGGATATTTAAAAGGAAAATGGCTATCAAGAAATAGTTTCCAAAAGGAAAAAGATTTCATAAAATTGGTTGTATTGTGAAAGATGAATTTTGTGTTTGAAATGGGATTTGGAAAATGAGTTTTGGTATTTGGAAACTGTCCTTAAAATAAGATAATTTGATTTGGGATATAAAAATAGTTTTTATAAAAGATTTTGGTTTTGAATTGTGGTGTTTGGTTTATGATTCTAGTGTTTTGGATTTGGAAGTTCTTTTTCATCAAATTTTGATTTGATATTGAATTGGTTTTGTGTTATTGTGATATTTAGAGTACATTACCTAGAAAGGTCCCAAAAGTTTTAAGTGAGTTTCTTTTGGATATTGGACCTACCCAGAATCTCAGTGGAGTGGAAGAGTTGAGTTCTTAATGGTTGTTTCCCATGTTTCATGGTGATCAAGATCCATTAGAGGTTGTGTAGTGGATTGAGGAATTTGAAGGCATCTTCAAGTCTTTGGTAACTCCCAAATTTGTGAGAGTGTGAGCTATTTTGGGTTCATCTGAAGGACTAACTTTGGATCAGTTGAAAGTGATCATCCCATCATCGTTACAAGTTGGGAAGTATTGGGAAGTATCCTATACCACTTTTACCATATGGTTTATACCTAAGGAGGTGAATGTGGATAGAGTGGTAGAGCTATTGAGAATTCAACAAGTTCACCAGACGGTGAAGGCCTATGTGGATCATTTTAAATAGTTTGTCTCTTTTTCTCAGGAGTTAGCCTTAGAGGATCATCTAAAAGATCCAATATTTTTCTGGGGTTTTATTCTAGAGATTAAAGAGTGAGTTATCTCATCTAGTGAAGTTTGGTTCGAGAAGTTAGTGGATGATGTGTTTCTAACTAATTTAGTTCCTGAAGCATGGTTTGTAGAAGTTGGTAGTCAATTTTACCTTAATGATCATGAAGGTTCACTATCTAGTGAGAAGTGTGTACCAGAGGAACCTATTCTTATGGAGTATCCTTTTCTGATTTTAGAATTTCATTCATTGTAACATTCATTCATGTGCTTCAATTGTGGTCAGTTCAGGCATTCGAAGTCTTCTTTCTATAACTCTCTAAAGACTTTCCATTAATGTGGCCATTTGGGTCATCTGGTGAAGTTCTGTAAGTAGAGTTTCTAGAAGATAAAGTTTTAGGTGGAGGATGTCAGCTCCTAACTATGGGATAATGGATTCTTCAATACATATGACCTTCGGCCATAGGCCATGGGGTGAAACTTTTCACACAATCAGGAATTGTTGGGTGTGGGGGACCTTGGGATGATTTTTTTCTATGATGTTAGAATGAGGATGGTTTAATCTCTCCTTATTTTGGTTTCTTTATTTTTTTAAGTTCCTTTTTATTTTAAAAGTTTGGTGGTCTTGTTATCATGTAATTCTAGTGGGTTTTCCCTTTTTGTATGTGAGTATTGGATATGTTTTCCTTATTGTGTGGTTAGCCTTTGTGGATCACTTTTAGTTTTAGTGTTGTGTTGTGATCATTTTGGAGATGCTGTGTTTTGTGGGAATTAAGAATCATGGTTTGTTTTTCTATCAGTTTGAGTTTCCTCCATGGTTTCCCCTTGTGTTTGGGGTTTTTGGTCTATGCTAGAAGTTCCAAGGTTGGTTAATGTATGTTGATTCTTAAATAGTGGGGAGACCCACCATGAGTCTTTTTGTGGTTACTTCCCATGTTGGTTCGGGCTAGTTGAGTTCTTGTGGCGGGGAGACCCACTGTGTATCTTATTATGGTTTTCTTTGTTGTGTTCCCCCCTAGAGCTGGTCAGGTGTGACTTGTGGATTGGAACGGTCACACTGAGGCTTGTGTTCATGTTTCATTTCATCCATTTTTTGACCTCAAGTTTTGTTCTTCATTTGGTTTGGTGACTTTATAGGGGCATACAGTTTTTTTGGTGGGGATAATTTTCACACCCTGACCATGGTTTTTCTTTTATTTTATTATTTTCTTGGATTTTGTTCTTTTGGATATGTTTCATTTCTAGTTATCAATGATAATTTTTTTTTAGTTTTGGAGGTTTTGGGCGTGTTATGTCCTTGTGCACGGTTTGTGTGAATTGATTGAGGGAAAAATATGTAGCTAGTTAAGGCTACAGGTGTTTCCAGTTCTTTTTCATCTCACATGGTTTGTTTTTCATGACCTTTGCATGGTTTTACCCAAACCATATGTGGCCTAGGAGAAACTATGCAACCTTGTTTTCATGTCAAGAACAAGGCACACATCTTTCACATAGCTAGTGGAAACCATGTGGTAATTACGCATGGGGGATCTACAATGTTACAGATCTATTTTACATGGATGACATATAGTTTCCCAAACCATACATCCAATCTATTTGGGTGTCCTACTTCTATAGTAAGGTGTGTACAGTTGGTGTATGGTTCAGAAAACCATGTGGTCAAACCGTGCAGCCTTCCCAGGTTCATTAAAAAGTTCAATTTCCTCTTTTCCCCCTCCACACTTTTATCCCCATTCAGTATTATTCTCTACCATTTGGACTACACACACTATGGGGGCTCCCAATAACTCCCCCTTTCTCTTCTTTCTCCTTTGAAGCCTTCTCATGGATCTTAAGAAATTGTTTCTTGTATTTTGGGTGGTTTCCCCCTCTTCTTCTTCTCTTATCTTGGTTCTTTGGTTGTCCTTGGGTGGGATCCCTCTTGGATAAACCCTAAAAGATAGTGTTGGTATGTGTCTTGTGTTTCATTATTGTCAGGGTGTATAGTTTTTCTATTGAGCTTAGTTCATACCTCTCATGAAGTTTCATCGCATCCGCATGTTGTTTGGGTAGGTGTTTCCATCCATTTCCTTTTAGATGCATTCCATGTGATTCTAGATCATTTCTAATTAATTCCTAAATGTTATGTTTGTTCTTGTGATGTGCTAGTTTGATTTATTATAGTAAAATGGGTTTTTTTAAGGATATATTTAATTATGACTACATCTATATGTGTGCAAAGGGTTTGTTGAAATTCTATTAGGCCTTCAAATGTGAAATTGGGGATATTTAGTTGTGTTTGATTTTGGTTGAGTCTTGGTGGTTTAGTTGGATTGTGAATGTTAACTTGTTATGTGGTTTTGGTGCTCTTTTATGGCTCATTTATTGGGTATAGATTCTTATAGATGCTTGAAATGTTATTTATGTTTTTTAAACTAGAGTATTTGGTGTTTTTGTAATACACTATGTTTATGACATCGAATGTGGGAATATCCATTCATGCATGGGGTTCACCAATAGATATGTACACAAATAATGATGGGTTTATATTAAAATTTTTACCTTAAACCTCATATTTTTAACAAATCTTTCCCTCTTCCACCTTCCCCACCATCCCATTTTCTAGAAGGTTTTATTTAAAGACTATCTATGTCTTCTTGAAGAACCTTTGTGATAAATTTTTTAATAAAGTTTGTGTATTTATTGTACACTATCCTTTTTGTATAAGAATGATTTTGTTATTCAGGAATCAGACCTAGTCCATCATAATAATATTTTTAATAAATTTTAATGTTGATGAAATTTTGAAACCAAAGACAAAGGGGGAGAAATGTTTTGTTTTGATGAAAGTTGTTTTTCTAGACTCAAAGAATCAGAGTTAGGTCAATCAGCATGACGTTGAACATCATCAGATCCAAAAGAATCAGAGGCAGAAAATGTTGATTGATGGAAGTTTTCCTTTTACATAATCAGATAAAGAAAGAAGCTTCTAAGTTAGAAAATCAAAAGTCTTTGTTTGAAGAAGTCGTAATGATGCTGAAGAAGTTTGTTGAAGAAAGTGAAGTTAGGAGTTAAAAATTTCTCATACTTCCTAAACTATATCAGATGATTCTTTTCTAATCATAAAGTTCTAACAAATCATGAAAACTCTAATGATAAAATATTTTGAGAAATTATGGACAGGTTTTAAGAATTTTAGAGTTGTAGTATGGAGATTCCATTGTAATGGGAATTCCATCATAATGGTAATTCCATCGTAATGGGAATTCCATCATAATGGGAATTACATTATAATGAGTATTCCATCATTATGAGGATTCCATAAGAATGAGCTGAGATGGAAAGGGATTGATAATGATCTAAGAAGGAAACATGTTCATAATGAGCTGAGAAGGAAATATATTCGTAATGAGATGATAAGGAAATATATCATAATGAGTTGAGAAATAAACTAATTCATAATGATCTGAGAAGGAAATATATTCGTAATGAGATTATTATAAGGAAGGCTCAAAATGAAGGTTTTGGAATTTTTATGAAGAGTTGAAGATGTCAAACATGAAAGTCAGTTTTTCATAAATCTCGGGGAAATTTCAAGGGGATTGAAGAAGTCAAATTTGAAGTTTAAATGTTAGAGATTTTTATAGTTATAAAATTTGAAGAAGTGGGGAAGGTTTTCAAGTTTCCTGCCTTTTCTTTTTCAAGTCACCTATAATTAATTTCTTAGATCATTCATTCATTTTTAACTTTCTTTCATGTGTAAAGGTGGAGCACTGAAGAATTTGAGTGAAAGTTATTTTTTAGAATGAGATCTCAGAAGAAGATCGGGCATCTAAAAGATTTGTTTACCGAAAAAGAGAATCATATTGAGAAACATCATATTGAGTCAATCAGATTGAGTCAATAAAAATGAGTTATATCGTATTGATTTCCTGAGTAGAGTTTGAAAAGTTCAGATTAGGTAAGGGGGAATCATATTTACTTTATCAGATTTAGAAAATCGGATCCATCCAAATTGGACGGAAAATTCAAACAGGGAAATTACGGAGCAGTTTCAACAAGGTCTTTATTTTTTTTGGCTCATTTTTTATAAAAAAACACTGTAAACTGATGGGAATCGGTATAATATTTTATATCTGGAGATAGAAGATGTCTAACATGAGTTATCTCAAGTTATATTCACTTCTTCATAATAGTGGATTTCTATAGACCCACAGGCGTGACTATGGAAAGGATGCAAATTCTCACACTAAGAAGGAACCTTGTAAATATTGTGTGCTTTAATTTCATCACTAATTTTTCATGCCTGAGTATTTACTAAAAATATTATAAGGAAATAAATCTTAATATGTTATAGAGGTTATGTTTTAAAAACTATTGAAAGTTATAAAATTTAAGAACTAATTCAACCCCCTTCATAGTTGTTATTTGATCCTTTGGAACATTAATTGGTATCAGAGCCAATGGTCCCTTATTGAATGATTATCATGGATGATATCAATTTTTTTAACAATAAAGGAATTCCTATATTTTATTTTAAAAATTATTATCGATGAAAAAAATAGGATGATTCCTTATCTTCTATCTTTGGGCCTATAAGATATTGATGATGCTATTTTTGGTTTTCCACCTATTGAGAAATATGCTCCTATGATTTTTTCTGATAAAATAAATATAAGGGTTGATAGAAAGGCTATAAATTAAATCCTCGTTTCCTTATCAAATAATGTTTATTAGAAGGATATGGGTCTCAATACTTAAAAAAGTATATGCGACAAGCTTGAAAGTATTTTTGAAGGGAATAATATAGTTATGGAGGAAAAGCTACAAATCTAGCATATTAAGTATGAAGAAATCATATTGAGAGATGAAGAAACTATTGATGAATACTTTAACAGAGTAAATGAAATTGTTTGGAACATCATAGGATTCAGATATATCTTAGAAGATACTATAGTTGTTAATAAACTTATGAGAAACTTTACAGATAGGTTATCTTCTAAAATTTCCTATTTATAAGATAACTTAGAATTATCTCTTGATAAATTGAATAAATTTCTCGTTGCTTATGAAATGAGGAAATCTCCAATGTTTAAAAATAATATTAAAGATGAATTATATTTTGAAGAAATGTGAAATATGAAAATTTAAGAAGTTGAAGAAGCAAAACCTTGTGAATCTGAAGATAAGAAATATATTGAGTTGAATGATAATATTATGTCTCTTATCTCTAAAATCTATCAGATAGGTGGAGGAAAATATGAAGGTAAACTTCCTTTAAAATTATTTTAGTGTGGTGGAATCAGACACTTTTCTATAAATTTCACAAAGAAGAATGTTGGAGAATGTCAATATGATTCTGATGAAAAACCTTGATGGAAGAAGTGAAAAAAATGATAAAGAAGAAAATTCATCCCACAAATACTAGAAAAAGGTTATTAGAAACAAAAGAAGTATATTGTGTAAGAAAGTTTAATTATACTCAACTAAAAATAATTCTTTTAAAGATGAAAGTTTAGAGAATTTCAGAACCTTTATTGCAAAAGTTGAGAAAAACAAAAGATTCCTTATAGAGTGAAAAAGGTGGTGAAGAATATTATAGATAATATCATCTCATAACGGAACTTATTGCATGTCTTGAGAAAAAAACTCTCAATACATAAATTATAATAATGAATAAAGATTCTGAAGAAGTTTTTATGGAATAAAATATGTCATCAAGTTGGAGGAAGAATACATTCAGGATATATTAAGTTACAAACATAGAATTGTTGAACAGGGAAAGATGGTTGAAGATCTTAGTAAGAAGTTGGCAGCCAAGTAAGAATAAGTTAACAGGTTTTAAACAAAACTTCATGATTACAAAATTACTTTAAGGAATATGAATGAAAATTTCAAAAAACATTCAAAACTAAAATTTGATACTTCTAAAGTTTTTGAGAAGGATCAATAAGAGAATCAGGTCAAATATTCACTCACCAAAATTAATGATTCATCTAATTATTTTAACATTTCAAGTTATGTAAAAGGTGTTGGGAAACCCTGGATGGATAAAGTATTTGATAATCCTATAAAATATTAAAAATTGTAAAACTCCCTTGAAAGAAAAGATGGTTCATGTCCTGAGTATGTTAGAGATGAAATAAGTTACCAACCATAACAATGTTTCTATAGAGAAAGGTCTTTCTTGAATAGAAAATCAAGATTTTATGGTTATTTCTAATATTGTTGAATCTTTGAGAAAATAGTTTATAACTGGTGGAACAGCTTGTCTCTACCTGGAAGAAGGTTTGACAAAAGTGGAAGAAATAGTGAAATTAGAATGAGAAACTTTTCTAACTTACATAAAGTTAAAAAGGTGAATTCTCAAGATATTAGGAACTTTCCAAAAAAATCAATTTGAATGTTTGGAAGAATTTTGTGGAAGATGTGATCAGTCTGGTCATCATTCCAAAAAATGTATGAAACTCATTATGGAACAAGCTTCTGATGATATAAAATAAAATGAAGATGAAAAGAAGAAAGTTGAGGAAATATCTTTTTCTGTTGAGACAACTTTAAAAGCAAGTAAAAAAGAACAAACCATGAATAATTGATAGTGTTTTTTCTTCACATATGATATATGATATAAAAATATTGAAATATGTTGAAGTTCATGATGGAGGAGAAGTTACTTTTGGTAATGATGGTTATTTAATAATGAGTGGAATCAAAATGATTGAGATTGAAGTAGAAAAATTCAAATATAAGAATGTTTTACTTGTTGATAGGATAAAACATAACATACTTAGTGTATTTAAACTTTGTGATGATGGAAAAGAATTAATCTTCACAAAATATTCTAATGTCATCAAAAGTGTTATGGATAGAAAAGTGATTAAAAAAGGATAAAGAACTAGTGGGAATATTTTCCAAATAAGATAATTTAACAACTCTTCTTACTGAAGTGCTAAAGATGAAAACAAAGTGTGGAATTGAATAATTGGCCTTATTGGACATAAAAACATGAACAAACTTTATAAAGTTTATGATGTTAGAAACATTATATAATTGAAAGGAATATAATATGATGTTTGTATTACTTTTCAGAAAGGGAAGATGACCAAAATATTCACAAGAGAGTTGAGATTCAATCACTACTAAAAAATCGGGCATTAGTGACCGCCATTGGCGGTCGCTATAGGCCTATGGAGACCGCCCAGCGACCGCCATTGGCGGTCGCTTCAGCTTTGTCGTTGTAGGCCAATAGCGACCGCTAATGGCAGTTGCTATAGGTGACAGAAATTCTGGCCTTAAGCGACCGCCTTTGGCGGTCTCTACCCTAAGAATGTTTGTTAAAAAAAATTCATACTGAAAGAAATATATATATATATATATTAAATAAAAAATATATATATAAATATTTAAGAAAATATTTATATATATATTATTAAATAAAATATTTTAACTATATATATATAATATGTTTTAAATATTTCTATATATATATATATTAATGAAATATATATATAATATTAAATAAAATATTTTTCATTTTTTTAATGAAATGTACGAATTGTGTTTTTTTTCTTCACGGTAAAAAATAAGAGATAAAACAAGGTAAAAATCATAAAAAATGGAAAACAATTTCAAACAGCATAAACATCAAGATCGTCATAAATAATAAATGATAAACGTGCTTCAACGATCCGTGCAGGCCCATCCATTTCAATCTTCTGCTTCAATAAACCTATAATAAGACAAAAAAACAAAAAAAAAACGAACGTAAATTGGATATAATTATTTAGTTATTATATACATATAATAAAATGAAATCTGACATCAAATCATGGTGCTATAATAATTTAAAACCCCCAATTTAAGAAATACTATCATTTAAGGCCATTCGGAGCATGTTTGCTCTGAATTCGACCATCTCATGCCGTTTTTTGGTGTTTTATGACACCAGAAATGTGTTTCCGGTCACCGTGGTCAAACGATACATCCGATTGAAATTCCTTCTAACCAAAAATTTCTAAAATCACACAATGGATGTTGTCGTATGATTTCATGGCATTCTGAGGTCGTTCGGGTGGTTTTGACCCCCCCAACGGGCCATTTTAGCGCGCGCTGAGCTACTAAAAACGACACAATCGGCCGTACCACATGCACCGCACATCTGATGGGCCTACCATCTCCTCTTACACGTCAAGAATAATATTTCTAATGTTTTCGTGTGGTCTCAGGTCATTTGGAGCATGTTTGCTTCGAATTCGACTGCCTCACGCCGTTTTTGGTGTTTTATGACACCGGAAACGCGTTTCCGGTAACCGTGGTCAAATAATACCTCTGATTGATGTGACGTCTACCCGACCATTTCAAAAATCACACTGCGGCTGTTTTCGTATGGTTTCATGGAATTATGAGTTCATTCGGGTGGTTTTTACCCCCCAATGCGCCATTTTAGCGCGCAAAGAGTTGGTGAAAATGATAGAATAGGCTGTACTACATGCACCGCACATCCGATGGGCCTACCATCTCCTCCTACACGTCACGAATAATATTCATAATGTTTTCATGTGGTTTCAGGTCATTCGAAGCACGTTTGCTCCGAATTTGACAGTCTCACGCCGTTTCTGCTCACCGCGGTCAAACGACACCTCCGATTGACGTGCCCTCTACATGACCATTTTACAATTTACACAAAAGATTTTTTTCGTATGGTTTCATGGCATTCTGAGGTCATTCGGGTGGTTTTGATCCCCCAACGCGCCATTTTAGCGCGCGCTGAGCTGCTGAAAACGACACAATCGGCCGTACCGCGCGCACCGCACATCTGATGGGCATGTCATCTCCTCTTACATGTCACAAAAAATATTCTTTATGTTTTAGTGTGGTTTCAGGTCATTCAGAGCACGTTTGATCTGAATTCGACCGTCTCACGCCATTTCTGGTGTTTTATGACACTAGAAACGCATTTCCAGTCACCGCGATGAAACAACACCTCCGATTGACGTGCCGTCTACTCGTCCATTTCAAAAATGATACAACGGTTGTTGTTGTATGGTTTCATGGCATTCTCAGGTCGTTCGGGTGGTTTTGACCCCCCAACGCGCCATTTTAGCGCACACCGAACTGCTAAAAATGACACAATCGGTCGTACCGCGCAGACCGCACATCCGATGAGCCTGTCGTCTCCTCCTACAAGTCATGAATATTATTCCTAATGTTTTAAGGTGGTTTCAGGTCATTCGGAGCACGTTTGGTCCGAATTCGATCGTCTCACACCGTTTCTGCTCTGTCATGACACCAGAAACGCGTTTCCGGTCACTGCGGTCAAACGACACCTCCGATTGACGTTTCGTATACCCAACCATTTTACAAATCACACAATGGCTGTTTGGGGTGCGGGGGGGGGGGATGTACGGGGTGCAGGGAGGGCTGTCCTCGGTGGGGGGGGGGGGGGGCTGTCTGGGGTGCGGGGAGGGCTGTCTGGGGTGCGGGGAGGGTTGTCCGGGGTGCGGGGGGGGGGGGGGGGGGGCTTTTCGGGGTGCGGGGAACCTGTACGAGGTGTTGGGAGGGCTGTACAGGGAGCGAGGGGGCTGTCCGTGGTGCGGGGGCGCTGCACGGGGTGCGGGGAGGGCTGTCCAGAGTGCGGGGAGGGTTGTCCGGAGTACGAGGGGTTGTCCGGGGTGCGGGGCATGTACGGGGTGCGGGGGGGGGGGGGGGGGGGGTGGTGGCTGTTCAGGGTGCGGGGAGGGCTATCCGGAGTGAGGGGAGGGATATCTAAGGTAGGTCCAGGGACTACAAATTGTGAACTCTTCTCATTCATCAAAATCAAGTTTAATGGTTTATATTAGGAATCACATGTTTTTTTCAAAAATATTACAGAACATGCAATTCTAAACATTGAAAATTAAATGAACAAAAAATATCTAAATCATTAATCAGTTTCATGGTTACTTCTCAATTCGTGCACACAAACATTGCATGGGGCCAAAACACACATGATACCCCCAAATCACAAAAAAACTCACTAGAAACCCAACATAAATATCAATAACAACCCCCACATTAAAAGCAAAAACACACCTCATGAATATGATGCGTCATGTGTGGTCATGACTATTACCTCCATCATGTGGGTCAGGGGCCTACAACAAAAAAACATTATGAATATTTTCATAACATAAATAATATAAATTAAATAAATAAATACAGTATAAACCTACGTCGTCTGATCCCCTGCACCATCACCTGGACGCACATACTGTCGCAGTGCTCTAACCTCAGTGATAAATTGTGCATTTACCTCCTCGTAAGCGTGCAGCCGTGCCTAGAAATCTGAAAATCGTTGTGTAATCTGAGCAATAGAAGAGCCGACAACCGCAGCGCGTGACACTACAGGACAAGGAATCCATGTTCCATAGGTCAAACTATATCCATGCCCGTCCCCACCAATAATGCGATGTAAGAACTCATCTCTTCGTATGGGAAGTTGTCGCTATCCTCTGGAAGAGGTTCTAATTTAGCTTCAAATTGATCCTGTGAAATATTTAAATATATATACATATATTAATATACAGATTTTTTAAGTATTGGTAATGAGTACAAGCACTTACTATCAATGTTGTAGCCTCTGGATCATTGCGATCACGAGTCCTCATCCACACTGACATTTTATCAGTTAGTGCACCTTGCTCTGGCAACTGTATATGAATAGAATATAAACAAAAAACCGTATTAATTAAAAAAATTAAAAAATGAATAATAAATACCTCATGTAGGATCTGAGACACGTGATGAGTCCTGAGCCTGTGAGGTGGTCCCTGCAACGCTCGATTCTCAGAATGGCGTGTTGACACCTCCTACATTCAATTCATTAAAATTTCAAAGAAATCACACATTTTTGAAAATATATATACCAAAATAAATATACAAACTGCAACAACCTCTGTAGACCAATATGAAACTAAATCACACCACTGATCTGGGAGAAAACCTCTCGGGACTTTTTCCAAAATGTCTGGGGCACCCACATTTGGTACTCAGTGGTCCCTCTTGACATTTCCTTTATAGACTTTCCACATCTTACGGAATTTTCTCATACACAATGGCCGAAACTCATCGGGACATACTTTCAAATTTATCTATTAATGAAAAAAAATCACATATGGTATTGTTGGTTATACATAGGGAATAATGTAAAATGGACTTCTTACTTGAACCTCCCTCAAAAGACGATCTAATGTGTCTGGAGGGATAGAATCCCAGTCACGCATGGTCAATGGAAATCGATGTGGATCATGTATGATATGACCCAGCTGACGAATAAATGCAGGGGAATTCCATCCCACAGGATGAAATACCTCATCAAATGAAACATCAAAAGTCGTGTGGGAATTCCATGCTAATATTGTAGAGACTCGAAGCCTGACGTACATGGACATTACATTACTTTTGCGGAATACTTAGTACATAACAAAAACACACACACAAGGATCGTAATAGTTTAGTGTCTATGGAAACTCGGAATATAATCTTCTAATCCTGGTGAAAGATCTTCATCATATCCCATAAAGATATTCCTTTTTTGATTACCTAAAACCATTCTTTATATCCTGGGGAAAAGAAAACATAAAAGGGTGAGCTCAAATGCTCAGTAAGGGTAAACAAAATAAATATCAATCACATCATATACATAAGCACATAGCTTTTGGAAATCATAACCTGCAAAAGAGATCATAATTTCATAACATGGGGTAAATCATGGCAGTGAAATGTAATCACAATAATCATAACTTAAAACATGAAACATTGTGGCATTCACACATAATCATAGATAATAATTTCTTGTTAGTAAAGACTCATTTCCAAGACTATCTTAGTGGAAAAAGTCTCTTTCTTAACCGAGTCACCCTCGTTTCAGTCCTGTTTCACTGAACCGGTATAACCTACCGTTCCAGCCATGTCTATCTCATGAGATATAAAATCTTTACCCAATGCATTGGAGGGAGATATAGGTCCCACCCATCTCATAATGATACCATTCTTATGTGTGCCACAAAATCATAAATCATACATCATTTTATAACCCATGAAATAAAATGGGATTCTTAAACATCATTCCATCATAATCCATAAACAATTGATATCATTTCATCATAAGAAAATTGAAACCATTTAAATCATAGATACATTTTACTTGAAACATACATATCAAATAACGTCATCTTAGATGGAAAATAGTTTTGAAAAAAACACTTGAAATGAATTCTTGAGGAAAATATCCTTTCTTCTTTAAAAACATTTTTCCTTTCTTAACATGTCATAAAACATTAAACTAAGAGAAGTTGATTAAAAATAAACTTGAAAACTTGTAAAGGAATCTTCTTGGAAATAATGTTTTAAAAATCCATTCATGCTGTATAAGTTAAAAAAACATTCTTCTCGTACTTTTGTTGGAATAGTCAAAAAAATACCTCGTATGAAAAACGACAAAAGATTCCTTTCATATCTTTTACAAAAAACTCACCAAAGGGTAAAATAGGATTTAAAAATTTGTAGGTGAATGGAAATAATATTACATATTGAGGAAACATGGATGTGGATGATAAAATACACCCCAGTAAATACCAAAGTATAAACAATCTCGGATAAAAATGAGATTGTGATATTTCCCTTACCTTAGGTCCGACTTGCCTTGTAAGTGGCCGAAACTCCTGTATAATGATTTAAATAATGTTATTGACTTATTCCAGAATCATATTCATTGTTATTATATCATATATGGTTCACTTATGACTTTATATTACCCGTTCTTTTGTAAATTCATGTTAAAGTAGCATTTTGGGTAAAATCGTCTAATTTGTCGTTCGTGTTTTAACTTGTAATTATTCATATGATTAATTAGATCATTATTAAATAATTATAGAATATAAAACATGATTTATATATAATATATATTCATAATATACATATATATAATGTATAGATAAATGGAAATAAATACACCGTTCATGGAGACGGTAGGCCGTACGTACGCATGAACGCTGTTTTCGTTTCCTTATTGAATTGAGTGGAATAAAGTAGATGAAATACATATATATACACATAAATATATTAGCTTTATAATTTCATATATTTCATTATTGTTCCTTATATATACTTTATAATCATTCTTAAATGGTTAACATGGAGAATGAATCTCATCGCGTCGTGGAGACGATAGTCCGTACGTACGCACGAGCGATGATATCATTTCCATAATTATTGAATTGAATTGTAGTGGATGATACAATATATCAGAATCATTATGATGTTATAATAACTATGTATTGTTATTCTTTACACCATAATACCCATCCATGTAAGGTGTTGGTGGAAAAACAGATTACACCACGGCGTGGAGACGGTATTCCGTACGTACGCATGCGCGGTGATTTGTTTTTCGTAGGATGGATAGATCGTGAAATAGTTTTGTTTAATACTTATAATAACATATCAGTATATGAGTGATACAGATGTTATTACTTCATAATGAAACAACCTACGAAGAAGAAGTGGAAGAAGAAATAAAGTTGAAAGAATCGGCAATGGAAATTACCTCTTCTTTGAAGCGCCTCTTTGAGACCTCCTCTTAGGGCACTAAAATTGGTCTTTGAGGAAGACCAGAACCTCTAGGATGTTTCTAGGGAAGTGGATAGGAGAATTTGGCAGGGGTTGGACGAGCTTGAAGGCTCAAAGTTGTGTGAGGAAGAGAGGGAGGAGGTGCCCTTTTATAAGGGAGGAGAGGGGTACCATTGGAATAACTAAAAATATTATTTTATTATAAAGTCAAGTTCGGTTTTAAATAGCTCCAAACTGATATATTTCGAAGCTAAGGTGGGGATGGGTAGAAATACTCTCATCCAATAGAATTTATACAAGTTTAGGTTCCTATTTTAACCTTATCATTTAGATTTAACATTAAGTTAAATAATTTTACTTTTACCGTGTCTTCTTGTGTTCTTACACTACAAGGTTAATAAACTTACTATAAGAAGCCAAAAGAACCCCAAGTTGTTTATTATTAATATATATAACCTTATCTAAGTCATTTGGCCTAACCTTAGATTTTTAGGAATAAAATAACAATAAATAAAATAAATTTTTTTAAAAACTATTTTATGTCAATTTTGACACTATTTAGTAATTGATTTTTGTGAAAATCATAAAAGAATGATAAGTTAGAACAAATTTAATTAAATTAATACTAACATGTCATATTAACCTATAAAATTATTTTAATTCATAAAAAGTCTCAAATTATATTTATTTGGGTATTTATAACATCGATTATGTCAATATTTCATTAATAAGATAATTACTGCATCATCATTGTGTCATATATAAATTAAATTATTTAATGTATAAAAATTATAAATAAACTACCATTATGTCGGAAAGATTTTTATCTTTCTAATTAATATTTATAGTCGAATTTATCTTATGTATAATCCTATATTAAAAATGTTTTAGTAAATAAACTTTGATTTTTACTCTTTTAACCCTTCTTTAAATAAATTAATAATAAATGTCCTAATCTAATCCAAGTGGGCCTAAATGGTCCTATTTTATTCCTATGTTTGTTTTTGGTCGAATTAAACTTGTCCAATAGAATTAGGACATGTGTTAGGGTAATAATAATATCATTTCTACCCTTAATTACCTTATTTACTTTTAACCGTTGTAAAAAAAGTAAAAAGTTACTATTCATGAAAAAATTATTTTCATATCATTGAACCACATTTTAGTTACTGACATCAACCGTGTCTATTGGATTTTTGAAATTCCACTCACAGAAGTGGTAAAATTAAGTTTTATGAACAATTCAGTTTTTTTTAACTACCACTTAGTGGTTTCACTATTCATCAAAAATTGAATGTTTTCAGAAAAATACAAAAAATTAGGCCTAAGATATATTTGATATTATGAACTCAAAAATTATTTCTATTTTACCAAATTAAAAACATATCAGCTGCATTAATTAATTTAAAAATTAATTCCTGTCGTCAAAACAAATAGCGTGTTCTTAAGAGATAATAACTATCAAAAGATTAACACTTGTTTATGTGTGGTTTAAATGTGAAATTACTTCCAATGACCATCATTGTATTAAATTGTAAAAATATATTCTAAATATACTTTCAAACCACACAAATTAATAATTTATCACTATTAATTATTTTGATTGAAAAAGTTGTTTTTAATTAAAATTTAGTAATTTTCACTATTCATCAAAATATGAACGTTTTCCAAAAATCACCAAAATTTCACCCTAAATTTCGATATTCCAAATCCGAAAATGAATTCTATTTTGAAAAATAAAATTTACAAAATTTCAAAAAGTGGTTATTACTATTCATAACGGCTAGTTTTAATAATATTTTAATAGCATATCGTTGCTTAGTGAAACTCGGTATTGCGTACTACACACGCTATTGAGGAAGGTCGTGATTGTGTGTAATGCAAGGCAAGTCAAGGATGCATGTTGTGCAAGCTCCTTTTGGTGTAACATACAACACAAGACATTAATGAAATTAAAAAGAATATTTTTCATAAAATCTCGGGGTGTTACATTCTACCCCCCTTAAAATAAATTTCTCCCTCGAAATTCGTCGGGGTTATAAATGGTTTACTATTCGAAAGTTTCTGTAATAGAATCCCACATCGTAAAAAGGAATAAAAAAACCTATTTTTAAAAACAAAAGTATGAAATGTAACAGTTACCCAAATAAACTAATCACTAGGTTTCCACATAGGTGAAAATATGGATATGGAAGAAAAATCTAACCATCATGTTCTGATGGAGAGTGGTAGAGAACATGGCTATGGAAAAGCTAGAAATCACAAAGCCATAAATTTGTGACAATCTAAGGTACCATCTGATTCATCAGATATAAGAGCACTAAGAAAACATTTTTGGTTTTCAGGATCATTTCCCTAAAGTTGATGAAATTGAAATTAGAAGAAATACTTTCGTGATTTTGGTATAGTCTCACCGTTTGTCGTTCTTTGGACAATTTCCACTTCATCTCTTAAAGAAATGAAGTTGAATTTGTCATTTGGGATGTGTTAGCAGATCATGTGATAGAATGATGGGTCATTCCATCTCTTTCAAACAAAAGGTTAGCAAAAGTTATAATTCCATCTTATGGTTAATCGTATATGGTTCCAAAAATGACCTTATACTTCATATATCATACCGCTTAATAAAATAAAACTAGTTTCTACTAAACAGGGACTTCCTGTAGGCCAGTGGTATGCGATAAAGGCCAGTCGCACTTCGGTTGTGGGTTCGATTCCCACAGCCTTGTCCGACGTGATGGGTTGTCGCCCGTCCTGTAGGTTGTCTTTTTTCTAAAGCTACATTACTATAACATCCCATCAATAATATCGAAAAAAACGTTTTATACTAACTTATGTCCAACATAATCCATTCTAATCTTTAGTCTAATCTAAAATACTTCGGTCCAAGCTCATAGTATAAAGAAAATGATTACTTGAAATGTCGTCAACCAAGCATGTGAATACCATCATTTATCCCCCATATATCTTGTTGGTCACATTCCAATCATGTGAATACCTTAATGATGTATTCTCTTGAAAAATGAATACCCGTTAAACCTTAGTGAAAACATGAATGTTGTAAAAAGTTAACTCTTTCCACATACCAAAATCCAAAAATTCTATATACTCAAACCACGATATAACCTTCTCCTTATATCAGTCATGAGCTCATGAATACTATCAAACATTTAATTTTCTCTTTATCCCTTCATTATGCGCATATCATCTACATTCCAAAAATATCTAAATAACCTTTCATGGATACTGGTAACATTAATCATACACTTTCAAAACTCAAGGAAAGACAACAGTGTAACAATCCATAAATGTCTCTTTATTCCATATTAGCATGAGATTACTTATACTACATTACACATGATAAACATGTAATCATTCTACTACATTCTTAAACCATTGACCGAGCTTCAACAATTCTTTCATCTCACATATCATTTGTAGTCTCTTCATCATCATCCACATAAATACTACCCATACGACCATACTGATTCTCTTCATGAGACTTTCCCTTAGGGCATTGGTTTGCATAATGCCCGTACATTCCACATTTAAAACATTTGACCATTGCTGATGTCGTAGCAATACCATTATCTTCATCCCTGGTGTTAACTGAACCTTTTCCTTTGCACTTACTGGCTTTGTGTCCTTCTTTTCCACACCCAAAGCATCTTCCAGTTCCTTTGAAACATTCTCCTCGATGCCTCTTCCCACATGATTTACATAGGGGAAATTGAACTTTCTTTCCTCTATGATCATCATGAAACTCCATCTTTCTCTTATTAGCCAAGTCAGGAAACTTACCAAATTTTACTTTATTGATCATATTATGAGACTGCTGATTCGGCATAATGATGATGTTTGGACTTCCAAATCCCATTTCATTTGGTTGCTCATGAAGAATATCATTCCATTGTCCATCATATCCTCCATTATCGTGAATCATCTTGTTTCCAGCCATTTTCTAAAACCCAAAAATAATAGTGTGAGAGGCAAAAATCATGATTGGAAAAACAACATAATAAAGGGGGAGTACCTTCAATATCTAACATCTTAGGTTTAATTCTATGATCGTTAGCGTAATTCTAGTACTATAACCTATACGTATACTTAACCTTAGGGACATCCCTAGACATACCTTATAAATATCTCTAGGGATCTCACTAATGCTTTCGCATCCTAGTTTCCAAAGGTTGACTAACCCTTTCCTCTGATACCAACTGTAGAGACCCGAAGCCTGACGTACATGGACATTACATTACTTTTGCGGAATACTTAGTACATAACAAAAACACACACACAAGGATCGTAATAGTTTAGTGTCTTTCGATACTCTGAATATAATCTTCTAATCCTGGTGAAAGATCTTCAACATCTCCCATAAATATCTTCCTTTTTTGATTACCTAAAACCTTTCTTTATATCCTGGGGAAAAGAAAACATAAAAGGGTGAGCTCAAATGCTCAGTAAGGGTAAACAAAATAAATATCAATCACATCATATACATAAGCACATAGCTTTTGGAAATCTTAACCTGCAGAAGAGATCATAATTTCATAACATGGGGTAAATCATGGCAGTGAAATGTAATCACAATAATCACAAATTAAAACATGAAAATTTGTGGCATTCACACATAATCATAGAGAATCATTTCTTGTTAGTCAAGACTCATTGACAAGACTATCTTAGTGGACAAAGTCCCTTTCTGAACCGAGTCACCCTCGTTTCAGTCCTGTTTCACTGAACCGGTATAACCTACCGTTCCAGCCATGTCTATCTCATGAGATATAAAATCTTTACCCAATGCATTGGAGGGAGATATAGGTCCCACCCATCTCATAATGATACCATTCTTATGTGTTCCACAAAATCATAAATCATACATCATTGTATAACCCATGAAATAAAATGGGATTCTTAAACATCATGCCATCATAATCCATAAACAATTGATATCATTTCATCATAAGATAATTGAAACCATTTAAATCATAGAGACATTTTACATGAAACATACATATCAAATAACGTCACCTTAGATGGAAAATAGTTTTGAAAAAAACACTTGAAATGAATTCTTGAGGAAAATATCCTTTCTTCTTTAAAAACATTTTTCCTTTCTTAACATGTCATAAAATTTTAACTAAAAGAAGTTGATTAAAAATAAACGTGAAAACTTGTAAAGTACGCTTCTTGGAAATAAAGTTTTAAAAATCGATTCATGCCGTATAAGTTAAAAAAAAATTCTTCTTGTACTTTTGTCGGAATAGTCAAAAAAATACCTCATACGAAAAACGACAAAAGATTCCTTTCATATCTTTTACTAAAAACTCACCGAAGGGTAAAATAGGATTTAAAAATTTGTAGGTGAATGGAAATAATATTACATATTGAGGAAACATGGATGTGGATGATAAAATACACCCCAGTAAATACCAAAGTATAAACAATCTCGGATAAAAATGAGATTGTGATATTTCCCTTACCTTAGGTCCGACTTGCTTTGTAAGTGTCCGAACCTCCTGTATAATGATTTAAATAATGTTATGGACTTATTCCAGAATCATATTCATTGTTATTATATCATATATTGTTCACTTATGACTTTATATTACCCGTTCTTTTGTAAATTCATGTTAAAGTAGAGTTTTGGGTAAAATCGTCTAATTTGTCGTTCGTGTTTTAACTTGTAATTATTCATATGATTAATTAGATCATTATTACATAATTATAGAATATAAAACATGATTTATATATAATATATATTCAGAATATACATATATATAATGGATCGATAAATGGAAATAAATACACCGTTCATGGAGACGGTAGGCCGTACGTACGCATGAACGCTGTTTTCGTTTCCTTATTGAATTTAGTGGAATTAAGTAGATTAAATACATATATATACACATAAATATAGTAGCTTCATAATGTCATATATTTCATTATTGTTTCTTATATATACTTTATAATCATTCTTAAATGGTTAACATGGAGAATGAATCTCATCGCGTCGTGGAGACGATAGTCCGTACGTACGCACGAGCGATGATATCATTTCCATAATTATTGAATTGAATTGGAGTGGATGATACAATATATCAGAATCATTATGATGTTATAATAACTATGTATTGTTATTATTTACACCATAATACCCATCCATGTAAGGTGTTGGTGGAAAAACAGATTACACCACGGCGTGGAGACGGTATTCCGTACATACGCACGCGCGGTGATTTTGTTTTCCGTAGGATGGATAGATGGTGAAATAGGGTTGTTTCACACTTATAATAACATATCCGTATATGAGTGATACAGATGTTATTACTTCATAATGAAACAACCTACGAAGAAGAAGTGGAAGAAGAAATAAAGTTGAAAGAATCGGTAACGGAAATTACCTCTTCTTTGAAGCGCCTCTTTGAGACCTCCTCTTAGGGCACTAAAATTGGTCTTTGAGGAAGACCAGAACCTCTAGGATATTTCTAGGGAAGTGGAGAGTAGAATTTGGCAGCGGTTGGCCTAGCTTGAAGGCTCAAAGTTGTGTGAGGAAGAGAGGGAGGAGGTGCCCTTTTATAAGGGAGGAGAGAGGTAGCTTTGGAATAACTAAAAATATTATTTTATTATAAAGTCATGTTCAGTTTTAAATAGCTCCAAATTGATATGTTTCTAAGATAAGTTGGGTATGGGTCGAAATCCTCTCATCCAATAGAATTTATACAAGTTTAGGTTCCTATTTTAACCTTATCATTTAGATTTAACATTAAGTTAAATAATTTTACTTTTACCGTGTCTTCTTGTGTTATTACACTACAAGGTTAATGAACTTACTATAAGAATCCAAAAGAACCCCAAGTTATTTATTATTAATATATAAAACCTTATCTAAGTCATTTGTCCGAGCCTTAGATTTTTAGGAATAAAATAACAATTAATAATATAATATTTGTTTTAAAAACTATTTAATGTCAATTTTGACACTATTTAGTAATTGATTTTTGAGAAAATCATAACAGAATGATAAGTTCGAAAAAAGTTAGTTAAATTAATACTAACATGTCATATTAACCTAGAAAATTATTGGAATTCATAAAAAGTCTCAAATTATATTTATTTGGGTATTTATAACATCAATTATGTCAATATTTCATTAATAAGATAATTATTGCATCATCATTGTGTCATAAATAAATTAAATTATTTAATGTCTAAAAATTTTAAATAAAATACCATTATGTAGGAAATCTTTTTAGATTTCTAATTAATATTTATAGTCGAATTTATATTATGTATAACCCTATATTAAAAATGTTTTAGTAAATAAACTTTGATTTTAACTCTTTTAACCCTTCTTTAAATAAATTAATAATAAATGTCCTAATCTAATCCAAGTGGGCCTAAATGGTCATATTTTATATCTATGTTTGTTTTTGGTCGAATTACACTTGTCCAATAGAATTAGGACATGTGATAGGGTAATAATAATATCATTTCTACCCTTAATTACCCTATTTACTTTTAACCATGGAAAAAAAAAGTAAAAAGTTACTATTCACCAAAAAATTATTTTCATCTCATCGAACCACATTTTACTTACTGACATCAACCGTGTCTCTTGGATTTTTGAAATTCCACTCACAGAAGCGGTACAATTAAGTTTAATGAACAATTCAGTTTTTTTTAACTACCACTTAGTGGTTTCACTATTTATCGAAAATTGAATGTTTTCAGAAAAATACAAAAAATTAGGCCTAAGCTATATTTGATATTATGAACTCAAAAATGATTTCTATTTTACCAAATTAAAAACATATCAGCTGCATTAATTAATTTAAAAATTAATTCTTGTCATCAAAACAAATAGCGTGTTCTTAAAAGATAATAACTATCAAAAGATTAACACTTGTTTATGTGTGGTTTAAATGTGAAATTACATCCAATGACCATCATTATATTAAATTGTAAAAATATATTCTAAATATTCTTTAAAACCACTCAAATTAAAAATTTATCACAATTAATTATTTCGATTGAAAAAGTTTTTTTAATTAAAATTTAGTAATTTTCACTATTCATCAAAATATGAACGTTATCCGAAAATCACCAAACTTTCACCCTAAATTTCGATATTCCAAATCCAAAAATGAATTCAATTTTGAAAAATAAAATTTACAAAATTTCAAAAAGTGGTTATTACTGTTCATAACGGCTAGTTTTAATAATACTTTAACAGCATGTCGTTGCTTAGTGAAACTCGGTATTGTGTACTACACACGCTATTGAGGAAGGTCGTGATTGCGTGTAATGCAAGGAAAGTCAAGGATGTGTGTTGTGCAAGCTCATTTTGGTGTAGCATACAACACAAGACATTAATGAAATTAAAAAGAATATTTTTCATAAAATATCGGGGTGTTACAAATATGCCACGACCAAGGCCTCTCCTGCGAGAGGAAGAAGCAGTCGAGTATGATCTTGTTGAAAAAAAATTTATATACAATTTGACAGATGTTATAAATATATATATGTGTTTATTAATTAAATAAAAAATAGAGACATTGGCATTCCAATATACCTCGACCCTGAGATGTAGATGCCTCAGATGGATGATGTGGATCTTCTACCTCTTCCCCTGACATGCCTAGAGTCATGGAAAACATTTGTAAGGGGACTATCCAAAGTGTCCAAATGATAAATTGGATTGTTTTAAAAAAAATCAAACTCTTACAGTAGTTAATCAAACAAAAAGTGATTGAATAATTAGTTGTGAATAAATTTTAAAAAATCAGAAAGTTCACAAAACAAATATAAAAATTATGTACAAAACCAATCAATGCATAGCCAAATTTCAAATTGAGTTAATAAAAATTCAAGTAGCACATGAACCAAATGAATAACACCTTAATGGGAATATACACCAACAATAATATCAATATAACATGAGTTAAATCACCCTAAATATTTATAACTGAATAAAATTCCAAAAGTAAGGATTAAAACTTACAAGCATTTATAAAATGTTTAGATAGTTTATGATATCTTAGGCTGAATAGCGGGAATACAATTATACCTTTCATTAAGCATGCAAATTGACCGTTTCTCCTTCAAAAGCCACTCTGACCCAATAATTATCTTCTTCACGTTGAACTACGATATGTTGATGAAGCTGTTGAGAAACAAAATTTATAGTCTCGGGTTCATCTTGTTCAAATACAAACACTCCTTGCCGAGACATTTTGACAACAAATTGACAACATGGATTCGAATGAAAAGTAATGAAGAATACTTGTTCCGCTTGTGATGTCAAAATGGAAGGTTCATTATCAACTCGTTCATTTCTGTATAACATATAGTTAAAATTCACCAATGAAAACTGATATTGATCGACTTTACATCCACACACTGGATCAACCCAATTACACTTTAACAATATGTACTTCAACCCATGTGTGTATGAAACTTCAATGATGTCTATCAATTGACCATAGAAATAACCAGAAGCGAAAAATGGACAACCGATGCCACTGTTTTGTGTTGCTCGTTTGTCTTCAACATCTTTAATGTGAAATCGAAAACCATTAGCATCTATAGATTTATAACGACGAGCCATTATAGATGGACCCTCATCCAGTTGTATAAATTCTTCAGTTAGTGTGGGGTCCCCTAACACCCTCATCTTATGAACCTATATAATTCATAGAATTCAATAATGATATATAAAGAAAGAAATTAGTATACTACTTCACTCATAATGAAAATCAATTTATACATACATAATCCTTGAACAAATCATGAAATGACGCATAATGAGACTGTTGAATTTGCAACTCAGTCGCACGATAAATTTCATATTTTACCTCATTAATGTGTTTCCTATAAATGATAACGCGATGTTTAAATGATCATCTTATGCAAACAAAACATGTAAAAGTTAAACAATAAAAGTGATAAGATACTTACTACATTAATGGTGCAACTGATTGTGTATTGAACAAGATATATTTATGCACTTGTATCCACTTGATGTTGTCCATATCATATGTGGTTTCTTCTCCAAATGGATAATCCTAAATCCGATAGGGCTTATCTAATTTTGTTTCAACATCTGTAAGATATTCTGCACAAAAAGTAGTACACTCATCCATCAAATAACCATTGGCTATTGATGCATCCGGACGAGCTCTGTTGCGTACAAATCGTTTCAATTTACTCAAATACCACTCAATAGGATACATCCACCTGAATTGCACTAGTCCAGCAGACATTATTTCATTAGTTAGGTGCACTGTAAAGTGGACCATAACATCAAAAAATGATGGGGAAATAGTTTCTCAAAGTGACAAAGCGTATGTACAATTCGATCCTGTAAACTATTTAAATCACTCATTCAATGATTTCTTAACCAAAGATGTCTAAAAAATTACTCATCTCAATCAATGGCTGAACAAAATTGGGGGACAAACAATCACAAATTGCAATTGGAATCAACTGTTGAAGTAGTATGTGATTGTCATGACTTTTCAACCCTTGAAATGTCTTGCTCTCCAGATTCATACACTTTGAAATATTAGAAGAGTAACAATCAGGCACCTTGAGAATCTTAAAAATGGAAAGAAATGTCTCTTTCTCCTTTTTAGTCCTTGTATACTGTGCAGCAGGAATATATTCCTTGTTTCCCTTAGCTAACTGTAAATGAAACTATTTCCTTAAACCCATTTCTTCCAAATCACGATGTTCATTAACATGGTCCTTTGATTTTCCACTGACACCTAAAATGGTCCACAATATGTTATCATGAAATTTTTTTTAAATGTGCATGACATCCAAATTATGCCTCAGAATGTTAGTTTTCCTATACGAAAGACTATAAAAAATACTTTTCTTTCTCCAATTGTGACTGCGCTGCCTACCCGCAGCTTGAATATTACATATCGGAGGAGCCACCAAATCCTGAATTTCATATACTGTGTGGATGTTTTCTTCCTCAATCTGCGATAACATTTCGACTCATGTCAGGATCTTTGGTGTTGGGATGAACTCTTTAGAACCATCAAATGCCACTCTGTCCTTTCTAAACCTGTACTGAGGGGGGAGAAAACGTTTGTGACCCATGTATGCCCATTTTTTGGAATGATTAATCCATACAGATTTTTTACTTTTGTTGCAACAAGGGCAATCAAATTTCCCTTTCGTACTCCAGCCTGATAAATTTTCATGAGCTGGGAAGTCATTGATTTTCCACAATAAAGCAGCATACAGTTTGAACATTTCATTCATCTCATAGTCATAAGTCATCACACCATCCCCCCAAAATTCATTCAACTCATCAATCAATGGTTGAAGTTAAACATCAATCTTATCCCCCATACTTTTAGGTCCATCGATAAGAGTGGAAAGTAAAATAAATTGTTGCTTCATACAAATCCATGAAGGAAGATTTTATGGAACCAACACCATGGGCCATGTGCTATGAGTTTCACCAACCATAGACTTGAATGGATTGAAACCATCTGCTGTCAATCCCAATCGGACATTAGGAACATCTTTATCAAAGTCAGGATGTATCTTATCAAAATCCTTCCATTCATGAGAGTCTGCCGAGTGGGTTAACATATCACTTTCGTAAACTCTTTCTACATTCCATCTCATTAAATTAGAAACATTAGATGACATAAAAAATCCTTTCAACTTCGGTTTAAGGGGAAAGTAACACATTTGCTTTATGGAAATCGGTTTCCCCTGTATCACAATCCGACTTTTATGAGTCTGATTTCCCCTGTTCTCTTTCCACCTGGAAGCCCCACAAACTGTACAAATATCCAAATGGGTAGTTTCCTTTCTAAACAACATATAGTTGCTTGCACATGAATCTATGGTCTCATTTGTAAAACCCATGTTCTCTGTCAGCTTACGAGCATGGTAATAAGTCTCATGAATCTTAGCGTTAACAGGAAGAACATTTTTCAATAACACCAAAACCATGTCGAATGATGGGTCTGACCAATTATTCAAAGTCTTCAAATGTAACAACTACACGATAAATGATAGTTTATTATAAGAAGTACATCCAAGATATAATTCTATTTTCGCATCATCAATTTCTTCATAAAACCTCCTCGAATCACAATCTTCACCAGAGCAAAGATTTATCTCACCGGTGTCAAGATTATGGATTTCAATGCCTTCAGGATCAAACCCATGTACCATTTAGGTAAGCATTTAATGCATTGGATCATTCATCCTTGCATCAACATCCATCTGAGTTACATCCATATTTTTACAACGAACATATTCTTCTCCATTGAAATATTCTCTAGGCGTTCGATTTAGAAGATCAATCCAACTATTATCCATAATAATATCTGTATAACAAACATTTACACAATACTTATTACATTTTCATTTTTCAAATAAACTATATTTAAAATAAATACTAATCATTTGTTTATGAACCATTGATAAAATAATAATGTAAGTGAAAGCCCATGTCATACCTGATTGCGCTACAAACCTGGAAGGGAGGGGAGCCAAAGGCAGGGCTACGAGGGAGAGGAGAGGCAGCGAAGGGGAGCCGGAGCCAAAGGCAGTGTAGTGAGGGAGGGGATGGGCGGCGGTGGCGGCGTGGATCCAGAGGAGAGGAGGCAGTGAGGGGACGGGGGATGGGAAGTGCGGGGGGGGGGGGGGGGGGGGTTGTCCGGGGTGCATGGAGGGGTGTCCGGGGTGTGGGTGGGGGCTATCTGGGGTGCGAGGGGTTGTTCGGGGTGAGGGGGGGTGCAGGGGGGGGGGAGTTCAGGGTGCGGGGAGGCTGTCCGAGGTGTGGGGGCTATTCGGGGTGCTGGGGGGCTGTCCAGGGTGCAGGGGTTGTCCGGGGTGGGGGGGGGGGGGCGAGGGGGCGAATGGCTGAGGGTAGAGGCTGGAGGGCCGAGGGGTAGGAGACGGAGGGGGAGGAGGCCGGAGGCCGGAGGCCGGAGGCTGGAGGGTGGAGGCTAGAGGGTGGAGGGACGCCGGAGGGGAGCAGAGGATGGGTGGAGGGCGGATGGCGGCCGGAGTGGGAGGGGCGAAGGCGGAGGGTGCGCGGAGGGTGGAGTGCAGCAACGGAGACGGCGGGGCACGACACCTAGAGGGTGAGGCTGGGTGGTGGGGGACGGCACCCGGAGGGCGAGGCAGGGCGGCGGGGGATGATGCACGAGGAGGGCATAAATGGGGGGGGGATCGATGGAAATGGGGTGGGGGGGCTAGGTCAAGGGCAACAGGGGGGCGCCGAAGCCCTTAATATTTTTTACAAAGGGCAACGACCACCTTTGGCGGTCGCTATTGGGTACCTAAAGCGACTGCCAAAGGCGATTTCTAGTGTTAGGGGGCTTCAAAGCCCAATATTCTAGTAGTGAATCTATCAGACCTCTTGAACTTATCCATTCTCATTTGTGTGGGTTGATGAGACATCAATAAAAAATGACATTTTTACTTTATCACTTTATTGATGATTTCACTCTGATGAAAAAAATCATGTTTATGAAACAAAAGTCATCATTTGTGGAAATGATGAAGTTTTTTAGAAAAGATGTTGAGAAAGAAATGGGTGTTTATATAAAGAATTTGAGAACATATAATTGTAAGAGGTTTACCATTCATTATTTTCAAGATTATTTGAGAAAACATGGTATCAAACATCAGTATAGTGCTCCATATACTTCATAAAAAATGGAGTGGAAAAAAGAAAGAATAAAAGTTGTTTGGAAATGGGAAGAAGTATGTTAGAAGAATACAAACTTTCAAGGTTCTGTTAGTGTGAAGTTGTTAGTACTACAATACATGTTCAAAATAGATATTTTTTAGACTAGAAACTAACATTTTTACTTATGAATTTTTTTATAACAAAAAACCTTCATTTAAGTACTTCAAATCTTTTATAATTCCATGTTTACTTAAAATAAAAAATCTATATTTGGGAAAGTTTGCTGAGAAAGTTGAGGATTGAATTCTTATGGGTTATTAACCAAATGGAAGAAGTTAAAAAAGTTGGAACAAATGTTTAAAAAAGTTGGTGGACTCATATGATGTGAAATTAATTGAAAGTAAAAATTCTTTAACAAAAATTGTTGAGAATTCTGAGGAGGACAAACTGGAGATTTCCAACAATATTGGAATTAATTCAAAATACCCTTATCAAGAATCAGATGAGTCATATGGTGGGGAAAGTGAATTTGGGGGAGAAACTTTGAAATTTACTACCATACAAAAACATATTGATTTTGAAATTAATATTGGAAATAAGAAGGCTCAACTTCAGATAAAAATAAAGTTGAGATTAGAAAATAAAATTCACTTATCTCAAAAGTTGAACTGAAATCAGTCTTAAAATTTATTCAACACAAATAATGGGTGGATGATATGAATGATGAGTTAGAACATATTGAGAAGAATGAAACATGGGAACTTATTCCAAGTCCAACAAATGAAAATGTTATGGGAACAAATTTGTTTTATAAAAAAAGTTTAATGAACATAGAGAAGTTTCAAGAAACAAAGCCAGTATTGTTTGTAAAAGCTATGCATAGGTGTAAGCCATTTAATTTGAAGAATATTTTTCCCTAGTTGAAAGATTAGAAAGTATTAGAATGTTTCTATTAGTGGCTGCACATCATAATTACAAAGTTTATTAGATGGATGTAAATTTATCTTTCTTAAATTGTGAGATTGAGGAAGAAATTTACATTGAACAACCTTGTGGGTTTCTACGTGATGAGGATGAAAACAATGTTTGTAAACTGAAGAAATATTTATATGGGATGAAATAAACTCCACATGCATGGTATTATAAATGTGAAAATTATTTGAGAATATTGAACTTTTCTAAAGGAAAAGTTGATAGAAACTTGTATGTTAAAGATGTTGACCCTAGAACTCTAATTGTAATTATTTATGTGGGTGATATAATTTTTGATGGGGATGAAGAAAGATTCTATAAATAATTTTCTGAGGAAATGAAGAAGTATTTTGAAATGTCAGTGTTGGTAGAATTAACTTTCTTCCTCAGCTTACAAGTTCAATTAAAAGAAAAATACATTTTCATATCTCAAAAAAAAGTATGATAAGGAATTGTTAAATAAGTATAGGATGACATATTCCAAATAAGTTTTTAATCCTATATATGTGAGAAGAATGTTGAGAAAAGATGAATTCGAAAAAAGTATCAATTAGAAAGACTTTTGAAATCTGATAAGAAGTCTACATTATCTTACAACCTCAAGGATTGATATTGTTTATGTGGTGAATTTGTTTTCGAGGTATCAAATTAATCCAAAATAATCACATATGTTGGCAGAAATAATAATTTTGAGATATGTCAAAGAAAAAACTTCACATGGGTGGTTATATAAAAGAAATAGTGAGATGAAGTTTTATAGTTATACTGATGTTGATTGGGTTGGAGATTGTAATGATAGAAAATCCAAAAAAAAGAGGAAAAATTTTCTTGGGTTAATGTTGTGTGAGTTGGTATAGTAAGAAACAAAGTTCAGTACCATTGATCACAGCATAATTGGAATATGTTGTAGATCCTCAGGATTGTACTCAAATGTTGTGGATGAATATTCAGTTATAAGATTTGAAAGTAAAATTTCTAAACCATTGAAGAAATTTTTTGATAATCAGGGTGCAATTGATCTTTCTAAAAATCATGTTCAACATTAAAGATCAAAACACATTTATGTAAAGTTTCACTTTATAAATGATTAAGATATTTCTGGAGATGTTTTTCGGGAATAAATTTCAATAAAGTATCAGATTGATGATATCTTTACAAAAGTAATGCTGAAGGAAAAGTTTTGTGGAATTGAGGCTACAACTTCATGTTCAGCCTCCTCCCATGACTTTCTAAACCTCATAAGGAAGTACCCCCACTGTGCTTTGGATTATGTTGAAAAAGGGGTAGAGAAAGTAACAACTTTGTACTTTGTAAGAAGTTTTTACTTATATTTCTTAAATGAATCTAAAGCTATGGTTATCATAAAATGGGGGAAAGAAAAAGAAATGTGTGAGAAAAATAAAAGTGAAAGATAGTTTATCTTTACATGGTCACAAAAATTTCTTTTCATTGAAGGATGGAATTCCTTCAAAAACATTACTTTATCTAGTAATGTGGTGTCATGATACTCTATTTTGAGAAAGGATGTGTTTCTTATAAAAATAAAAAAAACTTGATTTGTTTACAAAACTTGAGTTGTGAAAAAACTCTATGTTGAATAAGTTGTTAACAAGGGTTGTCAACAAATCCAAAAGGGAATATTGAAGAACCTTTGTGATAAATTATTTTAAAAAAGTTTTAGTATTTGTTGAAAACTACATTTTTTGTATAGGAATGTTTTTGTTATTCAAGAATTTGACCCAATCCATCATAATGAGCTTTGTAAGAAAGTCGAAAGTTACTGAAAGTTTAAACCCAAAGATAAAGGGGTAGGAAAGTTTTTTTTAAAATACAGTTGTTTTTCCAGATTCATAGAATAGGACTTAGGTCCATCGACATGATGTTGAAGATAAATAGATCCAAAAGAACTGGCGGTATAAATGGATTTTTTTAAAAATAAGTTTTAAAAAAAATATTTTATATAAAACGTCTAGGTTAAAAATTTTCTTAAAAATAAGCCCTAAAGGCGGCAGGGCAATTGCCGCCTTTAGGCTTCAAGAGAAAGGCGGCAGCGGCCCTGCCGCCTTTCGGGTTAAGATGAAAGGCAGTAACCCCGTTGCCACCTTTCTACTATTTTTTTAATTTCTTTTGTTTTAAAATTTTTTATTTTTATTTTTTTTTTGTTTATATATATATATATATAAACAATACAAAACAAAATAAAAATATAAATAAAATTTTTAGCAGAATTTATCCTCTATTTAAAATATAGAGGTAATACCATTACAGCAGTATAGATTCTGACAGAATCTCTCACCCATGGCTCCCTTTTATAAGAGATCTTACCTTGGAAATCATTCTGCATTTCCGAAGTGGGATTCTGGTCCTCCATTTCCTACGCAGAACATTCTGCATTTCCGATGTGAGATTCTATTTCAAGTACGTGACATTGAAAGACTATAAAATATAAACTATAAGAAAAATATAAATGAAACTTAAAACATGAATTAAACATATAAAAAAATAGTTGAAAGCAAAAATAATTTCATAAAATATGATGATAAAAAATAATTTATAATCTTTCAAAACCACATACTTGAAACTTAAAAAGTTTCAAGTAAGTGACTTTAGAATCCTTTAAAATATAAAATACATGACCAATAAAAATGAAACATAATAAATGGAGTAAACATATAAAAAATAGTTTAAAATAAAAATAATTTCGTAAAAAATGTTGACAGAAAATAATTTATAAGCCTTCAAAGACACCTACATGAAATTTAAAAATGTTTCAAGCACGTGACTTTGAAAGACTATAAAATATAAAAAATAAGACCGATATAAATGAAACTTAAAACATGGATTAAAAATATAACAAATAGTTGAAAATAATAAGAATTTAATAAAAAATGTTCATGAAAAAAAATTTATAAGCTTTCAAAACCACTTACTTGAAACTTAAAATTTTTCAAGTGTATGGCTTCGAAATACTATAAAATATAAACTATAAGACCGATATAATTTAAAGTCAAAACATGGATTAAACATAAAATAAATTATTAAATTAATAAATTAATATTATTAATAATTAATTATATAATAATTAATTAGTTAATTATTAATTATTAATAATTAATTGTGTAATAATTAACTAATTAATTAGTAATATAATTATTCAGTATATAATAGTTAATTGGTTAATTAGTTAATTAGTAATATAATTAAAAATTATATTTATTCATTATAATTAATAGTTAGTAATTATTAAAAATTATTATATGATAATTAATTAGTTAATTGGTAATATAATTATTAATTATATAATAGTTAATTAGTTAATTAGTAATATATTTATAAATTATCATTATTCATTATAATTATTAATTCAAATTATTCATTATAATTACTAATTATAATTATTCATCATAACTACTAATTATAATTATTAATTATTAATTATTAATTATTAATATAATTATTAATTATATAACTATTATTTGTATAATAATTAGTTACTTAATTAGTAATTATTAAAAATTAATTATATAATAATTAATTATTTAAATAGTAATATAATTAGTTAATTAGTAATATAATTATAAATTGTTTAATAATTAATTAGTTACTTAGTAATATAATAATGAATTATATAATAATTAATCAGTTAATTAGTAATAGAATTCTTAATTATATAATTTGTATTTAGGTAATTAGTAATTATTAATCATTAATTATATATTAACTAATTAGTTAATTAGTAGTATAATTATTAATTATATAATAGTTCATTAGTAAATGTTTTGAGAAAAATAGAGCCGAACTCCCTTTTATAATTAGTTAATTAGTAATATATTTATAAATTATAAATATTTGTTATAATTATGAATTAGTATTTATTAATAATTATTATATAATAATTAATTAGTTAATTGGTAATACAATTATTAATTATATAATAGTTAATTAGTTAACTAGTAATATAATTATTCAGAATAATTATTAATTAGTAATTATTAAAAATTATCATATAATAATCAATTAGTTAATTAGTAATATAATTATTCTTTAGAATTATTCATTATAATTTTCATTATAATTATTAATTATTAATTATTAATTACTAATATAATTATTAGTTATATAACTAATAATTATATACTAATTAGTTAGTTAATTAGTAATTATTAATAATTAATTATTTAATGATAATTATATAATAATTAATTAGTTAATTGGGAATATAATTAGTTAATTAGTAATATAATTAGTTAATTAGTAATATAATTATTAATTATTTAATAATTAACTAGTTTCTTAGTAATATAATGATTAATTATATAATAATTAATTAGTTAATTAGTAATATAATTATTTGTTATATAATTTGTAATTATTTAATTAGTAATTATTAATCATTAATTATAAAATAACTAATTAGTTAATTAGTAATATAATTATTAAATATATAATAATTAATTAGTTAATTTTTTTTGAGAAAGATAGAGTTGAGCCCTTTTTATAATTAGTTAATTAGTAATATAATTATAAATTATAATTATATGTTATAATTACTAATTAGTTTTAATTAAAAATTATTATATAATAATCAATTAGTTAATTGGTAATATAATTATTTATTATATAATATTTGAGAAGGTAATTAGTAATATAATTATTCATTATAATTATTAATTAGTAATTATTAAAAATTATTATATAATAATTAATTTGTTAATTAGTAATATAATTATTCTTTATAATTATTCATTATAATTATTCATTATAATTATTCATTATAATTATTCATTATCACTATTAATTATTATTTATTATTTATTATTTAGTTAATTAATAATATAATTATCAATTATATAACTATTAACTGTATAATAATTAGGTAGATAATAAGTAATTATTAAGAATTAATTATATTATAATTAATCAGTTAATTAGTGATATAATAAGTTAATTAGTAATATAATTAATAATTATTTAATAATTAATTAGTTACTTAGTAATATAATTATTAATTTTATTAAAATTAATTTGTTAATTAGTAATATAATTATTAATTATATAATTTGTAGTCACTTAATCAGTAATTATTATTCATTAATTATATAATAATTAATTTGTTAATTTGTAATATAATTATTAAATATATAATAGTTAATTAGTTAATTTTTTGAGAAAGATAGAGCCGAGGCTCTTTTCATAATAAGTTAATTAGTAATATAATTATAATTTATAATTATTCATGATAATTATTTATTAGTATTTATTAAAAATTCTTATATAATAATTAATTAGTTAATTGGTAATATAATTATTAATTATATAATAGTTAATTACATAATTAGTAATATAGTTATAAATTATAATTTTTCATTATAATTATTAAATTATAATTATTAAAAGTCATTATATTACTAATTAATTAGTTAATTATTATATAATTAATTATTAATAATTACTAATTAACTAATTAATTATTATATAATTTATTTTTAATTATATTAATTTAATAATTTAATAATTTAATAATTTGTTATATGTTTAATCCATGTTTTAACTTTAAATTATATCGTTCTTATAGTTTATATTTTCTAGTATTTTGAATCAAAATACTTGAATCGTTTTTAAGATTCAAGTATGTGGATTTGAAAGATTATAAATTATTTTTCATGAACATTTTTTATTAAATTATTTTTTATTTTCAAATATTTTTTATATGTTTAATCCATGTTTTAAGCTTTATTTATATCGGTTTTATAGTTTATATTTTATAGGCTTTCAATGTCACGTGCTTGAAACATTTTTAAGTTTCATGTAGGTGTCTTTGTGAACTTATAAATTATTTTCCATCAACATTTTTTACGAAATTATTTTTATTTTAATCTATTTTTTATATGTTTAATCCATGTATTACGTTTCAGTTATATTGGTCTTGTAGTTTATATTTTATAGGATTCTAAAGTCACGTACTTGAAACTTTTTAAGTTTCAAGTATGTGGTTTTGAAAGCTTATAAGTAATTTTTTATGATTATTTTTTATAAAATTCATTTTGTTTTTAACTATTTTTTATATGTTTAATTCTTGTTTTAAGTTTCATTTCTATTGGTCTTATAGTTTATATTTCATAGTCTTTCAAAGTCACGTAATTGAAATAGAATCCCACATTGAAAATGAAGAATGTTCTGCGTAGGAAATGGAGAACCATAATCCCACATCAGAAACGCAGAAAGATTTCCATGGTAAGCTGTCTTATAAAAGGGAGCCCTGGGTGAGAGCTTCTGTTAGAATCCAGACTGCTGTAATGTTAGTACTACTGGATTTTAAATAGCGGATAAATTTTTCTAATTTTTTTATTTTTATTTTTGTTTTGTTTTATTTATATATATATATATATAACTAATTTTTTTTATAAAAATTATTATTATTATCATTTTTTTAGTGCAAAGGCACCATCACGGATGCCGCCTTTCACCCGACGCCAAAGGGGTCATCTGCGATGCCTCCTTTGAGGGACAATTTTAATTTTTTTTAAACCCATGCGTTTTTTAAGAAATAATTTTTTTTTAAAATGTATAAAAATAAAAAACTCAGGTATACATTTTTATTGATATAATTTTTCCTTTTCTGTAACCATAGAAAGAAAGATGTTTTTCAATTAGAAATTCAGATGTTGTTGTATGAAGAAGTCATAATGATGCTGAAGAAGTTTGTTGAAGAATGTGAAGCCATGAGTTAGAAAGTTATCATACATTCTAAACTATATCAGGTAATGATTTTTATAATCATATAGTTCTCAAAAATCATGGAAACTCTCATGATAAAATCTTTTAATGAAATGGTGGAGTGTTCTGAAGAATTTTAGTATTGTAGTATTGAGATTCCATTGTAATGGGAATTCCATCATAATGGGATTTCCAATGCAATGTGAATTATATTGTAATGAGAAATCCATCATTATGATAATTCCATCAGAATGAGAAGAGAAGGAAATAGATTTGTAATAAATTGAGAATGAAATGTATTTCTAATGATTTAATAAGGAAATAGATTCATAATGACCTGAGAAGGAAACAAATCATAATGAGCTGAGAAGGAAATAGAGTCATAATGATATGAGCAGGAAACATGTTCATAATGAGATGATTATAAAGAAAAATCAAAATGAAGATTCCATAATTTTTATGAAGATTTGAATAAGTCAAAATTGAAATTCAATTTTTCATAAATCTTAGAGAAATTCGAGGAAGATTGAAGAATTCAAAGTTGAAGTTTAAATGCAATAGATTTTCAATGTTTTGAAATTTGAAGAACATGGGAAAGTTTTCAAGTATCCCACTTTTTCTTTTTCGAGTCACCTATAAATACTATCTCAAATAATTCATTCATTGTTTACTTTAATTCAATCATAAAAGGTGGAGTGCTAAATAATTTGAGTGAAAGTTATTTTTCTCACCAAGATCTTAGAATAATATCAGACACCTAAAAATATTTTTATTGGAAAGGGGAATCTTGTTGAGAAACATCATATTGAGTCAATTGGATTGAGTTAATAAAATTGAGGTAGATTTTATTGAGTTTCTAAGAAGAGTTTAAAAAGTGCATATTGAGTAAGGGAGAATCGTATTGACTTCATCAGATTGAGAAAATTAGATCCAGCCAAATCGAACTGAGGATTCGGACTGGGAAATTGTGGAGCAGTTTCAACAAAGTCTTTATTTTTTTTGGATCAATTGTTTTATAATAAATAATAATAATCAAACAAGAGTTTTTATAATATTTCCTATCAGGAGATAGATGGCGTCTAATGGGATTTCACACAAGTTGTATTCACTTCTTCATAATAGTGGATTTCTATATACCCAAAGGTGTGGCTATGGCAAGGATGTAGGTTCTCACAATAATGCTAAACCTTGTAAATATTTTGTTCTTTACTTTCATTCCTATTTTTTTACTCAGGATTATTTAATAAAAATTTGATAAGGAAATAAATATTAATAGGATATAAGGGGTTATGTTTTAAAAATCATCAAAACTTATAAAAGTTAACAACTGATTCAACCCCCTTCTTAGTTGTTATTCGATCCTTTGGAACTTCATTTGAAAATGGTTTATTGGTTTCTAAGTAACTTCAAAAGTGGTTTCTAAATGTGTTTTCTAAATCTTGTACTATTTGGAACCTTGGAGTGTGGTTTGGTAACTAAAATATATAAAGGCCCATGTGGAATATTTTAAGCTTGAGTAGTGTTTCCACCTTAGTTCTTTAAATAGTTTTGGAAATTGATTTGGAGTTGGAAATGTTAAGACCCAATTGCTATTTTTTTGTGATTTGAAAAGTTTTTTTTAAACTCATGTGACATATAGGACCAATTGGAATGTCTGGATGGTTTGACATGTGATAGGAACCTCTATGGTAGTCCACTCGATGAGAGGGTCATTGCATAGGTAGTGTCAAAGATTATTCTAGGAAAACATAGTGGCGTCTATGGGTTATTGGTTTATGTCATTAATGTGAGGACCTCCTCATTATCCATGTACTATTATCATGGGATTCCTGGGTGTCAGCTAAAGGGTTGAGTGATAGTTGCTTGTTGACCCTGATTAGACGAGTTGGTACCCCCTTGATTTTTTGAGAGGCTAGGTGGGATGTGCCACTAGTGAGGATATTTTAGAGCAGTAAAGTTGGTTATTGACTATGATGATGCACTATATTCGAGCAGGTGAGTCTGATCTGAGTACGTATAGGGATTTATTCTAGAGATGTTTAGGAGATTCCCATGATTATTATCTGTTTGTTCTTGTTTGTTTCTGGAGAACCATGATTACTAGTGTTTTTTATATTAACCTGCACAACTTATTTTATTCCTGGAATATCTCCTTGATCTCCTTATTTGGTTACTAAACTATATTTTTGAAATGTAAATATGTTTTAAAAAGGAAAGTTTGGTTTTGTTCATAAAAAGGTAATATTCTAGAAAATCTATGTTTGGTTCTTTAAATGGTAAAAATCATATTTTATAAATATATTTCAAACATTCATTTTTGTACTATTTCAAGAAAGCACATGTGTGGACTCTGTGGTGCTTACCTAATGAGCTATTTATGCTTTCAACCTACTTGTTCCACTCAGCATCAGTAGACCCATGTTGTTTTTTAGGTTCAAGATTTTGTTTAGGATTTCCTATGCAGTGGGTTGGTTTATGGATGGTGGTGACTAGGAGGTCATGTGAAGATCATTTCATTTTAGGTTTGGTTTTAGTTTCATTTTGTAGTTCTATTTTGTTCAGTCTTTATTATATCTGGATCTTGTTTATATATTTATTTGTAATCAGTTATTTAGGTTTATGTTGTGTGATCTATTTTGGTTATTTGATTCTGGTTTTTACTGGGATAATTTATTCACATTATGATTATCTATGGTTTTTGGTGCTAGTCACGATCCTGGGAGGATCGAGAATGCCTCTTGGTCCTTGTTGTAGACCAGGTCAGGTGTCGAGTTAGATAGAAGCCTAGCCTGGTTTTTGACACAACACCCACATTGGTTAGGGAAAAAAATAGAGAGCACCAATTGAGTTCAGAGCTACATTCAGAATTCTCTTCAAGTTCGAAACCAAAATTGTGATGATCTATTGAATTGTTAATATATAGAATATTAGGAAAAAAGAAATAAATATTTATTTTCCCTAATTTTTTCCCTGTCATGTTCTATAAAAACAGAGTAAAAAAAGTATAAAATTTTATTAAGTTTTTCCAAAGTCCGATGATAGAATCGATGGGGGGTGGCTGAGATAATGAATTACAATATGGTAAAGAAATAAGGGCAAAAAAAGATTTCATATCATATATGTTTGATTAATAAAAGATTAAATAAAATAAAAATTTAATGCTCACTAAGAAATATGTTAATTAAAAAAGGAATTTATATTGAGAAAATTATTGATTTAATAGTGAAATACGAATAATAAGAATTATTGAACATATTTCCTTCATAATTTATATGTATATATTATTTTGTATTCTGTAAATTTGGTATAAAATAGTTAAGTGAGATTAATATTAAAGCAGACTAACATAAATTCATTTTAAAAAAATAAAACCTTCAATAGATTGGATTAGTTATGAAAAATATATAGGCATATTTTATTTTCATTAGAGTTGGAAGTTGATGTTGACAACTATGAGTTTATTCGAAATAGGAAGACGTCTATTGTTGTGTAATCTATTATGAAATGGAACATCACATATCAAAAAAATAAGCAAATGTATATAAATTAATATATAATAAAAAAACCTCTCCAATTATAAATATTCACATATCTTGAAATTATAATGTTAATACATAGAAATAGTCAAAACTCATTAACTTATTACGTTTATGTAAGGTCTTGTGTTTTGGACCGAGTTGAAATAACAAGGGAATATGAAATTTTCATTTTGATAGACAATCCATATTTTAAACTGATCCTCAGAATGTAATTTTGAGATTTGAAGAACTCAAATGAGTTTTTTTAAACTTGGTTTATGGACCGAGAGGTGTCTTGAGTTTTTCATTGAGTTTTGGGAGCAATAGACCCTAAAAAATCAAATCCAAAAGAAGCTGGTTGAGGTGCACAATTTTTTTGAAACCATGTGGACCTCCATGAGAAAATTTGTAGCTTGTCCAGTGAGTTTGAGGGTGTCTCATGGTTTTTTCTAATAGTGTGCACTAGGATGCACAACTGTACAATGTTTTCTACGGTCTTCATAGTGGAGTCCATACAGGAAGGGAACAATTTTCCAAACTATGCACCTATTTGTGTGAAGTGGGAGTCACATTAGATAGTAACATTGCATGATTGGAACACAATTTATTAGAACGTACAACCAAACCACAAGAGTATTTAAAATATGTGTTTTTACGGTCATTGTCATTCCTTATTTTAAACTCTTCCTTGTTTTTTTCTTCCTCCCATATATGCAACACCTTTCCCTCTCCCACTCGAGCTTCTCCTCCCTCTAAAGTAGGCTTTGAGCTATCTCCTCTGTTTGGCCGCTAATTCGAGTGTCGTCTATCACAATAGAAGCCTCTTGGTAAATGATTCACTCCACTTGATTCCATTTTCTAGTTACCTATACTTCATTGGAACTATCTTTCTGTGATCTAATTCACCCTATTTTTAGGTAATTTTTCCATTTCAATGATCTATATCAACTATCCCAAATAAAATCTCGATATTGGATGAGTGAACTGGCCTAAGAATGAGGTAGTCGCTCTATAGATTTTCCCCTTGAGTTTCATTGATTTATAAATTACATCATTATGATATGTGTTAGTATTTCTATGTGAAACCTATTAAATATTAATTAAAGTATGTAGAACCTAATGCATGAATTTATTATCCATTTCAATTTAAAATTTAACCGATTGATGTTGTTCTCCTCATCTAAAATCATCCTCATGGGATGTTTGATTTAATGTCATGACATATGCTTCATCTAGGTAATGTAATCACCCTTCTTGGGAATTGTTTTAAATGCTTATAATTATAATTTATTGCTTTTTTAAACTGATTTATGGTGTGTTGAATAAACTGTCATGTAAGGGTTGTATAAATTATATCAAATGATATGTTTTGTTTTCATTTCCATTTTTATAATAAAATAAAGCCACCCTTGAGGTGTGCTGTCTTCTCTAATTAAAAAGGTGCTAATAAATATGAGATGAGAAAGATAATAAATGGCATGATTAAGTACATGACATTTAATATTATAATTGAAATTAATAATGGGAATGAACCTATTTTTTATACATGAATTGTGATGTAATGTTTTTAAATATGGCCTCTTTTGTTATTTAACTAAAATGATGAAATGAATTGTGTATACCTTGAGCGATACTTGAGTTCCTTTTTATGTAACTCCTTGGACACACTCATAGGATGTTTGAGATTATATGTATTCCTTTAGTGATACTTGGGTTCTTCTTTATGGAATTCCAGGTATGGGCTCAGTGGGATACGACTTATGCACCATGAGAGATACTCAGATTACCATGTAGAAATTCTTTGGAAGGGCTCATAGGTTGATTGAGATTATTACACCTATGAGTGATGCCTAACCCCTAGTGGTTTACCTTATATGACCTCGGGGGGAAATGTTGCCATACCCTGCCATGAGTGATACTTTTTTCCCTAGGTGGGGTACCAGGGATGAAATCAGTGGGTTATGCCTTTACACCATACCGAGAGTGATACTTTGGATTCCTCTTTACGGATCACCTTGGATGGAATCTCATGGAGATGGGTAATTATAGTGCTCCTAGTGAGATACTTGGGATTCTTCTTTATAGATCTCCTTGGATAGACCCATGATGTATTTTGACTAAGAACCATAATGCCTCTTCTTTAATAATCTAAGGAATGATAGTTTATCAGATTTAAGGACGCGTCCGCCAAGCCAAAGAACATGCTTGGGATCAGTCCATGTTTCTATCTGTCCCTTATGATGGACCAATTATGTATTCATGTTCATACACCAAGAAAATTATATATATTTATACATCCATACATATATATATATATATATTTCTATTAAGATCTATACATGTTGACCATGGTTTGAGTTATTATGGCTTAGGACAAAGTAGGTATGGTCATCTAGAACTATAGTTGGGATTCCCCTTCATTGAACTCAATACCTTTATTCTGACTGAATCTCTTCACAACCATTCAATACCTGTAGTTTGGATATGAGATATTATCTTCTATTTTGATTCTATACACTCACTTGTTCTTGAGTTCCTTCTTTCCATGGGGAAAATCCACTAAATCAAATGGATGGTTCTTGTGTATGGATATCAACTCCACCTACATGGACATTTTCTATTCCATATTCTATAAACTTCTGATTGCATCATCATAACTATCTGGATCTCCCCCATCAATAATAATCACATAATCATGTGGAAAGTATCTATAAATTGGTTTTCATTCTCCAGTGAATCTCCTAAACAATGCTTTAAGGAGGAATTTATCCTGAAATATCACATTATGGAGAGATATTACCTAGTAGTGATATATTATCAACATCACATATCTCTCAAATACTAGCTAAAACTGACGATGGTTAGAAAGGTTCCAAATTGACTACAATTTCCTTAGATTGAAAATTATATGCATTTTCTGGTTTCTCAAAATCATCAATAATCTAATACTCAATAAAAACCACATATCTTCTTTTGATGAACCTCATGCTGATAGGATCCCAGAGTCAGTATCCATACTCCTCATGAGTGTATCCCAAACATATATACTACTTTACCTTTCCATTTAAATTTTCTCGATCATCTTTTAGGATGTGAAAAAATTCCTTGTAGCCAAATAATATCAAGTGTATATGTGAATAATCCTTACCTATCCAGACCCTTTATTGAACATCATATTTTAGTAAAAATGATGGAGAAAGGTTGATAAGATCAACTATGGTCCTCATTACCCCCTCCCAAAAGGTGTTTATAATCCCATTTCATTTGAGAGAATGCATTTGACTCTCTCAAAAATTGTTCTGTTCATCCCCTTAGCAACACCGTTATGCCGAGGCATCATCATCACTAATTTCTCCAACTTAATGTTGAAACTCCTGAATTACCCCTCAAATTGACTACAATACTCTCCTCCATTGTCTTCTCACTCAAACATTCATCATGTACTTATTTATATTTCCACCTTTAATTTTTCATAAACCATGAAATGATACTTTGTGTTGTTTTCTCATAATGAAATCAACACAAATGTGCACCTTTTTTATTGGAAAGAGACCATTTTTAGAGACCATTTTGATTCCTCTATCACTCATCTGACCAAGCCATTAGTGCCAAAATTTTGTAGGAACCTATTTTTTACCTATATTGACTCTACCTCCACACAACCTGGAATCTATGAGATAAAGATAAGTATATTTATTTCCTTTAGAAATTGCCATGTTAACTTTGGTAATCTTAAATTTCCCATATCCAAATGAACTGACATATCCATCATCGTGAATAATTATAGTGGATATCAGATTGAGGTGAATATCATGAATATTCCTCACATCCTTCAACAGTAACCTACATCCAATATTATTCACCAAAAGAATATTACCAATAATAGTGATTTTAGATGCACCATCATTTAACATATTTATGTGTTTGGAACTCCATAAAGTGTAATATGAGAAGAAATATTATTTGGTATTCACATGTTAGGAGGCCCCCAAATCAATTACCCATGTATAGTATTGTCTTTCAAGACTGGAATGATTATCTTCTTGAAAAATAAGGATCTCTTTATTGAAAAATGTGTCATCATTATTTTGGGTCTTACCTTCCCGATTCCTCTGCTCTTCCTTTAGCATCCTATACTCCCGAATAAAGTGTTTGAGCTTACCAGAGTGGGGACACCTCATGACATATCTCGATTGAGATTTCAAACACTTTCTCCTTTGAATAATTTGATCATGGGGTTATCTTCCTCTACATATTCCCTATCATTTTTGTTTACCTTTTATTTTAGTGATAAGAGATTCTGATTTAGGTGTACATCCTTTATCCTTCCTTCAGTACTCTTTATTCATCATTTTTTCTTTCACTATTTCCATAGTGAGGGTTCCATTTGGAGTTGACTTACTGTCTGACACAACTAGTGTGTCCGACATCTTTGGTAAAGAACTGAACATCAATAGTGCATGAAACTCATCATCAACCATCATTTTCATGGAATTAAACTGATCAATAATACCTTATAACTCACTCATATACTCCAATATGTTGTTCTATTCCATGTACTTTATGTTTATAAGTCATCATATCGGGTTTTATTTATTCTTTTTGGTTTTCCTTGAACATATCTTTTCCAATTTTCACCATAGAATGGAAACATCACGTTCATTGGAAAAAATTTGGAAGATACTCTTGCCGATCCACTATCTGATTTGGTCAGTGCACTTCTTATTCAACGCAAACCATTCTGTATCAATTGGAGGGGTACCGGTTGATGTCTTCTCAGTAGATCGACAACTTGTTGAATATTCCTTCACTTTCACTACATTGGGATTAGTAGTCTCCAATATTGGTTTCAAAAAATCTTTAATATACAAAAATCCTCTATTTTGGGTTTTCAGATAGAATAATTAAAAGTACGGAGTTTAATCATCTTACTAGTATTTTATTCTATTTATTTAGTGATAATTTTTAAAAACTAACCATGTCGATGTGTCTAACATCATTGAAATAGTTGGAAATGACTCATGGACTGTTGAAAGCATACTTTGATTGTCCAAGATATTTTGAAAACAATTTCAACGGTCCAGATTAACTGATGAGGTGGTGCTGACATGGCTCACTAGAAAAGTATCCAAAAAACTCACCAGGAAGTCACCACCAACATGATCAGTACTATATTCTCTAACATGAGGTTCTATAGCATCTTAGTTTTGACCAAAACATTGATGGTCTCTACCAATTTTGTTTGAGCTCCATTTTTACATTGGTTACACCGTTGGAATCAGCTCGATGATCTCTTCATGAATCTGGCTTCAAAAAAAGTTTCTAAATGCCTTGAATTTTCCATTCAACAGAAAACCACTCTTCACCTTCACTGTTTTTACCCCAATGTCTATGATACACCTTTTTTGGGGAAGATAAATTTCCAGGTCATGAAACAAAATACAAGTAGAATAGAAAAACAAATGAACATGAGGGATTTAGCATGGTTCGTAAAGGTTTCCAACTTACAAGGGATACGGAGTCCAAAATTCTATTTTTTCTCTCCATATAAGCATTGTAGAATCGCCAATTATAGGATTTAAAATACATGGGACTTAATATTATTTTATATAGGAAGAAAAAAACCATTTTTCTTCGATTGTTCATCTACCCAAATATTTTGTCCCTCTTCTGGTTGCATTCTAAATTGGATGCTTCAACAGTCCAAGGGTTGACTGCTAAACTAGAGAAGACCCGGAGTATGATATTGGTGACAAAGAAAAAAAATTCAGCCCGCTGACAGTCCTCAATCAACTCCCTAATCTGGAGTGGCCCCCACAAGAAGTGTATGAAATTTACTTGTTTTATATTTTCTCTAAAATAATGGGGGTGAATAGTTTTTTTGAATACCACATGACCAATGTATTATTACCCCTAACAAATTTACTTTGATGAAATGTGTTACCTATATTTACACATTTCTTTATAATATTAAAAATAATATAATAACATCTTTAACACATTATTTTAAAATGTTGACACATTATTTTATTAATAATTAAAAACTAAATGGTTTTTAGCATTTAATATATAAGATTATATATTTATTTATATATTACAATATTTTTTAAAAAAATTGTTTTGTTTTATTAACACACAAACATGTACATACATATACATGCACTACTTCAACACCAACATATATCAGTGCTAGAAATAGGCTTTGTCAGTGAAAAAAATCATTGACAATCAGAGTGACCTTAAAAGCACTCGACCTTTATTAGCACTGTTAAAGGTGAAATTTTTCAACACTAAAAGAAAGTGCTAATAAAGGTCATGATGTTGCATTAAAACATACAACCCTATATCATCCCTATAATAAAACCAAATCAAAAAAATACAATAAATTGGAATGAAAATATTACAGAAAACTAGATTAAAATTCAAATATAACATTGAAACATCTTTACAATTCATAATTTACATACCATATATTTACATTGACATTATGTTTACAATTAATCAAAAAAGATACAACCAGTATCAAAAATCATAACTCTTATAGAAGACTTTCTCCAATGATCAACCTCTGTACAAAATATTGTCCCTCCAATAAAACAAATGTTTATTTTAGTTAAAATACATAAAAAATAAACCAATTATAATTTTATTGTTATATAATTCACACATGATAAATTATAGTGTTATTTACTATATATACTAATGATATTACCAGTTATGCTATTAATTATATTATTAATGATAATGTTGTAAATTTTATATTGATTATTATTATTAATTATACAATTAATTAATAATTATATCATGAATTATTAATTACATTGTTAATTAATGATCTATATAAATTATATTGCTAATTATTGAATATATTAACGATATTATTAGTTATTAATAATCTTATTTACCTAAATAGTTGTTAATAATTCTATCACTATACTAAAATGACATTTTTATATTGAAAACACACACTTAGAGTCATATCATCCTTATCGTCTATTGGATTGATATGTGGTTGATTCCTTCATGCCACAAATAAATTATGGATCATTATCCTAAAGTATCAATACAATTGGGGTACGTTTACTCATTTTGTCTATGTGACTTGCATTTTAAACTAAAATGACATTTATATATTAAAAACATGCACTTTGAGTCATACCAGCCTCATCATGTGCTGGATTGACATGTGGTTGATTCTTACATTGAAAAAATGAATTATGGATCATTGTCCTCAAGATTCATGACAATTTGATTCCATTTACTCAGTTTTGGAAATGTGACATGCATTTTACACTAAAATGACACTTTTATATTGAAATTATGTACTTGGAGTCATACCAGACACATCGTGTGTCGGATTGATGTGCGGTCGATTCTTACACACCATAAATGGATTATGGATCATTCTATTAATGTTTGAAAAGGATATGATTTCATTTGATCTATTTTGGCTATGTGACTTTCTTTTTACACTAAATGACATTTTTATAATGAAAACACACACTATGAGTAATGTCTGCCACATCGTTTTTCAGATTAATGTGCGGTTGATTCCGACGTGTCAAAAATGAATTATGAATCATTTTCCTAATGTTTGGAATCAATATGAGCGTATTATTTAATTTTGTCTATGTGATGCATGTTTTAAACTAAAATGACACTTTTATATTGAAATTACAAACTTTGAGTCAAACTGGCCACATCGTGAGTCAGATAGTCATGTAGTCGATTCCTACACATGTTAAATGAATTATGGACCGTTGTCTTAAAAATTTAAAAGAACATGAGCTTGTACTCTATGAGAGTCGGACTGTCTTCATTGGATCTATTTTGACCCTCACACTTTGTTCTTCTATCTTACTTGTTTCGCTTATGTTCTTCGTGTTTTATTATAAATAATAAGAAGTTGCTAAACTCAACCTTGAACGCCTCTGTTGTGGTGCTTGTACCGTATTTCATGACTAACTAACCTCAAAAAATCAATCCTCAATGTAATACATTTATTAAAAATTCAGGAATAGTGATTCAAGTGATTTTAATGAAAGATAAAGGAAATAGAATTAAAGAACTAAAAACTAGATGAAATATTTAAGATAAAAGTGTATTGAAAATTTTAATATTGAGGTTCATGAATTTAATAACTATATAATTGATTGTTACTTGAATCGAATGAAAACATGTCTTTCATCAAGATATATATTCTTTAATTTATAAACTGGTTGAGTTTTTGATCAATGTGCTAAATTAGATCAAGAACTAGCACTATAAAGAAAAAGTTGTTTCATGATAGTTTTTTTTGGCATCTAGTAGTTATTTTAACCACTACAAAATGATGTGTGGCGCTTTCTAAAAGCTGCATGTTTGCATGTTGGGAATTATTTTGTGGTGGTTTTTTTATTTTTCAGCATTTCATTTAGTGGTAGTTTATTTGTTTTTTATTTTTTATTTTACTTATTTACAGAATTAATTAATTATAATTTTTTTGTTTATCATTAATTTTTATTATTATTTATTTTCATATTAATTAATTAATTAATTAATTAATTAATAGTATTTATTACTTAATATTATTTATCTAATCATGCATGCATATATCATGCATAAATCTGGTATATATATTCATTAGGTGAGATTTGAACCCCTTACCTCTTGACAATTCTCAAAAGACTTTTCCACTCCACCAAACTCTTCATGTGGTGACTAAACAGTATGTAATATACTTATATATATATATATATATATATATATATATGTATATATATTGATATGAAATAAATAATGATAGTTAAAAACAATAAATAATGAATCTATAATAAATAAGTAATAAAAAAAAGTAATTAATATATAATATATAATAGATAAATAATAAATAAATAAATAAATAATAAATAATAAAATGTACCAAAAAATATGAATTAAATATTATATAAATAAAAAATAAATAAATAACAAATTAATCAATAAATAACTAAAACAAATAAAAAAGAAATAATAAATAATAATAATAAATAATAATTAATGATAATAAATAATAATAAATAATAAATGAACAACAAACAATAAACAATAAACAATAAACAATAAATAATAAATAATAAATAATAAATAATAAATAACAAATATTAAACAATAAATAATAAATAAATAATTTTTGAATAAAGTGTAAATACATAATAAATAAATAATAAATAAATATTAAATAAATAGTAAATAAGAAATAATCAATAAATAATCAATAAATAATAATAATAAATAATTAATAATATTAATAATAAATGATAATGAGTAATATATAATAAGTAATAAATAACTATTCATTAATTAATTAATAATTAATAATTAATAATTAATAAATAAGTAATAATTAATAAATAATAAATAATAAATAAATAATAAATAAATAATAACTAAATATTATATAAATATATATCAAATAAATATCAAATAAATTAATAACCAATAATAAATAAAGAATCAATAAATAATAAAAATAAATTAATAATAAATAAGAATAAATGATAGTAAAAAATAATTAAAAAATAAATAAAAAATAAATAAATGATAAATAAATAATAAATAACAAATAATAAATAATGGAAAATTCTAAATGAATAGTAAATAATAGATAAATAATAAATAATAAATTAACAAATATCGATTATATAATAAATAAAAAAATAAAAAAATATGTAAATAATAAATTATTAATAAATTAAGAATAAATATATAAATAAATAAAAAATAATAAATAAATAATGAAAAACAATAAACTAATAATGAAAAATAAATCAATACAAAATAAATAAGTATTAAACAAATTATAAATCAATATAAAAAATAATAAATAAGTAGCAAGTATAAAATAGATAAATAATAAATAATAAATAATAAATAGATAATAAATAAATAATACATTAATAATAAATTAATAATAAAAATAAACAAATAATAAATAAGTGATAATAAATAATAAATAATATGTCATAATATATAATAAATATTGATTAAATAATAAATAATAATTTAATGAGAAATAAATAATAAACAATAAATAATGAATGAGTACATAATAAATATGTAAGATATGAATAAATAATAAATAATAAATAATAAATAATAAATGAAGAAAATAAAAAATAAAAAAAATGTAAATAAATATCTATAAAGAAATATAATTATAACTAAATTTAAATAAATACACACACACATTTATGTTACATAAATACACACACACACATAATTTTAAATTAATTTATATATATATAAAGATAAGTAAATATAAATTTCTATATATATAGACACATAATATATATATACATATATAAATATGTATAAATATTTACAAATGTACATAAATATAAAAATATTCACAAATACATATAAGTATTCGTGTATAGATACAATAATATATAATTTTTAATAAATAAAGATAAAGATATATAATTTAAAAAAATATATAAATAAATTTATAGATCACACACACACACACACATATAATAGATAATAAATCACCAAAAGATAAAAACAACAATAACTACAACACCATAAAATCAATAGGAATGTAAATCAATGGAATAAAATCATAGATGACCTAAAATAAAAATGAAGACACTCTTAAACAAAGTTGAAATCTCCACAAATGTTCAAAAATCATGATATCTAAACAAAAAAATAGACTTTAGTGGCTTTTGGGGCCTCTTTTGTCCTTGAAACAATAGAAACCATAGTCTCCCCGGATAAACATGGAATAAATATCATCACAGGCTTTGATTTTATATATGTTAGAGTCTAAATAGATACCTAGATATAAAATTATGACTGTTTGAAGTTGATGTTCGATTTTCAACTTTTCTTAAAACTATAATAAATTTTATTTTATTGGTTATTACCATATTATTATCAAATGTGTGTTGGGGTCCTCTTGTGGAGAACCCACGTGCCAAATAAAAAAAAAATATGATGTAAGGGATATATGGGATTGAGGGTATGGAGTTTTTTTGCATAAATTTTTTTTGCAGCGCTGCACACCATATCCTCCTCTCCCTAGTGTGAAAATTACAGTGAGGGTTTCCAATTTAGTTTTTGAGATCTGTAACCACAAAATTATTATGTTCTAATATTTTTCATCTATGGAGCTCTTTGATCAAATCATGGTGTTTTCCAGTGGCACCTTTTATTCACATAATGAACATCCACCCTTTATGGTCAGATCTATTTTTATTTCTTTACCAAAATGCGTTCTTCATTTCAGGTTACCATCAGACTGCATCTGATTTCTTCCTTTGATGCACTATTTTATCTGAGTATTATTTTTGAGATCCTACTCATCTATGGGAGTATCTCCCTTGTACTATTGATTATTAGTGGATACTGCTTTCTGGATTAGGTCTCGTGGTTTTTCCTTTTTGATTTTTTCATGTTAAAAATTTTCAGTGTCAATATTTATTTTAATGCACATATTATTTGGTCGTTGTGCATCCAATTTAATTTTTCAGGCTGGTTCAAAGGGAAATAAATATATTTTCGCTACGTGTTCACTAAGTTGTTTCTTTGTGCGTTATCTATTTTCCATCTTTCCCAACACCTAGTATTAAATGGTTTGGTTTTTTATTCAAATAATTTATGGAATCCAACTACAGTCAAATGATTTTATTAAATGCACAACTAGCAAATGAATTATTTGTAATGGGGTCCCACCACAAAAATAGTTATTCGCAATGAACTATTACTAAAAATATTTATTTTCAAGGGGTAGGTATCCTGTTATAAATAAATTTTCTGGTATATAAAAAAGGGATATTCTGATGGGAACATGGACCCGTCACAAATAATTATTTGTGTTGCGTGAATATTCCCATCCCAAAAAACATTAAAAAATAAATAAAAAATAAAAAAAATAATAAAAAATAATATAAATAATATTCTCACCAGTATAAAAACACACTATATAAAACTATAAATATATAAATTAATAAAAAAATTACAAAAATATGTTTATTCAAATTTTCATTAAAATAAACGCGACAACAAATATATAAATCACTGGGGTGTCATCAGGAGGAGGTCGTGGAGGGAACTCCATCTCTAAACCATGAGTCAACCGTCACCTGTACTCCATCATCTTCTCATGCTGCTGCTCCTTCCATCTATGTATCTCCTCGTCCTCCTCCTACTACCATTGTTGATAGATCTCTTTTTCCTCCCTACGCATGGTATTTATAAGCTAACCCTGAGCTCTCAACATCTCTTCTTACTATGAGGTAGATGATGAAAAATCTCTATGAGCACCACTTGATCTGAAAAAATACATCACAACAGTACCATAATAACTCTCATGTATCAATCAAAATCCAACACCAACAACTCGACCTTTCTTAAAGGCATACCGAGTCGCCTGTATCCATATTGTGTCATCAAATCCTATTGCAATGGTGATCTAATCCTTGCTCTTGTCCTGAAACTTATCCTATGTTTGAGAATTTGTGGCCTTATACAACTCCTTTAATTTTAATTTAAAATTAAAATAGTTTAAATATTATTTATAGTTAATTTTAAAACTCAAAAAAATTATGTTGACCACAATATGATATTAAAAACCACTTGTAATCTCTCCAATGATAGGATCACTATACATCCTTTTATAAACATCAAACTCCATAATATTAGGATGTTAATCTGCCTATATAAGTATAAAATAAAAAGCTTATAATTAAAGTTATATAAATTTTTAAAACAAGTAATTACGATATGTCATCTATGCATATCGAATGCACAACTACCAACTCAATTCTTCACATCATGAATACCCCGGTTCTGCCGACCTAATGATTCTATCCTCTTAAAACTAGCTCCCATACAGTATGAAAATAATCCATCCCAAACCTAAGATAAGATGTAATATGGTCGGTGTGCGTAGTAAGACTGATAAAAATATGTGACTCCCGCTTTCTGCATGGCTTCCCTCCTAAGATTATACAAAAACTGATGGTAACACTCTTGCATACAGACCTCCTAGGTCTCCCAGGTAAAGTTCTACATGATATCATTGATGAGATACCATAAACCCTACAAATAATTAATAATATCAAGTTAATAATAAAATAAATTTTAAAATAACTATTATTTATTTACGTACCATACAATGATCAAACATTTGGTGCCGAAAATCATTGGAAATATGATCACATATCAACCATGTTATAAAAAAATAATTCCTCAATATAGCACTCCCCTAACCAACAACTATATGCGAAAATATATGAAAAAACAGAACCAATAATCAAAAATTAGTATATAAATAAATTAATAAAAATTAATGAAAACTAACAAAAATACACAACTAAACATACCTCCACATGAATGGATCAATCTTAAGACATGGACATCACTCATGGATAGGGTCATAAATCATCAATCTCGCAAAACCATGACCCCTCCGAGTCAACGCTGAACTGCCAACAGCCAGAGGTTCAGATGATGAAGTATTAGGCTCATCACCAGGTAGTGTAGAATCATCCAAATCACAAAACAAACTAGAAAAATGGTCTTCATCCATATGAAACATGAAATGACTATTTTTAGAAATAATTGAAAACAAGAATTATATATATATATAAATTATATATGATTGTAACCAAAATTTAATTTTGTCAATCTTCATCTTCACCCTCATCTTCGTATATGAATGTATTAATATCTTCATATTCCACCTTAGTATCATCAATTTATATAGGATTTTCAGCTTCATAATCTATTTCTATTTAAAATTCATTTTTTTACATTAATAACATCATTGTCACCATCAACCCATAAACATGGGGTGTCATCATTTGATATTCTTGTATCTTTGTAGAAAATATGGATATGAAGTTGTATCTTGAAAATTTTAAATTCCTTTCACTTTAGAAGAACCACATTCACTTTGGATAAACTAATTTTCCTAATATTTTATTTTTATTATGCTGCATAAAACAATTAACACTCTTAAATCATCTTAATAATTTTCATAATAAATTTGATGTTCCTGATGAGTCAATAAAAATGGTTCATTTATTGTAATAATTCTTTTAAATTTAATTTCAATTATTCTATGGTGATTATGAAAACACAAGACTCTCTCAGTATCTAACTAATGATATTTAAACATCGGTACATAATTATTTCCTAGATAAAAAGATTCAATTATTTATTCTGGTATGACATCAAATTCAACTTCACTTTCTTTATGATACGATCCTCTTAAGAAAACAACACTATTCATTGTTTTTTGATTCCCCATATTCATGTGTAATAAATATAGAACCATTTAATACATATAAATTATAATATTTAACCATTTTTTATAGTGGGTTACTCAACACAAACAATCGATTATCAATTTTAACAGCATGTTGAGATATCTGAAAATTTGAAAATCAATTATCAACATAACTAGTAATAAATTTATTTTATATGTTAAAACATAAATAATTTACTTTATATGTATATGAAACCATAAGGAAAAATTATTTTGCAAACATTCTCCAAGAGTGGCTACTATAATTTGTGGAAAACATTTCTTGATATGATTATCATATAATCTATAAATAAAATAAAATTAATTTACTTTTAAAAAATTGCAGAATAAGTGATAGTAGCACTCACTTTAAAAATGGGGTCATTTCTTCATGGTTTAGCAGTATATATATATGATCCCTATGATGTTCATCATCTAAAAGCCATCATTTATGAACATAACCAATGCTATGTTCAGACTAATTAAGATCTGATAATTGATTTTTCATTTCATCATCAAAATTTCCATCATTACGGCCCATTTAGTTATATTTTGAGGGATATTCATATTACAATAATGAGAGAAAAAAAATCAATTTTCTCCTGAAAATAAGTTTCTTCAATTTATCCATCAAGCGATAATTTTTTACATACCTTTTTCTTTAATTTCTGTATGCGTCTCTCGCATGGTCCATTGGAGCTACACCGACCCTTCAAATTTTTTTATGTGGTAAATGTAATATAAAATATTCAATTGAATTAAAAAAATCTTGTATTTTTTTTCAAATTTACATAAAATTAAAACAACATATTCTTGAAATATACTTAATGCATCATAGTCTATTGTCCCCATACATATGTCTCAAAAAAAATATGATTTTTTATCACATCCCAAATAATAGAATTTAACAAACCTCTAAATCCAATTGGTAGAATTATTTCCATTATAACATGATGGTCATTAATTTTTAATCTGGTAATACGACCATTTTTGACATATCTTTCCAAATTAGAAACATGACGATCCATAAGTCTCAAATTAACAATCCACTAAAAAATAATAAATGATTTTATTTGGAAACTATATAATCCTCTTTTGGCTTCATTAACTTCAATGATCTTCCATTTTCAAACATCGCCTACAAATTTGGGAAATTCTAATCACGCCTTTACATTATATTTGGTCTTAGCATGTGTGTCCAAAACCATATAAAATATATTATCAAAACAGTTATTCTTAATATATATGACATCTAACATGTGACAGACCAATATAGAAGATCCCCAAAAATGATCTGTGATATCTGATCATTATTGGAGGTTCATCACATTCAATTGTACCTTTTAAAAAATGATATATGTTCCTCTAAAAAGTATGATCGGTAGGAATAAATATTTGATGACAGTAAAAAAACAATGTTTCCTTCCATTGATAAGCATAAATGTTTTTCTTTCACTCATACAGTACGTACATGATTTTGGACCATGTGTACTCTAACCAGATAACATTTCATATTTTGGGAAGTCACTAATTGTCCACATCAATGTAGTTTTACTAAGGAAATTTTTCTTCACAATAATATCATATATACTGACACCATTAATCCATAATAAATTTAATTCAACAATAAATGACTTTAAATAAACATATATATTCTTTTTTGGATGTCTTGGAATTAATAAGGTCAAAAATATATATGGTTCATTCATAAACATCTAATGAGGTAAATTTTATGGAGTTATAAGGACATGCCAATAATAATATTGATGACCGTAATAACTAAATGGATAGAAAAAATTAGTAGAAAGACCCAATAACATGTTTTGAGCTTCTAAAGAAAAATACGGATGTTCTTGAACAAAACGTTTCCATGAATCACCTTCACAAGAATGATTTAAGCTTTTACTAGTCGAAATATTGGTTTTATTCCATGAAATAATTGATGTTGTGTTATAAGACATAAATAAACAACACAATGTAGGTGTAAGTGTGAAATACCTAAACTATTTTACAGGAATCAATCCATATTTTCCTAGTTGAGCAAATTTTTACCTCAATTTTCTACATGTAATACAACATACTAACGACTTATCTTCAACATAATATAAGATGAAATCATTTAAATGTGCATGAATCTTCGGATAACTAAGAACCAAATTACAAACCATCCTCTTGCTCTCCTAGAAATTTATAGGCAACACATTTTCTCCATGTAACAATGTTTTAACTAAATAGTATATCTAATAAAAATATCTATTTGAAATTATGTTATCTAATTTGATATCCATAAATTTTATAACCACTTAAAATTTTATTATATTGCAACTGGGATATAAGGAACCCTTAGTAGACTTCAACAACTCATAAAATTGAGATGGTTCCAACATAGGAGTTAAATCAATATCATCCCGAGTTTTAGTTTGTTGAAAATATGGACCAACCACATCATGTACTAAATTTTGAAACTATGATGGATCTGGAACCAAATTATCAGTATCTTTTCTAGAACTATTTTCACCATATTGATAACAAAAAAAATATTTTCGAAAACCAAATCACAATATATGAACCCCAACATTTTGAAATGTGTTAAACATCCTTAGATCACATTTCTTATATAGACACTTAATTATCCTTCTTGAAACTAATTATAGTTTTAATAATGTAAATAATAAAAAAGCTTCCACATCCTCAATATGTACAGGATTTATACAAGAACCATTTAGATTCAGGCTATGATTTATCCAATCACAACCATGTAATAAATAGTATTGTCAACTTCCTTGTTTTATATCTTTCTAAAAAATATAAAATAAATAAATTGTTTATGATTAATTTGATATAAGAAAAAGACGATCCAAAAAGGAGTAAAAAATTATAAAATTCTAATTTACTTATAAATACTATCAATTTTATCTGTTTACTGATGTTTTTACTAATAAGTGTTGATTTTTATTACTTTTATTAAATTTATTCAAATTTTTATTATTTTTATAAATTTCACACAATATAAAGTATTTAAAATTAATTTGTACTTTTTTTATTTTATTATTGTATTAATTATATTAATTATTAATAATTATTACTAAGAACCAATAATTACAACTAATTATTGCTTATTACCACTAATTATTACTAATTTCTACTAATTAATTCTAATTAAAACTAAATTAGTACTATTTACCATAAATTATTACTATTTAATACAATTTTTTCATTCATTACCAATGTTTTTTTTGTAATTACTACTATTTTTTAGTAATTAATGATAATTCTTCATATATTTTAATATAAAGTAATAAAATATATTATAAATTACTAAAAATCATTAAATCATAGAATTTTCAATCTTTAGGTCATGAAAAATGACCAATTTGTGTTAACAATGTCCAAATTTAACATTGATCATGACCTAAAAATTAATGAACAATTTCATTTTTACTTTTTTAATATTTTGTAATAATTTATATTATTTCATAGTAATTTATAATAAATAATACTAATGTAAAATATTTTTATTAATTTATACAAATTTTGTATGTTTATTTTTTTTATAAATTTATATTTTTCTTGTTAATTTATTATAATTTATGTTATATTATACTATTCCATATCAATTTATTTTAAATTATATCAATTTAGTAATTTTTATTAGTTTATAACAATTTATTAATATTTTTTACTAATTTTTTTCTATCTTTGACAAATGTTTTACTAATTTTTACTAATTATTATTAGTTTATAATAATTTTTGAATAAGTTTTACTAATTACCACTACTTTTTACTAACCACCGCAAATTATTACTAATTACTGCAAATTATTACTAATGACTGCTAATATAAAGTTAATTTTTACTAATTTAGCATTAATTTTTATGAATTACTGCTATTTTTTAGTAATTATAGTGATTTACCGCTAATTTTTACTAATGTTTACAAATTACCACTAATTGTTTATAATTATAGTGATTTATCACTTATTTTTACTAATTAACGCGAATTTTTATTAATTACCATTAATTTTTGCAAATTATTGTGATTTAAAATTAATTTTTTCTAATATTTACTAATCGCTGCTAATTTTTACTAGTTTTTACTAATTATCACTGATTTTTAATAAATATAGTGATTTATTGTTATTTTTTTACTAATTAATGATACTTTATTGGTATTTTTTTACTATTTTTTAATAATTATCGCTAATTTTTCATAATTATAGTAATTTACTATTCATTTTTACTAATTGCTTCTAATTTTTACTAATTATACTGTTTTACCACTGATTTCTACTATTGTTTACTAATCAATTCTATCTTTTACAAAGTTTTAGTCATTTCCAGAATTTTTTAGTAATTTTTACTAATCATCGCTAATTTTAACTATTTTTTAGTCATTACCACTAATTTTTAGCAATTAAAGTGTTTCATCGATATTTTTTACTAATGATCACTTATTTTTACTAATTTTTAGTCATTACCACTAATTTAAAATATTTATAATGATTTATCAATAATTTTTACTAATTACCATTAAATTTTACTAATTATAGTGACTTAACATTAATTTTTACTAATATATATTAGGTTCTTGGGGGTATAATTTCATTAAACACACACACACACACTATTCGCACATGTTATAAAGGTAGGACATAACCCCCCCCCCCAGGGATAACCCACCCATTAAGCCTTATTTATTCAATACATGGCCCGAATGTCCCGTGGGTATGAAGCCCATTACATGGCCCAAAGGTCTAAAATTTGGCCCGAATGCCCAGTTCAGCGTCATGATTGCAACATGTCTATGTCACTGTCTCCTTGCGTTATGCCTGCATCACCACCTGCCAACGGAAATTCTCCCCCACCCAGATTTTAACTATGGTCTGATGCAAAATCATAGGGAACCTATACCACTAATTATCTCTATTTTTTCCTCATTTTTACTAATAATGTTAATTTTATAAAAATTATAGTGGTTTACTATTAATTTTTACTAATTGAGGGCAATTATTTCTAATTATAGTGGTTTAAAATACTTTTTTACTAATTATTTTTATTTATCAAAAAATACTATAAATTATTATTTCATATTGCCAAGATCTATAAGTTATTACTAAGTTCTATTAATTAACACTATTTGTTTATCAATTATTGTAATTATTAATAATAACACCCACGTACTGACAATTGAAGTGAATTATGGGAAATTAAAACTATTTACTTTTAATTTAAAAAATTACTGCTAATTAAAACTAAATATTTCTAATGTAAAAAACTACTACTAATTATAAATAATTACTTTTAATTTTAAATAATGACTTCTAATTAACTCTAATTACTACTAACTAATAATATTAAATTCTAATATAATAGAAAATAAATAAAATAAAAATTAAAAACATTATGTAAATACGTCAAAAATGATGTTATTGTGCGATGAAAAACTCAACATTTCATTCCCTAAAAAAATTAAAACTTTTAATAGAATAATTGAAGAGAAGAATAGGAAATTTGAGCAGAGGAGAGCTCAAATGGAGAATGATTGAAAAAAAAACAGGGTGGGGGGGATGGTATATATAGGTTAGATTAGTAGTGACTTAATTATTTGTGACAGTACCCATCACAGATGGCGCCCATCATAAATAAGTGATGTGACGATTTAAAAGTTATTTTCAACGGTAGTCATCAAAAATACTCGTTTTCCACTAGAGTATCTGCAACGGTTCATTAATACCCATTGCAAATGACTATAAAAAATGAAAGTTATATGCGATGGGAACCTTCTCCCATCACAAATAACTATAAATTATGACGGTTATTTGCAACGGGAGTAGGTTCCCATCGCAAATACCCTTTCCCGCATTGTGGCAGGAAGCTCCACCAAAAGTATTTGTAACAAGAACATCTTCCGTTCCCAAATAAGTGTTTATTTAATATTTTTTTGGGACAAGATATGAATCCTATCGCATAAAATCTTCTAACATGGACTATTTGTGATGACGACTAGACCGTCACAAATAGTTGGTCACAACAACTAATTTTTCTTGAATTAATGATACCAACTACGATATGTGGTGATTAAAAATGAAGGATCTACTTTTTGTCAATCAAATGCATATTCTGGTGTTTAGTAATCAGAATCCAGAAATAATATATGATGAATAATTAAAGTTTTAACATGATATAGTTTGTGGTTTCATTCTTTTGTGGGCCGAAGACAACATGATGAACCATATTGTCAATATCTCTCATGTAAAAACATTGTGGGAGAAGCTTGAGACTCTTTATGCTTTCAAGATGGGAAACAATAAATTTTTTCTACTAAAACAGTTGATGAATTTGATGTACAAAGAAGGTATGTCTATTTATGACTATTTGAGTGAATATCAAGGATGTTTTGATCAATTGTATGGTATGTGTATTACTTTTGAACATGATATTTTAGCGCATTTGTTAGTTAACACTTTACCCAAATCTTGGGAGAATTTTCATGTTACTCTAATCGGTTCTGATCCTAAAGGTGCTGTGACATTTAGTGTTTTTAATTTTTTTTATTTTGAATGAAGCGGCCAAGATACGTACTCAAGAGAGATCTTATTCAGATCTTTTAGTCATAGAGAATATAGATGAAGTTAGGAAAGAAGTCAGGGATTGAGCGGTCAGGGTAAAAGAAAAGGCAACATAAAATCTTGATCGAAGTGGATAGAGTTTGAATGTCATTATTATGGTAAGAAAGGATATGTTAAGAAGTTTTTTTATTAGGTAAAAAGAAAAAACAAAATGACGTAAAATTAGTAGAAGAGAATAGTGATGGATGTGATCGTGTAACTGCAACTATAGGGGGTGATATTTTTATTATTTACGACTCCATTAATATTTATTCTGATGATTTGTGATGGGTTGTTGATAGTGGTGCCTATTTTCACATGACATCAAGCAAGGAGTTATTCACATCTTACAACCTAGGTAATTTTGGTATTTTGAAGATTGGTAATGATGGTCATGCTGATGTTGTAGGTATCAGTACTATTAGTTTAGAGACTAGCACAAGAAGAAAGATAAATTTAAAGAATGTTCGACACGCACCTAAGGTTCATTTGAATCTTATTTCTACAAAAATTATTGATTATGATAGTATTATCAATATTTTTAGTGATTTCCAATAGAAGATTCCAAGGGATCATTGATTGTGTCTTGAAGGAAGAAGCAGTCAGGTTTGTACTGGACTAGAGCTTCTATTTCTTGTGATACTTCCTGCATTATTTAGTGTATTTTGTCTTCCAAGTTATGGAATAAGAGGCTCAATCACATTAGTGAGAAAGGACTTGTTTTCATGGATAATATAAATCTACTTCCAGATTTGAAGAGTGTCAAATTGGACATGTGCGATCATTGTATGGATGGAAAATAGAGTAGAGTGATTTTTAGCTATCATCCTTTGCACATGAAGTCACAAGTACATGAATTAGTACATTCTTATGTTTGTGGCCTTTTGAAGCCTAATACCTTTATTGGTGGTCTTTATTTTGTGACATTAATTGATGAATAATCATGTAATATTTGGGTTTATGTGTTTTATTCCAAAAGTCATGTGCTCAGTGTTTTTAAGCAATTTCAGGTTTCACCTGAGAGGGAGTTTGGTAAGAAGTTGAAATGTATTCGCACTAAAAATGGGGGTGAGTATTGTGGTATATTTGATCAGTATTTTAGGCAAGAAATTATTTATCATCATAAGACACATCCTAAGACACCTCATCTAAATGGTGTAGCTGAGGGGATGAAAAAGACTTTATTGGAAAGAGTTCTTTGTTTGATTTTAGAAGCAATGTTACCTAGACATTTTTGGGGTGGGGATTTATTTACTACTTCTTATATTATCAATTTGTCACTTTTAATTACATTGTAGATAGACACTCCTGACAGGTTCTGGTATGGAAAATAGATTAGGTATGATCATTTATGTGTTTTTAGTTGTAAGGATTATCCTCATGTGCCTACCGATGAGAGATCCAAGATGGATAGTAATTCATGACAACGTATTGTATAGGCTATGGACATGAGGAATTTGGATACAGGTTCTATGATATAAATATGAAGAAAATTTGCAGAATTCATGATGAAATATTTTTGGAGGATCATGATATTGTAGATATTAGTAAAGGGAAAGATTCTACTTCCCCAACTTCTGATAGATTTTTTGATATTGAGAATGTTCCTGATTCACATTTACCTCATATTGTTGATTCTGATTATCATGTTGATGTGAAAAATGATGTTCAGGGTGAATAAGTTGGAGTTGATGTTTCTAATGCGCATTTTGATACTGATTATTAATTTCTAATTATTATTAATGAACCCATAGTTCCACTTCAAAAATCATCTTGGCATCATACTATTTATACATGGTATTCACCTGATGAGTATGTGATCCTCACTAAAGGGGGATAACAATAATCTTTTGATGAGGCAATGAAAATTGATTTAAAGGTAAAATGGGTTGTGGAAATGGATGACGAGATAAGATCATTTCATGAAATCTATAATTTTGAGTAGGTGAAGTTATCTACATGTAACAGATCATTGAAAAATAGATGGATTTATCAAATTAAAAATGAAGAATCAAGTTCTATACTATGATACAAGGAAATGTTAGTTGTTAAAGGCTCCAGTCAGAAGAAAGGTATTGATTTTTATGATATTTTATCACCTATTATCAAAATGTCTTCCATTCGGATTGTTCTTAGTTTGGATACTAGTTTGGATCTACAGATTGAGTAGATTTATGTGAAGTCAACTTTCCTTAATAGATATTTGGAGGAGGATATTTATATGGAGAAACCAAAGGGTTTTATTGAAATAGGTAAAAGTGAATTATGTATATAGGTTAAGGAAGAGTTTTTATGGTTTAAGGCAGGCTCTGAGGCCGTGGTATAAGAAGTTTGATTCATTAATTTTTCATCAGGGTTTAAAGAATACATCTCCTGATCATTGTTTTTTTCTTCAAATATTTACTAATGATGATTTCACTATATTGTTTCTTTATGATGATGATATGCTCATTGTTGACCATGATGCTTCTATAATTGATAGATTAAAGAAGCATATTTTTAAATATTTTGTGATGAAATACTTAGGGCCACCATTATAGATTCTTGGCATGTCAATCTACCATGAAAGAAAGGACAAGAAATTTAGGTTATCTTATGAGATATATATTGTGGAGGATCTTCAGATATTTTCTATGGATAGGGAAAAAGTAGTTAGTACTCATATTGTTTTACATTTTAAGATCAGTATCAGTCAGTCAAATTATACTGATGAAGAGAGAGGATATATAGTACATACATTATTCATCTTTCGTTGGATTTTTTATGTATGTGATGGTATATACTAGACCTGATATAGGTCATACAGTTGGTTCATTTAGTTGTTTTCTATCTAATATTGGTAGAGAGCATTAGAGAATAATATATTCCATTATTTTTTTGGTACTACTAATCCAGGATTTTGTTTTTTGTAATTGAGAACCTATGTTTTTTGGCTTTACAAATTTAGATATGATAAGAAATATGAATTTGAGAAAGTCTACTTTAGACTATTTGATCACTTTTGAAGGGGGAGTTGTATCTTGGTAGTCTAGATTGTAGATATGTGTTGCTTTATCTACCATAGAGTCTGATTTTATAGCTGTTACAGAATCATGAAAAGATTTTTTGTTCATGAAAATTTTTATTCTAGAGCTCAATTTTAATTATAAAAGGTATGTTTTATTTTGTGACATTCAATGTGATATTTTTTGGGAAATAGTCCCACTTTTTAGGGAAGGTAGAAACATATTGATGTTTGGTATCATTGGATATAAGATGTTCTTGATTCGAGATAGTTAGGGATTGAAAAGATCCACACCGATGACAATGGCTCCGACATGTTGACAAAGAGATTACCTAGAGGTAAATTTTAGACTTTCCAATTGATTTTCGGGTTGGTGGTGATCCTCACTTAAGTCGGAGGAGGAGTTTGTTAGGGTCCTCCTTACATGGAGACACCATATGCTAGTTAAAAAACGAAAAAGAAAAAAGAAACAAAAATTTGATGGAAGGGAGATACGAGATTGAGGAGACAAAGTTTTTTAGGGTTTATAATGTTTTGAAGTGCTTCACACAATTTTCCACTCTTCCTGGTGTGAAAATTTCATTGAAGTTTTCAACAATAGTTTTTGCGATCTACAACTGGAAAATTATCTGGGTTTGATCAACTATTATCAATAGTGCTCTTTGATATGATCTTTGTGTTTTTATCTGAACCTTTTATTCAAACAAAAAACAAATTTCCTTAATGATCATATCTATTTCGATTTCTCTATCAGGTTGTATTGTTCATTTCAGTTTACCTTCATATTACATATACTTTTCTCATTTGATCAACTATTTAATATATGTATTAATTTTGAGGTCCTTCTCATATATGAGAGTCTCTTCCTTGTACTATTGATTATTAGTGGATCTCAGTTTCAGGACTAGTTCATGTGGGTTTTTCTATTTTGTGGTTTTCCATGTTAAAATTTTTTTATGACAACATTTATTTTTCTACACATATTATTTGGTCTCACCACATCTGCTTTAATTTTTCTGGATTGTTCTAAGGGAAAGAAATATATTTACACTATGCATTCACTTTTTTGTTTGTTTGCGTGTTTGATACTTACCTTATTTCCGAACAATATGATTGTAGTTCATTTCATAAGGTTTGATTTGACTGGTTAGGAAGTTAAAACCGACACCGGGATCAAAATTTCTAGTCATTTGGTGGTGAATTATAATTTTAAACTTATAAAATAATTAATTTAAGTTAGAGATAACTATTAACTAATAATTATATATAAATAATTATTAAAAAAATTATAATTAAATTTAAATTATAAATAATAATAAATAAATAAATATAAGAAAATCATAATTTTTAATAATAAATTATAATAAAATATTTTATATTTTATATTTTTCAAATTAATTTAGAGAATTTTTTTAAAAAATCACTGATATCTCACTATGGTTTTTTAAGCCACCCCTAAAAGTAAATTTAAAAATTATAAAAAAACTAGAAAAACTAGAAAAACTAAATTAGCAGTATTTTTTGTAAACCGTCACAAAAAAATAAAAATATAAAATATAAAACACATTTATCTGCAGTTTTAAGAATCACCGATAAAAAACCACTACAAAACACATTTTTTGTAGTGTAGACAATTCTAAATAGCATTAAAGATAAATCCAATTTGTTTAATGATCATGGATGAATTTAAATCATCCAATTTAATTGCTAAATTAAAATTCTCACACCTATTATCAAAAACTATGAAATTAAAATAAGACTTTTTTAAGAAATAAATAATAGAAAATAAATCCAAATCAATATCTTTATAATAAAAAAGTTAAAAAATTAATTCCTATTTCATTAATATTCTTTACACTAAAATTAACCCTTTTTGGGATATTTTCACGACCAATGTGCACTTGGAATGTCGGTAGGGGATCATTATCCTCTCTATACCATGGACCTTCCAACACACTTTTTTCAAATCAAATTAAAATGAAACTTTAATTATTACCATGAAACTAGACCTAAAAAAGATGTATTTGAAGGTCTATTACATGAAAATGATGAAATATATGCTGGACTCTATGGTATCTAATGTATTTCGATACGATACTAATGGGTGACCTAATGAGTTGTTCTGGATTTAAAATACCTACTCTCGATGTGTGGTTTTTATAAATAAAAGTTTCTATACTTAACACCATCCATAGATAACAAAATGATAAAATAAAAAAAATAAGAAAAACAAAAGGTGATTGTCTCTGGTGATAACATGAAAGTGCTATCATAATTTTCATTAATTTAAGGGTCTAATACATTATTTTTATTCCAACTTTAAATGTGTTTTAATTATTTTTACAAGGCTAATTTCTTCACTATATTTTTATATGAAAAAAAAACAGAGTAAAAAAGGTATAAAATTTGAGTAAGTTCACAAAAGGCCCTAGATAGAATTGATGAGGGGTCATGAGTAAAATGAATTACAAGACAGTGAAGAGATAAGGGCAAAACAATTGATTACATATCACTCGTGTTTTATTAACAAAATTCAAACTAAAATAGGAATTAAAGGCTCACTCAAAAACAATTAAATTAAAAAGGGAACTTATTTTGCGAAAATTTTGAGCTGAATAGTGAAACATGAATAATATGCATGCATTGAACATGTTTCTTCCATAATTTCTATATAGATATTTTTTTGTATTATGTAAATTTGGTATAAAATACACTACTAGAAATATAAGTTATACTAATGGTTCTATACCAATGGTTTGAAAAACCATTGGAATAGGAACCTTATACCAATAGTTTGGGTAAACCATTGGTATATGTATGGTATATGGAACCTATACCAATAGTTTGACCAAACCATTGGTATAGGTATTGATTTTGGACACTTATACCAATGGTTTGACCAAAACATTGTTATAGGAATTTCTTCTAAACAACTATACCAATGGTTCTGGTCAAAGTATTGGTATATGTGTTGATTTTGGACCCCTATATCGATGGTTTTGGTAAACCCTTGGTATAGGCGACCTATGACAATGGTTTAAGAAAACTGTTGGTATAGGTGGTGCCATTATTTTTTCATATTAATAAAAATTTATAAATACCTTAACATAACTATTTTTTTTATATATATATATATATATATTTATATATAAGAAAATAAAATATGTTATAGGATAGTGCTAAAGTTATTGGAATATAAGCGAGAGGTTGTTGGATCAATACTCAGTGGATATTTTTTTTTCAATAGATGACCTATAACAACAGTTTGGTCAAACAATTGCAATAGGTCTATACCGATCGAAAACCACCCAATAGTCCATGAAACCGTTGGTATAGGCTATACTAATGGTTTTAGGGGCTATGAAAATAGTTCCAAACCATTGGTATAACCTTTTTTCTAGTAGTAATAGTAAATTGAGAGTAATATTAAACTATAATAAGATAAATTCATTTAAAAATAATTAATCCTTTATGAGAGTAGAGTAGTTATGAAAAATATGTTTGCATATTTTCTTTTCATTAGTTGTTAAAGTTGATATTGTGGAATGAAAGCCTATTTGAAATAGGATGATGTCGATTATTGTACAATATGTGATGAAAAGAAATATAATATATCATAGAAAATAAGTTAATGTATATAAATTAATATATAATAAAAAACTTTCCAAATATAAATATGCATAGATCTTAAAATTATACTGTCAATACAAAAAAAGAGTCAAAACTCATCAACTTCTTACGGTTAGAGACACCAATTAGATAATCAATGCTCAAAACCCTGATTATTTTATTATTAGAATAATTATCATGGAAAGAATCTAGATATCATAATCAAGAAATTCATCCAAGAGAATGTAGGGTGAAAATATAGTTGCAAAAATATACATAAAAGTAAAATATTGAACATTTAACTTTTAGAATGCTACAATGTAGGTTGGAACAACACCCATAGAATTTGAATAGGGACAATTCTTCCTCTTTTGATCTATGAATGTAAAAAAAGTCAATTTTAGTCAAAATAAAAGTGAATGGATGAAATCAAATGCAAGGAAAAAATGAAATAAAATACATAGGCATATATAATACCTTGAGAGAAGAATATGGAATGAGAGGCGAAGGTAATAGGAACGGTTGGAGATAGAATGGGATAGAAGGGGAGAGGCATAGATAGGATATGTAGATACAATTGGAGGTGACAGTAAGAGGAAAATATGAAGGAGGAGGCCGAGGCTGAGGTAGAGGCAATAAGTGGAGGTGAGAGGTGAGAGGTGGGAGGTGAGAGGTGAGAGGCGAGAGGTGAGAATATGATAAAAAATATGAGGTGATGGACGATGGGATGACTACTTGATATATTTTCAAGGTTTATATATTTATATGGGAGGTGGAAAAATATTTATTTGGGAATAAAACATGGTCAAAATTTCTAAAAATGTGTACAACAAATTTATATTATAACACATAAAAGTATAAATAGATGGAAAACATATTCAAATTTGGATCATATTTATAACATATACAATATAAATTATTACTCGTATACTCTCCACATGCCAAAAGATGTACATTTTTATTTTCATTAACAATTTCCTTAAGTAGAAATTGGTATTAAGTTTCAACAAGCAGAAATTAATATTAGTTTAAAAAAATAACGTTATTACACTTTAGTTCCTGATACATATAAGTTACAAAAAATGTGGCAACCTGCATTTTTAAAGACCTATAAATTAGAATAATTTATTGATAAAATAATGAACAAATATTTTTAACAAATATGAACTGATATATTTTCGTTAAAAAATACGATTTGATATGAACAAATAAGTAGAATATGAATATGTATATAAAAAATATGAATAAATTGATCTATGAAATGCTTTAAATAAGAAACCACACCGATGTAATAACACCCATTTCATTATTTCTCAAATAGATACGTTAGACACTATATAAATGGAATCAGGATAACATAAAATAATGCAAATGAACACCATTTTAACATCTCTATATCACCAACCTTCTGATCAAAATGATATTTGTGAAGCATAAAACATTGAATGAATTATAACCTAAAAAATTATGAAATTCAAGAACAAAAAACAATGTATAGTCATGAGATATCATACAAGAATGAAGCTAATATGGATAACCACTAAGTTATATATAGATAAGTGAAATAACAATCAAGAACAAACCTATAAGATATTTAAAATAGAAAATTTATTTCGAAGATACATTGAATGTGGAAGATAATAGATGAAAGATGAGAGAGGAGAAAATAGAAATTTATGTGTCTGGAATAAACCATGCCTGACATTGTGGGAAGAATCGATGGAAATTATGGGGAAGAGAAAAATAAAAATTTCACGGATTGGGAAATTTTGGTAGACAGAGAGGAGGGAATGATTAGACTAGGTAATCTTCATAACTGAGGGAACATGGAAAAAGGAAGATAATGATTGAAGAAATTATACTCAATAGAGAGGTTATGGATCTGAAATTAGGGGTGGTTATGGATTTAAAATATAAAACCCTACCCAACATGATAAATCAAACGTCGATTGTTGGATATCAGACCAATGAAGTATTGAAGGAGGATACTGTGAGTTGATAATGTTGATGAGGAATGTAGGGGATTGAAGGTAGATGCAACCATTATTTAATGGGGAGGAAGAGCTAGAGTCGAGGAGGTAGGGATAACATGGTAGTGGGGATGAGTAGAATGAGGTGAGGTGGTGGGGGGAAGGAGTTTGAGGTAGCCAATAGAGGAAAATATGATGAGGCGGAGGGATGGGTTTTTTAAGGGGGATACTGCTGAGCACGTGGGGGGTGGGAGTGAATGAAAATAAAAATAGATAGTGAAGGGGAAGTTTCAGTCACGGAGGAGGTGAAACATATATGTATAAATCTATAGTAGAGTAACTTGTCTTTGGAGGCACACGTTTTATTATAGATAATGTATTTTAACACACTCTTTTAATAAAAATTAAAAATAAATGGGTTTTTAGTGTTTCATATATATATATATATGTGTATATATATATTTATATATTACTGTATTTGTTTTTAAAAAATTATTTATTTTTGTTAACACACACACTTGCACAAAAATATACAAACACTACTATAGAACTAACCTATATCATGGCTATAAATAGGCTTTTTTAGTGCAAAACAATACTGACAATCGGTGCACCCCTGAAATCACTCATCCTTTATGAGCACTGATTAAGGTAAACTTTATTAGTGCTGAAATAAATCGCTGATAAAATAAACCTTTATAAGTGATTTTTAACATTGATAAAGAGGTATTATATTAGCACTAATAAAGGACATGGTGCTGCATCATAACATCCCTATAATAGAACCAAATTAGAAAAATATAATCAAATTGGAATGAAAGTATTATAGAAAACCAGATTGAAATAAAAATATAACATTTCACTATTGTTTCAATTAAAAATTTACTTATAATTTTTTTTAATTAATAAAAAAAACTAAAACCAATATAAAAAATCATAAATATGATATCAAACTTTCTCCAACGATGAACCTCCATATAAAAGATTGTCCTTGCAATAAAATCAATGTTTATTTTAGTAAAAGAAAATAAAAAATAAAAAATTATAATTATAATGTTATATAATTCATATATGATAAATCATATTGTCAATTTCTATATATATTAATGTTATTATCAGTTATACTATTAATAATAGTAATAATGATTAATTTTTAAATTGTATTTTAATTATTAAATATAAATTATACTATTAATTAATAATCTTATTATGAATTATTAATTACATTATTAATTAATAATCTATAAAAATTATATTGTTAATTATTGAATATATTAAGGATATTATTAGTTATTAAATATCTTAAGTACATAAATAATTATTTATAATTATATCATTATACTAAAATGACATTTTTATATTGAAAACACAGACTTGGAGTCATACTGGCCACATCTTGTGTTGGATTAATGTGTGGTCGATTCTTTCATTCAATTAATGAATTATGAATTGTTGTATTAAAGTATTAAGAAAATATAAGCTTGTTTACTTAGTTTTGGGTATGTGATGTGTGTTTTAAATTCAAATGACACTCTTAAATTAAAAACAAACAATTTGAGTAATATCAGTCACATCGTGAGTTGGATTGACATGCAGTCAAATCCTACATGACAAAAATGAATTATGGAATTTTTTCCTAAATTTTCAAGAAAATATGATACTGTTTACTAATTTTTGGCTATGTGAGGCACGTTTTACACTAAAATGACAATTTTATTTTGAAAAAACACACTTTGAGAAATACTGGCCACATCATGTGTTAGATTGGTGTGGAGTCAATTTATAAATTCTATTAATGAATTATGGATCATTTTCCTAAATTTTGAAAACAATCCAAGTTCATTTTCTCAATTTTGGCTTTGTGATGCATGTTTTACACTAAAAGAAATTTTTATATTAAAAACATGCACTTGGAGTCATAACTGCAAAATCACATGTCAGATTAATGTGATGTGGATTTCTATACATAAAAAATGAATTATGGATCATTTTACTAATGTTTGAAAACAATATGAGCTCATTTTCTTAGTTTTGGCTATGTGACATGTGTTTTAAACTGAAATGACACTTTTATATTGAAAACATACACATTGAGTCATACCAGCCACATTGTGTGTTAGATTAGCATGTGGTCAATTTATACTCATTTCAAATAATTTATGGATCATTTTCTTAATGTTTTAAAATAAACCAAGTTTATTTATTTATTTTAGTTATGTGACATGAGTTTTAAACTAAAATGACACTTTTATATTAAAACACACACTTTGAGTTATACCGGCCACATGATATTTTTTATTGACATGCAGTTGATTATTGTATGATAAAAATGAATTTTTAATTGGTTTCCTAATGTATGAAAACAATCTGAGCTCATTTACATAGTTTTGATAATATAACACACGTTTTAAACTAAAATGACATTTTTATATTAAAAACATGCACTTAGAGTCATACCTATCACATCATGTTTTAGATTTATGTGCAATCGATTACCAAACACCCCAAATGAATTATGGATCATTGTCCTAAAATTTCAAGAAACCCAATCTTGTTTACTCATTCATGGATATGTGATGCACATTTTACACTAAAATGATACTTTTATATTGAAAACACAGACTTAGAGTCATACTGACCACATTGTGTATCCAATTGACATATTGTCAATTCATACATGAAAAAAATGAATTATTGATCATTAACCTAAATTTTCAAGATAATGATAGCTGATTTACTCTATTTTGGATATGTGATGCACATTTTACACTAAATTGAAACCTTTATAGTGAAAACAGGCAATTAAAGTCACACTAGACACATTTTTTGTTATATTAATGTGCATTCAATTCTAACATATCTTAAAAGAATTATGGATAATTTTCCTAAATTTTGAAAAAAATCTATGATTATTTGCTAGATTTTGGCTATGTGAAGTGAGTTTAAACTAAAATGACACATTTATATTGAAAACACACACTTTGAGTCATACCAACCACATCTTATGTCAGATTTATGTGTAGTTGATTCCAACACACCACTAATGGATTTTGGATCATTTTCTTAAATTTTGAAAACAATCTAAGATTTTTTACTCAGTTTTGACAATGTGACACATGTTTTGAACTAAAATGACAAAACACTAACTTTGAGGCTTATGGGCCATATCATGTGTTGGATTGACAAATATTCACTTCCTATATTAAAAGAATGAATTATTGAAAAAATTTACCAAAGTATCAACACAAAAAGATTTTTTTTACTCAGTTTTGGCTATGTGATACATGTTTTATACTAAAATAGAACTTTTATATTTAAAACCTAGACTTGGAGTCATATTGGTCACATCATGTGTTGGATTGATGTTCAATTGATTCCTAAATGTAATTATGGATAATTTTCCTAATGTTTGAAAACAATTCAATATTGTTTTCTCGATTTGGATATGTGACATGTGTTTTACACTATAATGACACTTTTATATTAAAAACACATACTTGGAGTCATGCTGACCACATTGTGTTTCAGATTGACGTGTAGTTGATTAATACATAACAAAAAATTATGTATCATTTTACTAAATATTGAAAACAATATGAGCTTATTTACATATTTTTTGCTAAATTTGTGTGTTTTATAGTAAATGAATCTTTAATATTGAAAACACACACTTGGAGTCACACCAGCCATATCATGTATCAGATTAATCTATGGTCAATTCCTATATGTTACAAATGAATTACAGATCATTTTAAAAATGTTTGAAAATAATATAAGATCATTTCCACAATTTTGGCTAGGTGTTGCATGTTTTAAACCAAAACGACACTTTTATATTGAAAACATGCACTTTGAGACATACCAGCCACATCATATGTCAAATTAATGTATGGTCAATTCCTAAATGTTTCAAATGAATCATGTATGTTTTTCATAATATTTGAAAATAATATAAGATTTTTTTCTTAGTTTTGTCTATGCGACACATGTTTTAAATGAAAATGCCACTTTTATATTGAGAAAAAGACACTTTGAGTCATACCAGCTACATCGTGTGTCATATTGACATGTGGTTGATTCCTATAGGTCATAAATGAGTTATGAAATGTTGTATTAAATTTTCAACACAATTTGATATCATTTTATTAATTATGACAATGTGACACACATTATAAACTAAAATGAAACTTTTATATTTAAAAAATGAACTTGGAGTCATATGTCAGATTGATGTGAGGTCAATTCCTACAAACCTTAAATGAATTATGGATCGTTTTCCTAATGTTTTAAGATAATTTGATATCATTTACTCAGTTTTTACTGGTCTGATGTTAAGATTAAAAAATAGAAACAAGGTGGGGGAGTGAATTAGACTTTTTAAAATTGAATTAATGAATTTAAAAATTCAATGTTTATATCATAGATTAAAGTTAGTGTATTGGAAATAAATGAAAATGAAAAAAAGAGATTTTTACAGTAGTTTATATCTAAACAATCCTACTATACTCTTCAACCCTCTCATAAACTAAGACAGATTTCACCCACTATAAACACTAAAATGGAATCTTACAATGAATTTTTTCCAACCTAGAGTCACAACCAAATTAGAAACCCTTTTTTCTCATGGAGTCTTAAACCCAAAGCAATACTGACTTTTTCTACCTGGCAACACAACCCAAACAGTTTACCTTTTTCCCTTGGAAGCATAAACCAATGCTTAACTTTTGTTTGAGTGCCACAACCTAATTACCTACCTTTTAATGTGTATTATATAAATTTAAAATTACATAAATATAAAAATAATTAGAATATATAAAACCAAATAACCTTAATGAAAACCTCACAATATGAGTGTCGAGGTAGAAAACAAATCTCCAACAGTATTGGATAAAACAATTTAGTTCTACTTTGAGAAGTAATTGGTCACCAAAAAATACAACACTTATATAGTTTAATAATATCATCAATATTCATGTCTTACACTGGTTCTATCAACTATTTAAAAATAGAGTTTCTTTGTGCACAATGTCTTCAAAATTTAAATATTGTTACATATTTCATTTTCTTGAAGAAATAATAATGCATGAAACTTCAATGAATCACTTCATGTTTATTTAGTGGAATATGTTCAATGTGTATATCATTTATGAATGAAAAAAATATTTATGAATGTTATCCTCGATATCCTGTAAAAGAAAACACAACATGTACAACAAAACTCATTAAAACATTTAATATAACAGCAAATAATAAGCCTTAATATCCTTGGAAAGTTCCCTGATAATAATTGAGGTTGACTCTTCATATTTTAGTAGATTTGAATTTGAATATTTCATGTTTTATAATTTTTAGCATAAATATCAATACATGCTTAATCCCATGTAAATCACATTCAATACATCTTGAAATAAATTGAAACATGTTCTCATGAGTTATAAATAATTAATAAGTAATTTTAGAATAAATAGAACATTAAAAATATTCATATTAAACACACATAAAATTTAAATATGGAGAACTATGAAAAATAGAGCATGTTTCCAGGTTTTAGAATATCCTGCAGAAATTCATAGAACCATATAGGAATATCAACATAGAGGACTCCTAGAGGGGATTCAAGTAGGGGATTCAAATAGGGGATTTACATTGGAAATTCACTATATAAGAAAATTAATCATGTATCCAAAATTTGATGTATTTGAATTTTGAAATCTGTAAATATCTCGACTTATCAAATTTCTAACTTGAAACAGACATAAATAGAAGAATCAACTTTATCTCTTATTGACTTATATTTAAAAAATTTATGTATCTTTCCATAGAATCAAGTATAACATTAATTGGAATTATATATAAATTTATTATCAAAATAAATTAACAAATTATTTCTATAAAACTATAGAATTAAAAATAGAAACATTTAGTAAATTATAACCTAATTTTTAAAATGATAGATATTTATCCAGAATTTTATGACTTCTATTGAATTGTAGATAAGTTTTTTATCTATCAAAATCAATAAGAATCAATAAATTTGTAGTTTTTTATCCTAATATATGTTCTAAATATATAAGGTCATTGATTCTGGAAAATTGGCCACGTGAATCAGCTATTTGGGAGAAATGACTACGTGAATCGGCTATGTGGGAATAGTAAAAAGCATGTGAAAATAATAATTTAAGGTAATAAATGACTTATTTTAACTATGAACACTATATGGAACTTATAGAACATGTTATGACCAATAAAAACATGAAATTTGTATATATTTTAAGAAAATAAATTTTATGATCTAATAAAGATTAGTCATTCTTAATCAATAAAAAATAAAAAGTATTAAAAAATTTAATGAAAATAAAACAAATATATATTTTTAATTATGAAAACATAAAGTGTTCTAAGGATCCACTCAACAGTTTTGTCTATGTGACGATCGTTTTATACTACAATGTCACTTTTATATTGAGAACACGCTTTTGGAGTCATGCCATCCACATCATGTGTCAAATTAATGTACGGTCAATTCATACATGTTTCAAATTAATTATAAACCATTTTACTCAAGTTTGAAAACATTTTTGTCCTGTTTTCTTTATTTTGGATATGTGATTCATGTTGTAAACTAAAATGAAACATTTATATTAAAACATCACATTGAGTAATACTAGACACATCTTGTGTTAGATTGACATGAGGTCAATTACTTCACATCAAAAATAAATCATGGGTTATTTTATTAAATTTTGAAAACAATCCAAGTTTGTTTTCTTTATATTTAAAATGTGACACATGTTTTAAACTAAAATGACACATTTATATTAAAAACATGACCTTTGATTCATACTGGCTATATAGTGTGTTAGATTGACATGCAATCAATTTCTACATGACAAAAAATGAATGATGGATAATTTTTCTAATATTTCAAGTCAATCCAAGCCCATTTACTCAATTTTGGCTATGTGACACATGTTTTACACTAAAATGACACTTTTATATTGAAAACACACAGTTGAAGTGATACTAACCACATTTTGGGATATATTGATGTGAAGTCAATTCCTAACACATCAAAAATGAATTATAGATCATTGTCCTAAATCTTGAAAACATTCTGAGCTTATTTTCTCAATTTTGGCTATGTGAAACACATTTTACACTAAAATGACACTTTTGTATTAAAAACATGAACTTGGAGTTATAACAGCCACGCCATGTGTCAGATTAATGTATGGTCAAGTCCTAGACATATCAAATGATTTATGGATCATTTTCCTAATGTTTGAAAATAATCTGAGTTTTTTTCTTAGTTTTGGATATGTAACATGCATTTTAAACTAAAATGACACATTCATGTTGAAATTATGAACATTGAGTCATACCATCCACATCATGTGTTCGATTGATGTGAGCCAAATTCTTACACACCAAAAATGAATTATGGATCATTTTATTAATGTTTCAGGACAATACGATCTCGTTTTATTAGCTTTTTCTATGTAGAGCATGTTTTAAACTAAAATGACACTTATATTGAAAACACACACTTTGAGTCATAACATACACATCATGTGTAGGATTTACATGCTGTATATTCTTACACATCAAAAATAAATTATGTACTGTTGTCCTAATGGTTGAAAATAATCTGAGGTTGTTTTGTTATTTTTGTTTATGTAACACATGTTTTAAATTAAAGTAACACTTTTATATTAAAAACATGAAATTTGAGTCATAATGACTACATTTTGCATCTAATTGATGTGTGGTTTATTCCTACATGTAAAAAATAAATTATAGACAATTTTCCTAAAGTATGAAAACAATATGACCTTGTTTTCTTGGTTTTGTCTATGTGACACACATTTTAAACTAAAATGAAACTTTTATAATGAAATCATGCACTTAGAATCATAAAAACTACATCATGTATTCGATTGAAATGAGTGGATCATTTTCTTAATATTTGAAAATAATCAGATCTTTTTTTCTTAGTTTTTGCTATGTGACATGTTTTTTAAACTAAAATTAAACTTTTATATTGAAAATAAGCACTTTGAGTCATTCCAAATATTTTGTGTGTCAGATTGATGTGTGGTTAATTCCTACATGTCACACATGAATTATGGACAATTTTTCTAATGTTTGAAAACAATTTGATATCATTTTAAAGGTTTTTAAAATTTCATGTTTTTTAACTAAAATGACACATTTATATTGAAATCTTGCACTTAGAGTCATATTAACCACACCATGTGTCAGATTGATGTGTGTCTAGTTCCTTGTAATATCCTGATCATTTTTGGATGTTTCTTGAGATTGTTTCCATTTAATATTTTTTTAGTATACATTGTTTGGGTTTTATCTTGGGCTAATTTGGGTGAAATATGGATGTTTTTAGGATGGTTTTGGGTAGTGAAAAGTTGGCGCATGGTTTTCACAAACCATTCATCCTGATTTAGCAAAACGTGCAACCCCAAGAAAAGAATAATTTCATGGTTAGTGCACAATTTGGAAAACTAAGTACCCTTTTAGTAGTAACCATGCAACCCCCCTAGGTGAGGTGCACATTTAGGGTGCACAGTTAGGGTGAAATGTGCGCCCCGAGCAGGAAACCATGCATGCTGGATTTTAAACCACCAAAAATTAGATTAAAAATTCCCTAACCCCCAAAATTCACCTAAAGTTGACCTGATTTAGCACTAACTAATTCTTATCATTTTTATAAGACAAATGATGAATTACATGGGCTCTCAAACACCATTATTGATGAATCAAAGGCCATATTGAATAATATGCACCAATCCTAGTAAGTGATTATCATCCAATGTGGTTTATTCTCTCTACAATATCTCTTTTAGAAGAAAAAAAGGTTTTACTTTGTTGGTGTGGGTTTGGATCTAGGTTTTCTTGGATCTAACCTATTTTATCTTATATCTAGGTTTTGGATCTAGATCACATTCTTAGTCTTGTTCTTGATCATTACTCTTCAATTTGGGATTTCTATTGGTGAGAATTCATCATCAATCTTGAGGTAGGTGGTCTAACTTGAATTCTAATTTAATGTATGTGTTATGAAATTTCAATTTTCATGTTTAAAAATTGAATATTGAATTGAATAAATTAATTGATTAGTTAATTTATGGAATCAAGTAATTGATTAAATTAATCTTCCATGTGATTATGAAATGAGTTGAATATGGAAAAATTGAAATATGGTAATTATGGTTATGAAAATGGTGAAATTGGATTAATTAATTAGTGAATTAATTAATGAAATGTTGTGATTATGGAATTAATGAGAAATTGAGGTTGTGTGATTGGTCAATTAATGTGTTTATAAATTAATTAATAATGGGGATTATGGGATGTTTGGATTAAACGTTAAGGGTTAATGATTTATATGAATAAAATTTGATAAATGGTTTAATAGTGAATTGTTCATATTTTTCCATGTGAATTAAAGTGACGGACCATGATTTTTTCTAAATTGAAATAGTGGACAATGATAAGAAAGTTAATAATGATTAATCTTGCTGAATGAGATGAATGTGTTGTATGTGATATTGTGATATATGAGATAACGAGTATGGGATAGGGACTGAGGCTCCAAATACACATATTACATTGAGGTATGGGATGGGGAATGAGGATCCAAATACCCATGTGTGATTATTATGGTATGGGATAGGGAATGGGGCTCCAAATACCCATATGTGATAAATAAGTTTTGGATAGGGATAGAGGCTCCAAATACCCCCTTGAGACAGCGAGTACGGGAAAGGGACTGAGGCTCAAAATACCCATATGACATTGAGGCATGGGATATGGAAATAGGTTCCAAATACCCATGGGGTGTTGAAAAAGACGTTCTATGGACATACGATTGGCATTGTACTATGGTTTTAATTAGCTGTGATATGAATTGAAATTATAAATGATAATGATGGTATTGTGATATGTGATATCCATTTGGGATATTCTGGACTTCGGCATGGGATAAAGCGAAGTATTGATAACATGGGTGTCATCGTGAACCTGAGGATTAATTTGGTTAATTAAAGAATAATTTAAATGTGATAAATATTTACTTATGTATTGTACTTTATTCATTATAAAACTGCATACACTTTTAATGTCTGAAAACTATTATTGACGCCATTAGTGGTGACCTAATGATTTATACTCACACCCAACTCGGGATGCCTAATCGTTACCCAAATAGACTTCATGTTTGTATGACATGATAAGGGCAAGATCCCTATACTAGATGGTTGAGTTGGGATGTAGCATGGATTAGGGAACTAGACATGGTGTCAGGACCTGCTGGGGGTGTTGATGGTGTATTTATTTTGGGTTTTCATTTTTAAACATGACACTTATTTAGCATGACATATATACAGTTTTGGTTTGGATATTTTATTCTTGTTTGGTCATCATGTGATACTGGTTTGTCTAGTTATTTATTATATCATTTTTTTTATTGTTTATTTATTACCACTATTGTATTTCTTTGATAAAGAGGGTATAGTCTAATCATGATTGATATTAAACCCTCATTACTAGTCAGCAGCCTTTAGAATACGAGGAGGCACACCTAAGGTCACATAACAGACCGACTTAGAGCATTAGTGTGTGTCACTTGGGCCAGGATGTTACAAAGTGGTATTATAGGAAGTTTTATTTTATTTTATTTTATATTACTATTTTAAAAAGTTATAAAGTATACTAGAATGAGTTGGGTCTTTGTTAATATCTCATGCATGGGAGTAGCTAACCCATGTACGAGGGTAAAAGCCAAGTACCTAGGATGAGATTACTGTTATTGGTGCTTGCTGTTATAGTTGGATGTTATTTCACCTTGGGTGATGAAATTATTCTGTGATGTGATAATTTATTTTGATATTTTTCTGATATTTTACTCATGTCTTGGTATGGAATGTGATCTGAGAATGCATGCATCATTCCAGGCCCTCAGGAATTATTGTGACTTGCATCATTTTTTAGGCATGCATGGAAAGGTGGGTTTTGGGTATGTTTCTTAAAATTGAAATGTTTTCCTTTCTTGTGTATTTGAATTGAAAATGGTTCCTAATGTGAACTTGAAGGTTGTAAGGTGGTTTACTATCTAAAAAAATTGGTTTCTAATGATAAACTTTAATAATGAGAATGTGTTTACTATTTTTAACCGTGACCTAGATATAGGATGGTTAAGGGTAGTGACAGTTCCTAAATTTTTACTGTGTGTTGGAAAAAGGGGGATGACTTGTTATGGATTATTATGAATACCTATTATTAAATCTGTTAATATTGAGTTATGTTTTCTGATATGTGTGTTTGGAATTTTAGAGATATTCCTTCATGATGATGATTGTTGATAGGACGATAGAAGAACATGGATGTAAATGTGCCTCCAGAAGTAGGACTTGAGGCACTAATAGTGCTAGGTGAGGGAGATGGAGAGAATTTCCATGGAAAATTTTCTCCCTTAATGTAGTTCATGGAAAGATACCCAAGGTGGGTTGTGAAAAGAATGCCTGATCTGACATAAGAGATTCAGTTGCAACACCCTCTGACATTTACTAGAGAGGGTGGACCTGAGGTAGCTGAGTTATGGACTGAGTCTATATAAACAATATTTTACCACTGAGAGACTCCTACTGAGAAGAGGGTTAAGTTGGATGCTTATATTTTATGAGGATCAAAGATGCACTGGTGGGACGTTCAGGCTCGGACTAGGCAGGTAGAAGGAATTGTATGGAATGAATTTTTGGAGAAGTTCCTAGAGAACTTTTATCCAGAGACACTAAGACAAAAGAGAGAAGATGAGTTCATGCTGTTGACTCAGAGTAGCATATATGTGATAGACTATGTTGGCCTCTTTACTAACTTACAGTTATTTTCTCCATCACTGGAATGGGATGAGGCATCTATGGATAGGAATTTTTAGGACTTGATTAAATGTGAGATTATCTCCCAAGATAACATGTTTACACTAAATTATTTTTCCGAAGTGGTAGATCAAGCTCTCATATCTGAGGGGAACTTGAAGGAGGCTTCCATTGGAGGAAAGGTGGTTTCTACAAGACAATAAAAAGGTATGTATTCCTAGGGTATGAAGTGTCACTATGATAATGTTGACCAAAAAAATTTATAGAAGAGTGGATAGGGGGAAGGATCAGTTACTCAGGATCTTACTCGAGTGCTTTATTACTAGTGTGGTAGGACATGACACTTTCATAGAAATTGTCCCCAACCACTGATAGAGTGTCGAGATTGTGGCAGGATGGGACATCTACAGAGGTTCTATAGTACCTCACAATAGATGGGTAGTGATGGAGAAGCTAGGCAGAACCAGAGTGTGGGAAGGGGATCTTCTAAACTATAGCAGTCTAGAAGTTATTATTCTATTGGCCATGGAGGTAAAGGTATTGGACGTGGTGATTTTGGGAAATAACGCTCATATCTGTAGAGTGGTGCAGCTCAGAGGACTCAAACTATATTGAAAGGAAGATTGTTCAGCCTACAATGATGGATAGTGAGGCTGGACCATCAATAGTTACATGTACTATTCTTATAGCTTCCATGATAGATAGTTCCTTATTTGATAGGAGTAGCTCCCATTAATATCTATCTGCACAACTTGTGAATGGGTTTAGTCTTGAAGTGGAGTTTGTTAGTGGGGTTATGATGATCAATACACGATTGGATGTATGATTGAGGGATATCTATTTATGAAAGGTCTGTTCTCTCGATTATGGGGAGTATTGTTTTCTATGGGATCTTTACATTCTAGATATCTCCAGATTTGACCTAATTAAGGGTATAGAATGGTTAGTAGCATCCCGAGCCCACATAGACTATTACCATAGGAGAGTGACTTTTATGTATCCTAAGAGTGATAATTATATTCACAATTAAGAATGGGATATCAATGAGGATCATGTAGGGACAATTCATTAGAAACTGAGGGAGCCTACTGCCCAGGTTTCTATTATCTTGCTAGATGATGGGGGTGTAAAGCATGGTGTCTTTCCACCAAGTGTGGATAGGTTTTAGGATGTGGTTCCTAAATTATTTTTAAAGATTCAACCTAAGAGATATGTGGAGTTTACAATTGAGCGCATTCATGGGGAATATCTGGTTTATATTTCACCATACCGAATGGAACCAATAGAGATTCATGATCTCAAGTTTAATTTCGGAAGATTTTATTGATAATGGGTTTATTCATCCATGTACGTCGCCTTGGGGTTCTCCATTTTTGTTTTCTAGGAGAGCTGAAGAGACTATATGCTTATGTATTGATTACTAAAAGTTGAACTAGATGAAAATGAATAACATGTATCCTCTTCCATTTATTGATGATCTATTTGGACAATTGAAGGGAGATTGTGTTTTCTCTAAGATTTAATCGATATTGAGGTGTCATAAGTTGAGAGTTCAACTGTCTAATATACCTCAGACTACTTTCAGAAGTAGGTATGGACTTTATGAGTTCTTCACAATGACATTTGGGTTGGAAAACAATCTTTTAGTGTTTATGTACTTGATGAACCAAATATTCCACCCTTACCTAGATCAGTTTGTAATTGTGTTCATGGATGACATCTTTCTATACTCTAAGACTCATGACGATCATGCCCAGTATCTTGACATCATCCTGAGTACATAGAGAGAGAATATACTATACACCAAGATATCTAAGTGTTAGTATTGGATCTATTAGGTACACTTCCTAGGCCACATAATCTTATAGAAAGGTCTTTTAGTGTACCAGAATAATGTTCAGGCAGTGGTTTGTTAGGATCATCCCAAGAATGTTTTCCATATCAGTATTTTTTTGGGACTAGCGGGCTATTATTAGAGATCCATCATAGAATTTTTCCATTTGGTAACACCACTTTTCGGCTTGAATAAAAAGGGAATAAAGTTTTATTGGTTTGGAGAATGTGTGAATTCTTCCCAGGAGATTAATACGCATTTGATAATGAGACCAATCTTGATCCTACCCAAGCCAGGTCAGGAGTATACATTGTTTTTTGATGCTTCTGGGATAGGGATTAGAGAAGTTATGATGTAGGGAGTTCGATTTGTAGAATATAGGTCATCATAGTTGAGTACACATTAATGCAACTACCCTACACACAACCTCAAGTTGGCTACAGTAGTTTATTCTTTGAAGTGTCAACGACATTATCTAATGGGTGAAAATTTTACTATGTATACTGATCACAAGAGTTTAAATTATATCTTTTCATAATGATATTTGAATCTATATCAGTGGATATGGGATGAGTATATGCATTCATTTGACTTTAACCAAGAATATATTCCTAGAAAGGGTAATAGATTCATTGATGATTTCAGAAAGAAAATTTAGACTCAGGTTTTTTAGGATTCTCTTATTGAGTGGAAGATAATGACTCCGCTAGCTAAGATGCATGTTGTGGTTCAGGATACCTAGGATAAGATGACTGTCATATCAATTTTAATGGAGTCTACACTTTTGATCTAGATTAGTGATAGAATATATGATGACCTTAAGTGTTTATCCCTGTGGTAAATCCTTAAAGGTGGGGATTCACCTTCATATTAGACCATATATGTGGATGAAATAATTTATTCCAGGAATTGGGTTGTTGTGCTTATGATCATGTGGGAGGAGTGGATGCATTAATTTCATTCCTTGAAGTGGGCATTACATCTAGGTGTGACCAAAATATACTATTACCTATAATAATAGTATTGGTGGATGGACATGAAAAAGGAGATAGTAGGGTTCATGACATGATACTACACCTATCAACTGGTGAAGGCTGAGCATCAATGACCTGATGATTTACTAGGAATGTTTCCCATTTTAGAATATAAGTGGGAAAAATTACCGAGGAATCCATGGTGGGTCTTCCAAGGATTCCTCAGAAGAATGAAGATATTTGGTTTATAGTAGATCGACTAAAGAAATCAACACATTTATTATCTATAAAGAAGACTTTATCTGTAGATCAGTTAGAATATATATATGTTTGAGAGATAGTCCATCTTCATGGGGTGCCGTAGAGTATATTCTTAGACCATGAATCATGTTTTACATTATGATTATAGATGGTATATAAAAAGTCACTTGGTATATAGGTTTTACTGAGTATGAATTTCCACCCACAGACAGATGGGAAGTCAGAACACACTATACAGGTGCTTGAGGATATGCTTCAGGCATGTTTCCTAGATTTTGTGGGTCTTTGGTGAAGCACCTAGAATTGGTTTAGTTTTACTATAATAATATTCATCTAGAAACTATACATATAGAACTATATGAGGATATTTATGGTAGTACATGAAAATAAACTCTATGTTGGATTGAGGTAGGTGAGTTAGAGCTGTTGGGGCCAATTCCAGTGTAAGATACATCAGAGAACATTCAAATAATTTGAAATCATATGGATATATATTAGAGTATATAGTGGTTTTATAATGATAAACATCAATGACCCCTATAGTTTACAAAGGGTGATCTTGTTTTCCTTCAGGTGTTTCCTAGATTGGGTCACCGTAGTATTCATAGGTAGATCAATTCAGTGCCTAGGTTTTTTGGACTGTTTGAGGTTATAGAAAGAATTAGGCCAGTGGCATACTGATTGGATCTTACAAACAGGTTCAATGTTATTCATGATGTTTTACATATGTCATAACATCAATGGTATCACCACAAAACTTCTCTTATGATCAATGTGGATGATGCTTATATTGAGAATGATACTTCCTATGAGAAGAATCTGATATTTGTGTTGGATCATATTGATAAAGTGTTGCTAGGAAAGATCATGCCAATAGTTCATGTATTGTGGAAACAAGGGAATGTGTAGGAGGAAACATGGGAAAGAGAAGAAGATATTTAGTCTTAGTGGCCAGACCTTTTTACCTTTGAATCTTAGAGATGATTAGGAGTATAGATCAGGGATGAGATATTATAAGGTGGGGATATTGTAAGATTACAACCTTTTCTAGATATGTCTTGAGCTTGTCTTTTTGGAAATGTTTTTCTTTTTTTGAGTATACATTGTTCGGGTTTAATATGGGTGAATTTGAGTGAAATTTGAAAGTTTTTACAGTTATTTTAGGAAGTGTACGGTTGGATCATGGTTTTCCCAAACCGTGTGCCCTGCCCTAGAAAACTGTGAAACCCCTGGCAGAGGGGGATTTCATGGTTGGTGCATAGTTTACAAAACCATGCACCCTTTTAGTAGTAACTATGTGATACCCCTAGGTTAGGTTCATGGTAAGGGTAAACTATGCACCCCAAGTTGGAAACCATGAACGTGGGATTTTAAACCCCTAGAAATTGGATTAAAACTTCCTAAACCCCCAGACTTAACCCTAAGTTGACCCAATTCAACCCTAACTCATTCCTCTCATTTTTAGAGGACTCTACATGAATTCATAGAGATCCAGAACACTGTTATTGATGAATTTAAGTCCAGATTAAAGAATATTTACACATATTGATAATATATTCTCATCCCGTCTAGTTTCCTCTCTCTATCGTCTCTCTTTCTAGATTAAAAGGGAGTGGTTTTACTCTATTAGTATGGGTTTGGATCTAGGTTTTCTTTAATTTAATCCATTTGATCTTGGATCTAGGTTTTAGATCAATATCTAATTCTTCATTGTGTTCTTGATCATTCTGCTTCAATTAGGGATTTATGTTGGTGAGAATTATTTATAAAATTGATGTTGGTGGTCTAAATTTAATTCTCGTAGTCTTGAATTCCAATTGCAGTCATGTCTTGTGAAATTTCAATTGGCATGTTTGAAAATTTAATCTTGAATTGAATAAATTAATTGATTAATTAATTTATAGAATCATGGAATTGAATAAATTAATTTTCTATGTGATCATAAAATGAGTTGAATATGGGAAAATTGAATTATCATAATTATGGTTATGCAATTGGTGGAATTTGATTAATTAATTGGTGAATTAATTAAAGAACTGTTGTGATTGTGTAATTGATGAGAGATTGGGGTTGTGTGATTTTTCAATTAATGTGTTTATGAATTAATTGATAATGGGTATTAATAGATGTTTGGATTATCCTTGAAGGGTCAAGGATTTATATGATTAAAAGTTGATAAATGGTTTAATAATGATTTTTTCATATCATTAGAGATCAACTAAAGTGATGAACTTTTGAATGTTGCTAAATTGAAATTGTATACCATGATGTGGATGTTTAATAAAAATATTAATGATGATTAACCTTACTGAATGATATGAATGTGTTATATGTGATATTGTAATATATGAGATAGCAAGTATGAGATAGGGACCGAGGCTCCAAACTCCGATGTGACATTGATGCATGGGACATGGACTGAGCCTCCAAAGACCCATATGTGATTATTATGATATGGGATAGGGGATAAGTCTAAAAATACCAATATGTGATAAATTAGTGTGGTATAAGGATATAGGATCTAAAAAACCATATGAGATAGCAAGTGTGAGAGAGGGACCAAGGCTCCAAACACCCATGTGACATTGAGGTGTGGAATAGTGAAAGAGGCTCCAAATACCAACAGGGTGTTAGACATGATGTTCTATGCCCATGAGATTAGCATTAGACTTTGGTTAAAATTTTCCATGATATGAATTGAAATGATAAATTATAATAATGGTATTGTGATATGTGATATCCCTTGGCAATGGTTCAGACTCTTGCATGGGCCAAAGCAGGTATTAATAGCATGTGTGTCATCTTGAACTCGAGGTTTTATGTCGTTAATTAAAGAATAATTGAAATATGATAACTATTTACTTATGTATTGGACTTTATTATTTATACAACATACACTATTATATAATGTATATTGTTTTAAACACCATTGGTGGTGACCTACTAAGTTGAACTCACACCCTACTCAGGCCGCCTGATCGGTACCAGAATAGACTTCATGTTTGTAGTATAAGATAAGGGAAGGATCCCTATATTAGATGGATTATTTGGGAAGTATCATGGACAAAGGAACCAAAATTGGTGTCGGGACCCACTTGGGGGATTTTTTTGTGTCATTATTTTGGTTTTTTATTTAGGCAGTTGACACTTATTTAGCATGTCATATCTACTATTTTACTTTGGATATTGTATTCATGTTTTGGTTATCATGTGATACTTTTTTGTCTGGTTATTAGTTATATCATTTGGTTATTGTTTATTTATTTTCTCTATTGTGATACTTTGATAAAGAGGGTATAGTCTCCCCATTATCAATATTAGACCCTCGCTACTAGTAGGTAGCCTCTGGCATACAGGGAGGCTTGCCTGAGGTCACGTAACTGACTGGTTTAGGGCTTCGGTGTGTGGAACTTGGGTCAATATGTTACATTCCTACACACCAAAAATGAATTATTGATCGTTGTAATAAATTTTCAAGATAATATAATCTCATTTACCCAGTTTTGGTTATCTGATGTGCGTTTTACACTAAAATGAAAATTTTATTTTAAAAACACACACTTGGAGTCATACCAGTCACATCATGTGTTAGATTAATATGTGGTCGATTCCTACATGTCTCAAATGAATTATGGATAATTTTCATAAATTTTAAAAAAAATATGATCTTGTTTTATTAGTTGTATGTATGTGATACACGTTGTAAACTAAAAATGACACTTATATTAAAAACACACACTTTGATTCATAGTGGCCACATCATATGTCAGATTGATATACAATCTATTTTCACACATTTCAAACAGATTATGGATCATTTTCATTTGTTTTGAAAAAAAATTGAGCTCGTATTATAGGTTCTAAAAATGTGACATATGTTTTAAACTAAAATGTCACTTTTATATTGAAAAAATGAACTTTGAGTCATAATGACCACATCATGTGTTGGATTGATGTGTGACTAATTTGTACACGAAAAAAATTAATTATGGATAATTTTTCAAAATTATCAAGAAAATATGACCTCATTTAATAAGTTTATGCTATCTGACATGTGTTTTAAACTAAAATAAAACTTTTAAATTGAAAACGAAAACATTGAGTCATACCGGTGACAATGTGTATTGGATTGAGATGAGGATGAATCCTACATGAAAAAAAATTAATTAATTAATTAATTACTAAACTTTTAGGACAATCGAAGCTTGTTTACTCATTTTTGTTTATGTGATGCTTGTTTTACACTAAAATGACACTTTTATATTGAAAACGGGTACTTTGATTCATATCAACTACATTGTATGCTAGTTTATTTTACAATCAATTATTACATACCCCAAATGAATTATAGATCATTTTCTTAAAGTTTAAAAATAATATAAGATTTTTTTTTCATTGTTGTCTATGTGATGTGAGTTTTAAACTAAAATGACACTTTTATATTAAAAACATGCACTTAGATTCATACTAGCCACATCGTTTGTCAAATTGACATGAGTTTTATTCCTACACATCAAAAATATATTATGGTTCATTTTTTTTTCAAAAAATATGAGATCATTTTTTTGATTTCGACAATACAACACCTATTTTATACTAAAATGACACTTTTATATGAAAAACATGATTTTAGAGTCACACCGACCACATTGTGTGTTGGATTGATGTGTGGTCAATTATAATATTCAAAAAGTGAATTAGGGGTCATTTTTATGAATTATAAAGACAATTTGATCTCTTTTACTTAGTTTTGACTATGTGATGCACATTTTAAACTGAAATGCCACTTTAATACTAAAAACACACACTTTGAGTCATACTAACTACATCCTATGTTGGATTCATGTGTGATTTATTCCCATATGTGAAAAACAAATTATAGATCATTTTACTAATGTTTCAAGACAATATGAGCTTTTTTACTACGTTTTGGCTATGTGACACACATTTTACACTAAAATGAATATTGTTTATTGAAAACATGCACTTGGAGTCATGCTAGCCACATCTTGAGTTGAATTGATGTGCGATCAAATCCTACATGTCAGAAATGAATTATAGATTAATATCATAATGTTTGAAAATAGTGTGAGCTCATTTAATCATTTTTAACTACGTGACGCACGCATTACACTAAAATGCCACTTTTATATTAAAAAAGTGAACTTCGATTCATAATGGCCACATCATTTGTCAAATTATTGTGTGTTCAATTACTACACATATCAAATGAATTATGGACTTTTCTAATGTTTGAAAACAATACAATATTTTTTTATTGGTTTTGGCTATGTGACATGCATTTTAAACTAAAATGACACTAATGTTGAAATCATGAACTTCGAGTCACATTGACCATATCATGTGTTGGATTGAAGTGCGGTCAATAACTACATGCTAAAAATGAATTATGGAACATTTTTTAATATTTTAAAGACAATTTGATATTGTTTTATCAGTTTTAGAAATGTGGTATGAATTTTAAACTCAAATGACTTTTTTTATATTGAAAAAACACATTTTTGAGTCATAACAGCCACAGCGTGTATTAGATTGATGTGCAATTGATTCCTACAAATCAAAAATAAATTATATATCTTTTTACCATAGGTTGAAAATAATCCAAGATTTTTTTGTCTCAATTTTAGCTATGTGATAGATGTTTTTCACTAAAATAACACTTTTATATTGAAAAAACACTTTTAGTCATACTGAACACATCATGTGTCTGATTGATGTGCAGTCAATTAGTACATGTCAAAAATGATTTATGTATAATTTTAGTAAATTTTTAAAATAATAAAATCTTATTTTATTAGTATTTTCTATGCAAGACCTGTTTTAAACTAAAATGACATTTTTATATTTGAAAACACACACTTTGAATCATTCCAGTCACATCATGTGTTAGATTGAAATGTAGAGGATTCCTACATATCAAAAATGGATTATGGATCATGGTCAATTTTTTTTAAAATAATATGATCTCATTTAATTGGTTTTTAGAATGTGAGATATGTTTAAAACTAAAATGAAACTTTTATATTGAGAACATGAAATTTGAGTCATACCTGCCACATCCTGCATTGGGTTGAATTGCGGTCAATTCCTAAACAAAGAAAAATGAATTATGTATTTTTTACAAAATTTTAAATACAATTATAGATTTTTTCTTAGTTTTGAACAAGTGACATACGTTTTAAACTATGATGACACTTTCATATTGAAAACATAGACTTGGAGTCAAACTGGATGGCTTATGTGTTAGATTAACATGAAACTGATTCCTTTACTCCAAAAATTAATTATGGATAATTTTAATAAATTTTAAAAATTATTCAAACTTTTTTTCTTAGTTTTGGATCTAGGACGTGTGTATAAAAATAAAAACCTTGTATATATCAACTGATGTCTCAATATTTTCAATTTGGAACCTTGGTTCAACTTCCTTCACAATTAATTCCTTGTTTCTACTTTGAGAATTGGATCAGGATATGGGAGAGGCATATCTATTATTATTTATAGTATCATTAATTGTTATGTGTTTGGTTGAATAAACTGTGAAATTAAAGGAATTCATCTTGGTTCTTCATTATGGAGGTGTAGCTGATTATAATAGATTCCAATCTATTTTTACAAACTCATCGAAAGAAAGAAATACACATGAAGAAAATGATGAGGCTAGAAGCATGGAAGTACATTCCTTGAAAGTTATTAATATGTCTTAAAATTTGTGGGTAGAGGCATCCTTGACCCATTTCCCTCTCTCCATTATCTCAGTTGTAACCTTGAAGTCCAATCTATCACGAGCAAGGAAATCTTTGGACATGTTACTAGCTATTCTAGAATCTGTAGAACATAAAACTTAGTGATAAGTCTCCTTGATAAATAACTCAAATATTTCTTACTTTACAGGTTTATTACCAAAGAATCTTTTAGTTTTTACCAACTCATTCAAACCCCTAAAGGAAGGAAATTAGTGAACATTTGAATTATATTTTACAAAAAATATTTTCTAAAGCATTAAGATACTAATGATTCACATCCAAAATGAATATTTAATTTCATAGTTTTTACTATATCAAAGAAATAATATACAATCACCTCAAATTGATGTTGGAAAAGTTTTTAACACCACGTACTCTTCCCACTCATCTCTAGACAAATTTAATTCTTCATTTGAGTACTTAGATTTTTCACAGTCCTTATAGTACTAAAAAGAAAGACAAAGAATTTATTAAAAAATTTTTTTATTGAAATTGTAATTACCTTTAAAAAATACTTATTTTGGGAGACTATTTTGTTTATGGTATATAATATCTTTCATAAATTTAAAAACCTAATATTTAGAATCATTTTTTTATTTTTTTCAAACACTATCGAAACATTGTACAAAATAAGTAAATTGTTTTGAAATATGTTTTAATTGTTAAAACATAGTATAAATACCTTAAATTGATTCCATTTGAATAAATTCATAGGCTTTTTGTTTCCAGTCAATAACCTCATACCATGATTTAAACATAATTTATAGATCACCCTATCATAACAAAATTCATGTTAAAACAAAAACAAAAACAAAAAAATATAATTTTAATTTTATCTACAAATTTTTTATTAAAGTGAATTAAAATTTAACAATGGAAATCATGTGTAGTTAAATTATTGGAAATAAATGCTTTGGATATCAAAAATAAAAATTCAAGGCATCTAAATTGATTGTTATTAACATCTGGTGCTTCAAAAAAAATAAAAGAAAAAAAGAAAAACATATTTAATATTATTTGATTTTAGAGTTTTATCCCTAAATTGTAGGAATAAAGTGGTTTATGTAATCTATTATTTTATTTTCAAATTCCATTATTATGTTATATTTTTTTCATTTCAATTTTTTTGACTCCAAATAATCTTTTTCTATAAAAATGATATAGGTATTTTTAAGGGCCCAGATCCTAACAGCCCTTCCCTTTGCGAATTTTGGGTGTTGGAGATACCTAGATGACGTTTCATGATTTTTGAAGGGTTTTCGGAGGAAAAATGGGATTTATAATACCAAAAATGGAATATATGAAACATGAAATTATATTTTTCATAGTAAGGGAGGTGGCTATGGTGTGGTAGAACTTGGTTACGGTATAGGGGAGATCATGGAGGGGAATAGGGACACTTCCTTTTTAGTCATGGCTACATCGTGGAAAGGAGTGTCTGGTGTAGTGGGGTTTTTGGGCTACTTATAAATTAGGTTAATCTACACTTTTCGGCTTAGGTTGTGGCATAGCCTCCCTATCAGCTAAGGGGGTTCTACAACATGGTGTTTCGGGATACATAGTGTCCCCTAGATCCTCTTTAATTATATATTACCATGGAACCTAGAAACAAATTTGACTAAGTGTGGCTATGACATGGTCCTTCATATTGCACTATAGAACACCCTGTGTCGGCCGGTTCTATAGCGTGGTCTAATTGGATACTATGTGGTCTCCTAAAAATAATGTTTTCCTATAAATACCACCCTAGGCCTTCGAACCGAAATATTTCTTACTTTTCTCCTTTTAACCCTAGGTGAACAAGATTCATACTTAAGGGACATTGAATCCTCTTTCAAAAGGGATTGATCCCTGACTCCTATAGATTAATATGTGGTAATCCAAGGTGAGTTATACCTCCATTTTGAGTCGGTTTTATTCATTTGTTCTCAATTCCCCAAGATACTTCTTTCTATTCTTTGTAAATTGATCTCTATAAATATAATGTAGTTTTGTTTGTAATTTTCCAATGTTTTTATGCCACAAAGTATTTTTAGGATCATAGTTTCTTCATGAGAGAGGTGATACAAAATTTGTGACGATGATTCATTCTTGTGTGAGAAACATTAACACTTTTGAGGTAGGGTATTCATTACTTCTCCTTTTATATAAGTGAAATAGTAATTTATTCATGATTTAAACCTTTGTATGGTAATGGAATTAACCTAATAAATATTTAATTGGATTAAATAATGGAATTGGTGATTGTATATTGATGTGCTTTCCAAAGTGATAACGGTTTGCCTCATGTTTTTCTATATAGTATGATATCTATGTTATGATATGTTTAGAATGTTATTATGGTTGGTTTAACATGTTTAAATTAGTAAAGAATGTTAATGAGAATAATTAAATTGGTTTTCTTAAAGAATTAAATAATAGGGGTCCTTAATGAACCATTATTTCTTATAATTTGATGGTAATCAAATTGATGGGTCCATGTGTTGATGGAATTGCTGAAGAATATGAAGCATGTTAATTATTAATGATGATAACAATTAGAGGAAAATTATTTGATAATTATTATTCTAAAAAGATTGATATGTTTTGAAAATTCTAGAGGGAATTTTTAAATAATTAGATATATTGTTTTAACTGATGACTTAGGTTTCCCATAGTTGGAACCTGTGAATAAAGAATTGGAAATTCAAGATGAAATAAAAAATAGTTGTTTGATAAATAAAATGTTTTGGGTTTGGAGTTCCCATTTTCTTATAATGGATGGAAAACGTGTGTTGGGGGCCTTAGGAGGACATTTTCATATGAAGATTGAATATGTTGTTTTACAAATTATATTTACTTATTGACAATGCTTGTTTGTTGATACCTTTTGTGTGCTTTAGATGTGATCCTTTCTATGTGATGTGATATGAGCCTGGGATAGACAAGTCTTGGATAGCTGATGAGATATGGGTGTGTAGGCCCAAGGTTGTGGAAGGAGTTAATGTTTGAGATGGTGGGATGTATGGGGATATGGATGATGGGTGTCGGGGATGACACCAAAGATGATGGAATGAGTTGAATATGATATTACCTATTTATGTGATAAAGTTGGATGCTTTCTTGATATGAATATGTTTAATGTTCAGATAGTCAGGTTGCTTCTTAATATAAATTCCTTTACCCACTAATTGAGGTCGTTGGATGTGCTTGGTTATACATCTCTCTTATGGTAGCATTTGATGTTTCATTATGTACCTAGATTTATGGAATGGTAATAATGTTTAATGAATTACTTAACCCATGGGGTTGGTGTTTCTATAATGAAAATGAGATAATCTTGAGAAAACAAGTACTTAGTTTGGATTATGCCTGGGGGCATGGGATTGGATTGATGGTTATGGTAATGTAATCAGACTGTTTTTAATTAATGGTAATGAATTAATTAATGAAAGTAAATGTTAAAAAATAATTAATTAATTTAATATATCTCTTTAAAATGAGTCTTTTCTTATAGGTTATCTAGTTCTCAGTGGTGGTAGTTAGGAGTATGAGTGACATTAGATACACCTGAGTTTAAGAAAATGTTATCCCATAGTGTGGTTGTGGGATATATTATATCTTGTATGTTTTTTGATTTCATATGCTACCCCACCCATGTCATCTAGGGTGACTAAAACACAGTGGACTCTAGGAGGGTGTTTCCCCCAATACCCTAGTGGGAGGATGGATGGTTGACTACCCCCACTAGCCCTTCTATATTCTCTTAGTAGTATTATGTACTGGTATGAATGGTGGTTAGTATCCCATATATGTATGTATAGGTATGTAGTGTATTTTGGTCATTTCAAACATATGTGTCCCCAGATATAGTATCCAAAGGAATATAATAGGTATGAAATGTATGGGTTGTGATGGCTTGAGGTAACATACTTGATGTATGGGATTTGATTTCTTGATGTATAATACCTGATGTATGATACACGTCATATAGGATGTGGGGGATCCTGAAAACAACTTGGTTATTATATATAGAGATTTGAATGGGATGATGTGATGATGTGATGTATGAGGTTCATGTTGTGATACTTATCCCATGTGTCTTTGGGATGAATGTCTTTTGGAGAGATATAGATCATGATGTGCGACATTAGGGAAGAGAGAAAAACTAGTGGGGATGTAGTAGCTGGGTAAACATGATGTTTTATTACTATAATACATGATCAATTGTATGAGATACTTGGTGAGAGACAACTATGGTGTGTATGAGGAGATATTATATCTGTTTTGGTGATTAGTTAGTTTCACTTGATGTACACTAGGATTTAGTATGATTTCTTGATATTTTACTTGAGAGAAACTAGGGACGATCCTACTGAGTATAATGTTATACTCACATAACATATATATAAAATATTCTTCATGTTAGCATGATTAGGTTGGAGATCAGTCTAGATATTACTAGATCATGGTTTTATAGAATTTGTTTGGGCTTCATGGTCACTGTTGAGTTTACCTTTTTGTACTCTTAGTTTTTCTATGAGTTGTTTTAGTACTAAATGACATTACATGTATTCACCTAGGATTTATTTTCTCTATCTAAGTAGGTGTTGATTGGTATATCTATCTTATCTCTCTCTTCTACATGTTTTTATATAGCGTAATGCCTCCCATTTTAAAGCTTATTATACCCTCAGTGCTAGTCAGTAACCCAGGACCTACTAGAGGTGGGTCTTGGGTGGTCACCATCTCCCTTCTCTAATTTCTAGTCTATGAGGGGTACTCTTTGGGGGGAGGGGGTCATGAAAGAGTGGAATCAAAGGTTTAGTTTGAGGTATAGGATGAAGTTTGGAGTTAGGCACATGTGATATTTCCTGGGTTAGTATGGAAACAATGTCAGCTAAGTTTAGTGAGTGATGTAAACATGAGAGAACATATGAGACAAGTGTATTTTCCCTCCTTATGGTCTGATTCATGAACTTTAAGTATAATGATCCCACTAAATTAAGTGATACTGGTTGTGGGGGTAGAGACCTAGGAAAGGATCATACATTATTCTTCTTTGTGTTGGTGTTTGAAATGGGTAGACCTAAGGATAATTTAAAACTTCAAATAATTGAATGAATGAATTAATTAATGTTAAATATTATATATTTTATGTTTAAGAGTCGCAAACCATTTGTTCTACTTGCATGAATGGATCTAGGTCAATATCCTTATCAGATTCGCACTAAATATATTCAACAGGATGTTCCAGCTTATTTCCACAAAGTATAGGATGACGAAGATGATAGATGGAGGAGGAAACTCTAAGAGTTTAAAATATAGAATATATAGAATTATGAGGGATCCATTTCAGAATCAGTCAAAGAAGACAAGTCAGAGGACCTAGAGATCACTATTAGTTTGATTCATGATCGGAATGAGAACTTGGTTTGGTTGGTTGTGACAATGCTACATAGAGAATTGAAGTTGTGGTAGATGTTATTCCTTAGATATTATGAGGATTCATTAGTCTATTGGGATTCGTTTAGGGACCTGTTCTGAGAAGAGTTTATTTATTTGACCATAACGGTGGCTAGTCGCTAGGAGATGCTTACCCTTCGACATGGGAGTTCCATTGTGTAGGATTTTGGGATCCATTTTAGGACCATTCTATAATATTATTTAGACCTATTTACAGATAAAGAGGTCAGAAAAAGGTATTTTAGGAGGCTTTTCATCTACATACATAACTATAGATCACTCTATTTATATTTTTGACTTATCTCAAGGTGTTTATGAGATAATGGGTTATTATGAGGATGTTGGGCCAAACCAGATCATCATGATAGGGGAGTTTTCAAGATTCCTCATGAAGCAGAGCTGTGGTCTGGGATTCCCAGCTACCTAGACAGAAGATTTTTTGGCCAATAAAGGGCAGGTCCCATCCCTCATAATCTCATCTGTCTAGGTGTGGAGTCTCTCACAACTATGCTGATGGATTTGATGTGTGTTATAGAGGATGATTTCATCAGTAGTAAGAGTGCTTGACTTTTTGAGTTGTTAGTGTGTGCTAGGTGTTCTACATCAGGTTCCTTCATTGAGGTAGTTTCAACCAATGAAACATTACTAGGGAATTTTAGTTTGGGATCAGTAGAGAGTAGATGTGACAGGTAGAGGATAGCACCAACATGCTCCTCATACTCATAGATTAAAGCGCAACCATGGAGGTGGTCTTCAATAGGGTCATAGTGGTCATGTAGAAAGTCATTATAAGATTCATGATCTAGTTTTTCTAAAGAAGATTGAACTAGACATCATTTAAGGTACCCTTTTCTTATTTTCCGCATGAGTGTATACTTTGTTTTATTCAGGATATACACACTCTTTCATATCATCTAACCTTTTCTATGCTTTGGGACTATATTTGGAGAAGATTCTAGTGCCCTTGTATTGACTGTGCCTATTGGAGGTCGGGCATATTAGTTTTAAGTATGTAGAAACTATGAGCTTGTTTTAGAGAAGCGCTACTTTTTGGAAGACTTCCAATGTTTACAGATATAGCCATAATACATCATCCTCGACATGGATTAGATGTATTTAGTGCAGGATATCATGGATTTCATCAAGAGAAAAGTTTTAATCTTTGATTAAGATGGATATGAATTAGTGTTCATTGGATAGTGAGAGCCTTGGATGGGTTAGAGACATATTCCATCCTCATCATCCTTAGAAGTGGAGATGATCATGAGTTCATTGAAGTTTCAACCATTAGTGTTTCTTTGGATTTTATAAGAGTACCCTGATGTTTTTACTAGGGAGGTTGTGGATTTACCCCCTTGATGATATATTGAGTTTGGGATTGATCTATATTTAGGATTTTCACCCATCATGATGTCATTGTATAGGATAATTCCATATGAGTTATAAGAGATACAAGTATATCTCATTGATTTGTTACAATGAGGTTTTGTTTGGTCAAGTGTGTCACTATGAGGTGTACAAATTTTGTTTGTGAAGAAGGTATATGGAATTTTATGAATTTTTATTGATCATAGTCACTTAAACTAGGTGATATTGAAGTGATTATATTCTCTTCCATGGATTTTTAATCTATTTGATCAGATGAAACAGGAAATTTGGTACTCAAGGATCGATTTGTAGCCATGATATCATCAGATATAGATAAAGGATGAGGATATTCTGAAAACCACTTTCATCTATCACCATGGGAATTATGAGTTTTTTTAATGTCATTCGGTGTGATTAATTATCTTTCCATGTTCATGGGTTTGATGAATGTAGTGTTTATGGACTTTTTGGATAAGTTCATGGTGGTTTTCATTGATGACCTCCTTCTGTACTTCATGTTTGAGAAGGAGTATGTAGAGCATTTGAGTGATATTTTGGGAGTTATTCATCATCATCGCCTATTCAAAAATCTATCAAATTTTGTGTTTTAGAATTTTGAATTTAATTTCTTGGAGTATGTGGTATCCTAATAGAGAGTATCTATAGACCCTTAAAAGATAGAGGCAATCATTTCTTGGGAAGCCCCAAGTATGTTGCAGAGGTGACAAGTTTCCTTGGTCTTGAAGGATATTATAGGAGGTTCATAACTAATATTTCTTGATTTTTAACTCCTATTACATCCTTGACAAGAAAGTATCAGATATCCTTGTGAACTTACTCATGTCAGGAAGGTTTTGAGTACCTGAAGGAGAAGTTGGTCAGAACTCTAGTCCTCTGTTTTCTAGTAGAGGGAGTTTAGTTTGAAGTTCTTAGTGATGCTTTATTCCATGGTTTCTCTTGTGTTATGATGCATTAAATATCAATTGTTTCTTATGGTTCTAAATAGTTATGTTCCCAAGAGCGTAACTATGCCACCCATGATCGTTATTTGGTAGTAGTTGTGTTTTCCTTGAAGTTGTGGTGAAATTACTTCATTAAAGAGCATTTTTTGGTTTTCACCAATCATAAGAGACTAAGGTATGTATTCTACCAGTGCAACTTGAACAAACTTCAATGACACCGGATGGAAGTATTGCATTATTTTGACTTTGAGATTTCATATTCACTATGAAAGGTAAATTTTGTAGCTAATTCACTAAGAATGAACTCACATTGTGATTCCATGCATGAATATATGGATTCCTATAGAGTAATGGAAGAAATCTCAGAGATTCAACTAGATATGGGAGAGGTTGGAGGGAGAGGTTATCTTTTATAGATGGAAGTGAAGTCATATTTGGGGTAGTAGGTGGAGGATTCCTAGAAAGAAAATTCTAAGGAGGAGGTCTGTAGGGACTGAGTTGTTTTTAGATATTCTCTTGATGGTTGTTCTGAGGATGAACAATACTGGGTGTTGTTTTAGGGAATGATTTTCATCCCATTGGGGATGTATGATATTTTTTTCATGATTTTCATATCTCATCCATTAAAGTACATCCAGGGGTGATGAATTGGTATCGATATTTGAGAGGTAATTTTTTTTATCCTAGATTGAATCATTCAGTTACAAAGTTTGTGACTCATTGTTTAGTTTTCCAGAAGGTGAAGGTTTATCACCTTGTTCCTAGTGGTTTTCTCCAGCCATTTGATGTTCCTCGGTAGAAGTGGGAGGATAAATAAAAGGACTTCATTACCAATTTTACTTGATATCTGGGAGTCTATGATGCTATATAGTTGATAGTGGTTAATTTTATGAAATCATCCCATTTTATAGAAATTGGGGAGTCAAGATTAGTGGTGTTTTTGTAGAGGCAGTATCTGGAGGATGTGGTGAGACTCCACAGAATACCAAAGGAGATCATATCTTATAATGATCTTTGTTTTATCTCTACGGTGTATATAGGTATCTATTATGATTTTGTCTCTCAAATTTTCTTTAACATTGCTTTTCATTCGCATATAAACGGTCATTCAAAGCAAACTATCCAGAATCTTGAAGACATGATTCATGCTTACATCCTATATTTTGAAGGTTTGTGGATAATACATCTACCATTGTTTCAGTTTTTTTACAATAATATTTTTCACTCCACCATTGGTATGGAACCTTTTGAATCTTTATACAACCAACCTTTCTCATCTCTGTTGTGCTGGATTGGGGTTAGGGAGGCTGTAAATACAACAAAGATGGTGCAGGTGATTCATGAGAGGATGAAAGTAGAATAGGATCATCATAAATCCAATTCATAACATATGAGGAGACCCCTATAGTTTAACATTGGATATCATGTGTTTTTAAAGGTGACTCATGATTGTGGGTAGAGAATTCTTGGTCATGGGAGTAAGCTTTCTATTTGGTTTATTGGGTCTTTCGAGGTGTTATCTCATGTTGTAGTTGTGTCATATTAGATAAAACTTCCCCCATAGATGATCTAGATACATGATTTATTTCATGTGTTATAGCTTCACCATTACCTTAATGACGACTCTCACATCAACGATTCGGGGGAGATCGATGATTTTGATGATGTGGCCTTTGGGGAGCAGCCTATGGAGATATAAGAATGCTAGTAGAAGGTGTTGTGTGGGCGTGCTATTCATTTTTTATATCCTATGGTGACATGTTGGTATGATGGAGAGTACCTATGAATGAGATTCATAGATATTATCTTACTACCCTAAGCTTTTTGATGTTTATCACTTCTCTTTTTATTACACTAGTCGTGGTTGTTGGACCTTTTTTTGGTTTATGAGATGGTTTTAACTTGATTACTTATTGTGTATTTTCTCTCATTTTAAAGTTATCTCTCCCCAATAGGGTGTTTTTTATATGTTTTTTTATGTTACACGCTTTTTCACTTTTTTTCTCTAAGTGAGGTAGTTGATATCCTATGTTCACGAGATCCATGAGAGGTATCTTGTGGGGTGGCTGTTCAGATGACCCCTTTCACTTTATTTCTCTCCGGGTTTGGTTTTTAATTATTTAGGATGATAAAGGTTTGATAGGTATTTGATATTGGGGACCAGATCCTGATATCCCTTAAATTTGTGAGTTTTGGGTGTTGGAGGCACCCAGAAGAGGTTCCATGATGTTTAAAGTGTGTTTGGAGAAAAAGGGGAGTAACACTGCCAAAATAGAATGGTAGTGGCGTGGAGGTATACGTTGCACCATAAGGGATGTTGTTACAGCATAGTAGAACCCAACTATGATGTAGGGGATATCATGGAGTAAAATAGTGCCATTTCCTTTGGCATGGGAAGGTGGATATGACGTAGCAGGGTTTTTGGGCTACTACCAAATAAGCGGTAGTTGTATTGTTGTGCTTGGGATGTGGCATAGGATCCCTATTAGAAAAGGGGGTTCTATGACATGGTGTTTAGGGATAAAAAAATCCTTTAGATCCACTTTAATGGGATCTAAGAATGTAACTCAAAACTTGATTTGTCCAAGGGTGGCTACAGTTTGGTCCTTCATGTTGCACCATAGAACACCATATGTCAACTGGTTTTGTGGTGTAGTTCATATGGTTATGCCATGGTCTCCTAAAAAGAATTTATGCCTATAAATACCCCCCTAAGGCCTTCAAACCTCATCCTTCCCAACTTATATCCCTCAAACCCTAGGTGAATTATAGTTATCCCTGAGGGTCATTGAAGTCTCCTTCAACAGGGATTTGTCCTTGAATCCTAGAGATTAATCTATAGTAATTCAAGGTGTGTTCCACACCTATTTCCTAGTAGGTTCTCTTCATTTGATCTCATTTCCTCCTTATTCTTTATTCCATTATTTTGAAATATATCTCCATCATTATAATAGAGTTTTTATTTTTCACTTTTCTAATGTGTTTGTGGCATGACATCTTTTGGAGATCATAGTTTATTCATGGGATAGGTGATTGGAAAAATACCACATTGATATATTCACATGTGGAGAATATTAATGATTTTGAGGCACGATATTCATTTCTTCTCCTTTTATTTACGTGAAATCATAAATTGGCCATTATTTATCACTTTGGATGGAAATGGAATGAACATAATAAATATTTAATCATATTAATGAATGGAATTATTGATCATATTTTGATGTGTTTTCTACCATGATAACGGTTTTACTCATGGTTTACTATATAGTGTTCTATCTATGTTATTCTATGTTTATAATTTTGTTATGATTGTTTTAGGATGTTTAAATTGTAAAATATTTTAAATCTAGTAAATTAAATTGGTTGGATTAAAGAATTAAAGAAGAAGAATTCTTAATAGACTATTTTTTCTTATAATTTGATAGTAACCAAATTGACACAAGTATTCATGTTAAATTAGATGTTTTCTTCCATGTCTTAATGGAATTGATGAAGAAAGAGAATCATGTTGATACTTTTTTATGATAATAATTAAAGGCATGTTAACAGAGAATTATTATTCTATAAAGCTTGATAATTATAGGAAATGCTATAGAGAATGTTTAAAGAATTAGATATATTTTTATAACTGATGCCTTAGGTTTCCCATAATTGAAACCTATCAATAATAATTCAGTTAATTCATGATGTAATAAAAATTAGTTTTTTTGATAAATAAAATACTTGGGGAAAGGAGTTCCTATTTACTTATAGAGGATAGATGCATTATGTTGTGGGTCGTGAGAGTCTGTTTTCATGTGAAGGACAACTGAATTGTTGTAGGAATAGATTTTCCAATTGAATATGATTTTTTCACTACCTTTTGAATGATCTGTATGTGAGTATTGTGATGCGATCTGATATGAGATTGGTATGGCTGAGGATAGGATGGCTGATGAGATATGGGGGGGGGGAGGTAGAAAGTTATGGTCGTAGTTGACGCCTGTGACAATGAGATGCTTGTAGATATGCATGATGGGTGTTGGGGATGACACTAGAGATGATGGAATAGATTGAAGATGGTCTTACTCATTGATGTGATTAAGATGGATGCTTGATTGATATGAATTTGTTGAAAGGTTGGATGGATAGGTTTCTTATTAATATTCATTCCTTTCTCCACTACTTGAGGTAGCTAGATGTGATTGGTTATGAATCTGTGTTGTGGTAAAATAGGATGTTTCCCAGAGTACCAATATTTATGGAATGGGAATAATTTTTAATAAATGACGTAACCCATGGGGTTGGGGTTGCAGGAATGAAAATGAGATGATCTTAAGAAACCATGGAATTTGTTTGGATTATGCCTGTAGGGCATGGATTTGGCTTGATTTTTAAGGTAATGTAATCAAAATGTTTTTAATTAATTGTAATAAATTAATTAATGAAATGAAATTTTTAAAAGGAAACAAGTAATTTAATACAGCTCTTTAAAATTCTTGTGTGATTATAGGATATCTAATTCTTAGCAGTGGTAGTCAATAGTCCAAGAGACTTTATCTGTAGTTGATTCTAAGACTAGGTTATGATTGTAGGGTGGTTTTGAGATATATTAAATCATGTATGTTTTATGATTTTATATGTTACCTCACCCATATTTGTTAGGGTGACTGACACCTTGTGGAATCTGAGATGGTTTTCCCCTAATATCCCGGGGGTGGATAAATGTTTGACTATCCCCTCTGGCCTTGCTCTTTTCTCTTGGTAGTATTGTGTGATGGTATGCACAGTGGTTAGTTTCCCATATATTTCTCTAAAGGTATGTAATAACTTGTTTTTATTTCACATAAAAATATCTATGGATATAGTATCCAAAGTATTGTTATAGGCATGACGTGTATGGGTTGTGATGGCTTGATGTTCCTTACTCGGTGTGTGGGTTATCATGGCTTGAGGTATAATACCTAATGTATGATTGATGTCATTAGGGCTGTGATGGATCTCAAAAGATACTTGGTTACTATATATGTAGATCTGGATGGGATTATATAATGATGTGATATACAAGGTTCATATTTTTATACTTATCTGAGGTGTCTTTGGGTAAGATGACTTTTGAAGAGAGATGGATCAAGACATGCGATGTTGGGGAAGAGAGAAAAACCAGTGGGGAAGTGCTAGTGGGGTAACCTTTTTATTTTATTATTAAAATAGATGATCTATTATATGAAACACTTAGTGAGGGATACCCATGGGGATACTAGAAACTTAGTATACATGTTAGGTGATGAATTAGTTTCACTTATTGTTCACTAGGATTTAATATGATTTCTTTATCTTTTATACAAGAGGCTCTGGGGAGGATCATACTGAGTATTTTTTTATGCTCACCCAATGTATATATAAACTTTTTTAGGTTAGTAGGTGAAGGTTGTTGATCGAGCTTAATATTACTAGCTCGTAGTTTTACCGGAGTTGTTTGAACTTCATGGTCACTGCTGAGTTTACCTTCTGATGCTTATAGTTTTTCATTTAGTTGTTTTAGAACTATATGACATTACATGTATGCAATTAGGATTTATATAATATATATTAGAAGTTGTTTGTCACAAACCAGCCTAGGTACCCTAGTAACACGATAACCAAGCCGACACTGAAATAGCCCGAAGGGCGTTCCTGATCCCCATGGATTGGTGACTATCACCAGACATCATATAAAAATAAAGAGGGACTGAATTTCCCATAAACATTGTGGAAGAAAGATAAAAAATTTTATTTATAAAAAAGAAACTCCACTAGGAGAAGTGTACTATAAATATAATAGGCATGAAAATACAAAGTAATATAGAAAAGTTCCAGAAAAATTGGAAGATAAATAAACCAATTCCCAAAAGATGAAAATCTCCAAGTCCACTGATCAACAACTAGAAACAATTCCAAGTGGTTCTTTAACCCAGCTTGAACCTGATGGAGGAAATCAACAAACACCCAAAGGCACATGTAGGGTGTGAGATAAAATCCCAATGGGGTCTCACCATGGATTTAATAATAAGATATCAATATTTAATTAACCAATTAAAGAGATTTCAATTTTCAAATAAATAGTTTTTGAAATTAAAAATAATATTTAAAAAATCATGATTTAGATTTAAAATGAAATAATTACTTTAGAAATTCATGCTTCACATTTGAACATTATGTAATATGTCTAAAAAGATGGATTAAGAAACCTTTTATATAAAATTATTTATATAAAATTCATAAGAAGTGTAAAATATTTTCAATAATGGAATACATTTATATATCATATATAAATAAGTGACCAACCTGGTTATCTTCTAAAAAGTACAATAGTTATAGGTTATGGGATACTCACACACTCATCTGATAAATCTAAATGTGTACACACATCCCTTGCCACTAGAAAGAGATGACTCATACATGTCCCACTGGGGAAGTAAGATGTGCTCACCAATATTTTTTTAGTGTTGTAAAACATCAATATATTGATAGAGAAATTCCAACCCAGCGTGCTTGTCCTAATAAATCACTAACCAACTAAGCTTTCATGTGTTCTAGTACAATTAAATGATGGGACATTTAATTTCTGAAACCCTAAAATATAATTAAATCCCATTCCCCATTTCAAAAATTCAAAATTTAAATTTAAAAACAAAATATGTTTTTAATCAAAAAATGCCATTTTATAAGATAAAACCATGAAATTTTTATAAAAAAAAATTTAAATACATTTTCACAAATTAGAATTTGAAATCAATTCACAAATAAACACCACAATTCACTTTCACAATTAAATTCAACAATTTAATTTCAAACAATTTAATTTCAAAAAATTAAATTTCAAACAATTTCCACAAATTTCACAACAAACCCCCAATTGAATGGAATTGGGGGTTTTCACAATTTTTCTATAAAACCCATTTCATAATTTAAATTAAACAATTTAAATTTCACCATTTTCCATAAACATAAACCAATTCAATGGAATTGGTTGTTTTTTCTAATTTCATGCAAAAATATCATTTTAAACCCAACATTCAATGGAATTGGGTTTTTTTCGACAAATCAATTGAAATAAATTTAATTGAAATTAATAAATTTCATTTAATTCAAACAATTAAAATTAAATAAAGAAATTTAGGATTAAAAAATTTTGGAATCATGAAGGAACCACCTACCTCGGGATCAATGGATCTCTAAATGCCAAACACTAATCAGGATTCATCAATGAAGAATGATGATCACAGAATATGGGAAATAAAAATAAAACTTAGGTTTAAGATCCCAAATAGAAGGTATTAGATCCAAAAAAACTGGGATCTATAGATCCCTAAGGAGGAGAGGAGAGAGATTGGGATATAGAGAATGAGAGGAGGAAACTAACTTGAAGGGGACCGACCACCATTTTTCGAGCTTCAAATAATTTTCGGTAGGGTTCCACGGGGCTTAGAACTGATCATGGGATCCACCAATGAAGGATAAATTGGTTTGGGGTTGTACTGGTCCATCAGGGACCTAAAAAAAGGGTTTGAGATTTTAAAACATAAAATCAGATTTGAAAAACTTGTATGCATGGTTTCCTAGGAAGATCTGCATGGTTTAAAAAAAAGTGTGGAATAACTATGAACCCACTTTAAATGGGTTTCATAGATTCTCCTAAGAGGGTGAACAGTTTTTCAAATCATGTTCAATCTATAAAGAACCCCACTAATGGGGGTTTTCATGGGGTTCTATGAAAGAGCACACAAATTGGGAAAACAGTGTTCCAACCGTTCACTAGCCTATAAAATTTCAAAACTTTTAAAATTTTCACATGATTCACCTATAAATGAAACCCATCTAAAGCATGGTAAAAATAGTAGATTTAGGAATACCTAAAAGAAATTAGAAGGATTTTACAACCTCCCCACCATAAAAACTTTTTGTCGCTAAAAATTCTACTGAAAATATTCTACGATAAAAAGATGAGACCACTGCTCTCTCATCAGTGTCTCCCTCTCCCATGTCTCATGATTATTAGAACTGTGATGCCGTAACACTCAAACCAAAGGTATCATCCTCACACAAAGTACCTTGGTTTCAGAATCAATTATCATGACTGGACATTCAGTCATAAATAAATCAGGTTCAACCTCAAGATCATGCTAGCTTAGAACATGAGATGGATTAGATAGATACATTTGCAGCTGAGATACATGGAACATGTTATGTATCAACATCATCTACGGTGCACGTGATAAGTGTTAAGAAACTTTTCCCACATACTCAACAACCTCAAAAGGTCCCACAAAATGAGGAGTAAGTTTCCCTTTCCTCTGAAGCCAGTGATGACCCAAACAGGGTGAAACTTTCAAGAACACTTGGTCACTAACTGAAAATTCCAACGGTCTATGGCAATGATCGATATAAGACTTATACTAGATCTGTTCCCTAAACATTCTATGATGAATCATCTAAATATTTTCCGTCGTCTCTTGGACCTAGCTCGATCCAACAAAGGAACGTTCACCAATCTCCAACCAACACAATGGAGATCTATAAGGGAGTCCATACAAGGCCTCAAAAGGGGCCATTGTGATCACATAATGGTAACTATTATTTTAAGAAAACTCAACCAGTCCCAAATGATTATCCCATGCTCCACCGAAGTTGAGAACATAAGTGTGAAGTGTATCCTCATGAATTTTTATAGCTCTTTCTATCTGGCCATCTGACTGTGGATGGTATGTCGTGATCAAAGAGAACTAAGATCCCAATGCCATCTGAAGGCCTATCCAAAAGGGATAAGTAAACCAAGGATCTCTATCAGAAACTATAGTAGATGGGACTCTGTGCAAATGAAAAATATCTTTCACATATAGATTTCCCAACTCCTAAACTTTGGTTGTATCATGAATGGGTATAAAGTGATCAAACTTGGTTAGCCTATTAATCACAACCCATATCACATTATTAATTATTTGGGTATGAGAAAACCCAACCATAAAGTCCATAGAGATCTCATCCCACTTCTAAGTAGGGACTAGAAGTGGCTGAAGAAAATATGAAGGTTTCTGCTACTTGGCCTTGACTTTTTGAAACATATAGAAACTAGACAAAAATTCAGCAATGCCCCATCTAATACCTAGAAACCAGAATTTATGCCTCATTTCATAGAACATCTTTGTGGTTATTGGGTGCATTGACCACTAGGAATTATAGAAATCTCTCATAATATCTTTCCTTACCACTAATGGTATGACAAAGAAATTCAAAAATCATAGAATTCCCTCTTTAGAGAACAACCACTCACCCATAGTCTCCCTACCATAAATAGATTATAAGATGTTATAAAACTCATTATCAAGATGATATTCCTGAAGAATCATCCAGAGAAGAGTGGAGGTCATCTGAACATTGTCCAAAGAAACCTTGAACCCTGATTCATGGACTCCAATTTGCAACTGTGCAAATAGATCCATCAAGTTCCACTCTTCTAAATATTCTTTCATAGCCTAGGTTGAGAGGTTACTACTTAGGGAATCTATGATGACATTCCCTTTCCATGGGGTGTAGGCGTTGTCGAAGTCGAAATATTTTAGGTACTCCACATAACACCTCAAGTTGAGATTCAAATATTTTTGAGATAAGATATAACTCAAGATCTTGTGGTCTAAAAAACACTGTAAACCTTTCTCTGTAAAGGTAATACAAAAAAATCTTAAGCACGTGAATCAAAACTTCAAGTTCAAGATTGTGGGTTAGATAATTCTTCTTCTGTGGCCTAAGTGAGAAGATCCATAAGAAATGACATGCTCACCCTTCATAATAATTAAACCCAAACCTGAAACTAATGCATCATAAAAGACCACATAGCTCATCCAAACCTCTAGAAAAGTCAAAATCAGTGCTGTAGTAAAAATAAATTTCATCTTAACAAAAGAATTCTGACATTTCTCATCCCATTAAAACTTTACTCTCTTTTGAGTCAGGGTAGTCATCAGAGAATCCAACTATGAGAAGTCCTTAGAGAACCAAGGATAATAACCATCTAGACCCATGAAGCTTCAAATCTCAAAAACATTCTGTGGCTATTCCCATGTCATAATAGCTTTTAACCTTTCAGGATCAACTAAAATACCATGTTCTAACACTACGTTTCCTAATAATTTTACTTCCCAAATCCAGAAATCACAATTCAAAATCTTGTCATAAAGTCTTTGATTTCTCAACAAGATCAGAAATGCTCTCAGATGATGCACATGATCCCCCATATAATTAGAGTAAATGAGGACATAATCGATGAAGACAACCATGATGGTATTAAGATTCTCATGGAAATAATTTTCATTAAATACATAAAGACTGTGTGAGAATTAGTTAAACCAAAGGGTATGAAAAGGTACTCATTATGGTTGTACCTATTTTGAAAGGTGGTTTTCTGAATTTAGAATTCTTTTATCCTCAACTGATGGTAACCAGATCAAAGTTTAGACATCTAGAACCACATTTACCCTTATAAATGATAAAATAGATCACCAATACATGAAAATAGATACTTGTTCTTTACCATAACTCAATTGAGTTTGTAGTAATCTAAACAAAGGAAAAGTGAACCATCAACTTTTGTGGAAAAGATAAATGGGACTACCCAAGGTGACACACTCAAGCATATAAATACTATTTCTAGAAGATCAACCAACTGAGTCTTCAGCTCTTTTATTTTAGTTAGTTCAATACAGTAAGAGGGAATAGAAAATGGTTGAGTACCAAACAATAAATCCATATAGAACTCTACCTAGCTTACTAGTAGTAAACTGGAGAAGTCAGAAGAAACCACTTCAAGAAACTCAACTGAAACTAGAAGGAGATCAATACTCAAAGATTCCTACTCAAGATCAAAGTTAACCACTTATATCACTTTCCTTAACTCTAGATAAGAAGGTCCGACTCTTTTCAACATTTCGTCCCATTCTCTTTGAAATACATATTACACACCATTAGGTTTAGTAAATGAGACCCATTAAAGATAATGATAAATTTGGGCTTTATTAGTCATAATCCAATCTATCCAAAAAATGATATCATGTGGTTTCATGCTAAGAACTAGAAAACTCCAAGAAATCTCGACATCTAAAATAGAGAAAATATAAGTGCAACTACGGAGATCCTTTTGTCTATTAGTACAAATGGGTTTAGTATATCCATGACATAAGACAAAACATCTGTAAGAATATTTATAAGATTAAAAATATGGGTTGAAATAAATGAATGAGATGTACCAGTATCGAATATAACAATCACTAAGGATGAAGCTATAGAAATAGTACCTCTTATAATCATTGGACCTGTATCCACTTCCCCTGGAGAATCTTCCACTGTGTAAAGAATATTTTTTTCAAATACCTATGGTTAGAACCCTTTTCCCCTTAAATAATCTGATTTCCTTGAATATTTATAATGAGATGATGATCATGTGATACAACGTGGAGTGGAATAGATATGGATGAACTTCTACAGGTGATTTTAACAAAAAAAGAACTGCATACCTTCGGTGTCTCAGTGTAAAACCTCTTATAATTCCCTAGATTTCCACACTCGAAGCAAATCAATGGGCCTCTGGAAGGTACTTACAGTGTTTTAGAATGACCCTGCTATTGAGAACCACCATGACTGTAATCACATTTTTTATTTCCTTTAAATGAAATCATACTACCACTGAGAGAGGAAGAAACTCCTGATAACCATGAATTTCCATCCGGGACCATTTCGATCATGAATGATCTATCCAGCACATCAATGTAAAAAAGGATTATTCAGAAAGAAAAAACTAAGAATGAATATCCTGATGAAGTCCCAATATAAATCTTCGATCCTTCATCGTCTCATTAGATACTATCTCAGGTGTGAAATGCCTGAGATCAGCAAAATTGTTTACATACTCTGTCATGGTCTTGGCAGCCTATTGATGTTTGAAAAACTCTATAACATTGTCTGAAAACATCAATTATGGATAGAACTGGCTAGTGAAAAAAAATTGAAGTCTTTCCACTCTAAGACCTCATAATTCATTATTTTCACCATCATCTCCCACCATATCCTGCTCGGTCCTTCCAACACGAAGGTGTCACACTTAACCATTATTTCATAAAGTGTCTCTAAAATCCCAAACGAATGTTCCATAATATTCAACCATTCCTCTTCCTCTTGAGGATCATTTGAGGCATTGAACAGTGCTGGCTTCTGGTGAAGGAATTATTGAGAATGATCTCGAAGAACATTACTTTGAGGTTCTATAGCTGGATCCTAAATGGGAACTTGTGGTGGTGCCCCTCCTAGATCTTGGATCGTACACACAATCACCTCAACCAGATTTGGGTCTATAAGAAGATGTTCTCATTGAATTTTAGTAGCATCTTCCTCCTAGATCTGATTTTCATGTCTTCTCAGAGGTATGATGCAACACAACATCAGCAGATAACAAGGAATACATAAAAATAACACTCCAATAGAACAATAAGGGAAATAAATCCTAATAAACTAGAACAAAATATTTGAATTTTATCATATCCAAATCAAAGTAGATAAAATACTAACTAATCCTCAAGACGTATTTCCTTAACCACCCCTGGGGACTAAAGGTTTTTTATAGTGAGAGCTGGCCAGACACTCAATCATAACTACCTATAAAGTCTTGACAAGATTACACAAATCATACTAATTTTAATACAAGAAGATCAACATAGTTCTCTGATACCAATTTATCATGAAACATCTCGGGTTCCCTAGTAACTTGATAACTAAGCCAACATTAACATGGAATAAAGGGTGTTCTTGATCCCCATGGGATGGCGACTAGAACCTGACATCACATAAAAATAAAGAGGGAAGGAATTTTCCACAAACTTTTTAGAAGAAAGATGTCAAATCAGTATGAATACAAAAGAAACTACACTGGAAGAAGTGTACCAAAAGTAAAACAGGCATGAAAACCCAAATTACTATAGAAAATTACCAGCAAAACCAGAAGATAAACAACCAAAGTCCCAACAGACACAACTCTCCATGTCCACAGATCAATAGCTAGAACCACCTCCAAGTAGTGCTTTACCCCTTCTCAATCCTAGAAGGAGGAAATATAAAAACACCCAAAGGCACAGGTAGGGTGTGAGTTAAAATCCTAGTAGGGTCTCCCCAATGATTCGATAATAATATTTCATTATTTAATTAACCAAGTAAAGAGCATTTAATTTTCAATCAAACAATTTTGTAATTTTAAAAGCATATTAAAACAATTCATGATTTACATTTCAAATGATAGAAATAATTTAATAATTCAAGATTCACATTTCAAAATTATGAAATATTTCTAAACAAATGGATTTACAAAACACGTTTATATAAAATAGTTTATATAAAATTCACAAGGCATGTAAATCAATTTACAATAATGGAATAAATTTATATATAATATATAAACAAGCGAGAAACATGGTCATCTTCAAAAAGGTGTGATAGTTCCAGGTTATTGGATCCTCACACACTCATGTGATAAACCACAATGTGTACACTCATCCCTCAGAAATGGCAATAGAGGACTCTTCTATGACCCACTAGGGATATAATATGTGCTAAATGATATTTTTTAGTGTTGTAAAGTGTCAATCCATTACTAGGGAAATTCCAACCTAGCATGTTTGTCCCAATAAATCACAAACAGCCTTAGCTTGAATGTTCTCTAGTATAATTAAATGATGGGAAATTTATTTTAAGAAACCTTAAAATAAAATTTAATCACATTCTCCAATTTCAAAAATTCCAATTTTCCACTTAAAAACCAAAATGTGTTTTTAATAAAAGAATGACTTTTCCCAAGATAAAACCCTAAAGTTTCTATCAAAACCATTCTTAATCCATTTTCAAACATCATAATTTGAAATAATTTTACAATTAAATTTAAAAAATCACTTTCATAATTAAATTCAACAATTTAATTTCAAACAATTTCCATTAATTTCAAAAAAACACCCAATTCAATAGATTTGGTGTTTTTTCCAATAAACCAATTGAAACAATTTTAACTGAAATAAATCAATTGAATTTAATTCAAACAATTGAAATAAAATAAATAAATTTTGGGTTAAAAAATTTGGGTATTATGATGGAACCACCTGCCTCAAGATTAATGGATCTCGAAATACCAAACCCTAATTTGGATTCTTCAATAAAGAATGATGATCATGGAATCCTAGAAACAAGGATCAAACCTAGGATTAAGATCTCAAAACAGAGGGTATTAGATCCAAAAAACAACATGGGGATCCATTGAAACCTATAGGAGAGAAGAGAGAGAGTGAAAGATAAATAACAGGAGGAGGAAACTAACCAGAAGTGGAACGACCACCATTCTACTAGATTCAAATCTCTCCCAGGAGGGTTCTAAGGGGCCAAGAGCTACTCTTGGGATCCACTAAGGAAGGAGAAATTGTTTTGGGGCCATATCGGTCCATCGGGGACCTAAAAAGTAGGCTTTAGGATTTTAAAACATAAAACTGGATTGAAAAAACCCATACGCATGATTTCCTAGGTAGATCCACATGGTTTGACAAACCACACAGAAAAACAATACACCCTATTTAAGTGGGTTTCATTTCTTCTCTTAAGAGGGTGCATTGATTTTCAAATAGTGTTCAAGGCAATAAAACCCCACTTCATAGGTTTGTATGGTTTTTTTGAGAGGGTTTATGGTTTGGGAAAACTGTTCTCTAACCGTTCACTTGCATAGAAAATTTCAAAACATTTAAAATATTCACCCAATTCACCCATAAATGAAACCCAACCAAATCATGGTAAAAAGAGGGGATTTAGGAATAACCAAAAACAGTAATAGGATGTTACAATGTTGATTGGACTATCTATTTTATCTATCTATTCCACATGATTTATTAGAGGTTAATCACTCCCATGTATATTCTTATCATAACCTCAGTGCTAGTATCCAATATAAGGCTTATTGGAGGTGGTAATTAGGTAGTCACCATCTCCCTTCTCTCATTGCCAACCCATGAGGGGTACTCTTTAGGGGGAGGGGTTGTAAAAGATTAATGAGTCCAAATCATGATTCCATGGTTTTTCCCTTTATATATTATTAATATATACACCTATATTAAATATGAATTGTTAATAACAGTAATTATCATAGTAGATAATTTTTTCGATAAATAGATTATAAAAATGCACCCCTTGTATATATTCATGGCTAAGACTCCCAACCATTCAAACTTTATAGTTTCATTTATACTTTAAATACCAAGTGTTTTTGTAATCTCCCATTTAAATATTTATTATTAATATTCAATATAGTACATGTTTTTTTCTTTTAATGTTATATCGGAATAAACTTGTAATGTTAATATATGCAGTAGTGGAATTGGTGGGGTGAAGGTACTCCCAGAAAGTCCTTTTTTTCTTGGTCGATCAATTGGATTGTATTGATAGGAAATTATATTTCCCCTTCATTTTTTATATCTATAGTACCCTAAATCATTTCATGCTTTTTATCATAAACTATTAAAGTTTTTTTATTTGGAAATAATTGTTAAATTCATACCTCATGTATCATTTTAAGATTAAATGTCAATGCTATAAATTTTACTATAGAATTATCAACTGTGGTAACATCTAGATCATCAATTGAACAATAGTATATTTTAAATCATCTATTTATGCTTATATAACTTTCATAATATCATATGTATCACCTTGTGTCTTTTTCTTCTTGAAATATGTCCATGTTGACACCCCAAAACCTATAGCTCTAAAGTAACCATACTATTCTATGCACTTCAAAGCTACTGAAAGATTTCTTTTTATTTGGGAACAATTGAAATTTATTATTAGGTATAAACCTTATAAAAACATAAAAACATAAATATAATTTTTTTATAATACTATTATAGAGAATAAAAAATTATTATTATCTCCTATTTACACATGATTCCTAATTACTTATGTGGTTTAATCTATTAGTTTTCCATCTTTATTTACATGGGTCTGTTTTTATAACACATGATGTGGGATGGAAGTGCATTTTGATTCTAATTCATAAATATATATATATATATATATATATATATATATATAAGGATAATATGTTGTTACATATCACATAAAACTTTTGCATTATGTTTAAAACACATACCATTTTCTTTTCAAGTGAAGCATACCCCATGATTACTTTATGGTAGTGGTACATTGATTTTTCATCAAGTTGAATATTTTATGAACTCCTTTACAATTTTATAAATTAACAATTTTGAATCAAGGAGGATAAAATAAATAATTCCAATTAAAATATCACTCACTATAATGCACCTGAAATCATTCCTCATCATGATGACTAATGAAATCATTTCTTTTTTCCTAGTTTATAATGTGAGAATATGCTAGTGGGTGGGGGATTACTTTCCACTCGCCATCCTTGAGTATATTCTTTGAAATAAGTGTCCAAAATCCTGTATGAGTTTTTCCAATGAACATTAATAAAAATTTATTGTGTAGATAATATAAAATAAAGAAAATATGAAAAGGATAATGAAAATTAAATCAATATTTTATTATATAATTTTTTGGTAAAATGGAGAAATTATATCTTAACATTACCCTAATATCTTCCCAAATGATTTCCTTCAATACATGAATGAAATTATTCCACGTATCAATATCAGTTGGAAAATTAATTCTTGTTGTAACCCCAATGTAAATAATTATCATTGACACGTTTGGGTTAACAAGTCGGTTGCGTTGATTCCAGCCAAACTCAAATTTTATACCTTTTCTCCTTTAATTGATAATTTTAGTTAACATGATGTCGATATACTCTTGTTCTTTTTCATTAATATTTTGTTGATCCCCTAATAATTTCACTGTTTGAGCATCAATCATGTGCTCTTCCTCACAATTCATAACATTAGCATGTGGATAAGTCATTATCTGCATAAGTAGTCAAACATTTAATTTAGATTGTGTAAATTTAGTAGTGAACACATAATACTATGAGGAAAACATATATATTAAAAAATAGTTTAACTTTATCACTGATTTCTTTTTTTAATTTAATGGTTAAAGGGAATTGGCTCCTATATCAAGTTTCCAAATCCCCTCTTTGTGTTCCCCTCTAACATAAAAGTGTTTTATTTGTATTGGGACCATTATGAATTTATTATGATCTCCCAATGAATGGGTCATACTAATTTCAATTTTTATGTGAACCGGTAGTTTTTTTTACTCACCAACAGAATAATTGACCAATTCTTATTTTATGGTTAGGGAATATAAAATACTTTCACTGTTTGTGATTCCATTATGAATGGTTCATCCTTATCCCATTCCTCCCTAAAATTCACCGTCAAGAATCCCAATTCATCAGCTTTAATTTCACTCTTATTGTTAACAAATTTGAAATATAAAATCAGCACTTGAGATTTTGTATAATACAATTCCGATATTTTTTCAATGATATTGAAATATTACATATTTGTATAAATTATATTTTTATCCTTGGAACCAGATATGTGCACTACTTTCCCCATAAGTGTAACTCCATTATTTTCATCATTTTCCATTCATCTTATTACTTTTTATAGAATTTATAACCATTAATTACAAAAATATTGTAAGATATAACATTTACATTTCGTGCCCTGACTATCCATCAAATTCATTTTGCAATTGAATTTATCTTTTTAGAAAAATCCTTATAAATATGATCATAGAATAATCGTATACACTATTTATAATAGGTATTTGATATCCATCACTCATACCTTGATGTATTAAAATGTCTAAGAAGTAAATTTTGGGCTTTATCACATGGATAAACCTCTTCAATATTATGTAAAATGTAAAGGTGACTTTTATCCCACTTTGTAATGGTAATTATAAAAACATATCATCTAGAAATGTAGTAACCTTGAAGGTGTAAATTGTGATGATATTTTTGGGAGACCAATGATATCAAAATATGATAGGTAATAAATACATAATTCAATATCTCTTTCAACATTATATCCTTCTGTAATACAACCTTTTTTCCAACATTTATTCTTGACATACCAATTTAAAATCTTTATAAATGTTCAATGGGGTGTATCCATATGTGATGTACAAGACTAAATAGTTGAACCTCTTTAACCATGTGAACCATAAAGTAGACCATTATACTAAATAATGATGGTGGAAAGAACATCTCTAATTCATATAAAATTATTGTAATTTCATTATTCATGATTGGAAACTTCTTTGGGTCCAAAAATTCACTGTATATGGATTTGGAAAAAAAATCAATGTTGGGTTAATGTATGTCATGCATCTTTAGGAAGAATTCAACGTAAATATATAATCATTAAATATTACTTCAAAATATAAAAATCATGTGATTTTAGACCCTATAACTTCAAATTATTCATTGACACAACATTTTTGATATTTTATGAATATCCATTTGGAACTTTTACACTATTAAGGAAGTTGAAAATTTGAAAATTTTCTTGTCTGGATAGAGTGTGAGCTACTGGAGGAAGACAAGTTCATATTTTACCCTTCACAAGTGTGAAATATTCCCTTATCCCTAATTCAATCATGTCCAACCTAGCCTTACTTCCATATTTTTTTATCTGGTACATTTTGTAACGTTCCAATAACAATATCATATATATTTTTTCCTATGTTCATGACATCAGCAAAATTTCTAATGGACAAAAAATTCTAGTATGCAAATTCAAATAAAATTGACCTCTTTTTCCAACATAATTTCTTACAATTATCTGAAAAAGTTTTATTTAAATCAGTGTCAATATATTTTACTTTCTTGAATAGTTCATCACATGTTAATGGGGATGGTGTTCTACCTTGTTCTATATTTCAATCAAATGAAGACATCTAGGATTAATATTTAGGTCATCAGTGTGAAAATTTGTGATTCCTTAAAAACATAATCATCAATGAATGTTTCAACCTAGAGTGTGTACCTTCTTCACAAATTGGATACCCTAACATTCTATTAATGCAATAGCCTAAAAAATTTCAATAATAAAGAAAGTAATTTATCATCGCATATAATATGGCTCTCTAAGTGAACTCATCAATTATATGAGCATCATACATTGTAACACTCATGTACCAAATCGATTTTAAATATTTGATCAATGTAAGAAATCAAAAATCAATTTCATTAATAAGTTTTTTTCTAGATATAAGTAGAGACAATATAATGTATTTGTGATTCATGCATAACCACTATGAAATGTTATAATTTTACAACATAAATGGTCATGTACTATGAATACCACTTTGTAAACCAAATGAATTTATTCAATATTTATATAATAAAAGACTATGGTTTCTTGAATTTATTCCAAATTCAGGATACTTATAATAAATTTTCTTTCACCAGGGAGAGTCTACTGGGTGACGGATTTTCCCATCATCAATTATTGTATTTTCAAGTCATGTAAATTTTCTAGAAATGTTTTGAAATCTATATATTCATCTAAATCTTGGAATGATAGTAAAGTGCCATAAAAATTTCAAAGGACTTGATTCATCTTTCTTGTATCAATCCACAACACACTTAGGGAATTTTCTAAGTGATTCATGGTTCCTGCGAAACAATATACAATCATTTGGACATAAATGTATTTTTTAGAGACCATAACCATTAAATGTAGAATTATATTTACATTATATATTCAAAGAGGAATCTCATTTTGTTTTGGTACCATATCATTTATGATACTAAGTAGCTTTGTAAAACTAGTGTCACTCCATTCACTACTAGATTTCAAATTATACATATTAAATATAGCTGAAAATGTCGTATATGTAGTATAATCGGTATGCAATGGTCTCTTTTCACAGTTATTTAACACCTTAAAAACATTCGGTCAATTACAAATGTCATTTTCATTTGTTATTTTCATTTATTCCATACTATTTCAATCATCATTTTCACTGAAGTTACTAGGAAGTTCAGGAGGCAGGCATGCTTGCTCCTAAGAAAATATATTATTGAAAAAGTAAAGTACACAACATAGTATCATAGAGGCGATCTACAAAGAAAAGTATAAGTCTCACCATGACAATCGGCCTGCACAAATCTACTACAAAACTCTAGTGATAAAAAGGACCAACAGGAACTCACCTCTGCAATAGCTCTCTTGGAAAGAGCATCTGAAACTTGATTGGCCTCATGATAAACATGTAGAGCTTCAAGTGAGATTGAGTCAGCAAGACGGAGTCTTTCCACTCAAGCCAGAAACAACCTCCATGGCACGTTCCTTGACCGATATCTAAGGATTTGAACTACAACAAATTAGTAAGACTCAACCCATAAATCATGCTAGCCATACTGGACATTATACCTGATAGCATTTATCATAGACCAAAGCTCCACTTCAATGGAAAATGCATTGCCAATATAGTGGAAGAAGCATCCTTTAACGAACCCCCTATGAGTTTAGAAGACACCACCGCATCTGGAAGGACCGGGCACGCCATCATCCACCCCTTCAATATTCACCTTCAACCATCGAGAGATGGGTGGGATCCAGCAAACATGTTTCATCATCAGCAGTTTCTTTGCCCTCCCATTAACACCAAGGGACCTCAACAAAACAAGGTCAAAAACATCATTTCTCATAGTACCCATTTGGATGTTGGAAGCAGCTCGAATTGCACAATGGAACACCAGAAGAAAAACATGGAATGAGAGAGCAATACTATTAAAAAACACAGCATTTCTTTCCTTCCATATAAAAGAAAACAGGCCAGCCACAACTGTTAAGAGGAGAGATCAGACCTTCTCAATACAATCAATCATGCAGATGAATTGTAGTAGTCCTTCAACCAAATGGGAGGGGATACAGTAGTGAAAAATCCCTTGCACATAGAACCATAATCTGGAAGCAAACTTGCATGAAACAAACACATGATCAAAAGTTTCATCTTCCTGTAGGAAAAGCATGAAAACTGCAGCCAGATTGAGTCCAGACCGCAACAACATGGATTTCAAGGGAAGAAACTTTTTCCATATTTTACATATGAGTAATGTTGAGGCTGGGGGAATGAAGGGTTTGTAAAATTCTGTGACCCAAGATGGAGGATCCAGGGAAGCACAACACAGTAATCTATAGCCTTAACTTATATTAAACATACCATTAAGATTTGGCATCCATACCAATGTATCACAATCTAAGTATCAGTACCTTGTTATTTCCATGACAACATGATTCAGAATCATGTTTTTAATTTTTAGATTACCCTTGAAATTAGCAATGGAAGTCCCTCTTAGGAGTGGAGGGATAACAACATCATCAAAAATAGGTCGAGACAGCCAGGGGTGGTCTAGAGGATAAGAGGGGATTGCTTGCAAAAAATCCATTTCGATCAAACCATAAGGCCATCATAGGCCTTCTTAATGGCGTACCAAACAGATGAAAAAAGATAGTTGGAGTACACATTGTGGAACTTTTCAATAATCCTAGTTCTAAGGAAGTCCATGGAGTCATCGGATTTTGAAATTAATTTCTAAGTAAACTTGATGATCAAGGTATCATTGAATAATATGATATCTTTGACACCAAATCCGCCCATGTGAGAAGGTTTGATGCAGTATTTCCAAGACAAAGTGACTAGCTTCCTCTCATAAACCGAGCCAGTCCAAATAAAATTTCCGATCTTGCTATTTAGCTCCTTAATTATGGCTCTAGGCCATCTATACAAGGAAAAGGAATAAACAAACATCGAAGTGACCACTGAGTTAACCAAACATATCCTCCCTTCTTGATACATGTTTTTCCCCTTCCAATTTGCTAACTAATTTGTGATATTTAGAGCGATATTATACAAATGAAACCTTTTAACTATGCCATAGAAAAGTGGCACCCCAAGGTAAGTGAAGGGAATCACTCCCCCTTTGACACCAAGATGTCGTGCCACTCTACATTGCTTCAACATGATAATGCCACCACCAAACATAACCGATTATTTCCCCCAATTAATAACCTGACCTGCAACCTCCTCATAGTGTGAGAAGATTCCCTTGATACAGAAGACAGTTCATTTATTAGCTCTCCCAAAAAGTATAATATCATCATCATAGAAAAGATGTGAGGGATCATGTATATCACGCCCTATTTTCATCCTCTGATACCATCCAAAATTGGAATGATCAATGAGACACCAACTTAAGTAATCCTCTGCGATAGCAAAAAGCATCCCAGAAAGAGGGTCTCCATGTATGACTTCTCTTGAGCATTGAAACAAGACCCTAGGAGATCTATTGATAGGAATGGAAAGCTTGGAAATTGCAAGGATAGAGCCAATAATATCAATGAACTTCTATGAGAACCCATGCATTTTGAAAATGGTGAAAATAAAACTCCATCCGATGGTATCAAAATCTTTGGAGATATCAATCTTCAATGCAATGTTACCATCCTTAACCTTTTTCCTCATGGAATTGGAACACTCATAGGCAGTGAAGAGACAATTTTTAATGTTCTATCCTAGGACAAACCCAAATTGATTACTAGAAATGAGTCCCTTTGCAATACCACCCAGTGTATGAGTTATGATCTTGCTAATCACTTTTGGTACAATGTTAACAATGGAAATAGGACTGAAATCCTTAATGTCAAGGGCATTCTCCTTCTTAGGGATTAAGGTAATGAAGTTGGAGTTCATTCTAAAGGGAATATGGGGTGATCTAAAAAAATCATTCACAGTATTTGTGATCTCAAGATGGACAATATCCTGATAAAACATGAATAATTTATTCATAAAGCCATTGGGTCATGCTAAAATATCAATATTTAGGGGGAAAAGGGCGTCACATACCTCTCATGCCTTGGGAATATAAACAAGCTTCTTATTTTGATCATCCTAAATAGAAGGATCAAAACACTGGATAATTTTCTCAGAGTTGTCTTCAACATGATCTGAGTAAAGCTTCTGAAAGTAGGTAATGGCTGCATTTGCAATATCATTCTCTGAGGAGAAGAGATTCCCCTCAATGTTAAGGGCTTGTATACTTCTCTTGGCCTTTTTCTCTATATTCATGTAAAGAAACAACTTTGTATTTCTGTCTCCATTTCTCAACCATCTAATATTGAACTGATTCCGTGCCAACTTTTCCTTCAAATCCAAGAGATTTTCCAGATTTGCTGTAGCAAGAATTTCATTCTGAGTTGGAAAGAACTGAGCCAAACCAGATTACTGGCAGTTAGATAGAGCAGTTTCAGCCTCCCTAATGTCATTATCAATGGAGTAAAATGAGTCTTTGCTCCATTTCTTTATCCTTTCCTTGACAAGCTTTAATTTGTAGTAAATAATGTCAGAAGGGATACCTAGTTAATCATTTTTACAGGCATCCAGGACAATTTCTCTATATCCTAGGATAACCAGCCATGCATTATTGAACTTGAAGGGAAGGGGTACTAACCTCAAAGTTCAAAAACAGACATTAAAAAGAATGGGATTGTGATCAGAATTTAACCTCGAAAGAGTTTTCCTAGAAACATCAATCTCCACATTCCTATCATCCACTTGCACAAAGCACCTATCCAACTTACTTTCCTACCTCCAATTAATATTGAGTCGGCTCCATTTAAACTTTTCTCCAGAAATAAGTACCTCAGTGAGACCACATCTATCTAAATAAGCTGAAGGATCAGAAGTCGAGGCACGACAAAAGTTCTCACCAGTTTTTTCCTTTGGACTTAGAACAATATTGAAGTCACCAAGTAAAATCCAGCTACTTGACATATTCTTAGAGATATCTACTAAGTTTCTCCATAGTGCACGTCTTCTTGTATAGAGATTAAAACAATACACAAAAGTCACTGAAAATGAGCCATTACCAGAAAAGAATGTGAGAGTAAAAAATTGGGCATCATTCAAAACAGAACTAATTGACACACTGGCATGCTTAAGCACCCACAAGGATTCAGAGTCTGTGTAGAGATGATTATTTGCAACAAAGGAGTAACCTAGAGAAGCCCATTTTAAAGACCTTCAATTTTCAAACTTCATCCTTGGTTTGAAAATACCTAATAATAAGGTTCTGTTGGTCATAATAATGTTTCTAAGGGACTTGATCATGGGAGGGTTCCCAATCACTTGAAAATTCTAGAAAAGGATTTTCATTTTTTTGATCTGAGCATAGTACTAGGCCCTTTATATGTTAGTGCCACCTACCTCTCAGAAAAGTCATTAGCAGTACCACTGGGAGCACATGGAACATGCTCATCTGAAGAATGATCATCATCATCTTCAGTAGAATCCTCAATATTGAGCAAAGAAAACCTATTATCAGAGTTAATCAGGACAGACAATAAACTGGAAGGTAGTACTCTTTTTGCAACAATATCCGCATGAACCTACAAAAACTAACATAGATGGTCAGAGGCCGCATCAACACCATGATCATAGACAACAGTAACTTGTCCAGCATGACCTACATCAGTAATTGCTGGGAGACTTTGATCAAAATCTGAAATGAAGCCCTAAGGATCTATAACCATTTCTTGCACATGGACTACAACATCATCAGATCTTGTAATCAATTACTTAATAGGGACTGCACGTCGATCTTGCATAGGAGCATCATCAGTAGGACCCAACACAGGATCTCTAACCAAATCAAGATGGCAGCCATTGTATGCATCTTACACATGCTCCCCTTACTTTCCTCCAAGACAGGGGTCAATGCTATTGATTCCTCAATGGGAGCATCACAAATCACACCTTCTTCTGCAAGTTAAGTTGCCTCTTCCATAAACTGAGGGCTTCCATCCTTTCTCCCACCCTTATATTCATCCTGCACATGCTTCCCCTTATCAGTGGGGGTCACAAGAGGAGGCTCCACAGAGAGAGAAGACCCAGGATCATTAGTAGGAGCTGGTTTCTTGCCCCTCCATCTATTGTTCTCTTCATCATGCCCTTAGAATTTTCAGAAGATGCACAACTTGTTTCTGTTACAATATGATGCAATGTGTCCAAAGAGAAGAGTATTCAGGCAGAACTTTGGCTTTCATTCATAGAGGATTCCATGGGTGAGGGTATCATCTTTTTTGGTTAACACCACTTCTTCCACCAAAGCAGTAGACATATCGACTTCTATAATAATCCTAGCATAAGAACCAAAAATGGGATTTTCCATATGATTATCAAGCCTGATAGGATTCCCAACTGACGATGAAATATCCCAGAGAAATTGGGGGTTCCAATAGAGAAAAGTCAAATTATAGACCCTTATCCATATTTGTTCATAGGTGTTCTTGATAGAATTGGGATCAAAATTCTGGTCCCATTCCGGAATCCATAGGAAGCCAGGTTTGAGAGGGACCGACCCAAAACTCCAAGCACGGTGCCTGATCTCATATAAGGGGAAGAAAATGTGATAAAACCCATGTCTCATAGCTGTCATCTTCCACACAGTAACACCCCATATTTTAGAAATCCCGACAGTGATTTCGTGAAACTTCCATGGCTTCACCCCCTTCAGGATTACAACCCGGGTGATAATTGAAAATCTACATAACTTAATTCTCTCCTAAACATCACTTTGATTCACTGAGACAAGCGCAATCTTCTCCTTTCGAATGATCCTTCCAGCGGATTCTTTACAATCAAGAAAGGATGAAGAACTCGTTCTTTTGGTAGCATCAACGATGCTTTTCTTGAGTCCATCACCCTGACGCTCACCAGGATTATTATTTGCGCAGAGACTAAACAGATCATTGTGACCAAAGAAATCATCATTAACCAATCCATGAATTGATTTGCCTCCTGGATCATCAAGATTAGAATTACCCAAACTAGGGTTCGCATCATTTTCCTTCCCTAACTCCTCCATCAAACTCTAAAGTTATTTCGATTTCACTGAAGTTCATATCAAATGATCCATAAATGGCAGTATGATCCTAATCAGTATGTACATTAAACTTTTACCCATGTGTAGTCCAACATTTGTATCTCTGATCTATTCAATGAAAAATCAAATTTTCTTCCAAACCATTTGGATGAATTTAACTTTAATAACAACAACATAAACATGTAAAAAGGATTTGAGAAGGTTCGTAGGAAACTCTATTGCAAATTGGATGAACTCTTTAACTTCATCCTCATACTCATTTCTCATATGATTATAATCCACCCATTTTAGATTCATATTCATATTATAAGGTTCAATAAAATTTATTTTCTATTAAAAATAAATAAATACACATATGATATGTATATAAACTATATATATAGTTATATTTAAACAATATATCAGAATTTGACTGTATAAATGATCTATTTTAGGAATGTTTACATATATAGAACATGTATAAGGTCCCAACTCTAAATCTAGTTCTTACATTCCTCAAAAGATTATTTCTTCCCATTTTCACCCTTTAACAATCTTTCATTTGTTTTTCATCCTTCAAAACCCATTGTTTCCATACTCATTTTCCAATGAAAAACACTTTTTTTGAATTAAATCATAAATCCATTTTCAATAAATATAATTATATTAATTTTGAATCATTTAATATTTTATGTGATAGAGAACTCAGTAGACAACCTCCTTGAGAGACAACTTAAGACAGTTATATCACATTCTTAAGTAAAAAATATTTTTAGTATCCAAACCCTTTGAAAACAATATTAATAATATGAGGAAATAATGTGAAGAAATCACATGCTAAAAATATGTATATAGATATATGTTTGTGTATAGGCTAGGTAACATGTAAATAAGATATTTCTTTTCACACTCTAATACCAAGTAAAGAAAAAAAATTAATGGAATGTGTAATACACATATGATAGAAAATTATATTGAGAACTGACCAATTGATTTCCATCCACACCCAATTATTAAAATATAAATAACTTATATCGATCCTTATGGTCCTACAAAAAGCTCCAATAAAAACGAATTGGCCCATTTCGAAACTATAAAACCATTATAAACACCTAGCCATAACCATTTCAATTTACATGAAGTTATAAAAAATTTAATAATAAATTATTCACAAATGATATTCTGGTAAATTAGAAAAAAATAAGATCGCCAAATATTTTTTAGGCATGTTGTATTCTAAAAAAATGATATAAATTAGTAAATAATATCATATACAATTCATATGAAATTAATCAACGTGATTTTAACAAATAATATTCATCCTATTTAAAGGTGAACCCTATATAAATTGGAAAAATTCTAATTGAAAACTATTTTTTATAATGTTTGATGGGGTAATCAATAAATATTTAAACTATTATAAATTAAATTAATATGATAAATTTAATAGTTGGAAGTATATACAAACATGATTAATATTATATATGTTCTTATAGGATTTCGTAAAACTTTTTTATAAATGTATCAATAGTTAAAGTATATAGTTACATACTAAAGAAACAAAAATGAATCAACTTGTCAGATAAATCTCTCTCTAATCAACTTTTTCTTGGATTTTCAAATAAGTGTCCATTTTTAAGGGTTAATTGGAAACCTATTCTTTTTTTGATGGATCAACCCAAAAATGGTCTTCTTTGGATATCTCTATAAAGATACATAAACAAAACAAAACAGATAACAAATAAAATGGATGACCCATAATCAAAGAAATTATGCATGTGGGTGGGGTGAAAGAGGTGCTGTAGATCAAGGGGGATTGATCCTCTTCAAGTTCAGTGGATCACATGACAGACCCAAACCCTTTGGAAAACTTAAAAATGTTAAAAAAATGAATGATTGACAAAAAAATATTACAAATAATCACATACCTTCAGTTTTTAAAGGGTTGATTCATCCAAAAACATCAGGGGGAGCAGCGGTAAAGGTTGAGTTTTGTAAGGGCTTGAATGGTGTGAGTGAGTGGGGTTCTTTGTTAGGGTTCTATTTAAAATATGGTAAGGGTCTTATCAACACTTTTAAAAAAAGTACTGATAAATATAGGTTTTATGAGTGCTAAAATATGAAGCTATGACAAAATCTATATTTATCATTGCTAAGATTTAACATTGATAAAGAGAAGATTTATAAACACTTTTTATATTAGTGCTAATAAAACATATATTTATCAGCAATTTTTGGAAAGCACTGATAAAAACAACATAAAACAAATTTTAAAATATTAATTGAATATATATAAAAAATGAATAAATTATAAAAAAATTAAAAAATAATTATATTATTAATGAATAAATTATATTAAATGTATAAATGTCAAAAATGTATGGAATTTATTAACTAACAATGAATATAATTTAAAAATATAAAAAAATTGTATAATTTTTATTAATTATATAAATTATTAAAAAAAATACAAATGAATTTATACTAAAATGAGGATGAATTCATATTAAATATGTACATTACAACCATATTAAAAAAATCAAATGCTCATGAATAAATATGTTTAAAATAATAATAAAAATGAATAAATTACAACTATATTAAATGAATAAGCATTAAAAATGAATAAATTAAAAAGAAAAGTAAAAAATAATTAATATTATTAGGGAATAAATAATAATAAATAATATTAAATGAATGAATGTTAAAAAAGAGTGAAATTTAATAAATAAAAAAACCAATGGATTTTAAAAATATTAAAAAATGAATAAGTTTCATTAATCATATAGATTATTATAAAAATTAACAATGAATATAAGTTAATGTGAAAATGGATAGATATTAATTATATAAATTGCAACCATATTAAAAACATTAATGATAATGGAGAAACATGTATATATAAATTTTAAAAATGGATAAAATACCCAATATTAAACAAATAAAAATTGAAAATGAATAAATTAAAAAAATATTAATAAATATTTAAGATTATTAATGAATAAATAATATTTGAAATGCATAAATTTTAAAAATATTAAAAAAAATATAAAAAATATATTGACTAAAAATATAAAAAATGAATAAAATTTACTATTTAAAAACACAATATATGTTAAAAAATATTATGTTAATGAATAAAATTCTAAAATGAATATTAAAAATTGAATAAATTATAAAAATATTTTTTGTGTGTATGTGTGTTTCTATATTAAATTGCATCTTTTATGTATATCTGTGTATGTTATTAATGCAACATTAGTTTAATAAATATAAATATGCTAAATTTAAAAAACAAATGAAATTTTATATAACATCCATTACTCGATACTAATTATTCAATATTTTTAATTAATTTTAACTTTTTATTAAATCCATTTTCACTAAGTATATGACTTATTTAATGAAAATGCATATTTTTTATTATATAAATCTAATTTAAGGAAATATTATATTTAACGATATATATATATATATATATTGGAATATATTTCTATATTAAAAATATTAAATATATAAATGAATAAATATGCATAAAAAATATTAAAAATGAATAAATTACAAATATATTAATTGAATAAATATTAAAAATGAATAAATTATAAAGAAAAGTACTAAATAATTAACATTATCAGTAAATAAATAATACTAAATAATATTAAATGAATGAATTTGTAAAAAGAGTGAAATTTAATAATTAAAAAATCAATATATTGAAAAAATATTTAAAAAATGACTAAGTGTTATTAAATATATAGAATGTTTTAAAAATAAAAAATAAATACATGTTAAAATGAAAATGAATACAGATTAATTTTATAAATTACAACCATATTAAAAAAATTAATTTAACGAATAAACACGTGTAAATATATTTTATAGAAAGAAAAATTGAAAATAAATAAATTAAAAACATAGTAAAAAGTAATTAACATTATTAGTTAGAAAATAATATTAAAAATGAATATATTTGAAAAATATTAAAAAGTAATAAATTGTATATATTGAAAAAAAATATAAAAAATGAATAAAATTTATTGATTAAAAATATAATATATATTAAATATATTATATAAATAAATAATATTATAAAATGAATATTAAAGAACTGAATAAATTACAGAAATAATACAGGTATGTGTGTTTCTATATAAAATTGCGTTAATTACATATACCTGTGTGAAATAAATGTAACACAGGATTGATATATATATATTAAATTGATAAAATAAATGATTTTTTATTAAACATCCATTGCTTGATACTAATTAGTCTATATTTTTAGTTAATAGTAATTTTTGATTATAAACAATTTTTATTTAGTATATGACATATTTAATGTAAAAACATATTTTGTATTATATTAATCATATTTAAGAAAATATTATATATATTGGTATATATATATATATATGAATATATGTGTTTATTAAAAATATTAAATATATTAATGAATAAATATGTTTAAAAAATATTCAAAATGAAAAAATTACATTATATTAAACGATTAAATATTAAAAGTGAATAAATTAAAAATTAGTGTAAAAAGTAATTAACATTATTAGTGAATAAATAATAATAACTAATACTAAATTAAGGAATGCTAAAAAAAGTGAAATTTAATAATTAGAAAAAAAATTGATGGAAAAAAATAATAAAAAAATGAATTAGTGTTATTAATTATATAGATTACTTAAAAAAGTAAAAAAGAATATATATTAAAATGAAATTGAATACATATTAATTTTATAAATTACAACTATATTAGAAACATTAAATTTTAATGAATAAATATGTATAAATAAATATTAAAAAGGATAAAATTAAAAAATATTAAAAACAGAAAAATTGAAAATTAAGAAATTAAAAAAATATTTAAAATAATTAAGAGTATCAGTGAATAAATAATATTAAAAAATAATTATTTTGAGAAGATATTAAAATGTAATAAATAGTATATATTTAATAAAAATATAACATAAAAATAAAATTTACAGATTAAAAACATATTATATATTAGATATATTATATTAATAAATAAAAGTATAAAATGAATATTAAAAAATGAATAAATTCCATAAATATTATGTGTGTCTGTTTCTATATAAAATTACATTAATTACATATATGTTTGGGAAATTAATCTAACACAAGTTTGATATATGTTAAATTTAAAAATATGACATTTTATTAAAGGTCTGTTACTCAATACTAATTAGTCAATATTTAAAATTAACCTTAAATTATAATTATAAACCATTTCACAATATATATGACTTATTTAAGGTAAATACATATTTTTTATTATATAAATTTCATTTAAGAAAATATTATATATATTGATATATATATATATATACTAACAAATTTAATATATCAATGAATATTTATGTATAAAAAAATTAAAAAATATTTTTAAAAAAATATAAAAATTAATTTAAAAATAATAATTAATATATATTAAATATAAGTATAACAAATGAATAAAATTTAATAATTAAAAAATAATAAATTAAATAATAAATATTAAAAAATAAATATATAAAATGATAATATTGACCATTTATTATTTGTGCGTATGTTTGTCTCTATAAAATTGAATTAATTTTGTATATGTACGTGTGAAATTATTACATGACATATTAAGTGTAGCATATTTAGTCAATTTTTTTTATTAATAAAAAAATATTTATTATTTGATATATATTTAAAATTTAAAGAACAAATGAAATTGTTAAACTAAAATGTAATTAAATTTCAATTAATATTAATAAGTTGATGTTTTGAATTATTATTAAATTTTAATTAAATTATAAAAAATTTTCACTAAATATTTGACATTAAAATATGATTTGTAATAAATTAGTATTAAATGAATAATATTTAAGAAAATTATAAATATATATATCAATATATATTTCCATATGAAATAATATTTTAAATAATATATATTATTATTTTATTTGTCATTTTAATTAAATATCTTATATATCAAGTGTAAATGTATAACATGTCATATAAAAAACATATTTAATAAAATATATCATATTTTTATCAATATGTCTATGTATATATATATATATATATTAATGATATATTTATTTATAAAAAATACCTTTTGTCAGTGGTTTTTAAATAATGCTCATAAAGGCTAGTGCTATTTATCACGGGTTCTGTAGTAGCGATACATACATATATTTGGTGACCTGCACCCAATTGCAGCATTAGATATGAACGGGGTCATTTATTTGACCCCTTCCAACTCCTCATTTACCCCCCAAATATTTAGGTGGCAGGACCCCTTTCCAGCACAACTGGTGGCTTCTTGGGGAAATGACGGACAGAAGGATGTTAGAGGGTGCAGATGCAGATTTGGGCGGGCGAACTATGGGCGACCACCGACAGTAATAAGGATGAGGCTGCTCCGGTGCACATGTGGGAGGTGGTGTCGGTGGGCCATGCTCTGGGAGACTTGTGTAGGTGGCGACGATGGGAAAGGCATAGCTGAGGCAGATCTGCGACGACATGCGCACGGTGGGGCTCTCCACTGGTGATGGATTGTGGAAGACCGTGGATGGTCATGTGGATCTGATTATGGGAAATGATGAATAAAGGAAGAGGTGAGGTAGAGGGGAAAACATGAGGGTGGACCACTGATGGGTGGTGTGGCTCTGATGATGGGCGGCGACGATTAAAGGTAGTGGTGAGGCGGATCTGCCACAGTGTTCACAAAAACAAGATCAAGCTATTAGGCCATTGGGAGGTAAAAAATGGGTCTTTCAATAATATATTGGGCTTCATTCCTACTAGTCCTTTGGGCCATTCAGTTATAAATAAATAGGGTTTGATGGGTGGGTTATCCCCTTTGGTGGGCTATGGATTGTCTTTCAGGCCTATGTGTGAGACACGTGTGTGTGTGTGTGTTGGATGTAATTATACTCTTAAACACCTAATATATATAATATATATCTATGTAATATAAAATTTACCATTATTTATCTGATATTATATTTGAAATTAATTTAATTAAAATATTCTGAAAATATTATCTAAAATATCAATGCAGACACTTATATTTTTATGCATTTATTATTAAATAAATTATTTCATTTTTCACTAAATTAATGTGTGTGTGTCTATATATGAATATTTTATGTCATTATTAATTATTTGTAACATAAACATAATTTTAATTAATATAGTCAATAAAATATAATAAATATGTTTTAAAATTTTAATTAATTATGTAAATAATATGTGACACAATAACATGACATGATAATATGTTTAATAAGTGGATTGGGTTTGGGTTTGAGTATGTCGACACAAATATTAAACAAGTCAACAAGACTAGGCATGAATTTTCACCCATATCTTTAAATACATTTAGATTTCTAATTTTATATTCACCTTCCCCTTTTTAGTATTATAATATTAATATATTATTAATAATAGAACATGATTAATAATCATACATAAGTTATAATTAATAATACATCACTGATAATAAATAATAACAAATAACAATCTAATTAATATTAATTAATATTAGTAATGTAATTAGTATGAATTAATAATAATTTTATTTATAATGTATTTATTTTCTATTGTATTAATAGTAATCATTATTAATTAATAATGTAATTAATAATAATTAAATTTTTATTCGTTAACAATAGTTATTAATTAAATTATTTTTAATTAATGTTAATCGCATTATTATTTTTTATTATCAATTATCACTAATTTATTATTATTAATCATGTATTATTGACTAACTAATTAAAAACCCATTTTTATTCTAATTTTGGATAAAACAACTTTTTAACTAGGCTGAGAGAGAACCCTTATATGACTCAAATGCCCCAGAATACATGGCCCATAAGCTTAGAAACACAAAGGCCTTAAATACTTACTCGAAGACCAGATGTAAATCATGTATTAATCACAATGTGTTATTATTAATAATATATTAACATTATTGTATTGAAAAAGGGAAAGTTAAATACCATTTTGGAAATATAAAATGATTTCAATGGCCCCTCCTTTTTAAAAGGGATCATGCAATACGAGTTTAGATAATATTTTCAAAATACTTTAATTTAATTAAAACCAAATATATTAATAATTAAATACTGTAATTTTTTTGTTTTATATATATATAATTCAACACCCATGAAGGGAATAAGGAGGAATACATTTTCCACTCTTCCACTGTTGATGAGAGGTCACCACGGGAGCATAAAAATATTCATTGGGGATATGGGATGATTAGTGCTTTCACCATATTGATGAAAAACCTTCCATTGGAAGAAGGTTTTTGGTGATTGGTGTTATAAAAACCTCCCATATGATGTTTTTACTCTGTTTGGAGTTTTTTTCTACCTTATGTGTTTTTGACCAGTATAACGAACCTATATGGTAGTTGTGAAACTGATTCATTTTGTCGCTATTTTGGGCATTCACATGTATCCATTTTATATCTCTTAAATGTATTGTCAAATTAAAATTCCAACAATGTGATTGTGTCTGAAACAAACATTTTTATGGAGGAGAGGTAACCATTTTTGTGGGATTCAAGAACCAAATCGATAATTTTCAGGTTTTTAATTAAAATACATAGTCGTTGACACTCATGGCATAATTCCATCTATAAATATACTGTTATAATATTTTTTTATAGGATAAGTGATTAACATCGAAGGAGGAACCCTAGAGGATTTTACATCATTCTTTGTATCCTTGGTGGTGGCATCAATGAAAAATGTGAATCGATAACTCAATTATCAAAGTGATGATGATTCATCATTGAGGTAGGATAATCTATCCATCACATTCTCCTCATTCTTTACTTAATCTAGTTATTCTTCTTAAGGATCATGTTTTATCCAATGATAGGACATGATAAGATTCTTGGTTATAGATAACTCAAATATTGAATACAAAAATATTTGATTAAACTAATAACATGGATTATCTAATTGATTCATGAAGAATTGATTCTATACTTCAATTATTTTTTGATCAAGCATAATGGAATATTTGGTAATAATTAAATTATAGTATGGGATAAAACTGGAAAATAATTATTTATAGTTTATTCCATATTTCTCGATTACCCATGTCAAATAATAATATTTTTTTGGATAATAGATTTTTTGAGAAATCTGTTTTAATATTCATACTTAAACTTGTTCGTGTTTCCTAGTGTTCTTCACACTGAAAAACTTATGAGTATTTACCACCTTGAATGTAAAAATTTATTCTTCCCCTAATACCTAATTTCCATGAATAAAAAAAATGAAAACTCATTCATGGGTGGTCAAGCATTCCACTGAACAATAATCTCTAAATCTCGTCTTTTCATTCTTCTCTACTAGGTGTCTATATGCCTGTTTGAATTTTTTTATGATGAGATACTTCTAAATCCTTCCAGTCATGATCCATTATACACATGTCACACCTTCTCCCAAGGATGAAAATTCCTCTAGCATTCCATCATTATATATCACATCATTCCTTCATCCCTTTAGTTACTCAGATGTTCCTTTGTCTCTCTATTTCACAAATTCAATTCATTTCGTTTTCTATTTACATTATAGATAAATTTTGAGAGAGAGAGAGTTAATGGAGGGTATCTATTACATAGGTTCCTTGATTCATGGTTCCAGTTATTGGTACATCATTCTAATAGATATTTGAGGGTGGTTTTTACCTAGCAAGATTTAGAGGAGGAGAATCCTAGGGAAAAGAGAATAATCATCTCTATGGTACAACCAACTTCAAGCTATAATTGAGTTATTTATAACAAAACTAGGATTTAAAAACATGATTATTTTTCTTCTATTATATCATTATAAATCTATGGAATATAGTTCCTCTTGATGCATTTATTGAGTCCTTGTAATATCGTGGTGTATGTTTACTCCTCATCTCTCATTTAATAAATTCCACCTAGCTTAATAAGGAATGTGTTACACTAGAACCCATATATCAAAAAAAACCAACCTCTGATGATGAAGTTATCATGTATAAACTCAAATTCATAATAATTTTTTAAATTCTACAAATCCATATATTAATTGTATCTAGAACTGAGAAGCCTTGCACCCCAGCACACATCGATCCATCCCTTCCTTAGACAAGACACTTTTCAAATTGGTGACTTGAAAAAAAATACTTGATAATAAAATGGAAATAAGAAACACACGGAATAATGTGGTTTGAACATAATAATACACCATGAGAGAAAAATTGTATCTTTATATTTAGTATATAATTAAAATTTAAAACTCATGAGTTACATTAGCCCTAACATATGGAACCCTATATATAAATATAAGATACTTCAAAACATCTACAATAAACACCTATCCTAGGTTCTTTTATTAAGATAAAATCTAATGCTTAACCAAAGTTCTCTATATCCTTCATCAATATCAAAAATGTGACCAATTCCCACCTATTTATAGGTGCACATCCACATTATCCAGTTACTTCCACCAGTGTCACCACTATTTAATCTTTGTGTAGTTACACCACTCAATTATTTCAACCTCCAGATTCCTTGATGTTAGGTTCATCCATATAAAAACCATTTTATAGTTAAGTGATTATATCTATTGGTTGGAGAAATTGTAAAATTACAATTTCCAATTTTAAAATGGTATGGTGGAGTGGGAGTGATCAATGTTAATATAATTAACCATGTCATTACATGCGAGTTAGGTCTGAAAGAATTTGAATTTTGAAAATTTTTATTGGGGAACAGGAGTCTGGTCCTTGTTTTAAATAGTTTTGATGTCTCGAGAGTGGTATTTTAGTAGAATAACACCTGTAGTGTGTTTTAGGATAGTGGTGGGTGAATTATACAGTCTATAGAAGGTCAATACATAACTGAAATGGGTCATGTCAGGAAGGTGTCGGCTGAGAGATCAGACACTCTACCTCACCTTGGTTGTGTCGTGACCCAGATAAGTTTCACTATAATGAGTTCCAGTCAAGGGTTTCCCCCTCTACCTAAGGGGAAGTCATACCATAACCCAATTTCAGATCTATTTCTTTTAAACATGGGGATTTGGTGTACGACTTATAGAGGAGATCATGGAAGGGGATGTTTATGTCATCGTCCATCATTTTCCTAAAGGTATATCTCATTGTGGTTTTTTATGGGTTTTAGTGATTTTTAGTTTAAATGGACATTGGATTAGGTGAATTCATTAGTATTTTCAGGTTTCTTAGGTCAATGTACATTTAAAGAGTGGTATGAACCCCCTTTTCTTGATATTTGACGATGTTATGCAACCATGTGAGTTTGTAGTTGATTATTCCATTGTGGGATTCTGGTTTTATATGCCCATTTTGCTTATTTTAAGGGTGTTTATGGTTGGGATATGTGATGGGGGCCTGAATGAGGTTGTTGTGAGCTTGGGATCAATATATAGGTTGCTAGTTAAGGTAGGTGGATCCATGCATAACTCTTTAAATTTTAATCCTTGATTTATTTCCTATTTTTAATTTATGATTTGAACTTCTTAAAGAAACATGGTAAATTATGAACCTATTAGTATTTTTTGAAAATTTGTATAGGATATTTAAAAATAAAATTGGTAAAGAATGGGGTATTTTCATTCTTAATTATTTTAAAAGGGAAGAAATTCATGTTTTTGAAAAAAAAGTATTTTGAAACTAATGATGAGTTTGGTTTTTATAACGTCTTATTATGATTTAGTAATGTATTTAGAATTATTCATTGATATTTATTTGATATTTGGATTTTAGTGTGGCTTGGTGGAATGTATAAAAGAATTTGGGGAATTCAATGGATTTTGAAATGTTGTTTCATTATTTGGTTTTCAATGAAATGAAGTCACAAATTGGTATTTTCAAAGCCCCGATTAAAATTTTATAAAAAGGGTTTTTATTTATGAAAAAATTTCCAAGAAGTGAGCCCCTTAATGTTACTGTGTAATGATTAAAGTGATGTGTTGATATTATGAGAGTTTATGGAATTATCCTAGATATAAAATATGTTTATTATATTGTTATTTTGGATAATATGGGGATGCTTTTGTGAAGGGTGTTTGATGGTGATGGTGTGTCATGAATTTGGTTTCTATGTATTGTTAAGTTTCATTGAGATTTGATATGACTGACTTAATGATTGATATTAATCACCTTTAATTATTTGTAATGGAAACCTTAGGTACTTAGTTAAGGAAGACTAGGGAAACCGCATGGAATTCCAGGCCCTATATTGCCATGGAATCTGATATAACACTAACTAAATGATACTATGTGTAACGACCCAAGTAGTTATAGAATAATACATTTTCATATCTATTGATATTTATGAATAAAATATTAATTTTATGTTAAATAGGACACCTTTTCTGATAGAATACTCGATATGCAACAATAGGTTTATTTGAAATCTTACGTTGTACATAACATTGAGTTATACCAAAAAACTAATATAATAATATCATGGTATTTAATGCATAGCCGCTGTATTGGAGGGAATGAATGGAACTAACTATAATATTATTATAAAATGTTTTTACATTTAAACAATAAATTTTATAGGCTTAAAATAATAATGAATCTGATTTTAAGCAATAAATAATTTAATATCCTTTAAAAGGTTGTTTTATTGAATTTTGATGGAGAACCCTTTTTAAATCTAGTTTTGTCACTTTTATATATTATATATAGAAAAATAATCTTTTATAGAACCAGGACATCAAAATTTACTTTGGATGAAATTTTGGTTTTTTATGATAAAGTTCATTTTTAATGAATAGTGAAAAATATTGCATTTTAATTCAAAAATGCCTTTTCATATAATTAATTTATATATTTAGATTATACTTTTAATTGTTTTTAAAGTGTTACTGGATTATATTTTTATCATTTAATACAATTTTTTTCATTGAAAGTGATTTCACTTTGAAATTAGACATAAACAAAAGTCAATCTTTTGGTATTTTTTACCTCTTAAAAACACATTTTTTGGTTTTGACAACAGGAATTAATTTTAAATTAATTATCACAAATTCTATTTTCTGAATTCGGAAAAACAAATTCCATATTTTGAATTAGGAGGTCCAAATTGTGTAAAGAGGTAACTTTTATTTTTAGACATTGTGAATAGTAACTTCAGTAAATATTTTATTTAGCATGGATAAAGGGTAAATCTGGTAAATAAGGGTAAAAAATAATGATATAATAAAATAAAATTACCCTGACATGTATACTAATCCTATTTTATGAGACATTTCCGACCTTGTACATCCTTGGGTCGATTTTAGGACCAACTGTTTCCACTTGTGTGTGAAAATGACATTTAATTACTTTTAATTTAAAGTTATGGAAAATATAACAAAAAACATATATCTTTTATTAAAAAAATTTATATGGGGTTATATAAGTTATATATTTGCCTATAAATACTAATTATAAATATAAAAATATTTCCTACATCATGGTATATTATATATAATTTTTAGACATCAAATAAATAAATATATATTTGACACAATGATGATGTAGTGATTACCTTATTAATGAATGTGTTAAATAAATGAGATTTTAAAAATTAAAATATATTTATTTTGAAACTTTTTATGCCATAGAATAATTTTAGGGATAATTATGACTTTTTTTCTTTTAATTAAGAAATATTTTTCTAAATAATCAAGTTGTTATGGATTTTTTAAAAGTCAGAACATGAATAGTATTTAAATTGACATAAATGAGTTTAAAAAAAACTATTTTATTAAATGATATAATAGTACTAAAAATATAAAATTTGTAAAAATGACATAGATAAGATTTAAAATGTAATTCATGAACCAGTTGAGGTTTTATTGTAATTTTATAGTAAATATATTAGCCATATATTATAAATATACAATAAGACATTGTAAGAGTCAAATAAGTTAACTAAGGGTTAAAGATAAATGATAAGGTTAAATTTGAAACCAAACCCTGTCTAAAAACTATTGGTTGAAAGGATTTAGAACAATCATCAAATTATCTTTTATTTAAACGAGTTTTGGACTTTTTTAAATTGAAATTCATTTTATAATAAAATAATCCTTCAAACATTCCTAAAGTACCCCTCCTCCCTCTTATAAAAGGCCACCACCTCTAACCCTTACTCACACCTCTCAAACCCACTTATCTCATCCAAAATCTACCCAAATAAGCTCCAAAAATCCTCCTTTTCCTCCTATAAGCCTTAACTTGGGAATAATACAACTCAATAATGCATTTTAGCTTAAATCAAAAGGAGTTACCCAATTTGAGGTAATGTTTTCTCTCAAGATTATTCCATTTATTTTCCTTCTCCAGCCCCCTAAACATTCTTTATTACATTAATTTATTAAAAAAATATTGTATTTAGTATACTAGGATTTTGTTATTATAAGTATTTAACCTAAACTCACAAACACCTCCATCTAATGGATTTAAGGAATATTGTTTCTGTGGACGGCGAACTATTGTCTCATGAAACGATGATTGTTCAATTATCTCCTACTGCCTCTCATGGTGTCCATTATGATGGTACTATATTTATATGTAATATATATTATATTTATATTGTCTCTATTCTTTTGAATTTTACATTTATAGTATAACTTTATGGCTTCCATAATGGATAAATACGATAATTTCATTGGAGGAAGTGTGGACTACCTCCCACTCAAAGTGATATGACTCATTCATGCAATACACGGAACATATAAAGGATTTTGTTAATGAAATTATATATGATATTATACTGGAATTATTATATACCTATTTATAATTTATTTTTCATTCCTTTAAAAATGAAAAAGAAATGAAAGTAGTGTTCATGCGTACGTACGGCTTACCGTCTCCATGAACGATGTATTTCATTTCTTATCATTAAATGTTATAGACTATTATAGTTATGTATATATACTATTTTTATATATGATATATATAATATCTAAATAATTTACATCATTCTAGAGATAATTTACTTTTGACCATACAGAAAATTTGTAATTATAACAAGTTCATTTTTGACTCAAGTACCAAATATCGACAAAACTACCGATATTAAATTAAATAATTATGTAATATTTATAACGATGTAATAAGTGATATAAAAGGTATAATAAAATTTAAAAAAGGTTCTGAATCAAGTATAAATTAACTTAATGTTATTATTCAGAAAGGACAAGGAGCATACGTGATGGGTCAGACTCAAGGTAAGGGAACCTTTCACCATCATCTTTTAGTCAAAGATTTATTAAATGTTATGTATTTTAATTTACATTTTTATATGTTGGGATATGTTCTTATGTATCCTTATTACTGTAAATTTAATGTAAGAGTGATGATATACCATTTTCTATCTCATCAACTCATTTTCTTAATTTTTAAGTAACGCCGTTTGGATGCCGAATTTTTGTAAGGGAATTTATAAACTCAATTTCCTCTCATTGGGTTTTACGCATACTTCATTGATTATATTATGCCAATATTATGAGTGAAATAACTGTTTATTAATTTATATTTTAATTTTCAATTCCGTTTCTGGGGATATTACGTCATTTATATGATCTTTGTAAGAGACTTCGTCTCAATCTCCTTTCATTGAGGCATATCTCAATATTTTGAACCTTTATTATTCTATAAGGTGTATATACTACCCTTTTACATATTATATCATGAATCTCTTTATTTTCATGATATTATAGGTTTATTTTAGTGTTATTCTTTAATTAGTTTTATTCAAGTATTTTCTCAAGTGGTAAGGGACTCCTTAACTAAAAGGTTGTTTTAAATGTTTTAAAGATTTAATATTTTAAATCTTTATCATTAATTTCCATGTTTTCAAAAATGGTTATAAGGATTTATTTATATGGACATTAATGTTTTAAAATTTTAATTCCTTAAAATTTTGAAAGTCTTATGGGACGATTTGATTAAAAAATCACTTTATTAAATGTTTTAAATGGGTTTGGAAATGGATCAAATATTTCAATATATCGAATTGATTTATTCTGATTTATGAGTGAAATTTTGATAATTTCTATCTTTTATGTGTTCTTATTATGTAATGTTACTTGGACATTTGATAGGTGGTTACGTGATAAACCAAATACAGGTAGTTCCGTGATAAGCCTAGGGCAGGTGAGCCCGAGATAGCTCTTCAATGCATTGGGTAATGTGACAGTGGTAAACGTTAATGTTTCTCCTAAGAGATTTAGGGAATATACTATGGTGGGTATTCCAAACATAACTCCCTATGTAATTGTGAAATCTACAATCTAAGTATGTTATGGATTCCACAAGTTACCATTATGATTTATCATTTCTATGTGTTATTCATAAATATTAATATTTCATGAGGTTTTGTTAAAGAGCTAATGTTTTATGATTGAGAAGTATGATTTAATTTATTTGTATGTATTGATGGGATAATGTTTTCTTTCCTTATTTTATAACCCTTACTGAGATTTTTATGCTCATCCCATGTTTTTGAAATATTTTTCACAAGGTAGAAGGATGGGTAAGAGTAGGGAAGAATTCAAGAATATTTTTATCAGGAAATGAATTCTTATTTTTATTAAAGGAGTTGTATTATTGTAAAAAAATGGATAGAGTAGAAGTGTTTACTAAGTAATATTTTAGATGTAATGTAATAGTTATAGCCTAATTCTCTAAAACTCTAAACCTAAAAATATCCAAAATGTGAATTCTTGACTTAAATCAAGATTATGTAATGTTTAAATATGGGGCCTTATAGTTGGTGTCATATGTTGGTTTAGATAACTTTAGAGGTTAGGGTGTTATTTAAGGATAAGCGACATAACCATAATAGTTAGATTATTATAAAGTGTCGTAGTTATTTTAGATAAATTTAATGAGTTTAAGATAACATGAATGAGTATATCTTAGTGTTTACCCTCCTCATAAGATATTATATGATAATTTTTATGATATACTCACACTGACCTTTTTGGTTTTAGTAAATGGCTGGATCTAGTAGGCTCCCATGTAACAATGGTTGTGAAGGAAATTGGGGAGGTTTTCTGAATGAGAAACCGAATGAAATGGAAGATGGAATTAAAAATCTTGTGGTTATTCATAACCAACTATCTAGATTCATGATTTACCACTTGACCCTTGGATATTTTTCTAAGGCATCATATATGTGAGAAATGATTCCCTATGGAAGTTCAGGTAATAATCATAAAGGTAAGTATATTAAAAAACCTATGTGTCAATGAAGGTCATAAAGCAATAACCTACCATGGAAAGAGGAAGCATCTAGTTGACTCTAGAAAAGGGAAATAAGTTCTTTCTGAGGGATCAATTGAATGTTTTAAATATGGTGTACATGGTTATTACATAGATAGATGTCCTATGAAGAAGGTTCGGGAATGGGATCACTAGTACCGTATAAATATATGTCTACTAATGCCCAATTCCATTTTAATTGAAGATGATGAAACTGAAAATGACCAATGATAGGTATGGATTATTTCTTGGATCATGTTTTGAAATTACTAAAATATTATGACATTATGCATGATTATGTTTGTAGGAAATAAGTATAAAATAATAATATGGAAAAACATGGATAAATTATCATGAAGAATGTTTGATGATTAAGAAGTATACATTTTAGGAATTGAAGAGTTATGTTGGATATATGGATGATGATATGTTTAAATATATTAGTTCTAGGATTACTTTGGAAAACTTTTCTCTTGTATGTGTAACCCTATAGTTTGATATGTGAAAATTTTATTTAGGGAAGAATGATCTTTTCTTTTTTAGACATAATGGATAACTATAGGGGTTCATGTGATCTTTTTTTTTTGAGGCAATCATAGGTTATTAGTTTTTGGGATGTAAAATGTGAGGTACGAAATAACCATTGAGGTTAAAACATGTTATGTATATTTTTAAGGATTTTATCTCATTTTTTTAATTTTATTATAATTATATGGTTTTTGAAAAATTACAACACACACACCATGTGACAACCTGTTGTGTCGAACAAAACTGCAAGAATCTAATCCACAACCAAAGTGTGACTAGGATTTATCGCCTACCACTAGACTACATGATGTTGTCAGTTAGTATAAATAATTATTTTTGGTTAAATGATTTTATGGATCAATAATAAGTTGATTTTGTGAACTTATGTTCTATCAAATGGATATACTTATTATAGGAAAATGATTTGTTGATTAAGTAATAAAGGCTATTTTTTAAGACATTCTCTCTTTTGGGAACTCTATGTGCCTAAGGAAAATAGAATACTATGAGATTTCATTTGAGGAGTAATGGTTGAATTTTATTTTAGAGGAATCTATTTTTCTATTTTAGACATATGGAGATTTGGGTTATTTATGGAAATGATTAACCTATCTTGGAGAATATGTGATTAGGTTAATTACTTTTTCATATGAGACTTTAAGAGTGGTTGGTGTTATTTAGAGATAAATGTTAATATTTATTGTGGAAGACTTTGTGATTAAATTCTTTAGAGTTTTGGGTTTCAATATTAGTTTGGATTATATTTAATAATTTTAAGGACAATTGTGTATTGAATGGTCTTTGTTGAACTTTGGGTATTGTTTGTCCATTTTTGGAGATTAAGAGTAGTATTGTTTTATAAAGGATTATCCTTTTTGGGGATTATCTAATCTCTTACTAACCATTTTGGTTTTGGTTAATGTCTAATGATAGGGAAAATATATAGTTAATCTTTTGTGGATTAAGTGATTCTCTAGAAGTTGATTATAGCACTGTAGGTGTGACCAAGTCATCTTGAATACTCATTGTTTGGAGGAAAGATGAGTTTGTGGTAGAAATTTATTTAAGGATGAAACTCTACTTGAAAAGTAAGTATATTTCCTTATGTTATTACTCAATATCATAAATAAATTTCTAAAATTTATGAAAAAGAACTTAAAACAAAAACATTGTATGTTTACTTTTCCTATTGGGAAATCAATGACCATTTAACCTATCACAAGTTTGTGGTTTTCAGATTGTTAACTTTCTCCTGATTATGTTTTTTATCACTCTCCATCCTAACTTGATGGTTAGTCTCTCTTCTCTATCCATGTTTTTCTACATGGAATCCTAGTATATGTTATCTCGAGTGACATTTTTAATTCTCTTTCTTTCTTTTAAAGTGACAGTTTTATTGACTCTTTTTCCGATGTGGGACTTTCAATGAAGTTATCTAGCCAATTTTAAAATTGCGAGGACGTAATTTCCAAAAGGGGGAAGGATGTAACGAACTTGTTTTTTATAGAATAATACATTTTAATATCTATTAATATTTATTAATAAGATATTAATTTTATGTTAAATAGGAAACATTGTCCGATAACATACTCAACAAGCAACAACGAGTTTCTTTGAAATCTTACATTTCACAAAATTTTGAGTTATACCAAAAAAATAATATAATAATATTATGATAGTTAATTCCTAGCCATTTTATTGGTGGGAATAAACATAACTAACTATAATATTATTATTAAATGTTTATTATATTTATCAATAAATTTTAAAGTCTTAAGATAAGAATGAATCTAATTTTAAGCATGAAATAATTTAATATTCTATAAAAGGTTGTTTTAACGCCTTTTGATGGAAAACTCTTTTTACATCTTGATTTTTTTCAATTTTATATGTTTTATTTAAAAAAATAAAATTCTTATAATGAATTGGGAAATCAAAATTTACTTTGGATGAAATTTTAGTATTTTTCTGATAAAGTTCATTTTTAAATGAATATTGAAAAATATTGCATTTTAATTCAAAACTACATTTTCATCTAATTAATTTATATAGTTATATTTCAATTTTAATTGGTTTTAAAGTTTATTTGGATTATATTTTTATCATTTAATCTAATTTTTGTCATTGGAATTAATTTCACTTTGAAATTAGACATAAACAAATGTCAATCTTTTAGTAAATATTACTTCTTAAAAACACGTTTTTTTTGGTTTTGACAACGGGAATTGATTTTAAATTAATTATTACAACTATTGTTTTTTGAATTTGGAAAAACAGATTCCATATTTTTAATCTAGAGGTCCAAAAAATTTTAATAGGTAAATTTTATTTTTAGACATTATGAATAGTAACTTCAGTAAATATTTTATCTACCATGGTTAAATGGTAAACCTGGTAAATGACGGTAAAAAAAATAATATTATAATAATATTAAATTACACTAATATATTTTCTAATCCTATTGTATGAGATATGTTTGACCATGGGAATCCTTGTGTCGATTTTAGGAACCCATTGAGCCTCTTGTGCATGAAAATGACATTTAATTACTTTAAATTTAAAGTTAATGAAAATATAACAAAAACATATATCTTTTTCTAAAACATAATTTACATGGGGTTATATAAGTGATCATTTATAATATGAATTATAATTATAAACATAAAAATATTTCCTTTAACATGGTATTTTATTTATAAATTTTAGACACAAAACAAATAAATATATTTATGACACAATGATGATGTAGTGATTACCTTATTAATGAATGTTTTAAATAAATTAGATTATAGAAATTAAAATAAATTTATTTTGAAACTTTTTATGCCATAAAATAATTTTAGGGACAATTATGACTTTTTATCTTTGAATTAATGAAGGTTTTTTTGAAATAATCAAGTTGTTATGGATTTTTCAAAAGTCGTGATATGAATAGTATATAAATTGACATAAATGAGTTTTGAATCAAAATAATATTTTATTAAAGGATATAATAGTAATAAAAATCTAATATTAGTCCAAATAACTTAGATAAGGTTTAACATGTCATTAATGAACGACTTGAGGTTCTATTGGCATTTTATAGTAACTATATTAAACATATAGTATAAATATACAAGAAGACAAGGTAATAGTCAAATAAGTTAACTAAGCGTTAAATCTAAATGATAAGGATAATTTTGAAAACAAAAATTTTCTAAAAACTATTAATTAAGAGGATTTTAAAAATTCGTTATATTATATTTGAATTAAATTAGTTTTGTACCTTTTGAAAATCAAAATTAAGTTTATAATAAAATGATCTTTCAAACTTTCATAAAGTACTCCTCCTCCCTCATATAAAAGGAAAACCCCTATAACCCTTATCACACCTATCAAGCCCATTTGGCTCATCCATAATCTACCCAAATAATCTCCCAAAATCCCTTTCTTCCTCTTATAATCCTTACCTTGTTAAAAAGTCAACTCTAATAAGGCCTTTAACTTAAATCAAAAGGAGTTACCCAATTTGAAGTAATGTTTTCTCTCAAGATTATTCCATTTATTTTCCTTCACAAACCCCCTAAACGTTCTTTATTGAATTAGTTTATAACAAAAACAGAATCTTTAGTATACTAGGATGTTTTTATGAGAATTATTAAACCTAAAATCACACACACTTCCATTTAATAGATTTAGAATATACTGTTTCTATGGACGGTGAACTACTGCCTCACAAAATGATGATTGGTCAATTATCTCCTACTACGTCTCAGGGTAGCCATTATTATGGAACTATATTTATATGTGATATATATTATATTTATATTGTCTATATTCTTCTGTATTTTACATTTATATCATACCTTTATGGTTTTCGTAATAGGTAAATATGATAATTTCATTTGAGGAAGTGCGGACTACCGCCCCCTCAAAGTGATATGACTCATTCATGCCATACATGTAAAAAATAAAGGATGGAGTTAATGAACTTATATATGATATTATACTATAATTAAAATATATCTCCATATCATTTAGTCTTCATTACATTAAATATGAAAAATAAATGAAAGTAGCGTTCATGCCTATGTACAACTTACCGTCTCCATGAACGATGCATTTTATTTTTTATCTCCAAATGTTATGTACTATTATAAATAAATATATATAATGAATATATATATATATATATATTATATATGATATCTAAATCATGAATATCATTCTGAAGATAATGTAATTTTGACCACATAGAAAATTTGTAATTATAGAAAGTCCATTTTTGACTCAAGTACCAAATATCGACAAAACGACCGATATTAAATTAAATAATTATGTAATGTTTATAACGAGTTAATAAGGGATATAAATGGAATAATAAACTTGAAAAAGGTTCTTAAGCAAGTATAAATTAAGTTATGTTTATTATTCAGGAAGAACAAGAAACATACATAACGAGTCGGACTCAAGGTAAGAGAAACTTTCACCGTCCTCTTTTATTCAAAGACTTATTTTATGTTATGTATTTTAATTTACATTTTCATATGTTAGGATATGTTATTATATATCCTTATTACTTTAAATATTATTTCCAAGTTATTAGATATCCCTTTTCTCTCTCATCAAATCATTTTCTAAATTTTTAAGTGACGCCGTTAGGCTGCCAAATTTTTTTAAAGGAATTTCTAAACTAAATTTCTTCTCATTGGGTTTTATGCATACTTAATTGATTATATTATTACAAGATTATGTGGGGAATCAGTACTTATTTATTTATTTTTTATTTTCCACTTCCCTTTTTTTGGATATACTATTAATACACATAATCACCCCATTGATAAATTCTTACGTCTTTTATATGATCTTTGTATGGGACTTCATCTCAATCTCCTTTCATTGAGGCATATCTCAATATTGTGCAACTTTATTATCCTATAAGGTGTATATAATACCCTTTGAAATATTATATCATGAATCTCCTTATTCTCTTGATATTATAGGTTTTGTTTAATGTTATTCTTTAATTATTTTTATTCAAGTATTTTCTCAAGTGGTAAGCGACTCCTTAACTAAAACATTGTTTTAAATATTTTAAAGATTTAATATTCTAAATCTTTATCATTATTGTACATGTTTTAAAAATGGTTTTAATCATTTATTTATATGTACATTAATGTTTTAAAATGTTAATTCCTTTAAAATTTTCAAAGTGGTATGGGATGATTTGATTAAAAAATTTCTTTATTAAATATTTTAAATTATTTTGGAAATGCATTGAATATCTCAATATATTGAATTTATTTCTTATGATTTATGATTTAAATTTTTATAATTTCAATCTTTTATGTTTTATGATTATGTAATGTTACTTGGACATTTGATGGGTGGTTACGTGATAAACAAAATACGGGTGGTTCTGTGATAAAACTAGGGTGGGTGGAACCAAGATAGATCTCCAATGCATTGAGTAACATGATAGAGGTAAATGTTAATGTTTTAACTAAGATATATAGGGAATATACCATGATGGTTATTCCAAACGTAACTCCCTACATAGCTATGAAATCTAAAATCTATGTATGTTATGGATTCCACAAGTTACCATTATGATTTATGATTTCTATGCGTTATTTATAAATCTTATTATTTCATAAGGTATGTTAAAGAGCTTATGTTCTATGATTGAAAAGTATGATTTCATTTATTTTTATGTATTGATGGGATAATGTTTTCTTTCCTTATTTTAAAACCCTTACCGAGCTTTTTATGATCATCCCATGTTTTTGAAATGTTTTTTCATAGGGTAGAAGGAAGGGTAAGAGAAAGGAAGAATTCAAGAATATTTTTATCAAGAAATGAATTCTTATTTTTATTTAAGGAGTTTTATTATTGTGAAAAAATTGGATAGAGTAAAAGTGTCTAATTTTTAATATTTGAGAAGTAATGTAATAATTATGGCCTAATTCTCTAAAACTCTAAACCTGAAAAGATCCTGAATGTAAATTCTTAACTTAACTGAAGATTATGTAATGCTTAAGGTTGGGGCATTATAATATGATATGGATAATATTTACACTAAGACCTGATTTAGTTCTCTCTAGTAGATCATGCATGTGGCTCGATATAACCCGTTATGGATGGATGTGATAGGTTCAATCATTGAGATAATACTAAGATCATATGGTAATTTGACCATATTTCCCTAGGGTTATTCCTATGATGTTAGTTATTTATTTTCCTTTATCAAAGTGATGTAATTATCATTTACATTCAGTTAATATTCCTTTAATTGAATGGATGTTATTTATGATTACATTTTTTTTATGTCGTGAATTATTTATTCTTTTGTATATTCTTATGTACATTGATATATGATTATTGTGTTTTGATTGTATCCTTTGGGGATTTTACATTATTCTAAAAAATATGGTTTTATTTTACTGATGGGTTCCTTCTGTAATTTTAAAAAGGGGTAAAAGAATTGGGGTGTTTTCCTTTATGTTTAAAATGAGGGTATTATAAATCATAGTTTGAAACCTTTTCTTTTGCTATAAATTCAATATCTTCTTAAAATGAATTAAAATCATGATTATATTTTAATGGGTCAATTTTTTATTTTGATTAAAATTTATTTTTTATAATGATCACATGTTATTGGTTTTGATTAAAAATGATAAGCTTACTTTAATTGTTTTATTTTCAAACTAGCATGAAAAGGATTTACTTTTAAAGGTTATACATGGGGTTTGGGGAGGATACCCACTGAGATTTTCAAAAAAAATTATATATATTTTTGGTTCAACATGGGATCCATTTAGTGTAATGGTTGTTCTTGGGTTTTATGTTTTATTACGATAGCGGTTCCAATAAATAGAGCATATTTATTGGCACTTGGAGATGGGTGATCATTTTATTCATTTTATTTTGGTATTTTATTCTTCTAATGAATTATTCTACATCAAATATATCATTTTTGTATCTCTTAGTTATGATGGATTCTATAATAAATTGGATTCATGTTATATTATTTTGATGATAGTTATTATTGTGATATTATTTCATTTCTTTACCTTTTTATATTTTATGGTAATGATAAAATTAGTATTCTTTACCTCATTTTTCCCAAGGGGGGTTATAATGGAGTTTCAAATGTATTTTCTCATATCAAATGAAATAACCATTATAAAAGGTACAAGGGATGGTTTTTAATGAGTAGTATTAACTCTTTATTTTAATGTAATGGTTTCAAAGGAAATCAACTTGTTACATATTTTAAATAAAAAAAAATTCTACGTGTATTTCAAACTAACATGAAATGGATTTATTTTTAAAGGGTATGAATGGGGGTGTGGGGAGGATACCTATTAGGTATATTTTTCTCAATCTTGTCATATTATATGTGTAGTGTAGGTTTATCTGGTATGTGAAAGATGAATTTCAGATTCAAGTTTGATGAAAATGGTAAGAAAAGATGTATCACTTATGAAAGAAGACGAGAAGTTGTAGTTTTATTTTCATTTTGATGTATGTTCCATATAATGTATCAACCATGTCTACCTTTATTTATTTAGATTTTTTTGTCTAGTATTAGTTATATTTATATTACATTTTAATGTACAAGTGATATTTTATTGGTTTTGATTAATTGTTATGAGTTACGATTATTATTATTGTACCATGGTTGTTTATTTTATTGGCATGGACTTTAAATATATTAACAAGACATGTTGGATTTCAAGGTGGAAGTACCTTTATAATTTAATTATTTATAAATTTAAATCATTCCCAATAGAGTATATTTGATGCTCGAGAACTTGCTTCCATACCATGGGGATTGGGAATTCCATTTAGGCCTTGTCACATACCAAATTGGGAACCTAAATTAGGGGTCACTCAGGTTAGTTTCTTAACATGAATTGTTCCTTGGTTATATTTAAAGGAGTAAAGGATTGAACTCTATACCTAACAAGAGTATTGAATAGTATAATGCATGTTGTAAACATAACTTCATTGATGTTACAAGAAATTCATTCTAGGGAAGAATGGATGCTAGATGCATGGAGAATGGAACATAGGATGAATGTATTCTAGGAAAGTAGTGGAAGGTTTCAATCCAAAATAAAAGGAAAGATATCAAAGAACTATAAGTTCGAGTTGGTTCACACAAACGTATGGGGGGAGCTTCAGTTCATTCTCATAGAGGGTTACTATAATATATAAATTTCATTGATGAAGAAACATATAAATAATTGGTATTATTTAGCAATAATAATTCCTAGGTATTCAATATCTTCATCTGATGGAGAGGCGTTTTCGAAAATAATATTGGATGAAAATTAAAATTCTTATGGCATGATAATGGTAGGGAGTATTGAAATAGGTAATTCTAAAGATTCTTCTAGATGAATGGTATATTGTTTAAGAAGACCATACTAGGTACTCTAGAATAGAATAAATTCTTAAAGAGAACAAGTTAAATGTCTTTTGAAAAAGTAATAAATATGATAGTACATATAGGATTATCCAAGGAGATTTAGGAAAAATTAGTGAATTGTGTGACATAATTAATATGTAGGATTCCTTTTTATCTATTGGGATAGAATCTTCAAGAAGTATATTTCTTTGAATGAAAATAATATTTCACCTATATCAAATTATTTAACTCACTCACCTTTGTCCATATCATTTCTATGGAAAGATAAAATCTAGAGTCTAAGTCTCACACATGTTACATTTTTTGTTACAGTAATTATGAGTCTGTATTTTGGATCAAGGATAACAACTCTCAGAAGGTTTTCAGAAGCTAAAATGTGATCTCAAAAGAAGATATCATGTGGAAGGACATATACATAGTAGAGTATGTGGATGAGATAAATGTATCATTACTGGATGAAGTTTATCTAAATTTATGTATGGATGTTATAGAGGTTCTGAAAATTTTATAAATCCTAGAAGTATCAGAAGCACCGTACTTTTTATAGGATGTTCTGAACATTAGCCAAGTTTCAATGGTATTTCCATGGCCTAAATCACCAAATATCTCATCTAATGTGGAATCTAGTGAAGAATCTGTAGAATTAACAGTTCTAAAAATTACATTACTATAAGGATCATGGATGTGTGGACAGTTGTGGAGATCTACCACAGAGAGGTGCACAGTGAAGAGGTATGGAAGTGATATGAACTGATTACTTAAAAAGAATTATTGGAAGCCCAAGGTCTTAAAGGTAGTGAGAAGTTTCAAAGACTCAAATAACTGGGAGTTAGATATTAGGGGTGATATTGATTCCATACAAGTTTCCAAAACATGGGAGGTGATGGAGAGAGATACTAGGAAAAAATTCCTTCAAAATTAATGAGTATATCACATAAAGGACGAAATTTAAGGTAAACAGTGGTACAAAAACAATATATCCATAAAGGGGTTTTAACAAACTATATTTTTATATTTTTGATAATTTTTTTCAGTATTAAAACATATAACTATTCATACAGTAATGATTATGGTTTTAATAGAAAGACTTCATCCAGGGAAGTTAGAAGTAAAGAAAAATTCCTTCATGTGAGATTAGATGAGGAAAATGATATGGAGTAGCTGGTTGGTTTCATGGAGCATTGAAACTAGTAAATTATGTAAAAGATCACTTGAATCCTTTATAGTTTGAAGCAGGCACTAAGAAAATAAAACTATATGTTTATTGAATTCATGAAAGAGCATTAATTAATCTTATAAAGTGTTAACTATTTTTTGTTAATGAAATGTGTTCTATGATGGGAGTTTTATCATCTTACTTATCTAGGTTGGTTATATACTTATTAAAATTTTTGTTTAGGAAAGGATCAATGATTTTAAGGATAAACTATTCAAAATATCTTAGATGGAGGATCCCAAACTTGATAAATATATATTCGGGGTGCTGATTGTAAGGGTCATAAGTTTCTATACTCTTTACCGAAGATATTCTAACACCATATATAAGGTGGTGGAGTGATTTGGAATTGGAAAGGTGAAAATGGTGACCACATCCCTATTCAATCATTTTTTATCTAATAAATTAGAACGCACCGTGAATGGAAATTGGAGTTGATTATGTGGAGAAGGTTTTATATGCATCAGATGTCAAAATATTAATAAACTCCATGATTTTTACTCATTTATAAATTTTGCAAGGAGTGGGAGTTTTTAGTTGATTCACATAAAATCCATAGATAGAATATTGGAAGGATGTGACGTGGATGATATAGTACAAAAAAAATTTCCAAAGTTTTTTCATTTTTCTTTGAAATAGATGAGTAATTTCAGGGGTTTTTAAAATCTTATTTTATAGGATATGGATACACACAAAATAGAACCACCAGATACATGTAATGTTAGGATAAATGACAATGAGATGGTTGGTTAAGCTTCAACTGATATTTTCACTTTGAGCAATGAAATAGAAGTACATTGTATTAATGGAATATAGGAAGGATATGATCTAGCTAAATGTGTTGATAAAATATCTAGAAGAAAGAATTATTATGGGAATATATTTTTTTAATTCATAAAGTTTTATTAATGTATCCAAATCATATGACCTTCCATTCTAGGAAAAATCTCATTCAACTAAATTATCACTTCATCTGGAGGTTATTGGAGGAAAAAGTAATGGATCTATGGATGATATTAGGGTCTTAAAATTTGGCAGACATTTTGACAAAGGTCAGAGAATGAAAATTTTTGAGGTAGTGTTGCACCTCAATTGGGATGGGAAGATCAGAAGTGTGGTGGGGGAACCATGCAACAGCAACTGAAGAATCAAGAGTGAAAGAAGGATTGTGGTAACTAATAGAAAACTTGGCAGTGAAGTGAAAAAAATGATTTTCAAGTGATATATTGTAAGAATTGATTGTGAAACCCATTTTTTGGATAATAGGTTAGTATATTAGAGGAAAAAACTTTGGGTGTCTAATTATTTGATGTCTGGGATAGTGATGGTGGAGTGAGAAAATTAACCATTTAGGATTCCAGATGATGGATGATCAGAAGTTACATGAACCAAATTTTGAAATCTGATGATGAATCTAGATGGTCCAATTGAATGATATAATCCGATGATTCTACAGAAATTTACTCATGATCACTCAAATTTAGAGGTAGTATAGGAAAATTAAAAATTAAAATTTTATAAGAATCATCTTGTGAAAGTATCAATAGATATCATTGTTTACCAGATGAAGGAGTTGAGGTGGTAGAAGTCCTTGTCTAAATGGATGGATTTTCCATAGAGACCAGACCAGGTGGACTACATCCTATAAAGACGGACTAGTAGAAACTACCAACAGCACCAACTGGGTCCTACTACAATTAAAAGAGTGGGTCACATGAGATCAATATGAAGAGTTTGTAATTGAATGTTGTAATAATATTTTGTTAACTTGAATAAAATAGTAGTATTATTCCCCCTGTGGATTAAAATTCAAGTATAACCCATATAAAACTCATGTTGTTATTGTGTTTTTGTTTTATTTCGATCGTTTTCATCTAATACTTATTATATTATCTTTATTCATAAGTTGTGCATTACAGTGTGTGGAATTCGGTGTGTTGTATCTTCTAAGTTATATAAATCATAACATCGTATCGTCTTCTGTTACTTTGTTTCAGCAATAATAAGTTTCATTGAACACCTTATAGTGGTTTATTAGAATATTTTTGGGTTCCCAACAAAAGTTTTACTATATACCATGTCCATAGTCTTTCTTTTTTTGAACATTCATTCATTTCTGAAACTCCACCTCAATCTTTTGTATTCCTTGAGAAATCAGGTACTTATGAATTTATCGATACCAATAAAAATTGACATCAATAAAAAATGACTTCTATAATTTCCTATATCATAAAAAATAACATACTCCTTGAACAATCTAGAAGTATTGGTCCATTACTCAGTTGAATCTCATCATGTTCTGGCTCTTTGCTCCTAACTGCATCTTCATTCAGGTTTTGTCATTATAAGGAACCCTCTAATTAGAGACGAAATTTCAACATATGATTACCTTCTATAAGTCACTATTCTAGATTTCGGATTCAAAGTTTTCACCACCATACTCAATAAAAAAACATGCCTAGAACATTGGGTTATCCCCCTTCCTAGTGTGAAAGTGGTTATAAGAAGAACAACCAAAACATTTTAGGTGGGTGATATCCACCATCCTTTTAGAATAACATTATTTCAAAATTTCCTACCCAAAGAAAATTAAATGATTAAAACTCACAAGATAAGACACATAGATAAATCCCCACTTCCAAAACTCCTCTAGGATACCATAACCTAACTTCATAAAATTGTATTTCTCATTCATATTCCAAACTATCTACTATGTTCCACCAATATGCCATGGTGTTATTGATACGATCTTATAAAACTACACGTATTTCCACTATAAGAACTATGAAATTATCTTTTATTGAACTCAACACTAACAATAGACCACAATAATTTCATATTACAACTAGTCTATTTTTCCACACCCACACCTACTATGTCACATCATCGAAAAAGGTACAAAAGTACAATGAGCTTCCTTGAGAATGAACTGGGCATATCCCCCATAATTATATATAAAGTAGATCTAAATTTGAATTCATAGGTCCCTAACTGTTTAAATGAAATGATAACTTTAATTTCTTACCAAGGTTTCAATCCTCATATGTTTTTTGCTCCATGTATATGTGTTTCATCATGCCTTTTTTGGAAATGATTTTTATCCCCTTGTCACCCATGTAACTAAGACTCCCATGCCATAGCTTTATAGATCCAGAAGTATGTTTGATATACATTTTTCCATCTTAATTCATGGTTGGAAATATTTTCCCGCCACACACACCTTTGAACACCACCATGAAGCCCACATCATTTTCTACATGTCATATGAAAGCTTTGTATAGAAACCCATTTCATCATGATAACCAATGGATATAATTTTTTTTCTATAACACAAGTCTATTCTTCCCTCCTTTTAATTATAGTAAACATTTATTCCACATCGAGATAAAAAATCACCAATTAAAACAATCTCAAGTGCTTCCCCATCCAAAAGGCAAACCATCCCAATTTTTTTAAAAATATAATTTCCCATGATCCATCTCTTGAATGTTTAGTAAAAATAAACATCAGAGTTAACAACCCATTAATTAAGAAGGTTGTATGAAATCAATAGAAAAAAAACTACTCCCTCATCTATATGTTTTTCAGATCTTCTAAAATCACAAATTCCAAAAACGATTTTTAGTCCTAGCAGTCCTTCCTCAAATGCCTCTATCTTTTGAAATGACAACATGTAAAACCAGTCTCATCTGAATCACATAGAATCATTCTACATTATTTCCCCTAAATTTTTTCCCTAGTTTTGAAATCAACACCACTTTTGATTTCACCATACAAATTTTAAATTCCATTCTATAGGCTAGAATCCATTAGACAATATTCCTAGTTCCTTTTATTCTAGTCTTTACATTTCCTTAAACAACATCACTTCCAAATTGACTCTTATTAATTAATGATCTAGTTCTACCAGATGAAAAAAATCCTCCATATACATTCTCTAAGATATGAAATCTTTTTATAAACCTACTAATCAAGACCTTACCCTCTTTAAATTCCATCCTCTTGAAATAGAACTCCAACTAAAATGAAAAGGCATAAAGAGACCATTAATGGTTTTCCAGAAGTCTCTTATAAGGCCATGCTCTGAATACTAATCTACCTAGAGCTATAAGTGCTTGATAATGGTCTAAAAAACTAACTATATCAACTAAGCACCGGTTCTAAGTCTCAATAACCTACTCACTAGAAACATAAACCATGTTATGATACCACTTGTCATGTTAGAACCCAAATTTTGAAACAATATTACCTTAAATCCAGAAGTTGACTTTTGGAACCTTTAATTTGAAGTAAGGTACCTTGAAGGTATGAAGAGTCATGAAATCATAGACTCGATATATCTAGAACTGAGAATCCCCATCTATGCACTGATCAACCCCTTCCTCCAACAAGATATTCCTTAAAGTAACAAAAAGAAACAAAAGCACTCGATAACATAATAAAATAAGTAAATTCAAAGAATTATGTAGTTTATAATTTGTCATAATATACGGAGGGAACACAAAACTTTTATATTAAAGAGTGAATTATAAAAAATATCCCTTGAGTTATAAGGGCCATAAAATTCAAAACCTTAAAAAATGAATACTTCAATGATTTTTTGAAAAAGCCTATCATAAGTGACTTTGTTGAGATAAAATATAATAGTGAACCAATGTTTTTACAACCTCCATCATATTTAAACAAGTGAAAAATTACCAACTATTTATAAGTGAGAATTCACAGTAGTCGGTTGGTTCTACCGATGTCACCTACATCCGATCTTTATAGGGAACTTCCATTTGATCATGGTCATTTATAGTTTCCCTGCTAGCACACCGACACAAATTTTGATCTCGGATGAATAATGAAATTGTCGAAAAACACATCCTCCCACTTCCACACTCTGACATCATTTGAAATAAATTTCTACCATTTTTTCCACATGGATTTTGGACTTTTCTTAGCTCCACTTAGTTGTATTCTTATGGTTCTACATTGGAACTTATGAAACTCACTCCTTATAAAATTTGAAACACTTATCTAGAAAAGAGTTATCATATTCAAAAAAATATACTATTTCTCAAGTAGTTTCATTTTTCATGTTTTTATTTATTTTTTTGGGATTTTTTGAATCTTTAATTTTTTTTTGTATTTATAATAAAGATATATGGGGATGGTGTTCTTGTAAAGAATATTGGTCTAAAGATAGTTGAATCATGTAAATCCTCGTTGTTCTTTACTTCCCCACATTTTCTTTTCTCTTTGATGTTTATCTTTTTTTTCTCTACACTTTCTACTTATATCTTAATTGTTTCACTTTTTTTATTCATGTTTTATTTTAAATTATAAGTCATTGATAAACTCAACCTCAAATGCCTTTTTTAGGTTTTCTATACCCTATTTCTTGACTAAATCCCCTCAATAAAGTGATCCTCAATATACTGAATTTATTATAAAGTTAAGAATAATGATTAAAGTGATTTTAATGAAATCAAAAAGAAAAATAATTAAACAACTTAAAATAAGATGAAAAAAATTATATAAAAGATTATTGAGAATTACAATGTTGTGGTTAAGGAATTTAATTTCCATATAATTGATTGTTAGACAAATCAAATTAGAACATACCTTTGGTCATCATAATTATTCTTTAATTTTTAAACTGGTTGAGTTGTTGTTGAGTCTGCTAAATTATATTAAGATCTATAAAATTATAAACCATGTTATGATAAATCAAACTTGATCAACCGTTATAGATGAATTCAAATCTTCCAATTTATCTGAAAAATTTTAGTTCTTATAAATATTATAAAAAATTAAGAAATTTAAAAATAATTTCATAATAATTAAATATTATAAATTAAATACAAATCAATATCATTATAAAAAAATAATAATTAAAAGTCAATTCCTCTTTAATTAATATTCTTGGAACTAAAATTCTTACTCTTGAAAACCATTTTCGGGATATTTTTTTGGCCAATGGTAACTTAGTGAAATTTAGGTAGGAGATTATTATCTTATCCATACCATGCACCCTCCATTACACTTTTTAGGCCGATTTCAATTGAAACTTTAATTATTTCATTAGAACATGACTATAATTTTCAATAAAACCTATGTTCTTGTTGAACTTCATCTAAAAAGGTGGATTAGAGGGTCTGAGACATGAAAATGATGAATAAACCAATGGAATATACCTTGAAGGTATCCAATGGGATTCCATATGATACTAATGGGTGACCCCATGACCTTAAAATTCCTACTATTAATTTGTGGGTTTTTATAAATAAAATTGTATAAACTTAACACCATATATTGATAAAAAAGAAATAAAGATAAAAATAAAGAAACAAAAAGTTGATTCTCTCTCATGAAAGAATGAAAGATCCATTATAATTTTCAGTAATTGAATGGTCAAGTACATCAGTTTTAGTCCATCTTTCAATGGATTTTTTTACATGGCAAAATTTTGTTTTTGTAATATAATGATTTTTCCACTGAAAGTATATCTAAAAAAAACCCAATGGGATCCTTCCATTATCATAAATGATAATTCCAAAGCCTGAAAGGCCATGGATAGTTTTTTTTTCTCCAATTCTAATGCTATGAAAATCATTTGATACAATCATTGAAAAAACCATGATGTAAGTGGTTGCTTTTTTTAATTTTTCCAATTAAAAGTTACGATGACTTATAACCATTTTTTGGAACATTTAAAACAGAAGCATGCATAATTTACATGTTTTATATTCTCTCATAATTAGTTGGGATTAATAGTTTTTTTGAATACCACTTGGATAATATATTATTTCCCCTAAAAAATTTACTTATATTAAACATGTTAAATACATTGATGCATTTATTTATAATATTTAAAATAATATATTAACACCTTTAACACATTATTTTAAAATTTTAACACATTCTTCTGATAATAATTAAAAAATAAATGGGTTTTTACCGTTTAATATATATATATATATATATATTATCATAGTGTTTTTAAAATTTTATTTTATTTGTTAACACACACACATATATCTATATAACCAAAAATTTAGAAGTATTTATCTGATATTATATTTGGTGTTACTTTAATTATAATATTTTTAAAATATTATCTAAACTCTCATTACTAACTCTTCTATTTTTATGCATTTATTAATAAATAACTAATTTTATTTTTAACTAAATTAATGTGTCACTACTATAGATATTCCCTTTAACAGAGTATAAAAATGCTTTTAATAGTGCTAACAAGTGAAGTTAATCTCAATGCAGCTAAAAGGGGGTCCCCTTTATCTGTGTTAAAAAAAGCACTGATAAAGGCCACCTTTTATCAGCACTATTTCTAGAGCTGATAAAGGGGCTTCTTTATCAGTGCTTACATTAGTGCTGATAAATGGTTTCCATTATCAGTGCTAAAAATAACATAGATAAAGGCCTTATCTTCTGTAATGTCCTTTTTATATATAAGCACGCTGCAATAACATCCTGAAACCTGTACACAAAATATATAATTTAGTTAAAATAAATTTTACATCATGAATAAAAAAACACTACTGTATATATTGCAAATAATGTTTGTATAATTTCATGTACAATTACTATCTGAAAACAATTTAAAACATTAATGTTTGTCTTTGGAACCTATGTTCACCACTCAAAAAGGTCCTCCCATGGTATTAATTGTCAAAAAAATCACCTCAAACTGAGAAAAACAATCCACCTGTACAATAAAACAAATCTAATTTTTTTAATATTATAATGAAATAAATTATACATTAACATGAATGAATATAATAAAAAAATGTCAAATTTAAATAAAAAGTCACAATTGGAGTTATATAGGTCATTCAATGTGTTTTATTGAGGTGAAATTGATTCTAACATGTCACAAATGAGGTATGGATCATTTTCCAAAAGTATCAAAACAATTTGAATGTGTTTTCTCATTTTTGAGTATATCGCTTGTTGTTTTTAATGAAATTAATGTTAATTTTAAATAGAGACACATTTAGAGTTATAACAATCATAGTATTCATGGGATTGAGGTGTGGCTGATTTATATACATCATAAATTACTTAAGGATCATTTTCTTAAAGTATATAAACAATTCGAATGATTTTTCTTGATTTTCAGTATGTCACTTGTGGTTTCTACTAAAATGACATTTCAGTATAGAAAAATGAACTTTGAGTCATATGGGTCACATAGTTTGTCAGTTTTATGTGATACTACTTCCCACATGATAAAAATAACTTATGAATTACTGTCCTAAAGTATGAAGACAATTATATATACTTTTCTTTCACTGAGTGACACGTGTTTTGAACTAAAATGTCAATTTTAAAGTGATAACAGGACCTTCATGTCATATCAGACACACCATGTGTCAGATTTAGGTATGGGTGATTTATACACTTCAAAAATGGCTCATGGAATATTTACCTAAATTATTATAATAATCTAAATGTGATTTCTTGGTTTTCAGTACGTCACTTGTTCCTTTCTCTAAAATTAATGTCAATTTAAGAGAAAAGATGCAATTGGAGTCATACCGATCACAACATGTATATTATTGAGGTGAGGTTGATTCCTACACATAAAAAATGACTTATGGATCATTTTCCTAAATTCTGAAAATAATACAAATGCATTTTCTTAGTTTTGTGTAGGTTAGTTGTCATTTTTACAAAAAAAATGTTGTCAACTTTAAATAAAAAACCCACATTGAGTTATACCGGTCACACCATACATCAAATTGTGGTAAGGAAGATTCATACACATATCAAATGACTTATGGATCATTTTCCTAAAGTATCAAAACAATATGATTGTGTTTTCATGGTTTTTATTAGGTGAGTTGTCCTTTTTACTAAAATTGATGTGAATTTTAAATAAAAAGATGCACTTGGAGTTATACCAGTCACATCGTGTGTTGTATTGAGGTGAAACTAATTAATAAACATCCCAAATGACTCATGGTTAATTTTTCTATAGTATAAAAAGAATAAAAATGTGTTTACTCAGTTTTTAGTATGACACTTGTTCCTTTTTTGTAAAATTAATGTCAATTTTAAATAAAAAGATACACTTGGAGTCATACCAGTCACACTGTGCATTGTATTGAAGTGAGGATGATTCCTACACATAAAAAATGACTTATGTATCATTTTACTAATGTATAAAAACAATATCAAATCCTTTTCTTGGTTTTGAGTAGGTCAATTGTCCTTTTTACTAAAACCAATGTTAATTTTAATTAAAAAGACACACTTGGAGTCATACTGATCACACTATGCATCAGATTGAGGTGAAACTGATTCTTAAACACCTAAAATGACTAATTAATTATTTTAATAAATTATTAAAATAATAAAAATTATTTGTATTGTTTTTTAGTTGGTCAGTTGTCCTTTTTACTAAAATTGATGTAAATTTTAAATAAAAAAGACACACTTGGAGTCATACCGGTCACAATGTGCCTCAAATTGAGGTGTGAATGATTCATACACATTCCAAATGACTCATATATCATTGAAATAAAGTATCAAAATAATAAAAATTTGTGTTTATCAGTTTTAAGTACATAACTTGTTCCTTTTTCTAAAATTGATATCAATTTTAAACAAAAACGACAAGCTTAGAGTCATACCGGTCACACCGTGTGTTGGATTGAGATGAAGTTGATTTCTACACATCGAAAATTACATAAGGATCATTTTATTAAAGTATCAAAACAATAAAAACTCCTTTTATATATTTTTTAGTAGGTCAATTATCCTTTTTACTAAAATTTATGTCAATTTTAAATAAAAAGACACACTTGGAGTCATATCGGTCACACGGTGCCTTATATTAAGGTTAAATTTATTCCTAAATGTCCCAAATTACTCATGGATAGTTTCCCTAATGTAAAAAAGTTATATGAATGAATTTTCTTAGTTTTTAGTGTGAAACTTTTTTTTATAAAAGTTGATGTCAATTTTAAATAGAAAGACACGCATCGAGTCATACCGGTAACACCGTGCATCATATTGAGGTAATACTAATTAATAAAGATCGAAAATGACTCATGGATCATTTTAATAAAGTATCAAAACATTCTGAATGTGTTTTTTTGTTTTCAGTACTTCACTTGTTCATTTTGCTAAAATTGATGTCAATTTTAAATAAAAAGATGCACTTGGGGTCATACTTGTCACATCATCCATCAAATTGTGGTTAAGTTGATTCTTAAAGGTTAAAGTTGACTTAAGGATTATTTTAATAAATTATAAAAACAATCAAATTAATTTTCATGGTTTTGAGTAGATCAGTTGCCCTTTTTTATTAAAATTGATGTCAATTTAAAATAAAAAAGACACACTTTGAGTCATATCAGTTACTCTAGGCCTCAGACTGAGGTGTGACTAATTACTACATGTCCAAAAAGGTTCATGGATTTTTTTCACAAAGTATCAAAACAATTAGAATTCATTTTCTCAGTTTTAAGTACATCACTTATTCCTTTTTACTAAAATTGATGTCAATTTTAAATAAAAAAGGTGTACTTAGAGTTATACTAGTCACACCGTGCATAATATCGATGTGTGACTGATTCTTTTAGGTCCCAAATGACTCATTGGTCATTTTTCTAAATTATAAAAACAATATGAATTTATTTTCGCATATTTTAGTATGTATCTAGTGTTTTTTACTAAAATTAAATTTTAAAATAGAAACATACACTTTGACTTATACTGGTGACATTGTGTATCAGTTTGACATGAGACCAATTCCTAGACATCAAAAATGAATTATAAATAAATCTACTAAATTATCAATACAATATGATCATGTTTTCTCTGTTTTCAATGAGTGACATATTTTGAAGTAAAATTTTGATTTTTATATGATAAAGGACACTTTGATTCATACTGGTTACACTGTGCACCAGATTGAGGTGTGGATAATTCCTACACATCCTAAATGACTTATAAATCATTTCACTAAAGTATAAAAATGGTGTGAATGTTTTTGTTCAGTTTTGAGTATGTCAGTTGTCTATTTTATTATAATTAATTTCAATTTTAAATAAAAATAAGAATATAGAATCATACCAGTCAAACTGTGTGTTAGATTGAGATGTTTCTGATTCCTACACGTCCTAGAGTCTCAAAAAATCTTAACTGTCAATGTTACCATGATTACCATTGTCTTAATTTGTCTAAATTCTAACACTGCATATTTATTTAGTTCTTATCAAGTAGAAACACATGAATGATTCTCATGATATGTTGGAGAGGGAGTCCTATGTTAAGGGGAATTCTTCTCACCACTTCTTTGATTGATAAAATTAATTGGTACTTTCTAGAGGTTTATAGTGATATTATATAGAGAATTTTAATACCCATAATGTCATTTTAGGTACTTAATTTTTTATTCATATATTTTATCAATTAGTTTGAGGTTCAGGTAAATAATTTAATGTTTTTTAGGAATTTTACAACATGCACGAGTATGGTGAATGACCATGAAAGAGGCTGTGAAAATGGATAGTGAAAAAGTGGTGTTCTAAAATTTTAGGAAGAGGGTTTCATTAACTCTATGAATATGAATATTGGTAATGTATAAATCCGAAGAAAAATGTAAAAATCTAAAAATTTTAAATTTTAAAAATATGAATTTAATAGGAGGAATCTCATTTTACTCCCCTACTTTTCTAGAAGCCTTAGAGACTCTCCTCATGCCAACCACCTCTTCCCTCCCCATCAACTCAAATTTAATATTAGAAATTATTCATTAAAACTAAAGGTATGTAGTAACTAAGTGGTCCTTATCTCTTCTTTCCACCTTATTTATCCCTCTTTCTCCATTTTCTTTCTTTCTTATGGTCATGGTATACATTTGTTAAAAATTTTATGGGATTTACTTGGGGATTAACTTTTCTAGGAAATCTTGTAAATCACTAGGAATCTTTCCTCTTATCTTTCGGTATTTTAACAACCATTGACTATGAATTCAATGATTACTAGTATTTTTTCCTATGTTAATCCTTTTATTTTATAATCCATATGTGGTTTATTTATTTAATTAGTGTTATGAGTAGTATTAAACTAATGTTGATAACTTTTTATGGTCTTTGTTAACTATATTATTCTATCCTCCTTATTTTAAAATGATTTGGAAGATTATGAAATTGGATATTCAAGAATTATTTCATTTACTATGATTCTCAAAAGTTGTTTGTAAGACTTTTTAGCCTAGTTTTCATTGAATATAATTTAATAATTTTAAATAATGTTTATATATGAATTATAAAGATTTAAAAAAGTGTTTCTCATCTAGGATTCCATTTTTAAAATTATTTTTTGAATCCTTTAGCATGGATGTTTCATAAACAACCCTTTACCTTAGTGTTCCTGTTTAATTGTGAAATTCATATTCATGGAACTATCATATTGATAAGTATAAAGGGTAATAAAAGGGATAAACTCATGAATTTTATTTGGATATCTTAAAAACATGAACTATAATGAAAAACTTCACAAGGAAATGAATTGGGTAATTGGATAGGTTCCTAGGACAAGTTACAAGCTAGGTTGTGAGGAAAATCTTCTTACCTTGTGTCCTACTAATAATGATACGACTATGGATTGAGTTCCTTGTAATTATGAGAATATTAATAGTTCCATTATGGGATTCTCACTAGATTAGGATGAATCTCAAGATAGTAGTATATACACAATTGGATATATACTGAATCATAATTATGTATATGGTTATGGTTTGGATATTATTTATGGACTAATTTTGGATAAGGATATTAGATTTTCCATGTGTTGTCTACTTAGTACATTCCCATGGTTGTTTTTAAAAAAAATTCTATCCTTCATGTAATTATTTATTAAAATGTAATTTACCACACCTATTTCATTATTTCAAAAATTGTATATCATAACTCTTGTGATTAGTTTTTCCTAAATATAAAAGGTATCACTTTCATATATATAGTTTAGAAATATTTGAATTGGAATTATTTATACAGTTATTATATTGGAAATGTGGTGGAATCCTATTGGGAATGTCTTTCTCAGACATTACATACACTATTTGGGTGTATGTATACCTAATTGTTTTGACATGGGTGAAGTAAAGGAATTATTTTGAGGCTAAAGACCCATGGTACCTTTTTAATGGGGCACGAAGGAAATGAAAAGTTGGGGGAAGGTTAGTGGCGGTGAAGATGATGGTAGAAAAGGTGGTGGAAGGGATAACAAAGGAAGCAGTGGGGGCAGTAGAGGTGGCGGGGGCAGCAGAGGATGAGATGGAACTCAGGTTCTATGAAATCTTGAGGTGATCAGTGGTGAAGGCATGTGACTATGAAGGTGGAGGCTAAGTAAAGGTGAATGAGAAAGAGGGTGATGACAACAGAACTGCGATTCCACAAAAGCATGAAGACACGAGGAATATGCTGATCTATTAGGGTTTTTATAATAAAATGTCTAGTTTTTATGAGCATTTTAAAAAAATCATTGTTAAATAGTAGTTTTATCAGCACTTATATGAAAAGTGCTCATAAAAAATATTTATCTGTGCTGATAAATATAACCCTTTTCAGTGCTAAAAAAACATAGATAAAACATGTCTTTATCTGCACTGATAAAGACTAATGTTAATAATTTATTTATATTATTATATATATTTTTAAAACTATAATATATATATATATATATTAGGTGGTTGGGGTTCAATTACATTAAACACACACACACCTCAAACATAGACAAGAAAGGAAGGCCATAGCGCCCTAAGAGGATAGCGCACCCATCAAGCCTTATTTTATTCAGTACATGGCCCATAGACCTAGTGGGTATGAAGCCCATTACATGGCCCATAGGCCCATAGTCCCATTGGGCATCAAATCCCACTACGTGGCGCATTGGACCAATTTCTTAGCCTAAAGGCCCACTGGTGAATAGTGCGGTACAATACTTTCTGCAGTGTTGCCGCTGTTAGAGATCCTACTATAGTGCCCAACATCGCTACAATGTTGTCGATGCTATAATTCTACAACCGCTACAGTGCTATTATAGTACCGTTGTAGTGCTGCTACAATACCTATTCCCAATGGGTTTTGAGCCCCCAACCTCGATGTAGTATTACAAGATGCTTACCACTAAGCCAAACCCCAACTACATAGATATATTTATTATAATCATATAATTATTTAAATAGATATATGTTTATATATAATTATTAAATTATAATAAATATATTTATCATATTTATATTTATAATTATTCATAATTATTTATTCATTTAAATAATTATAAAATTATATTTAATATAATTATTATCAATATTTATTATAATTTTATAATTATTTAAATAAAAAATATTTATTTATAATTATAACTGTACTAATATTTAAATAATTAAAATTTTATAATAAATATATTTATTATGTTTTAATTTTTTAATTATACATAATAAAAATATTAATTATATATAATTATAAATATAATAAATATATTTATTATAATTTTATAATTATATATATATATTTATAATTAATATTAAAAATAAATATATTTATAAATATTTGTATGTAATTATAAATAGAAATATATATATATATATATATATATTAATATATGACTATATGTATTTATAAAATTATAATAAATGTATTTATTATGATTTTATAATTATATATATATATATATTTATTTATAATAATATTTATAAATAAATATATTTAAAAGGAATTTTTATATAATTAAAAATTTATAATTAAAATATTAATAAATATATTTATTGTAATCTTTTATTTATTTAAATTTATATATATATATATATTTATAATTATAACTATAAGTGAATAAATAATTATTTATAATTATAAAATCATAATAAATATATTTATTATATTTATTATTTTATAATTACACAAAAAGTGTCTTGGAGCCAGGCAAACCTGTTCCTACCGAGATTTATTGAAAAATAAAAGACAGAACTTGAGAAAGAGAGAATACAGGAGACAAGTCCCCATCAAGAAAAGAAAAACTACAAATGGGTAGGATTAGGATCATCCCCATAATCATGATCCAAGGTATCATCAGCAGATTCCCATTCTGACTGTGAATTCTTCTGATTGAAAAGCACATAATACTTTTCCTTGAGTTTAACCTACTCCAGAGTGAGCTCTATGAAAGAAGACTTGGTAGACCGACCACACCAACAAGAATCAACCCAGTCATCCCTGCCACATACTCGTCCATGGTTTTCAAATTCCAACCTCATTTCTAATTCTTAGTTTTCTTCCAATCCACTTTCAGTTTAGAAAGAGTGAGAGGCTTCTCTGTAGAGTCATTATTGACTCTTGAAGAATTATCTGCTACAACATGAACTCTACTATAATGTTCAATTAGATCCACTTTATCCATGAATGGTGATATATTCTTATCTGTCACTTTCCTATTACCAATCTCAATGGATTTTTCGAAAACATGAACAAACGAACAGCCCCCCCTATTCTATTCATTCCCAACAACAATATTTGACCTTAATTTCTTTTTACCAGTGCAGTGTAAATGAATTTATTCCCCTTCCTCCACTCTCACAGTAAAAAAACACCACCACCTTCAAACTACACAATTGACTATCTAAAGATCCCATAAGTTAAAAGTCCAACCCCTACACTACCATTATTAAAATTCTCATGTCCAGGGGTTTTCTTTACAAGAACCATTTCAGTATTACATCTAGATGTTTCCACCATATTTTTATGAGATTTGTTGGGAGAATGGGATATCATTTGTGTGTAGTAATTTAGAGGAGCATCATCCACCAAAGGTGTATCAGCCTATACATTAAGACCATTATATTTATTTATAATGTTACACATATTTTTTCTAGTTATGCCTTATGCTTCGATTTGGTGGAAATTATGTTTTTTTGTCAAGTGATGGGTGTGAAGGGTGCTGAGATTTTAATTTTTTCCTTGTTTTGATTTTTCTAGTTTTCCCCCATGTTTGATCCTTATCTCTTGTATTTTTTGGAGAAATCATAGAAATCTAGAATTGGAATACCCTGGCGCACAATTGGCACACGGTTAGTGCCAATTGTGTGTCCAGTCCAAGAAACTGTTTAGCATGTTACAAAACCTACCTCAAAACTACCACATGACTTGGGAAACCCTCTAATTTATCTATAGGTAATTGTGTGTCTATTTCATCTATGGATAGTGGATATCGCATGGGTTGTTAAACCATGTGGCATAACAATGTGACATTGACCAATTTTTAATTTTTGGTATTTTCATGTTTCCCCCCCTTTTTAACCCAAATCTGACCCTAGCCTCCCTCTCCGAGTTTTTGTGACCCTAAAGGTCTCTCCTCTTACATACCAAGCCTTCTTCTTCTTCATTGAGTGTGGATCTAAGGGTTTTCTTCATGTTTTTGGCTAGATCTCTTAAGGTAACTTCTTCTCTTCATCTCTCTCTCCCTCTTTCTCTTGTTTTCTCTTGGGTTTCTCTTCTCCCAGGGTCATGTGGACCTAGGGTCTGGTTTTCACATGATTTATTTTTGGGGTTTTGTTCTATTAGGGTTTATCATGGTAGATCTAGGGTTTCGGAACCCTTGTGGAGCGTTTTTTGGTGGTGTATTGTCGTTGCGCCATGGATTCGAGGTAGGATTACCCTTGCAATTTCCCTTTTAATTTTAGAATAATTAGTTTCTTACTTTTCACACTCTATTTGATTTATAAATATAAATATATGATCCTTTTATTTAATTTTTTTGTTTCAAAATGGTGTTTTGATCCTTTCTTTATATTGTTTTGGTAAATAGTGCACATTGAGTGTTCGAATGAATGCCCAGTTAGATTTTATAAGTAGTTTTGTGAAATAAAATTTATGGTTTGGATTTGTGAATGTATTTTAAAAATGAGAAACGATATATGGGGTTCCTTTTATGGGTTTTCCAAATGGTTTTGGTTTTTATAAATACATAAATGTTGGATTTTAAGGTGTTTTGGCATGTTTTGCCAATGAAAGGCCCGTTTTGCACTTTTGTAAGAAATGGTTTGTTTTCAAAGTGTAATGGAAATGTTTAAAAAACATTTTAAATGGATTTGAAATGGAAAATGGTGTGTTTTCACCTTTTCATGAAAATTGAAAATTGCATTTTTGGTAAAGGTTGGTTTTGTGGAATGTCTAAGGGCTCGTTTGGCCACTTTGTGAAAATAATGAAAAGTGTTTATTATAAAAACCTCCACTGTATGTTTCTCATGAATTTTATATGTATAATGGCTAGGATGTCCTCATTTTGGAATCCTCATGATCCATTATCAAGCATCCTCAGTTGGAAACCTTTGTGATCTATTTTTCAAAGGCATGAAATTAGTCCTTGGGGAGACTCGGGGTGAGGCCTATTATGAATAATTATTATTTATATATTGTGATTGGATGCTCTGATGGAATTATTTGGATCACCCCCATTATGAACATGAGACATAGAAACTTGGAATATTGAGAGAATTCTTTACGAATGATTTCTACATTTTCAGGTCATGTACTAATCAGTTTCCCATAGTAGGTGGATATATTGGGTTTGTTGCTATGGGATTTTCCCTTGGTCTATCTTGAGAAAGGTTGGTTGAGTGTATTGAGCATTTTGATTTCACTATGTGATGTATGCTGCCAGGGATGTGGTCTCATGTATGGTGTCTTCTAGATTATTCTTGATATCCTGGGTTCACCAATGTCTATTAGCTCTTAGTTTCTTGCAATGATGATTGGGATACTTGTATGCATATTTTCATCCGCATTATTGTGTAAATATTATATTTCCTTCTTGTGAAGTTTTTTCCTTGTAAAGTGATGTGTTGGTTTTAAAAAGGTTTATGAAAAATGTTTTCAAAGAAAAGTGGTTTATTATATTTGTGTAAGTTTAAAATATTAACATCACTTTCCCATTGAAAATTATAATATCTCACTAATAGAATTATATTGGATTTGGAAATGGATAAGGTCAATAGGTTGTACTATGTTTTAATTAAGACTTGTAGAAAAGTCCACTTTTATATATTTTAGTTCAAAATTGAAAATTGATGTTTTTTATTTTAAAGGAAGTGCACTGGGAATAGATAATCAGGCTAGCCGGTAGAGTTTTAATAATAATGCCTACAGTTTTTTTCTATTTTTAGCCCTTATGTAGGTTTATCGTGAGTTTGATCACCTTGGGTGATGAATGATCATCGTGTTGGAGAGTGACTCTTGGGGTTACATGGAGATAGTTTGGTCATTAGGTTCAGTTGATATGGTTGTGATGTCTTGTTATATTTTTCATATTTTGTATAAAAGATGATTAGTTCAGTGTTATATATATATTGAACTGATTGTGAATCTTATATTATTGAGTTTAATTATTTATTATTCGGAGAAATAATTCCCTTTGTGTACTCTGTTGATGCTCGAAAATAGTTTCCAGCCGATGGGGATTAGGAACACCCTTCAGGTTATTCCACGGATCAAACTGGGTGATCGGTTCGGGGTTGACCTAGGTTGGTTCATGAAAAAATGGTATTAAATAAGGTCGTATCTTTTAAGAACCTTGCCTTTTAGAGATCTGTGTATTATTTGGGGATGTCAAGGTAGATTGAGTAGGATTTTCAGGACTTTAGGGGTAGGTGTGGGAAGAGCGTCACAAACTCTTGCTCATTCTATTCCATGGGTTTCTATGGGATGTTCAGTTTTATTAGTCTTTGGGTCTTTAGGGATTGTTTGGTGATTGGGATACGATAAGGGGAGTTGGGAAAAATGTCACCATGAGATCATAATGCTCTAAAATCAATATAGAGACAAGGGCATGGTCATATAATGCTCTTTGTGTTGGTGGTGTGTTTGGCATATGGCCACCAGCTATATGGTCAAGTCACCCACCGACAATAGTTCCCTCTTGTGGGTATTCTTGAATCTTCTTGAATTTTGAAACATTCTTTGAAAATCCTTGTGTGAGAGTTTCTAAAACCTGGTTTTTAATGTAATGGTTGGCTTTTGAAAAAGTGAAAAATAGATTTTCATGATTTATTTTAGGAATGGTTTTATAAAGTTTGGTTTTTGTGAAACAAACATGGGTTAAAGTGGAAATGGTTTAAGGGGATTGGATTTCCTTAATTTGTAATTATGTATTATAGAGAAAAAAAATGTTTGTAAACCATGGGTTTTTTTAAATAATAACTTGTTGAAAAGTGTTTGAATTAGATAAATTCTTTTTGAACGGTTGGTATTTTTTTGAAGAGGTTTTGTGAAATTCTAAATGAGTTTTGATATTTATGGCTAACAATTTTAAAAAGAGACCCTGGTGAATTTTTAAAATTGAAAAATGGTTGTTTGAAAGGATATGTTTGATTTGAAATTTGTTTTTAATGTAAAAGGAATGGTTTTTAAACCAAATGGTTTTGGTGAAATTATATTTTTTGAATTTCTGGAAAAATGTTTTGAATAAGATGAAAATGATTTATGATGGATGTCTATGGGACTTCATATTCAACCATTATAAAATGTTTTGATGTGTAGTATCTGAAAATGGTTTTTGAATTGGTGGTTAGTGTGCCTTAGGAAGGTACCTAATTTTTTAATATATTTGAATGGTTTGGTTTGGAAAATGAGTTTTTTTGTATTAACCTTTGGTTTCCTCATCGGTTCTCACATGCATGTGTTTATATGGAAATGTGGATAGGTTCCCAGGGTGGCACAGAAATGTTCATGTGGGTGCGACTCGATGAAACATCATTGGTGAGAGTAAAAATCCACCAAGTTGCTTTATATTTTCAAAAAGTGTTTAAACTATAAAATGTGGTGTTTTTCTATGCCAAAGGTTAGGTGGAATATTTTTATGTGTCTTAGAGTGTTGTTTATTTGGTATATTTCCTCATGATCCAAAAGTGATACCCCTATGGTTTCTTTTGATGGAATATTGTTTTTGGATCAGTTTTGGAGTAGTGTTTAGTGGGTTTATAAGAAATGTCTAGGGATATTTGAGAAAATTTCCCTTTGAGATAGTTTTAATTCCATGTGAGTTTTTGTTCATGAATTGGGTTTTATAGAGCTCATGATTTTTTTGTTTTCTTGTTTCATTGTGTTCTCCCCCATGGGGATATTAAAAATGTTGTATTATAGATATGGGAAGTTCTCCATTGACATGATGTTTAGTTGATCAACCTTAGGATTTCGTTTGTAGGTTTCAAAAGTTAAATTCACCTCTTTGAAGGATTCCCTAGCCCATTCGTTGGAATAGAGAGTTGTTTGGGGTCAATCTAAAATGATTTCTGGTTATGATAATTATCTTGGTTATAAAAGTGGTGTTCAGAGAGGTTTGGTGTGTTTTTCTATATTCCTTTTTCATTGTTCTCCTCATTCAGAGTGAGAGAGAATGGTGATGTGTATCCTTAAGTCCCTTTTTGGGTAAAAGTGTGCTGCTTGAGGATGTGGGTTTTGTAGTGTGTTATAACCTATTGCTTCTGCCTGAGAGTGCTATGTGGCTTTGTGTGGAACTAAATAAAGGAGTTATGGTTAGGTATTAACATCTCTTAACTAAAAAGCAGTAGATGCTTCATCCATTAGAGCTCCATCAATAGGTCTCAGAGTGAAGTTGGTGCATAGTCAGGAATTCTGGTGGTGTGGGAAGTTTTGTTATGTTTGTGCCTCCACCGTTGTGGTGAGGTAGTTCCAGCATTATATTTTGGGTTATTTGTCGCTGTGAATTTCTTCTGTACGCAAATAGTGCGGTGTCCTTACCCATCACACAATGTTTCTAAGTATACTGTCCAGAATGAAAGTTTCAAATTTATTTTTTTTGAGTAGGTTGCCCAGGCGAATCAGGCAAGTTCTTGAGTGGGTAGTTGTTGGCTATGATTTTAGTGTTCCAATCATTGGGGTTACCTCCCTCCAATTCCCTTTTGGTGGGTTTTTTTTCATTTATGTTGAATTTTGTCCCATATTTCCGCTCATTTCAGGAGTGGGTAGTTTAAATGTTCTTATTGTGTTCTTCCTGTCCCGAGTTGATAGGTAGTTTGAAGGGAGTTTTGGTTGGCCTCTGTGGAAATTCCTAGTTTCGATTCAAGTTCAATTTTTGTTTGGTCATTCTCAGTTGGGTTTGAATGTTGGGGAGACCCACCATAGGTCTCATTGAGTTTTATCTTAAGGTGTTAGCAAATTATAGTTGAATTTTAATTATGGGGAGTCTATTTGGTCCTCCCCTCTACTGGTGATCTATTTTTAGATTGGATTCTATTTGATTCGGTTGAAGATGATTATTTTAAAGATGTTGAATTATTTATTTTCCTCCTTATTTTGGGTGATAATTGGGATTTTTGGTAGAAGGCCCAATGGTCTTGTTTTTGGATTTCTTATGGATGTGGTGGCTTTAGCCTTCCTTGGTTCTTGGGAAGTAGTTTTGGAGTGGTGTTTTGTTTTAGGCGATGGACTTGAGTTCCGTTGGTGGTTGATGAAGTGTTATTCGATTAAGAGGTGGGATCATGTTGATATGAAATCTTTAGGTGTTGATCAATCAACTGGAATGTGTGGCGGCTTTACGGGAGTGTAAATCGTTAGTGATAGGGAGAATTTTCACACCCAATTTTTCTAGTTATGGCTTATGCTTTGGTTTGGTGAGAAATTCAGTCTTTTTCTCAAGTGTTGGGTGTGATTGGTGCTGAGATTTGAAGTGTTTCCTTGTCTTTATTTTTATATTGTCCCCCATGGTTGACCCTTATATCTATTAGAAATTTTTGGAGAAATCATGGAGGTTTGGACTTGGCAGACCCTGGCTCATAGTTGACGCATGATAAGAGCCAACCGTGAATCCAGTCCAAGAAACCATGCAGTGGGTTAAAAAACCTAGCGCACTACAACCATATAGTTTGAGAAACCATGTGGTCTATCCCAAGTAATCGTGCAGCCATTTCATCCTCAAACAGTGGCTATTTCACAGTTACCACATGGTTTGTTAAACCGTTCTGCCTAACCGTTCGACTTTCCCAGTTTTTAATATTTGGGATTTCCAAGTTTACCTACTTAGGACTTTTAACCCAAATCTGACACTAGCCTCCCTCTCATTATTTTTTCAACCCTAAGGGTCTCTTCCCTTGCTTCCCAAGCCTTCTCCTTCTTCTTTGGGTGTGGATATAAGGGGTTTATTCATGTTTTGGCTAGATTTCTTATGGTAACCTCTTCTCCTCATCTCCCGCTTTCTCTTGTTTTCTCTTGGGTTTCTATTCTACCATGGTAATGTGAACATAGGGTTCAGTTTTCCCTTGATTTATTTTTGGTGTTTTGTTCTATTATAGTTCATCTTGGTAGATCTAGGGTTTTTGAACCCTTGTGGAGCGTTTTTGGTGGTGCGTTGTCATTGCGCCATAGATTCAAGGTAGGATTTCCCTTGAAATTTCCTTTTTAATATGAGAATCATTAGTTTATTGCTTTTATCACCATATTTTATTGATAAATATGAATTTATGATCTTCATATTTAATTTTTTGGTGTGAAAATTGTGTTTTGAGTCTTTCTTTGTGTTGTTTTGGTAAATAACGCACACTGAGTGTTCGAATAAATGCCTGGTTGGCTTTAATGAGTAATTTGTGATATAAAATGCATGGTTTGGATTTTTGAATGTATTTGAAATATGTGAAACAGTTTTTGGGGTTTCTTTTATGGGCTTATCATGTGGTTTTGGTTTTTATAAAGATATGAATGTTAGATTTTAAGGTGTTTCGACATCTGTTGCCGATGAATGGCCTGTTTGGCACTTTTGTAAAAAATGGTTTGTTTTCAAAGTGTAATGGAAATGTTTTAAGGAAACTTTTTAAATATATTTGATATGGAAAATGGTGTGTTTTTGCCTCTTTATGAATAGTAAAAATTTCATTTTTGATAAAGGTTGGTTTTTTGGAATGTCTAAGGGCCTATTTGGCCACTTTGTGAAAATAATGAAAAGTGTTTATTAGAAAAACTTCTGTTGGATTTTTATCATCACTTGTCTACATATAATGGATGGGATTTACTTGATGTGGAATCTTCAATATCCAGCATTAGTTGTCATCAATTAGAACCCTTTGTGATCTATTTATTTTATGGAATGATATTATTCCTTGTAGAGCCTCAGGGTAAGTCCTATTGTGAATTATTAATATTATATATATATATATATTGTGATTGGATGCTCGAATGGAATTAGTTAGCTCACCTAAATTATGAACACGAGACATAGAAACCTAGAATATTGAGTTTCTGAGAATGATTGCTACACTGGTAGGTCACGTATTGACCAGTGGCCTATAGTAGGTGTATATATTCGGTTTATTACTATGGGATTTTCCTTTGGTCTATCCTGAGAAAAGGTATCCAAGAATATTGAGCATTTTGATTTCATCATGTGTGGAATGCTAACGGGGATGGGGTAACATGTATAGTGTCCTCTGTATAGTTCTTGATCTCCTGGGTTCACTTATGTCTATCATCTCTTAGTTACTTGCATTGATGATTGGGATACTTTTATGCATATTTCCATTTCCCTTGTTGTGTGAATATTATAGTGCCTTCTTGTGAAATTTTTTCCTTGTAAAGTGATGTTTTTATTTTAAAAAGGTTTTTAAAAAAGGTTATCAATGAAAAGTGGTTTATTTTCTTTGTGTATGTTGAAAATATTAACATCACTTCCCCCTTTATTTTCTTTGTGTTTGTTGAAAATATTAACATCACTTCCCCCTTGAAAATGCTAATGTCTCACTAATTGAATGATCTTGGATTTTCAAATGGATAAGGGAAATGGGTTGTACGTTTTTTTAAGTAAGACTTATAGAAAAGAATACTTTTATATATTGTAGTTCAAACATGCAAATTAACGTTTCCGTTATTTTAAAGGAAGTGCATTAGGAATAGATAATCGGGCTATCCTACTGAGTCTTAGTACTCATGCCTATAGTTCTTTTCTATTTTTTCCCTTGTGCAGGTTCAGCTTCAGTTTTATTGCCTTGGGTGATGAGTGATCGTCATTCTGGAGAGTGACTTGTGGGGTCATTTAGAGATAGTGTGGTCATCAGGTTCGGTTGATCTGGTTGTGTTGTTTTGTTTTATTTGTTAGATTGTCTATAAAATATATTAAGTTCAATATTATATATATATTTAATTGCTTGTGAATCTTATGCTATTGAGTTTATTTATTTATTATTGGGACAAATAATTCCCTTTATGTACTCTGTTGATTCCCGACACTAGTTTCTAGCCCATGGGGATTAGGAACGCCCTTCGGTCCATGCCACAGATCTTCCCAAGTGACCTGTTCGGGATCTACTCAGGTTGGTTCGTGACGTATAATCTTCCCAGGGAAGTGTCTACCATTACCACCTACAGTTTCTGTAGCATTATGATCACACCCATGAGAATTCTAGGTGGCTTCATTTTTATACTTCTTCAAACATATCATAAAGCCATGCCCACGTAGAGAGAAATAGTCACATACAATGGATTTCTTGCAATTCAAGATTTCATGTACAATTACCTTGCAATACAAAACTTTTTTTATCATTTTTTCATATACAATTCACAAATCAAGTTCATCTTCCTCAGTTTATAACCGAACATGATCTGTTTAAGTGGAGTTTTGATAAACATCAACCAAAAATCTAGAAAAGTGCCCAGATCTTGAGGTCTGTATTTCTTTGTCAATATTAATTGGAACTTCAATTGAAATTGCGATATCATACAGTATTTTAGGGGGCCAAATAATCCAATTAAGGCCATATACCCTTACCTATAGTTGAATACAAGACTTAACAGCTTCAAGCGGATTAAAAATCCCAATCACATTCACAGATATGAATAATGTCTAGTTTAAGAAAAATTGATCCAAATCCCCATGCCCATATATTTAACTCATTAGATGGAAATAGGATATGATCGAATCCACAAACTAATGAAATGAATTTTCAAGATGAGAAACCCCATATTTCTGAGAAACTCTCAATTATTTCTTCAATTTTCGTTGGGTTGGAACCCCTAGGTAAAACGAGAGGAGATATTATGGAGTGCTCACATATTTTGAAGCATTCTAAGACAACAATGGGATCTAAATTGATGTGTGACACACTGCCTTTTCAATGAATGGGAGGAGTATCTCATACCTTGTAGAGAGATAATGAGCGCTTGTCGGCTCCATCATTAGCCATAGTTTCTTCACCACAAGTGGTAGAAGAAATGGGTGAATCTTCCCTATGTGTAGGGAGGTCATTGGCGACAATTCCATAATTGACGCCGATGGTGAACGCACTGATAGCAAGATGCAGGAGAGAGCTTGGATCCAGGTATGAAACAACACCATGAGCCTTCCCCGAACCAAACAAAACGTGCCTATAAGAATCAAAGCACCTATAAACTAGGAAGAGATCCGGTATCAGAGATCCGAGTAGAGAGGCACATCATCGAAACCCTAATTCCCATCACGTCATAGGGAGAAACTCTCTCGAGTAACCATCTCGATCCCCCTTATTTTATTATTATATATAACTAATATATTTATTATAATTTTATAATTATTTACACACACACACATATATATTTATCAATATTTTCATATATTTATAAATATATTTATATAATTTTACATAATTATAAAATTATAAAATTATAAATATATTTATTATAATTTTATCATTATCTATATATATTTATTTATTTAGAATTATAATAATAAATAAATATATTTCAAAATATTTGTATATAGTTATTTATATATATATTAATATATTAATATATATATATATATATATTTATAAAATTATAATAAATGTATTTATTGTGATTTCATAATTATTTAAATATATATAAATATAATAATTATTATAAATAAATATATTTTAAAGGTATTTAAATATAATTTAAAAATTATAATTATAAATATAATAAATATATTTATTATTTAAATATATTAATTGTAATTTTATAAATATTTAGGAAAATATAATAAGTTCATAGGTATAATAGGAATGAATCATACAAGTTGTAATTTATAAATGAACAATCATAATGATAAATACATAACATATGCATTCGCATCATCATAAAATAAGAAATCTTAACATTTAAAACATAACATACAATCACGTAGACAAATAAACTTTATGATCATATAACATCAATTACACTCACACCTCAATATATAAACACAAATAATGGTAATCATGTCTATGAATATCATCATTATCTCATCGTGGTATATATATATTGATAAAATTCATTAGATACATATATTTATTTAAATAAATATATATATTTATAATTATAAATATAAAGTCATAAATGTAATAAATATATGTATTATTTTAAAAAATTATTATAATTTTATAATTATTTAATTATATATCTATTTATTTATAATATTATAAATAATTTTTTAAAACATTATATTATATATATTTGAATTATTAAAAAATATATATTATAATATATCATATTTATGTCAATTATAAACATGTGTTTTTTTAATTAATGTATATATATATAAACGTTATTTTTTAATATAAATATGATAATTTTATATATATTAAAAAAAATTAATAACAACATTTATCAGTTCTAAGGATAGTGCTCATAAATTTATCCTTTATCAGTGCTAAAAAAAGCGCTGATAAAAGTGACCATTATCAGCAGTTTTAGCTAGTGCTGATAATGACAGGGCTTTCATCAGCGCTGATAAAAGCCTATACATCCCCTTCCCAGATCAGTGGTATTGTGTGTGTGTGTGTGAATATATTATTTCATTAGTAATTATTTATATTCTAAAAATAAATTTAATTAATATAGTCAATAAAATAAAATAAATATGTAGAAAAATATTAATTAATTATATAAATTATCTATGACACAATAAAAAAACATGATAACCTACTTAATAAATTGACGAGGTGTGGGTTTGAGTATCTTGACACGAATATTAAATAATTCAACACGATTGTACATGAATTATCACCCTTATCTTTAAATTCGTTTTGAATTCCGATTTGATATTCACCTTCCCCATTTTCAATATTAGAATATTAATCTATTATTCATAAAAACACATGATTAATAATCATAAATTATTAATAATTATTAATACATTACTAGTAACCAATAATAATGAATAATAATATAATAAATATTAATTAATTATAGTAATGTAATTAATATTAATTAATAATAATTTAACTAATAATGTAATTAATAACTATTATATTATTAATAATAACAATTAATTAATATTTTAACTAATAATAATTACATAATTAATTATAAACATGGGATAATAATTAAATTATTACCAATTAATATTAAATAAATTGTTATCTATTATTATCAATTATTACTATTGTATTATTATTAATCATGCATTATTTTATAACATACCGAAACTCCATTTTTACGCCATGTTTGGATAAACCCTCTTTTTAACTAGGCTAACATGGAACCCTTACTTAAGGCCATGACTTCTTTCCCAAATACCTGTTGTGAGTCATATATTATTAATAATGTGTTATTATTGATAATGTATTGTCATTCCAGCATTAGAAAAGGGAAAGTTAATTCCCACTTTGGAAATTTAAAAGGATTCCAAGGCCTCTTACTTTATAAAAGGGAGTATACAATAAAAGATTAGGTAATATTTTCAAAATATTTTAATTGATGTAGTGCCAAATATATTAGTATTTAAATACCATTTTGTGTTATATACATTTATAATGAATTTCAACACCCATGAAGGGTATAAGGACCAAGCCTTTTTCTTCTCTTCCACCATGAAATAGAGGTCACATTGGAAGACAAAAAATCTTTGTTGGGGATTTCGGAAGATTAGTGGTTTCACCCTATTAAAGAAAAACCTTCTAGAGGAAGAATATTTTTGGGTATTGGTGCTTGGTAATCCTCCCATAGGATGTTTTTGCTCTGTTTGTAGTTTTTTTCTACCTTATAAGTTCTCGAACACTATTAACACCCTTTAATGTAGTTTTGAAATTGATTATTTTTTATTTTCATCCCATGAATTCATGTTAGACCAATTTATATCTTTTAAATGGAGCCTCAAAATAAAATTCCAATAATGCAATTATTTTCAAAACATTCATTTTTACTGAGGAGAGTTTACCGTTATTTTCAGGTTTCAGGATACAAATCGATAATTTTCATGTTTTTAATTAAATTACATGCACATTAAAACTCCTAACATAATTCTTTCTATAAATATGTTGTTATAATATTTTCACTAGGATTGTTCTCCAACATCATAGAAGGAACCCTAGGGGATTTTACATCATTCTTACCATTCATGGTGGTGACGTTGATGATGAATGTTAACCACAACCTTTATTATCAAAATGATGATGATTTGTTATCAAGGGAGGAATGTATATCCTTTACATTCCCCTCATTCTTCACTTAATCTAGTAGTTCTTCTCCTGGATTATGTTTTATCCAATGGAATAAAAAGATAAAGTGATTGGTTATTTTTAATTCAAATATTGAATATTTTTTTATTAAACTAATAACATGAATTATCTAATTGATGCATAGATAATTGATTATATCCTTCAATTATTTTTCTATCATTCATACCTGAATAATTGGTAATTATTTAATTATAGCATGAGATTAACATGGAAAATAATTATTTTTTATTTGCTTCTTCAACTCTTGACTAAGTGTGTTTAATAATAATATAGTTTTTGGCTAACATATTGTTTTAGAATTATACTTTAATATTCATACTTATACTTGTGTGTGTTTATTAGTATTCATCACACCAAAAACCATATGAGTTTTTCACACCTTTATTATCAAAATTTATTCTACCCCTAATACTTGAGTTTAATGAAAACCCTGAATATGGACTCATTAATTAGTGGGAAGGCATTCCACTAACCAACAACTATTGAATGTTACCTTTTCATTCTTCTCTACTATTTTTCCACGTTTTGTTTTAAATTTTTTCACAAAGGGAGACTTTTCAATCCATATATTCCTTTTTTAATCTACACATGTCAAACCTTCTCTTGGCATTCTAGAGGCAGCATCATACTCACTATAATACCATGAAAAGGTTTTAAATGTTTTCTTGCTGATAAAATATGGGTGATTGATGCCATGGGATTTATTCCCACATTGAACTGTTTAATGGAAATAATGATTTTACACTTTGGTAGCAAAGAGTTAAAAATATTATGTTCCATCTTAATACATTAAAGGTGTTGAAGAAAAAATTAGAGAAACCTTGGATGATGAGAGATGGTGATTGGAAGGAAATTAGAGAGTTGGAAACAAGCATGATTTTGATTTATTTGGGTCATAATACATTATGGGAAGTGATGAATCTAATAGATTCATAGGAGATCTGGGAAAATCTTGAAATTAGGTATAAATCAAAATCGCTCAAAAATTGTTTATATCTGAAAAAATAGTTGTATCATTTGTAAATGCTAGAGAATGGAGATTTTGGTAACCATCTAAAGGAGTTAACAAAAATTTTGACGGATCTATATTTGGTGGTGGTAAAGATCGATGATAAGGTTAATGCAGTACCTATTGAGATGGAAGAAGAAGACAAAGATTTTCTTCTCTTGGGTTTGTTAACTGATTCATATTATAATCTCATCACCACATTGATGTTAGGGAAATATAAATTGATGTTTGATGATGTAATTTCATCAATTTTTATGAACAAGACTCGGTGAAAACCCAATGATGGAGAATATTCAAAAAATAGTGGTACTATGACTATAGTAGATGGATATAGTAATAAGAGAGGTTGATCAAAGACAAGAAGAATATTCAGGTGCTTATTTTTTGATAAGGAGGTTCATAGTCAAAGAAACTGCTATGATTTGAAAAATATTGAGGACAAGAAGGTTCATGTCACCGTTTTTTGAGGATATCAGAATAGGTCTTATTTTGGTTGAGGGTGATTTATTTTCAGTTGGAATTAATTGTCACATGTCAGATCTATACACTGAAAGGGTTGTTGATTCAGTAGCATCATGCCATATTACACTAAAGATGAATTTATTTTCTTTATACAAAGAAGGAGACTTTGGTATATTGAATATGGGAAATGGAGGTTTTATATTTTCATTGGTGTCAATGATATTTTTATCACTATGAATGCATGTTGTATGATGACATTGAGGGATGTGCGACATGTTCTAGGTATATGCCAAAAATTTTATATACTTGTGCTCTGGATACATATGGATTCAAGAGTTCATTTGGAGGTGGAAGATGGACCTTTTCCAGAGGATTGATGGTTTATGCATGAGTAAGAATGAATTATATTCTTTATAGGATGGATGTAAAGGAATTAAATGATGTGAAAAAATAGAGTTGTGAAGAAGTATTCATCATATTTGTGGAACATGTGATTATCATGCATGAGTCAAAACCATCGACTAAGTTGAATATGGTTTCGAAGCCGAAGCATGTTAGGTGAGGATTTTCAGGTTTTAAACCTCATTATTTTTCTTTATAGAGCACCACTAGTGAATAAATAATTAAAATCAATTATTGGGGTGATTCACGGAGAGTTTCAGATTGCTCGGAGTATGTTGAGAAGAGGGATTAATTAATTCTTGGAGGTGCTCCAGATTATGGGGCAATCACAATTTTTGGGAAGCCATACATTATTGATTTTGGAATTGTTAGTGTAGACATAAGTATGAATAAGACTTCAGAATTTGGATTTATTTTTCCATGGGAGCATTCAAGTTTCTGTTAGAGATGAAAATGAGGGATGCCATATTTTCTATAAAGGTTAACAGTTGAAATGATACCAACCGATTTACATTCCAACTGAGTTTGTTGGATGTGATCTCTTTCTCTGATGAGATGAAAGGGGATATTTTTTGGGTTCATCCAAAACATTTTATCTTTTATTTTTAAAGATAATTTTATAGAAATTCTAATTGGGGCATTTCTATTATGTATCTACCTGCGTGAGATATGGGTGATATCTCATGATATCTTATTGAGATATATTTTGAGATATATAATTCAAACAAGATATGTGGAACATGAGGACTTATAAATATGAGAGGAATCAACTCAATTAGGGAGATGAGTTTGGTGGTTCACAGTAACCCTAGAGTAGCAGATACTTAGGTGACAGTTCTGGTCATGGGAAGCAGTGATCAACGACATATCGGGTTGTGCAATGAGGTTCTACAATGATGTCGTGAGTTCAATTTTGATCTCTGAAGGGTGATGTCATGTCAAAGAATATTATCTTAGAGGATATGAGAGTGTATTAGATTGTGGATTTTCACACAGGTTTTTCTTCATTGTACTTATAATTGAAGTCTCAGGGTGTACTTGGATTTCTTTGTACTCTCTGATTCATAGTGATTTTTCTCAAAGTTTCCCCATGGTTTTTTAATCCTCTTCAAGGATGGTTTTTACAAATTAAAACATGTGTACCCACTTCTTATTCTGTTATTTGATTTTTCTCTACGTTTACATTGGTTATTCTCATAATTATTATTATCACAACTGAGTTTTATTCTAGAGTTGATCCTCTTCCGACCTAATAATAAGGGAGGGGTGATATTTCTAGAGGTTCCTTAATCCAAAATTCATATTCTTATAAATCATCATAGTGAAGATTTTATGGAGGTTTTTACCTTGTGATATTTATAAGAGGAGTATCCTAAAGCATTGAGAACCATCATCTCTATAGTGCCACCATATTTAAGCTACAATCAGGTTATTTATAAGAAAAATGGTCTCTATAAACGAGATTTTTTTCTTTTGTTTTATCTTTATAAACCTATTGTATACAGTTCCTATTGACCCATTTATTAATTAATTATAATAATTTGGTTTAATTTAACTTCTCATGGATCATTTAATCGATGCCACCTTGTGTAACAAGGAATGTGTTGCACTGAAACCGCATTTCAGAACAAGCCAATCTTTGATTCAGAAGTTATAATCTAGAAGGTAAAATTAATAATAAGTTTTGAAATTCCACAACACCATAGACTCAGTTTATCTGTAACAAATAAACCTTACAACCCAACAACACACTAATCCAGAACTTCCTTAGAAACGATGTTATGAAAACAAATGAATATGAAAAAAATCACTTGACAACAAAATGAAAATAAGAAACACTTAGAATAATTTGGTTTTTACTTATTCCTATTTCATGAGAAGAATGTTGTAACTTTATAGATAGAATATAATTATTAAATATAACTCTTATGTTACAGTGGCCCTAAAATATGGAACCCTATTCGAAATTAGAATATGACTTCAATAATTTTGCAACAAACACTTATCATAAGTGATTTTGTTGTGATGACCTCCAATGGTAAACTTATGTTATCTATAGACTTCATAAGCATAGAAATAGTAACCAATTATCATTTATTTATATCTGCATGTCCATAGTATCAAACCTATTCCACTGATGTCACCACCATTCAATCTTGGTGTAGTCACATTACTCAATTATGGCCACCTCCAGATTACTTGATGTTAGGATTATCCATCTGAAACCCATTTTCTAGCTAAGTGGTTAAAACTAATGGGTAAATAAATTCTAAAAAACCAATTTACAATTTAAAAAAGATATGGAGGAGTGGAAGTGAACAAAGTCCATATAAAAAACCGTGACATTATGGGTTAGTGAAATCTGAGAGAATTTTAATTTTTTGGATTTTCATTAGGGAATTGGAGTTTGGGACATTTCATTAAATTGTTTTTGGGATGTCACGAGAGTGGTAGTCAGATTTAAGAAAAAAATAAGTGAGATCTAGGGTGTTGGTGTGTAATATCCCATTACCTACTTTCAGGTAAATCCCTTCTCTATGCTCGTTTTCCTCTTTAATTGGGTGCTTTTGAGGACTCCAGGTCATGGATAATATTTTATTATCAAAATTAACTAAAGTTTAGGGATGGATGTTTGTTTTAATCAATGGAATTTGGATATAAATTTGTTAATGGATTTTTGGGGTTATCCCAATGTTCAATGAATGCCCAAGGTGTTTTGAGTTTTCATGTAAGAATCTATAGTTTTTGTAGACTGCAGGAGAAATACATTCCATGTAATGGGACTACATGTTGTGTATGTTTTGTAGAGTAGAGGTTGTGAATTTGGTATATATCATTAAGTGAGTACATTCTATGTAAATATAACACATCATGTAATGATAAAATATTGATTTTTAATAAAAAGTTGATGGGTTTTTTAGCATATTTGAGTCATGATGATTTAACAATTTTTAAAGAAAATACAAATCAAGAAAATGTTGCAGTTAGGTCATTTAGTGTGCTTCTGAGCTGAAATTTTATTTCATTCATCCACAACTCCTTTGGATATCGACCTAAAAAGATTCTCCAAAAATTTTGGGAGACTCCTCTCAATACGGATTGATTCATCCAGTGATTGATCACTTTTTAAGTTGTCTTTTGTCTCATTGGGTGAGTAAGACTCTCTACTTCTTCATGGATCTTATCGAGGAAGCATTGTTGCATTGTGTTATTAGATCTGTTGACCTGAGGTGATGTCACTTCTTGTTTTCTTCTAGATCAATGGTGTGATCTTATTTTGGGTGGTGTTTCTTTTGTTGGTTGTGGTACAGAAGGTGAGAATTCTTGATGTATGTGTTTTGTCCTCTCCTCCACCAACCCTTATTGTGAATTGGATCAATTATAAAAGGTGTAGATTGATTCTATGGCCTCTGTTGTCTTTTTGCGATCTTCTTATTAGTGGATCCTCCATAGGCATATGGGTCCTTAAGTTTTGAGGTAGGTGATTTCATTTTTATCCCATATTGATAAACTATATTACTCATATTATTTTTATAAATTGATTTCTAAATGAATTTGGCATTATTGTTTTGTGTTTGTAAATGAATTTGTGTTAAAAGGTGGATTTTCCATTATTCTTGGTAAATGAAAAAGGGGTATTTTCAAATAGTTGAAACGATTTATAAAATACAATGCATGTGAAGACTTAGGTTTGTAGGTGGAAGGTTTATCCTAGGTCCATCATTCATATTACCATCGGGATATTTTCTCATGGGGATTTTCTCTACTCCAAAGGAACATTATTCTAGGGTCATGTTCTTGAAATTGTTGGGAGGTTCAATCATGGGGTGTTTCTCTTCTGCTTAGGCATGTGTTCCAAGGACATTTGTGCACTAGTCTTTTTTTGTGGTACGAGTAGTCTACTAGCCGGAACTGTTGAGTTCCTTGGTGTGATTTACCTATTATTGGATTTATACTATTTCAGCTTTGATATTATTTCTAAGGGTTTCTCAAGGGCATGCCACCACATTTGTTATTAGATTCTAGAACATCTTTTTTCCTACATTCCTACTAACCAAAGGTGGGTGACATTAATCACTTTCTTGGTGATGTTTTCTACTTAATTAAAATTGGATGATGTGATTTCGGTTCCTCCCTCCATGGATTTCTCCTTGGAACTATTTTCCTAGTCTGGGTCTCCCAAATAGATTACGATATGTTTGTGAAACTCATTACTAGTGCCATCTCTTTACAGATGCTGGTTAATTACACTACTTCTATCTGAAAATTTCAAGGGGTCTTGACAGGGAATCAACCTTCGGTTAGGGGAGTAGTCACATTGGGCATCATTGTAATGTATAGACACCGTAACATTGGTCACCTATATCGTTCCTCATAGGAGAGAATCTCATAGAGGCATCTATGACATAAAACCTGAGGCATACCATGTTAGTGATAGGGTATCTGATTCAAAAGTTGTGTTTTATGAGGTTTTCCTCAAGATTACCATGTTTAACATGAGGTGTAAATGTTACAGGTCTCACATTTAACGTCTTACAAAGACAGGGTGAGACTGATTAGAATTCCCCCAGAGGAAGATCAAAGAGGTACATCCCTAGGAGGGAGAATCTGGAAGGTTTACCAAATGGGTGGATCAGAACACCTGTGGAGGTGGACCTGGGGAGGTGTGTTCCAAAATTGGAAGATGTCACATCATAATGGTTGATCTAAACACCATTGGAGGTGGATAATTGAGGTGCACCCCCGTGAGGGGGGCACCAAGGTTTGTCATTGGTTGGGATTGATCCCCAAAGAGAAATCCTACATACCCTGTTTAGAATACAAGGATCAAGACCCATGTATTTTGATAGATAGTGTGGTTATTAGGCATAATAGACTCCCTTTGTAAGAGGATTTCTCTTGGCTGGATTATGTTGGGTTTTATAGGGCTTACACAAGGGATCTCCCCGGGTGATACTTAGAGTATCAATGGTTTGGATAGGGATTACGTGTAGGAATGACCCATGTGGGTGGTTTGATTCTACCAGGATATGGCATCCCAAGTAAATATAAAGATGGATTATGGATGGATTTGATGGATTGAATGGGGTGTTGGGTTTGTAATGTTGGTCTTGAACCTTAAGGAGGATTCCTACGAATCCTAGTTAGTTGGGAATCAAAGTCCACACAGTTTGATGGGGAAATAGGGCTTACACCTAAGGAGGAGGCCCATGAACATATGGTAGGAGATTACACATGGAAGCATACTATTGAGGATGAATGGGTGTCATGGTCACTAATAACCTCTAAGCCCATATGAGTCAAGCTCAATGTGATAAATAAGAGGTAGTAGTTGACCTGGTAGTCATATTGCAAAAGATACACCATTGAGAGATGGTGTGGGGATTATGCATGGAAGATGCCTGAGGCAGATCTCATTCTATGTGAAGAGGATCACATTCTGTGAAAGGAGGATCACATTCTATGTGAGGAGGATCACATTCTGTGAAAGTGGGGATTACTAGGGGAAGTAGCCCATGGAAACAAATCTAAAAGGTATAGGGATGGATTGTTGATATCATGGGAAGTGGAAGGATTCCTGGTGCCCATCCCCTCTCTGAGCCTTGTACTCAAAGAAGTAAAGGAGGATAAAAGGTGATTCATCCTATAAGAAAGTCTAGAAGCTTACTCTAGGATGGATTTCTAGGAGGATATAATTCTCTCAGCTAAGGGTGAGGAGGATCTCATTCTATATAAAACATACACATGACATCCTATATTTTCTGAAATGGGATAGGCCATAGTTTAACATCAAGTGTTGAGGATGTCTGATGGTAGGTAATTTTATGTCATGAATCTTGGAATTTCGGGGATCACTCTTCATCCCATGGTATAACATAATCTTTGTACATACACCCTTTAGAGGGGAATGGCTTCAGAAATTCCAGGGTGTAACGGAGTGGAGGAGTGGTCAGTCACGAGGTCTATCTTAGTATCCCTATACTGAGAAGCAAAGGGGATTAACATACCTATTCCAAGAAAAAAAGTAAAATATAAATCTTGGGACACAAATGAAGTGGATTGGGCCACATGAATATATGACATAGGTTGAATGGGGACTTGAAGTGAAGCTGAACCAATTCTGGATGGGTGTGGAGGTTTAGGGAACTCAAAATTCATAAAGAGGTGTCAATAGAAGTGAGGAAACATGGTGAGGACTAGGAGAAGGGATTCATAAAGCGACAGGCCTCAATAAAAGTTATTTTTCAAAGCTCAGGTACTTCTCAGAGTCATGGGCTTTTCAAATGAATAAGCTTCATGAAATATGGTGACCCTACCTTGGCATGAAGTCACTACAAGGGAAATGAGTGGTTCACGAAGGCTTAGTGCTCTCTAATGCCTCAAGTGCCCTGGAGGAACCTCTTCCACCACAAAAAGTGTAGGCCTTCATGAAAGGAAACTCCACCTTAGGTGTAGGTATTTATGAATAAGGTAAAGTGGGATTTAAAATACTCTAGTACCTTGAAAGATTCAATTTTTATTTGGTTCATAGTGCTCAGGTTCTTCCTAAATCGGGAATTCAGATTTTGAAATGTTGGAGTAGTCATCCATTTTAAATGTAATTATATGGGTATTTATAGGTAGTGGGGTCTTGCAATGCTCAGAAGTGCACCATGAATAAAACGTGGGTGCTGTGAAGGGTCGCAACTTGGTCGGACTCATGAAACCATCTATCAAATTTCATTGTAGTTGCGGAGATCTTCCATATTCATGGAGAGATCCATCATGGCCTTGTTCATTCATAATGAGGAAGAAATCTTCATGAAAGGACTTCATTAAGTAGGTCCCTAAATGTTTTTTTTGGGTTTGTTGAATCTTGGATTTAATCCTTAATGGATATGGACGTCTCAAATTATCCTAGGGCACATATTTTGGTTCCAAAATATTCCCCCCTTAGAATGGGAGCTGACAGGAAAGGATGTCCAGATTCTGAGGGAGAATTGATGAAAATATGAAAAATTTCCTTTTGTTTGTGAAGGTCCGTTTCTATAATGGCTTGTGATTGCCACATATGCAAAGAACGCAGCGAGGTAGGGCATCTATAGTGTTGGGGGGGACCTAAAACAATTTCAAGCCTTTGTATAAAGATTGGAAGCTCTCTCTTCCCACTAAGCTCATTAACTCCATAATTTTTACTCAACAAATATAGACTTTGTTAACTGAACTCCTCAAACCCTTGATCTATGAATACTTTTTAGTGAACTAGGTATTGTGATCTGCTGCTGTTTTGTAAAATTTATAGAGTATGTTGAGGATCCATGATCTGTTTCTCCATGAATGACCTTCATGAACAAACTCCCTAAAAAACTCAAAAAATCACATAAGTATCATATTTGATGGATGCTCAAGAAGATTCATGATAAGTCCTTGCAGATTCCGCCTAAAGGGATGAAATAGAGAGAATCATTATGATTGGGGAGTACATTCGAATCCACTCTGACCATGAATCTTTGCTCGAGTTGCTGTTGAAATATTATAAGGAGTATCCTCTATGTAAGAGTTTTCCCATGTATTTCCTTTTTTGAGGGATGACATCTTCATCCCACTTACAATTAGGGATGAACCAGTTTACTAGTTTAGAGGTGCACCAGGGTAGTACCAGTAGCACATAAATACCAATGGAAAAATCTGGAAGGATCACTCACCAATCACAACTGACTACCTTTATAACCATATCAATGATGTTAATGGGAGAAATATGGATGATAAGGATTCTAAAATTAAATTTCAAACAATTATCAAGGATGGCCTTGGAATCCTAGAGAAAGGATGGATCAAGGATTGTGATTTATGCCAAGATGGTAACTTCACTGATGAGTGGGATAGGGCCTACTGTGAATCCATGCCACATGTTGAATTTGAGGCAGAGGTGAGGTAGGTAGGCCTCTACGAAGAAGCATGATCTTCTCATTTTCATGTTTACCATCCATAGGAGAACATGCCAAAGATATTTAGTAGGTGGTCATTAGGGGCCAACACATTTCACTTACATCATAGGGAGGTTAGCATTATCCTCTAAGACCTCTATCAGATTTCTTGGATCCCTATCCCGAGGGAGATGTATGATGAGTTTATCCCTATGGAGAATGTGTGTGAGGACCAAGAACAACTACCACATTTGGAGAAGGTGCTTCTTGATCTAGTGCTAGGAACCACAAAGTAAAAGTATGTGATTAGGGGTGTACAATTCAAGAAATGGTTCAATTACTTAATTAATTTCTCAGTAGTTGAACTGGCCGAGGGTGAGGATCCAACCATAAAACCTCCGACAAGGCCCTATACATATCTAAGAGGAATTTAATGTGGAAAATAGGTATATTACTTGAAAATCCTATAGGAGATACAATAACTTTTATGGGGACACAAAATCAAAATTTTGCCTCATCGCATAGTTAGGTTGGTCGGATTCATCACGACGCTCATCTGTAGTTGAATGGGTTTTTTGAGAGATGAGCACATGGGGGTGTGGAAAAGAACATTTATAGTGGAAATGATGTTGGAAATAAGGAAAAGAATAAATCTTGTGATCCTAATGTTGGATAAGCTATATAATGTACTATGACATATCAGTGAGGGGAAGATATCATTGTGCCCATTTAGTCCATTCCACTTTTTGTACAGTTGGGTGGAGGCACACATAGGGGGATAAAAATATTCAAAATAGATTTTCCATCATGAACAAACATTTGGATAGAAATTATGAACATCATAGGATGTTTCCCATTCAATATGGGCTTGATGGATGTGCTAAACAAGGTCAAAATAGAATATCATTTCACCTTTCACCCGTTTCTCTTAATGTCAAGGGTAATAAATGATGATGAATCAGGGACTAAGGAATATAGGTCACAACTCCTATCATTTTGAGGTGATATTATGGTGAAAGGGTTGATGGTGAACTAATCTATGAACCGTACAATCCACATCAATTCGCAAGGAATTTCTGGTGACTTTAGAGGATAACTCGAAAGGTATACTCATAGGTATTCCCTGAAAACAATCTATCGATGATGAGGATACTCTAGATCATGTTCACACATGAATACGGAAAGATTCGAAATGAGATTTTGCAACCCACTTTCCTATTTGGGCTAATTCACACATATGATAAGATCTAGGAGGCTTCTTACCAAGGGAAAATGCTAAGGTACTGAACCATCTGGTCCCAAGAAGGAGTGGTCTCTCTACCTTGGGGATGAGGCTTAACAGTAGTGAGAGAGCATTATAGCAGCAAGGCTAGTGCACACCATGGTAGTGGAGTTATAGCAGTAGAGCCAATAGTTTAGGAACACGCACCATCTAGGGGTGAAGGAAGAGGAAAAGGATAAGCAACACCAAGCCCAATACTTCCCTCTGGGTAGACTTGGGAGGATGAGGAGCCATCTAGGGGGTTTTACCTGATGTTTTTCTAGGCTCTCGGGAATCAGTTGCATCAAGTGAACATTCCTAATGACGCTATATTTCTTAAGGCATGGGGAAACTAAGACGTGAACATATAATTCCAAGGTCTTCATAGAATGTGGCAGCACCACAACTGGTATGGGATGTACCTTTCCTGTATTGGTCATGCTAAGACTAGCTTTCTAATATCTACTGAAGAGGGGGAATGGTTAGCGATGGATCTAGTGGATCTAATGCATTCTCAAGGCACTATGTTCCTGTCAACTGATCAAGTAAAAGTGATAATGAGAAAGAATTCTCCTCCACAACTCTTAGCATCTGAACTGGTAGTGAATTTTACCTTACATTAATAATCAGATGAGCCTTGGAAATAAAATTCCAATGATGGTATCCCCCCTGTGAGTGTTGATATCAGAGCCTCCATGCATAAATTTTCTGAATTTCCGAGAGTAATTTTTAACACATTTCTTATTTTGTTACTTCCCCCATGATTTACCTTTATTACTCATCTAAAATATATTTCATTTATAAGGATCCTGTATGATAGACACCTAATGATGGTGATAAAGGTGTAGTAATAGGCACAGAGGAGGACGCCCCATAGCTTGTGCCTAGGGCAGAAGAAACCAGTGTACCGACCAAAGTTAGGGGGTCAAGGAAGACACCCCACAATCCCTAGATACCTTAGTCATATATGGGGGCCACTCCCCTGTATCCCAAGGATGAAAACCCAAGATCATTATCCTCCACTGCTCGACTTTCGTAAGTTTCATGCTTTATAGAATCGTACTCATTGTCTGCCGGTCATATTGACTAACATCCTTCCTCCTTGAAAAATACTATGAGTAGCATGAATTCTGCTATCAGAAATGTATGAAGTATCCATGGTACCTTTTTTGAAATGGGTTCTAGTCCATATAGATCCATCCATTTGATATGACCTATCCATAGCCTCTATTGAACATTCAGTAGTAGTTGTGAGTGACACCACTGGTGGGGAGATACTCAGGGATGACGAGGAAAACATTATCGAGGTGGGGCTAAGTGAGGATGACCAAAATCAAGACATGGATCTCAGACCATTTGATAAGATTCTAGAAGAGGATCCTGATGCTGAACTCTTATATATATTTTTAGAGTATGAAACTACAGATCCTAAAGATTTGGATGACTTTGATTCTAACTTGGCCAAGGAAAGTCACATCATCCAATGAAGGTAATGGAAGTGCATCAAACGCTTCAATGAATAAACCCTAGAAACATAATTGGTGAGTCTTATGGGGGTCACTTCACCACTAGTTTCATATTATGTGTACTAGTGGGAAATATTCTTGTGGTTTCCATACCCTTATTTGTGACTACCTTACCGATAATATATAGGAAAGCATCCAAAACCAAGATGTCGACTCGTGTCGGGAAAAGTCCAACATCATCTGGAAGATATATAAGGATAATGAGAGATCTATCAACAATAAGAACAATTATATGAGCATTCCTCCTTCATCACCACTCAATAAGAACTCGTTATACAAATAAGGGCCCAACTGGAAGAGGCCGAGAAGCAGATAAGGAAAGAGATACGTCAAGTGGTTGATCTTTGAGATGAGTAGGACTGAGATCAAATATGTGTTGATGAGATTTTCCCTATGGATCATGAAGAGGAAATGGAGATTGGAATGTAGCAGCATACCCTAGAGGCTAGGATCTAGAGGATGGCAGAGCTGAAGCACTAAATCATCAGAGAAGAGATATATGGGAACTTTTATCCGGACCCATAAGATCCTTTAATGTGTGAATGACCCTGATACAACCACAAATTTTGTTTTATTTGAAAATTTTCTTGCATACATGGACACACTAGTTTTTATTTATTTAATTATCACACTTCAATAATATTTATGAAACTACCAATGGACAACATCTATGCTCATGTGGGTCAGGCCCAGTGTGAGAAACAAGGGATGACCACATGATTGTTCATTTCATTTGAGAATGTAAGATAATCATTGAACACTCAGATTCTACTATTGTTGACTGACCATTGAGAGTGCCCAGGATGAGAGAGGTTGTTGCTATAAAACATGGCTCTTGGAACAACCAAATTTCTTTTCCAATGTGCACTATTACATGAACGAGATAATTACCATGGAGTTGGAATCTATAGAAATAATGGGGAATGAGAAATGTGAATCAGGATGCCCAAAATTTTGAACATAAGGAGAGTGGCATGGTGACATAGGATAATAGTTGACCATGTTAAAAATATAGCATATGTACCATTATCCTGAAATGGGAAATAAAACGAGGGTCGATCGCTGACCAAGTTCGAAACATGAGACCTATATCAAGATGTTGTCAAAAGTCATTTGTAATGTTGGCCCATGATGGTAGGTGGGCCTTTTCCGGACACCATTCCATTAGGGGGTCCCATAAAACATGTAATAGGATGAGGATCCAAATGAGGGGCACACAAATCTTGGGGAAAAATTGATGTAATGTTCAAAAGGATTCAAACACTCTTTAAATTATGCCACCATGACTTATAACACATTTCTATAAATGCATTTGTCTAAAAAAATATCAAATCTATCTTATAGGAGAGTGTTATCTCAGATGTTGAGTAATAGTTGAAGATGTTAACAATGTAGTAGATGACCAAAAAAGATGGATAAGACCTCTCAGGTGAGGGTTTGAGACACCTTTTTGTTTTAGGTTATGAAACTAAGGATGATGAACACAAAATTTAACATCATACGGTGAGGATGATGCATGGTATAGTTTAACATCATGTGATCAGGATGCATCCCATAGTTTAACATCTTATGAATGGGACATTGAACATAGTTTGAGGTCATACTTCTTGGACCCTGGCCAAAAGTTCGAAGTCATGTTGCTTGGAATATAGGAATGACTACTCCTAGAATATTTATGTGGTATGGAAAAAAGAAACATGATGTGAATAATCTAGAGGAGTCTTGTACACCACACATGTATTAGGGAATAGACGAGAATAAGGAATATGTGATGTGCTAAGTGATAAGACCATTGTGAATGAGGCCTTAGTAGGCATATTGAGACACCACATATCCTAGTGAGGATCCTCATTTAAGGCCTTAGAGCTTGGACTAAGAATCTCTCATGTGGTTCAACCACATCGTTACCCACCCTACCAGAACTCCTTAGCCCAGGTGAGCAATGCTTAGTGTGGGGAACAAATATTGGTACTAAAAGTTTACCTGATATGTGAGAGTGAACATTAGGGGTGAAACTAAAATTAGAATACCAACATGATACAAAAACATGTAAATAAGGTAAGTAGAGACTTTCAAGGTCCATATGAATGGGTGACTGTTGAGTAAGGGCCAACCGTCGACCATGTTCAAAACATTGGGACCATAACTATACCATTCAAGAGTGGGGAGAGAAAATGAAGGATCAAATATTGACAAAATTCAAAACTCATGACCCATCATTTGTTACTGAAAATATATTAGGGTGTTCGCCCATGATTGGAGGTGACCCAAAAATTTCATGAGACCATCGCCATTAGGGGGTCTATCGGGATGTGAAAGATGGTGGAAATTCGAACCCAGAAAAGCTTGAAGTGTTGAATGGGCGTATCGGGGAGTGGGAATCAAACTTGAACATTGTGGAAAGTTTACGTTCGTATTGATTGGACTGTAATCTCTCAGTTTAAGGTCATGATTCTTGGACCATGTGTGCATAAAAATTTAAGTCATGATTCGAGGAATTTAAGAGAAACATTCATTTTGATGGTGTATTTATGTGGCACACAAGAGATAAAATTCATCATAAATTAGGGCCACATGATAATCAACACCACATAAATACCTTAAGATGAACTACATGTAGTTTGGGGTCATAAATCCTGGACCATATTTAAGGGAAAGGGGATGAAGGTTTGAAGGAGTATGCGGCTGGTCCCAAATATGAAATGTCTTTGCATCACTAATTATCCCATGAGGATAGAGATAAATCCAAATATAGTTCTATACTAGAAATCCCATGCTGTTTATTTTCATGTAGTGATGAAAAAGATGAACAAACATGAATGAAATATTATGGAGGGACCCAATATTGATGATCTAGACATCACTATGTATCTCGCTAATGTAAGAATCAAGCCACACATAGTTCCTGATCACAGTGTAGAAAAAAGACAAAACTGGTAGAGTAAATCCTCCATGGTGAGGGAACTGAGGCATCTAACAATTATTTTGAGGCATCCTAAAATTTTTCATGGAATGGTTGTAGTTTAACAACATGCATTGTGGATGTAACTCTCTGACCCTAGATACTAAGAGTCGGTGCATTATTACATAACATTGGCATGATCACAAGAAAGATCATGTCTCGAAAGACAAATTAATTTAGTAGCCTTGGAAACACTAGATATATTCATAAAGTTTACATTACATCAATGTGTGATAAACTACAACAAAATATGGTCTTCATATCCCCTCATACTATCCCAGCAGGTCATTCATAAAAATACTTCTTCATATCCTGGAAAAAACAAAACATTTAAAGGGGTGATCTCAGATGCTCAATAAGGATAACAATATAGAGGACACTTTCATAAATAAACATAAAAATGTAAGGCAATGTATAACTAAAACAAAATCCTTTTAAACTTGAACTTCAGCATAATATGGCAAAGATAAAATGAAATAATGCCATTTACTTATTCACATAGATATTCTACTAGTCTAATAATCACATGAAAATATTAATAACCACTTTCATAATGATGGAATGCATAATGCCAGACTATCATAACCACGTATCCAAGGCCTTGTTCCAATACTACAAAGAATATTTTCTCAAGGCCTCATGCCAAGACACTAGTTTATCTCATGAGACCTACCGATGCATCAAGGAGCTATAGCGGCCTCCACCCGTCACTTACTAAGTCCAATGCATTCCTCATATGAAAAGTTTTAAACATAACATAAACATTCGTATTAAACTAGCATACTAAATGTCAATACTTTATCCACAAACCATGAATGGAATAAAAATAGTGCATCCACAGTCAAACATAACTCATTCGATACAATATGGAAGATTGTATTGTATCATATTAACCTCAATCTAGAATGATGAAGGATATTGACATAGATGAAAATAATTATCAATACAATTAGAGTGAAATATCCCCCTTTTTCTTGAAATCATTTAAAAGCCACACTATTTGTCAGGAATCCATTTAAAACAGATTTTAGAATCATAGTGTCCCATACCACTTTGAATCTTTTAAAAGGAATTTTGATTTGAAAACTTTAATGTCCATATAAATAAATCCTTAAAACCATTTTTAAAACATGGACATTAATGAGAAAGATTTAGAATAATCAATTTTTAAAACATTTTAAAATGTAATTTTAGTTAGAGTTCCTAACCAAAAGAGAGACACTTGAATAAAAATAATTGAGGAAATAAAAACATTGTAATATCATGAGAATAAAGGTATTCATGATATATTATGTCAAAGTACATTATATACACCATATAAAAGTGATTTGGTGTATAACAATAAAGGATTCTCAATGGAATGTAAATTGAGATGAAATATCTCTTAAAGGTCGTATCCTTAGGTTAAGGATAAATCAACGACCTAATTATGAGTGAAAAATATAAATACACTCAATATGATTGGTTATTCAGTGTAAAACAATCAAAGGACATTCACACATATTCTTATAAAAACAACACCAATGAATTGGATGTTTAACTCAACAAATCGAGATTGAGTAAAAATTACTCTTATCAAGTTCATACTGATGACCTGATAATTTATCAATGGAGTGATTATGTGTATCAAAAGTATATCCACAGAAAGGGGAGTGGAATTTATTACATAATCAAATGAATAGTGATTCTACACATAATATTGGAGTAAAATAATCAATAAAGTATGCGTAAAGCTGAATGAGTGGAAATTGAAATTTCAAATTCCCTTATTGATTTGGTAACATAAAAAACATACACCCATGAAAGAAGGATCATAAAATGATGATGTAAATATACATGAATGAAATTATATTACACAATGAATACAAACATGGGCAGTACACACACCACATGTAATAAATAAGTGGTGAACAATGGAATTCTCCCGGAATTAAAAGTGAGATAAGAAACCCCTTACTTTGTACTTTTTCCTTGGTCGACGGTAGGTTAACCTCTTGTATAATATTGAAATAATTGTTAGTTAATTATACAAGAATCATTTACATTAATATGATATCATATATGATCTTTTAACATTGATTTGTTAATAATATCTTAGTATTATCGTCATTTCAGGTGTTAACTTACTCATTTTCCATTATATTCTTTGTTACGTAAGCCATGTTTGTTACGGATAGGTTTTATCTTATTCATATCTAGAATTATATCAATTCATTAAACATTTTTTTAATCATCAAATTATATTTATAATTTAATAGATACGATGGAGAATGAATCTCATCGCGTTCTTGGAGACGGTAGTCTGTACGTACGTACGAGCAACAATATCATTCTTTTGATGTTAAAATAATATATAATTGGATGTTATATCATATATACAGAATAATTATCATGTTATATTTATTATTTACATGAATTACACATCATTATTATACCCATCCAGATAATAATTTATTGAATGACAATTACACCATGACGTGGAGACGGTAAGCCGTACGTATGCACGTATGGTGACATGCCATTCAAAGGGTGGATAGAATACTGAATATGGTTATAACATATTTATAATAACATCACAGCATATAGAAGATACTGGAGTTATAATTTTAGAATAGAAATAACAAGGAAAGAAGAAGTTGAAGAAGGAAAAAACATGAAAGAGGGTGGTGAAAACATTACCTCTTCTTTGGGTTCTTCCTTTTGATTTGATCAAAAGGGCTCCATAGGTTGGCTTTATGATCAAAATAAGGCCTCTAGGTTGTAGTGAGGGAAGTTAAGAGAGTATTTTGGCAGGTTTTGGCCGAGCCAAAAGGCTTTTAATGTGTGAATTCGTGAGAAGGGGGAGTGCCCTTTTATAAGAGGGGTGAGGGGCACCTTTGGAAAAGCTAAAAATATTGATTAATAATAAATTCATATTAGGTTTCTAATGGATAAAAAGTGGATTATTTAAAGTTTAAGGTGGGTATGGGTCGAAACCCACTCAACCAATAGAATTTAGACAGGTTTTTTTCATTATATTAACCTTATCTTTAAGTATTAACTCTTAGTTAATTAGTTTCACTTTTACAATGTCTCTTTGTATTTTTATATTATATGGTTATTAAACTTACTATATAGATCCAATCGACCCCAAGTGGTATATGAATGATACACCTATCATGATATATGTCTCTTGGACGAGCCTTATATTTTTAGGAATTGAATATAAATTAATAATATAATATATTTTTAAAAAACTCTTTTATGTCAATTTTGACACTATTGGGTATTTGGTTTTTGATAAATTCATAACAGCATTATTATTTTGAAAAAAATTTATATAATAAATCCTAAAATGTCATATTAACCAATAAAATTAGTGGAATGCATTAGAAGTCTCAAATTACATTCATTTTGATATTTATAATATCAATTATTTTAATATTTCATTAATTAGGTAATTACTGCATCACCATTGTTCCATAGATAAATTAAATTATTTAATGTCTAAAAATTATAAATAAATTACCATTATGTAGGAAATTCTTTTATATTTATAATTAATATTTACACTCGAATTTATCTTATGTATAACCCTATATTAAAAATTATTTAGTAAATAAACTTTGATTTTTTACTCTTGTAACTCTTCTTTGAATTAAATAATAATAAATGTCCTAATCTAATACAAGTGGAACTAAATGATAATATTTTACTCCTAAGGCTATTTTTGGTCGAGATACACTTGTCCAATAGAATTAGGACATGTGTTAGGGTAATATTTATATCATTTTTACCCTTAATTACCCTATTTACTTTTAACCGTGGTAAATAAAAGTAAAAAGTTATTATTCATCGAAAATAATTTTCATCTCATTAAACCACATTTTACTCCTTCATATTAACCGTGTCTCTCAGATTTTCTAAATTCCACTCACAGAAGCGGTAAAATTACGTTTTATGAAAAATTCAGTTTTTTTAACTACCACTTAGTGGTTTCACTATTCATCAAAAAATGAAAGTATCCAGAAAAATACCAAAAATTAGGCCTAAGATATATTTGATATTATGGATTAAAAAATTATTTCTATTTTACCAAATTAAAAACATATCATTTGCATTAATTAATTTAAAAATTAATTCCCGTCGTCAAAACAAATAGCGTGTTTTTAAGAGATAATAACTATCAAAAGATTGACACTTGTTTATGACTGGTTTAAATGTGAAATTACATCCAATGACCAATATTGTATTAAATGGTAAAAATATATTCTAAATATACTTTAAAACCACTCAAATTAATAACTTATCACTATTAATTATTTTGATTAAAAAAGTTTTTTTTAATTAAAATCTAGTAATTTTCACTATTCATCAAAATATGAAAGTTATCCGAAAAGTACCAAAATTTCACCCTAAGCAAATTTCGATATTACGAATCCAAAAAATGAAGTCCATTTCAAAAGATAAAATTGATAATATTTCTAAAAGTAGGTATCACTATTCATAATGGCTAGTTTGATTGGTTGTGGTGTATTAGAATCTCAAAGTTGCATACAATGCACGCCATTGCATTATTCAAAGGGAAACGTAACGTGGAAGATTGGGGTGTTACATTATCCCCTCCTTCAATAAATTGCCTCCTCGCAATTTTTTTAAAATTAGGCTTGAGAATATAATGAAACGTCCCACATCAGAAAAAGAGTCAATAAAACAATCATTTTAAAAGAAAAGAAGAGAGGTATAAAGGTCACCCAAGATAACCCATACTAGGATTCCATGTAGGAAAACATGGATATAGAAGATAAACTATGTGTTATGTTCTGATAGAGAGGGATAGAAAACATGATTCGGAGAAAGTTAACAATAATAAAATCACAAACTTGTGTGGGGACAAACAGTCATTAGTCTCCCAGTAGGAAAAGTAAACAGTCAACATTTTTTTATGTTACATTACATAAGGACGTGCAATTCATTTATGATATCGACTAAGAACATAAAGACATATACTTACTTTTTAAGTAGAGTTTCATTCTTTAATAAATATTTACCACTAACTCATTTTTTGAACAATGAGTATTCAAGAAGACTTGGTCATAATAGAAGAGCTAGAATAAACTTCTATAGAAATACATGATCCATGTAGGATAAAATATATATTTACCTTGTCTTTAGAGATTAATCAAAACCAAAATGGTTAGTATAATATCTGATGATCCCCCAAATGGATATTCCATTAGAGAAAAAAACACTAATCGTAATTTCTAAAATTAAACCATCAATACCCCAAAGTTAAATAAATACCATCCAATAATCAATTGTCCTTAAAATCCTTCAATATAATCCAAACTAATATTGAAACCGAAAACTTATAAGAATGTAGTCTTCCACGTTAAATTGTATCTCCAAATGATATTAATTACTCTTAAAGTCACATACTTAAAAGTAATTAACCTAATCATTTCCATAAATAACCCAAATCACTATAAATCCACAATAAAAACATAGATAAAAATCCACCATTACTCCTCAAATGAAATCCCATACTATTCTATTTTCCTTGGGCATATAGTGTTCACAACAAAGCGAACAACTTCCAAAATAACATTTATCACTTAATCACCAAATCATTTTCCTATACTAACGGTATTCAATTGATAAGACATAAGATCCCAAATCAAATTATTATTGATTAATAAAATCATTTAACTAAAAATAATTGTCACACTAACCAGGGACTTCATGTAGTCCAGTGGTAGGCAATAAATCCCAATCGCACTTTGGTTGTGGGTTTGATTCCCACAGCTTTGTCTGATGCGACGGGTTGTCACACAGTCTGCGTGTTGTCCTTTTTCAAAAACTATATTTTATAACATTACCAAAATGAGATAAATTCCTCAATATAACCATAACATAATTTAACCACAAATCTTATCTCATACCTTGCATTTTCATCCCAAATTATAATAACTTATAATTGCCTCAAACCCAATGATCATGTAAAACCAAATGGGAATTCATAACTATATCCACAAGAGAAAATATAATTCTTCCTCACATATCATTCTCACATGGAAAACCGCAGGGTTAAAAATACAAGAGAAAATTATTCCAAAGTAAACCCATTAATAAGGAGCACTATAAATTTTTAAGCATTTCTCCAACCATTTATTTCCACATAGCTTCTTATTTGACCAAGAAAATATCCTATAGAATAGGGAATTCACTCGGGTAATGGCCAGGTCCCCTATATTTACGGAAAATGACCGTAAATGGATTCGTGGGACCATTTTTATCTTCTTCCATAGTACTCTTCATTTTTCTTCAGCAATTCTTCACTTTATGTCCTTCCTTCCCGCACGTAAAAAATTTCTTTGTCCCATTGAGACACATTCCTTGGTGTCTCCTTCCACATTTCCTGCATGATAGAAATTAATGATTCCTTTCTCCATGGTCTCCACTACTAGAGATCTTATCATTCATCACCTTTCTCTTCTTTGTTGAGTCCGGGAATTGGTTAATATATATATTTTTGATCATATTTTTGAAAAATTGATTTGGCATAAAGACGATATCTTTTACACCTATCAACATTCCATTTTGTTGCTCATTGACACAACCGTTCCCACCTTGTACATCATTCTCAATGTCACTATGACTTCCTTGGAATCCAGTCATTGACTAAAACCAGAATGCATTGTGTGAGTAACAGTAGTCATAAAATCATCTAGAGATTAACATGTCACCATATTCTCAATTTGAAACACATTAAGATTAAACAAGGTCATTTACTCTCATATTTTATATATAATACTTCAAATCTTTGTGTAAAGAAAATGTAAATTATCCTATTAATATCCCCTGGGAGTGTTGTAACCATGAGTGCAGCAAGGCCTGTTTTTTTGCACCAGTTCCCATTCGAGTCTAGCTCAAAGAGGTGTTTTCGGGTTTTACCCCTAGGTATATCTATGCCAGAGCCGCCTCTACCGGCTCGTATCCAGACATGGATTTATTGCTCAGAAGACTCACAAAATCTCTATAATACCAAAATTCTAGGAAGTTCTTCTATACTAATCCTCAAAGTTCATCTTAGTTCTACGTTCTATAATCAGATTTTATCTAAATATAGCTTCGAAGGTTTGTACTAAACTTACTCTGATACCAACTGTAATGCCCCGACCCTAGATACCCAGAGTCGGTGCATTATTACATAACATTTTAATGATCACAAGAAAGATCAATTCTCGAAAGACCGATTAGTTTAGTAGCCTTGGAAACGCTAGATATATTCATAAAGTTTACATTACATCAATAAGTGAAAAACTACAACAACATATTGTCTTAATATCCCATCATTCTATCCCTGCAGTTCATTCATAAAATAATTCTTCACATCTTGGGAAAAATAAAACATTTAAAGGGGTGAGCTCAGATGCTCAGTAAGGATAACAATATAGCAGAAACTTTCATAAATAAACATAAAAATTTAAGGTAATGTATAACTGAAACAAAAGTCTTTTAAACATAAACTTCAGCATAATATGGAAAGGATAAGATGAAATAATTCCATTTACTTATTCACATGGATATTCTACTAGTATAATAATCACATTAAAATATTAATAACCACTTTCATAATGACGGAATGCATAATGACAGACTATCACAACCACGTAGACAAGGCCTCGTTCCAAGACTACGAATAAGATTTTGTAAAGGCCTCGTGCCAAGACACTAGTTTTTCTCATGAGATCTACCGATGCATCGAGGAGCTATAGCCGGATCCACCCGTCACTTACTAAGTCCAATGCATTCCTCATATGAAAAGTTTTAAACATAACATAAACATTCGTATTAAAACAAGCATACAAAATGTCAATACTTTATACACAAACAATGAATAGTATAAAAATAGCGCATCCACAGTCAAACAAAACTCATTCGATACAATATGGAATATTGTATTGTATCATATTAACCTCAATCGAGAATGATGAAGGATATTGACATAGATGAAAATAATCATCAAAATAATTAGAGTGAAATATCCCCCTTTTTCTTGAAATCACTTAAAAGTCAAACTATTTGTCAAGAATCCATTTAAAATAGATTTTAGAATAAAAGTGTCACATAACACTTTGAAAATTTTAAAAGGAATTTTGATTTGAAAACATTAATGTCCAGATAAATAAATCCTTAAAACCATTTTTAAAACATGGACATTAATGAGAAAGATTTAGAATAATCAATCTTTAAAACATTTTAAAATGTCATTTTAGTTAGAGTTGCTAACCAAAAGAGAGAAACTTGAATAAAAATAATTGAGGAAATAAAAACTTTTTAATATCATGAGAATAAATGGATTCATGATATATTATGTCAAAGTACATTATATACACCATATAAAAGTGATTTGGTGTATAACAATAAAGGAGTCTCAATGGAATGTAAATTGAGATGAAATCTCTCATAAAGGTTGTTTCCTTAGGTTAAGGAAAAATAAACGACATAATTATGAGTGATAAATATAAATAAACTCAATATGATTGGATATTCAGTGTAAAACAATCGAAGGACATTCACACATATTCTTGTACAAACAACACCAATGAATTGGATGTTTAACTCAACAAATCGAGATTGAGTAAAAATTACTCTTATCAAGTTCATACCGATGACCTGATAATTTATCAATGGAGTGATTATGTGTATCAAAAGTATATCCATATAATGGGGAGTGGAATTTATGACATAATCAAATGAATAGTGATTCTACACATAATCTTGGATTAAAATAATCAATGAAGTATGCGTAAAGCCGAATGAGTGGAAATTGAAATTTCAAATTCTCTTATTGATTTGGTAACATAAAAAACATACACCCATGAAAGAAGGATCATACAATGATGATTTAAATATAAATGAATTAAATTATATTACACAATGAATACAAACACGGGCAGTACACACACCACATGTAAAAAATAAGTGGTGAACAATGGAATTCTCACGGAATTAAAAGTGAGATAAGAAACCCCTTACTTTGTACTTTTTACTTGGTCGACAGTAGGTTAACCTCCTGTATAATGGTAAAATAATTTTTATTGAATTATAAAAGAATCATTTACATCAATATGATATCATATATGATATTTTAACATTGATTTGTTAATAATATCGTAGTATTATCGTCATTTCGGGTATTAACTTACTCGTTTTACTTTATATTATTTGTTATGTAAGCCATATTTGTTATGGATAGTTTGTATCTTATTCTTATACAGAATTATATCAAGTCCTTAAATTTTTTTTTAATCATCAATTTATAATTATACTTGAATTGATACGATGGAGAATGAATCTCATCGCGTTCGTGGAGACGGTAGTCCGTACGTACGCACGAGCGACAATATCATTCTTTTGATGTTAAAATAATTTATAATTAGATGGTATATCATATATACAGAATAATTAATATGTTATATTTATTATTTACATTATTTAAACATCATTATTATACCCATCCAAATAATAATTTATTGAATGACAATTACACCATGACGTGGAGAAGGTAAGCCGTACGTACGCATGTATGGTGACATGCCATTAAAGGGATGGATAGAATAAAGAATATGGTTGTACCATATTTATAATAACATAATAGTATATAGAAGATACTGGAGTTATTATTTTAGAATAGAAATAACAAATAAAGAAGAAATTGAAGAAGAAAGGAACTTGAAAGAGGGTGGTGAAAACATTACCTCTTCTTCGGGTTCTTCCTTTTGATTTGATCAAAAGGGCTCTTTAGGTTGGATTTCTCATCAAACTAAGGCCTCTAGGTTTTATTTAGGGAAGTTGATAGATTATTTGGTTAGGGTTTGGCTGAGCCAAAAGGCTTTGAATGTGTGAATTAGTGAGAAGGGGGAGTACCCTTTTATAAGAGGGGTGAGGGGAACCTTTGGAAAAGCTAAAAATATTATTTTATAATAAATTCATATTCGGTTTCTAATGTCTCCAAAGTATATTATTTAAAGTTTAAGTTGGGTAAGGGTATAAAACCACTCAACCAATATAATTTAGACATGTTTTGGTCATTATATTAACCTTATCTTTAAGTATTAACTCTTTGTTAATTAGTTTCACTTTTACAATGTCTCTTTGTATTTTTATATTATATGGTTAGTAAACATACTATATACATCCAATAGACCCCCCAAGTGGTCCATTAATGATAGATCTATCATTATATAAGTCTTTTGGATGAACCTTAGATTTTTAGGAATTGAATATAAATTAATAATATAATATTTGTTTTAAAAACTTTTTTATGTCAATTTTGACACTATTGGGTATTGTATTTTTGATAAATTCATAACAGCATTATTACTTCAAAAAAAATTTATATAATCAATCCTAATATGTCATATTAACCTATAAAATTAGTTTAATTCATAAAAAGTCTCAAATTACATTTATTTTGATATTTATAATATCAATTATTTTAGTATTTCATTAATTAGTTAATTACTACATCACCATTGTGTCATAAATAAATTAAATTATATAATGTCTAAAAATTATAAATAAAATTCCATTATCTAGGAAATATCTTTATCTTCCTAATGAATATTTAAAATCGAATTTATCTTATGTATAACCCTATATTAATAATGTTTTTGTAAATAAACTTTGATTTTAACTCTTTTAACTCTTCTTTGAATTAAATAATAATAAATGTCCTAATATAATAAAAGTGGATCTAAATGATAATATTTTACGCCTACGGTTTTTTTGGTCGAGATACATCTGTCCAATAGAATTAGGACATGTGTTAGGGTAATATTAATATCATTTTACCCTTAATTACCCTATTTACTTTTAATTGTGGTAAATAAAAGCAAAAAGTTATTATTCACCAAAAATTATTTTCGTCTCATTGAACCACATTTTACTTCTTGATATTAATTGTGTGTCTCGGATTTTCGAAATTCCACTCACAGAAGTAGTAAAATTATGTTTTATGAAAAATTCAGATTTTTTAACTACCACTTAGTGGTTTCACTATTCATCAAAAAATGAAAGTTTCCAGAAAAATACCAAAAACTAGGCCTAAGATATATTTGATATTATGAATTCAAAAATGATGTATATTTTACCAAATTCAAAACATATCAGTTGCATTAATTAATTTAAAAATTAATTCCCATCGTCAAAACAAATAGCGTGTTTTTAAGAGATAATAACTATCAAAAGATTGACACTTGTTTTTGTCTGGTTTAAATGTGAAATTACATCCATTGACCAACATTGTATTAAATGGTAAAAATATGTTCTAAATATACTTTAAAACCACTCAAATTAATAATTTATCACTATTAATTATTTCGAATTAAAAAGTTGTTTTTAATTAAAATTTAGTAATTTTCACTATTCATCAAAATATGAAAGTTATCCGAAAAGTACCAAAATTTCTCCCTAAGATAATTTTGATATTAATAATCCAAAAAATGAAGTCCATTTTGAAAAATAAAATTTCTAAAATTTCAAAAAGCAGGTATTACTATTCATAACGTCTAGTTTGATTGGTTGTGGTGTGTTAGAATCTCGATGTTGCGTACAATGCACGCCATTGCATTATTCAAAGGGAAACGTACCGTGGAATCTTGGGATGTTACAGTGGATGTTGGATCTTAGTTTTAAAATAATAGAGTTTGACCACGAGGGATGATATCACAAAAAGACATGTGTAGTGTGGTGTCATGACATACCCAATGTGAATGAGGGCCAATATAGGCACAACACCACACAACACATTCACGATAATACCTACACAGATAGAAAGAAAACTTGTTGTGAATGAGGCCAGGTGGCTTTCATGACACAAATAGAGTCCGAGGGTGACAAGACGTGATTAATTTGTGGATGGTACCAAAGAAAAAGAGTCTATGAATCACTATATATCACATAAAGATGGGAATGAAGCCAAAAAATAGTTATGGAATGTGGAAAGGTAGATGACTAGTTATAATGGAAATGTACTCTCAGGCGAGATCAACACAGTGCTATGCCGTTTTTCATCTTGCGGCTTGAATTATGATGTCGTTATTTATGGTCATGTAATAAGACTAATATATGAATTTTACTGTCATGCAGTAAGTATAATGGTTGATATATACTTTATAGTCATGTAGCTAGGTTGTTGGTTGTTTACATAGTTTAACAACATGAAACTATGAAAATTATGTTGCTATGTAAGGTTGTGTTACTGGACTAGTTCATGCAGTTTAATATTGTGCTATAAGGAAGCTAGTTTCTACACCGTTTATAGTCATGCGACTAGGATGTTGGAGGAAAGGAACTTAAAGAGGAGTGTATATGATGTAAGTACTATAATTCAAATTGTATGAGGATTGGGGAGGCCCACTCTAGACTATATGTTCTTAAAGAAGATCTGTACATAGTTTAAAGTCATGATGTTTGGAATCAGGCACCTAGTTTAACATCATGTTCTTGGGATGTTGGTATGTGCCTTTTAATGTCACGAAAAAAGCACCATCAATGTTGTGTAGTTTAACGTTGTGCAGCTAGGATGATGTTTTTTTATGTATTTTAACATCGTGAAACTATGATAATGATGTCATATTTTAATATCTTGTGATAGGACTAGTCCGTGCATTTTAACATCATGCAGTAAGGATGATGGTCACTCAGGCGAAGTATTTATTGAGAAAATTAGCATTATTTGGAAGAGTGATACACTCTCAATCCATGGTAACCAAAGAGTATAAACCATTAGGATATACCTATTTAATGATGTAGAATCCTTCCCACTTGGGTTCTAAATTTGGTGGATTTCTCCTGGATATCATTGGAGTATGAAGTGCCAATACCATATCACCTTAGAGGATAGGGTGGAGGTGAACCTTCTTATTGAATACACTGTCTATATTATTTTGGTGACTATCTAGATTTTCAAGGTTCGAAGCTTGTTCTCGTCGAGGGAATCCAATTCATCTTGAAAAAATTCAGCTATCTTGTCTAAAATCTACTGATCATAGGAAACTGTTTAGAGTGATGTTAACTGAGTCTCGATGGGTAGGGCCACCTCTGTTCTGTACAACCAGGAATATGGGGTCACCTGGGTGGAATTTCAAGTAGTTGTCTAATAAGTCTAGAGGGCATTGTGGAGCTTGTCTGACCCACTTTTCTTGTTTCGGGATAATATCTTCTATATAATGTTCTATAGGGTTTTATTAAACACCTAGATCTATCCATTTGATTTCATGTGGTAGTAAGAAGTATAGATGTACCAGATGATGTACTTGGTGTGAAAATTATTCATTTTAGTATCTTAGAAGTTAGTTTCATTGTTGATGATAATAACGTGAGGGAATTCGAATCAATAAATGATGTGGGAGCTCACAAATTATACCACTGTTTGGGCCTTGAATTCCTTGAGATGAATCAATTCTTCCCACTTGGAGAATAAATATATTACGGTTAGAATGAACATGCATTGGTGAGCTACTACTGGTGTATAGAATCCCACAAAATTGAATCCACATACTATGAAGGGCCAAGAATATTTTGTTGTATGAAGGGGATGTGGATGTCAATGCATGATGTTGGCATGGATCTGACATGCATGGAACCTCTTGGAGAACTCAATGTATTCGTGGACCATAGTGTTCTAGAAGTATCCCACCCTAAAAATATGGTGAGAGACCTTCAACCCTACTTGATGATAAACACAATACATGGCATGGACTTCATAAATAACTTGGGGAATATCATCTCCTTGAATACAATGGTGGTGAATTCCATCAAACCCATGTTTTTAGAGATTCTGCATGAGGTTGGGTCCACTCTAATGTGTTAACTGAGAAGTGAAATAATAGATTCACTTATGTTCATCTCGATCTGATGGGATAATTCCACTCTGGAGATACTTGATGAAAGGAGTCTTCCAATCAGAGGTTCCTTCTACAGCAGGGGGATCTATAGGTCCTGATGTAAAAGTATAGGGAATAAATTGATTTACCCATGGTTTGTTCTCATAATCTGAGGTGACTAGAATAATGACTTACTGATGTGTCACATGAATGTATAGGTTGTCCTAGTTACGATTTTCAAGGGACTCAGCTAGACTGGACAATGCATCGGCTCAACCATTCTGCAAATAGGGAATATGATTCACCTCTGGACAAGAAGAGAATTGGGACATCATTTGGTGAGTGTGATCCAGTAATGGCATGAGCTCTATATTTTTGATGACATATTCACCATTATTCACTTGATGACTAATTCAGAGTCTCCTTTCACATGAAAGTGGGGAAAATTAATCTAGAGGGCCATCTTGAGACCAGTAATAAGAGCATGATATGAAACCTTATTATTGGTGTAGCCTTCTGATAGTAGGAATGCATATGGAAGAACATCCTATGTTAGGGAGATGAATAAAATCCCTATGACTACCCTGTTGATCTTGGGATCATTGTGTCTTCTACAAGTTAGACTCCAAGAGGCACCTTAAAAGTTCATTTTACAGTGTGACATAGCTTAGTCCACTAAGTGGATGGCCTCTTCTGGGAAGTAAAGATCCAGAGACTTCTCTGCTGGGGCTGGATGAGTGACCAATAAATCTTCCAATTCTTGACCATTGATGGATTTTTGTAGAACAAACTTGATGTTGAACTGCTAGAGAATCACCACCCATCACACCAAACATCTGGTCAACATAGGGTGGTTCAGGATATACTTCAAGGGATCCACATGGGATACCAACTATATCTGCTGATGCTATAGTTAGTTCCACAACTTCTGCACCATGAAAACCATTGCGAGGTAGCTCTTCTCAATGGGGGAATATCTAGACTCTTTGTCGAGGATCATGAGACTGAGATTGTATAAACTATTATGTGTCCCTTCATCATTCTTCTGGGTGAACAGGGCATCGAGGGACCATTTCAGGGTGGTCACGTAAAGCCCTAAAGGATTTCTTAAGAAGGGTGGCATCAAAACTAGAGGCTATAATGGGTACTCTTTGATTTCATCAAATGCAACCTAGAACTCTTTATCCCATTGGTATACGATACATTTCTTCATGATCTTGGAAAAGGGATTACACTTTCCAACCAAATTATCAATGAAGGTGTATATGTAGGCTAAATTAACTAAGAGGCCTCAAAGTTCCCAATGTTTAGTCAAAGGAGGAATCTGACTGATGTCCTTGATCTCCTCTAGGCCAATTTCAATACCTCTATATCTGATGATGAAATCAATAAAATTCCCAGAGTTAACCCTGAAGGAACACTTCAAAGTGTTCATCTTTATATAACGAGATTAGAGGAATCTGTACACATTCACAAGATATATGATATGGTACTGATGCTGGCAGGATTTAACCACCAAATAATCCATGTAGCATTCCACTAGTGTTCTAAGGATCGGCTTGAAGATGTGGTGCATGACCCACTGATAAGTGGATCATGAATTATTTACACTAAATGGCCTTACATGATAGTATAAAGTCGCTTGTGGTGCTCTGAAGGTGGTTAAATCCTCATCTTTGGAGGATATCTAGATCTCCCTATATCCAAAGTATCTATCCATAAAGAAAATAGCTTAGAATACAATTGTGACATCGATAAAAAGATCTGTCACCAGAAGGGGAAAATCACCCTTCAGATAGTGGTGATTGAGATCCTAGATGTTGATAGAGACTCTGATATACCCATTCTTCTTCTTGAATAGAATGATATTCTCCATCCACTTGGGGTTTGAACCTATTTTACAAAGATGTATTTGGTGAGCATATCAACTTCATCTGCAACCATGTAACCATGAGAGGGGTGAATTTTCCTTAGAGGATTGTTGAACCTATGATGACATATCGGGTGGAAAATATGGTGATTAGATAGTTGGTGGTATAGTCCTATAATCTCATCATAACTATAGGTAAAACAATCATGATGTTGTTTTTGAAAATCCACATAATTTTGGTGTTCCTCTAGAGGCATGGCTTTTCTGACCAATGCTAGACATGGATCTTCCTTAGTGTCAAGATTCACCTGCACTAGCTCATCGACAGTGGTGGAGACTCCCTCTTAAAATGCATTAGCATCTTTTAAATCCACTTTTCCTTCAGATGTAGGGGAATCAGTGGGAGGATATGGATCATCTGAGATGACTAATTCCATGGGAACACTGGTACTAGCTTGGGTGGAAGATGTGGAATCCTTGTTGGGAGACTCTTTCACTGCAAAGACCATGGAAATGGTAGCTGCCGACCTGATTCAAATAGTCCCTCGACCGAAGGGTCCATACTTGATGTTAATACAATGGTGGCTGGTCAGTTTCTAGTGACTTATCCTGGACCCACAGTATAAATGAATGCGTTGCAAAATGGTTTCCATTGTGTGAATATCTCAATACTTTATAGGGGTGGGGGTTTCTGGAATCACCCTTGCCTATACTGTGCAAGAGTACAAGGAAATATTCTGAAATTCGTTACACTTAGGGACACATCTTCCCTTATTGATAGAAACAATGAAGAAATTTACCAATTCTGGTATTGTGGCCTCTTACTAGTGAATTGGGAGAAATAAAGCATCATTTATGTCCCTCCAAAGGTCGACCATAGTGGTCGTGTGCTCGACCTTGTTGATCTAAAATTTCTTTTTCTTACTCTGATAGTATCCAACATCTATGTAGTGGTATTCATAGGAGTTGAAGAGAGATGCATCACCTTGGAGTGTTCCTACTCAAACTTTGAGGTATTACTTTAGGAATTGATGATACAAGGATGGAACTGATACATGTAGATAGAGATAGGGCCTACCCATAAATTTATTATAGGTGATGGCCTATGAGACAACCATAAATTTAGTATTTTCTATCAGACCACTGAATCTAGTCATCAAATAGATTCTACCACATGACCTCCACTCAGTCTTGTCATAATCCTGAATATTTAGGTTAGAGGGACTCAAATATACTTTATTTAGTCCCAAATTATAGAGCATCTGGTTTTAGATAATATTGATCCCTCAACCTGTGTCCATTAGACAATAAAAATCCTCCACACCATTGAACTCACTGGCGATGTACAATGGGATGATGTTCCCCTGAACAGTGGAGCCCTCATCCTCTACAAATAATGATATGATGGATTGAAATTATTCTCACTTGTGCTCCTTGTTATAAAAAGTAACTTCAGGCACTACCCCTATTTTGAACTAAAGGGGGGGGTTTAAATGCCTCTATAAGGGCCTCACACATCTCATCTGATGGTCAGCGGGACTCTAGGATCGAGAGATTTGTATGGATTATAGAGAGGTTCTTAAGCACATCTTAATACCATGGTAAACTCACATTTCTAACCATAGAGTTTTCCCTCTAGTAGGAGGCACAATGGGAACTTCTGGATGAACCGATGGATTCTGATTAGTGATATAAATGTCTTGTTGCTCATTAGACAACCCACCCATAATCACTAATGGATAATTGTTGGTTGAATGAGGCATGAAAGTAGCTGGACGCAGTTGATCATGATGTGTTCATGATTGTTCTTACAGGTTGAGAAGCACGATCAGTGGTGGTGGCGAGTCTGACTAGACAGGATGAGAGGACTATTCCTACGGATCTCTAAACAGAGCTTTCTATTTAGTTTTTGTAGCATGCACAAATTTTATTCAAGCACCATCCTGATCATTCCAACAATTCGTATACCCTTGGTTCTTTCAATGGTGTAATTGAAATGATACATTATTAAGGCTCTCATAATACTCCTCATCATTAGAAACCATGTATGGATCCACTGTCTTGATGGTATTTACAGAGTCATACTCTCACTCATTAGTAGAAGAGTTTTCCATTGCCGGATGAACTCTGGGGGTAGTTCCTATCTTTAGAGGCATGAAATATCCATGAGTGAGGGTTGTATTTGGTGCCTTCAAGAAGCATTTCTTTCCCTTTTACCATTGATTCCCACTATTTTGAGACATGGAAGGCTGTGATGTGGATGTAGAAGCGTCATCTGAAGAAGGCGTGGAAACTACAGGAGGCTCGAGTCTGCCTAAATAAGCATGAATGAAACCATGGGAATAAGAAACCACACTCAAGCCAAACGTTCATCATAAGCATGAGTTCTATAACTAAATACTTGCTTCCATTCACCACAACCTTCACTTTCACTATTGGTCTTAGTAGAGACACATGTTAATTGTTCCGGGACTGGGCCCAATGTGACTACACCATTGTCCACTTGGTCCTGGAGCCAATATTTCACCACATAAATTTTTTTATGGTATATCCAAGGATCCTATAGTAAGGGTAGTGGTCAGGGTGATTAGTGAGCTCAATGTCATGTGGATTTCTGTACTCTAGCATCTTCGGGGCCCTCTGTTCTAAGGAATTTCAAAAATAACTAGGGACCTCAGCATCCTTAAAGAAGTAGGTCCAATTTCTTCTGTCTAGGAAGGGAGATTTGAGACCTTGTCCCTGAAGAGGGGCTATAGCATGATGAGGTGCTGGAGGCATATTCTCTCGCCTTGGTGATAATGCTCGGTGGGGAAATTCTTACTGATTCCGCACTAGGTGAAGTTGAGCCTATGGTTGCTGAACTCGGTAAGGCTTCTCTTTATGAGGATATGATGGGTGAAGCTCTACTAGTAATAGCTCTTGTAGCTTTGGGACCTCTACCAGTACTATGGAGACAATCTCTACCTTGGAAGTTCTTCTTGAAGAAGATGGGAGAGGCAATGGGCATGCATTCTTAGCTTGTTTCAAGGATTCCTCATAGTGATAAGCCTTGTCATAGAAATCCAGAAATCCACATGGGAAGTTATAAGTAAATAGGGATGGAACCATATCAATCTTAACATTCCCCATGCACATCATTAAGAACTAATCTTGATTCAGCAGCATATAAAGTGAGTACATGAGGCTCTTCCACTAGAAAAAAAGTTTGCGACATGTTCATATAGAAATTGCTTGCACTTGATGAGATTGGAAGTGCATGTCTTGTGTGTGGTGAATATGAACTAGTATAGAAACTTTTCAAGGAGGTATTCCTAACCAGTGATAGATTCGATAGGTAACTAGTTGTACCTGATGAATTACAATCCTTCCAATGTCCGTACAAAACATCAGAGCATGGATGCCTCCTATTGCACTAGAGCTCCCAATATGGGTCCACACCTTGAGATGAAGTGGTATAGATACTATAGTGGGTCACTCATCCCATTCAAGGGAACAAATGTAGGATTCCAAAAATTTTAGGGCTGCTCACATATCATCCACCCATGTTAGATACGGTTTTCCATCAGGTGGGATCTTCATATGTCATGTATTAAGGGCTTCAAGGTGAGCAGTGAGAGTTTATATCAAGTAATCCTAGTGTATATTCCTATCTCAATGAGGATTCCTAATGAAACACACATTGAAAGACTTATCAACATGATAGGTAGGCTCAATATCCAATTGTGCGACCAGTGGATCATCCTAGGAATCTATTTATGGGGCGTCATGATCTTGATCTTGAGGGGGGTTATCATGCTTCTAAGGTGGATTTGGCGATTCATACCATGGTTGTTTTCCATAAACTCCAGTTTCCACCTTGCCGAGATGCATAGGATGCTCATGATCAATAGGGTCAGTTGTCAGAGAATGATTTGCAACTTCCCCTACTATTCTAGAGGAGGAGGAACATGAACATTCAAATCATTTTCATAATATGGTCTCTATTATTCATGGTGCTCAGAAAGGAGATCGTCAATGAGTCTCCTCTGATCTATGGTTTTATGGTGAAAGGATTCTATGGAGGGATTTACCACTATATTCTATGTGGCATCAAATGGATTAGTGGGTTTATAAGTCCCAATCTTCTCTTTACCCTTTTTGGTGTCCCGTTTGGTTGGAAATGATGTAAAGGGTTCCAAGAGGCCAAGTGCATGCCCTTACTGGTGAGTAAGGACACCTATATGGGGGTCCAAATGATATTGTGCTATCCCAAGGGGAAGATTCTATCCAATTTATCCCACACCAGTGTCACCATCCCTATTTATCTTTAGGACAATCATGTTCACCGTGAGGGTTCCCGAAGGTATATCCTTAAGGTCACCATGTAAGTCTAGCTATTGCGATATGAGATTGAAGTGGAGACCATCATAATGCACCCAATCCCTGAATATTCACATATAGGTATACATCTTTAATAATTATTTGGAGTACAATGAATCTATAAATGCATCTTTTTTGGAGGTTTTGGTGGTAGCTGGGTGACACAGGGTGTTGGGCCACTAGATGTGTTTCCAACTCAACTATGTGACACTATTGGTCGATGTCAACAAAATGATCCTAAATATTAGGGTAGAAAAAATAATGGCCATAGAAGGGAAAATGAATCACCCAGATAGGTTTTTAAAAGTATGTAACCTCGTCCTGGGTGAGGGAATCTGGAATGTCGAAGTTGAGAACTACATTTGGCCAAAACACTTCCAACAAATGATCAGTGGTCAAAGTGTCCCATAGGCTTCCTAGTTTGGAAGTGGGTATCAATATTTATTGGCCCATACGTTGACCAATATTGGATAGGAAACTAGTGATGGAACTGATGTTAATTGATGCGGTGGTGGACTGGCCTATAGATAAGCCAATACATGGGAAGACTGATCATCGTACACTGGGTCATCACTCAGAGGTGGTACCAACCGCATCATCACATCCCTTTAGGACTAATTATTTTTCACTAACTCATTTGTGTGGGCACCGATAGTTTCTGGAAAGTCTAGAGAGTGATCATTGTCTATAAAGTCCTATAATTACTCTCAGTGATCTTGGGTAGAGGTAGAAAATGAAACTAGAGATGTCAGAGATGACTGAACAGTGAGACCCTAGAATATAGTTAAGTATTCCTCCTCCCACATGTACCTACGATGGGATTCAAAGATTTTGTGGATCTCACCTTCCAATATGATGAATTTCAACTATCGATCTCCTATCCCAGACTCTGATGCAGATGACCGGGGTGAAGGATTCATCATGGAATCACATTTAGCTTCAGAATCAAATAAGTTAATGGGATTGATAACAACTTGGAACTTCCTGGAGTTTTTCATTCCACAACGGTGATTCACCCTTCATCCCTGGGATGGTTATTTAGGGAAGGGTGGTTCTTTATCATGGGGAGGACCTCCATGTAGGTTGGTGCTGGAGTGGGGAGGACCTCCACTTGAGATAATTTGGATACAGGGAGGACCTATGTATCGATTGTTGCCATATAGGGGAGGCCCTCCTCTTGGATTACTATGAGAGTGGGGAGGGCCTCCACTCTGGATGTTGACATAACAGTGAGGACCTTTTCTTTGGTCAATAAGATCATGGTTAGGAATTATACACTACTAGAATTTGGACCTACATCCATGGATCTATAGCCACGGATAATAAAAATTATGGCTATATGTCACTTATACCCACACCCGTTTTACTGTATGTGGCCTAGCCCCCCCCCCCCATGGGACCCCTTTCCCCACACCCTCACAAGTTTCCCATCCCCACAACCCCCACAATCCCCCTCCCTCCCACAGTCCCCCTCCTCTCCCAACATCTCCGCCATGACCACCCCACCTCCCTACAACCCTCCTTCTCCTACACTACTCTGACTTGGTTCTGACACGTCTTCAGCACAGTTCCGACGTAGCCACCTCCTCCACCCCACCACCACAATATTCCCCCTCTCTCAACTTCTCTGATGCGGCCACCCCACCTCCCCATGAACCTCCTTCTATAACAAGACTCCAGAAGTGTTCTGAAGCAACTACAACATGGTTCCGACATGACCACCCCACCACCTGGGATCCTCATCATACACGTGATGGATCCATGAATAAGGTATATTTATCTAGCATTGATTTCATTGGCACCCTATCTAGGTTTTATCCCACACTTCGAAAAGTTTCTAGGTACGGTTGACCATGGGGATTAAAATTTAGAATATGAAAAAAATGAAATAGAATTCCTAAAATAAATTCCCATTCCTACTATTCAAATTTTTTTAGAGAGGATGCCACACTTTGTGTGTTGGATTTCTGGTGGGGTGACATCAATCAATAGAAATAAAACATGTTAGTTCACTTTCATTTCATCCCTGGATACCCAATCCCTCAAATTTACTTTAGGAATGTGAGAATAAACCCTGGCTTTATATCAGAATCCCTTGAGGAGGATCATAACATTTTTTATGATAGGATTTATATTCTTGCTGAAATGAATATGTGCACATTCTCAAAGTTTACATTAGGATAATTTATTTATTCGGAGTTTCAATTTTTACTAAGATCCAACCATGATCATGATGAGTGGGTGAGAGAAGTCTTTTCAAAATAAATCCTATTTAATTTGAACATACATTTCTGGAGGTTCTACAATAAGGGCATACCAATTGAAATTAATATCCATAGAAAAGTAATTTAGATACCCTCACAATGTATGTGTTGTGAGAGGCTAAAATCTGAGTTAGTCTAGATCTTATTTTTTGATGTAGAATGGGATGGCATTGCTTGGTCCCTTTTTGGGAAACTTATGGGATTTCAATTTTAGGGGGATACATCTCTAAATTATTTGGTACATTATTTCAAAGTGTTTAGAAACATTCATATATGGTTAATATTCATGTAATGGTGTTTTGAGTGGTGTGTTGGGTGATTTAAGAGACAAGGAACAAGGGTCATGAAGGCAAGAATAGCCCCCTCTATTCATTAAAGTTCATGTGATCTATCTCATGGAAAAACTAGGTTCCCTTCATCTTATTTAAAAAAGAATGGATACTAGTAAGGGGATACTCCCTAGGGATGTTATTACAAATGATAGATCTCCTCTAGGGTGGTGGATCAAGTGGATACCCCCCCAATGTTGGACTAAAACATAATGTGAATGGGTCCTATAAATAGGGATTTATGAGGAGGGATTGGGCATGATTCAAGTGGATCTATGGTTATTGAATATAGTTCCTTTTATGGTTTAGGTAATTCTATCTGGGTGGATAGAATATCTTTACTTAGTGGACTTTCAATTTGGTGGATAGATAACCTCAGTATTTGTACGGCTGAGTAGAAATCAAAGATTCTTTTAAGATTCCTACATAAGGATACAAGTTATCCTTGATATTCAGTTTATAATATTAGGAAGTGTAGGTCCCCGATTGGTAAAGGCACAAATATCACTACTAGAATTTCTGGTTTTCGATGTGGGGCACTTATAGCGGCCGCCATTTGGCGGCTGCTAATACTATCAACAGCGGCCGCCAAATGGGGGCCGCTGCACTTTAATTCCCAAATCACTACATTTTCCCCTCCCTCCCCTCCCCGACCCCATGACCCACCCATCACCGACCCCGCGACCCCAACCCCAGCGACCTCGACCCCTCGACCGGGTGACCCAGACCCCCAGCGAGCCTGACCCCCGGCGACCCCTCCCCGACCCACGACGACCCTCCCTGACCCTCGACGACCCCTCCCCGAACCCCGACGACCCCGGACCCGGACCACCGGCAACCCCGGAAACCCAGATCGCCGGCAATCCCCACCCCATTGCCTCCGTGCTGCGCCACCCGCAACCCCGGCGACCCCACTGCCTTGCCTCCATGCTGCGCCCGTGTGACCCTGACACCCCTGTGACCCAGCAACCTTCTGCCCGCGCTGCACCCCAGTGACCCCCACCGCCTTGCCTCCGCGCTGCGCCCCTGTGACACCGACACCCCCGCGACCTGGCAACCCCGCCTGGCCGCGCTGTACCTGGACAGTCCCACTGCCTTCTTCCCCTCCCGGCCCCGTTGCAACCCTCCAGAAATTCCTCCTACCTCCGTTGGACCCTTCTGGTCCATTGTGGTCCACCGTGTAGAACCCTCAACGCTTCATCCAACGGTTCCGCTCCTTTCGAGTCCGGCCGTCGAACCTCTGTCGTCAAGTCACTGCACCTTCATGGATCCACAATCGAGTCACACCCCTATACCCACGGTCGAGTCCTCTACAGGTAATGTTTTTTATCCTTTTCAAATTTGGTTTTTAAATTTTAATGATATGTGTTTTTTTAGAATTTAAATACGATATTTCACTTTTGATTTCTATTATTTGTAAAAATATTTATGAGTTATATATGTATAAAAATTACTTTATTTCACTATAATTTCTTTTAATGTAGGTATGTCACAGGGTGGTCACAGTGGTTCACCTGATGTTGTTGGTATGTATGTTTTCATTTTTCTAAATTAATTGATTGTAATTTTCTATTTATATTTCCCTAACTATTTCTAATCATTAATTTATATTGTAATTGAATTATGAATTTATGTTTATCAGGATATACTGCTTATTCCAGAAGACACAGGGGTCCTGGTAGAGGAGTTCGATCCTGGAACTTTGGAGCCCGATTGGATGTGTTATTTGATGACACATTTCATTCAGTTGGAGATGGTGCTACTTCATTGAGTTGCCACTTTGGGAATATGATAAGAGACTCACACAAATTCCCTCTGAAGACTCGTGACTGGAGTTATTTCCCTCAGGATACGATGGACAAATTATAAAGGGAGGTTCAGGTAAATTCAATATTTAATTTTTCATGATATTGTTATTTTTATTGTCCCATCTACTGACAATATTTTTAACAGGATAATTTGACATCCTTTCCAGATGAGTTTCAGGCTGTATGTATGTCCAAATGCCGAAAATTATGGAAGGATTACAAGTCAAGGGTGAAGAGGGATCACTGGACACCATTTGTGGGTGTGCTAGACATTCTACAGCGAGTCCCTCCGGGCATTCTATCTGCGCAGTGGCAGGATTTGGTTGCGTTTTGGTTGAGTGAGGCAGTGATGGTAAGATTTATTACTTTTAATCTATAAATGACTAATTTTTAAAATGTCTATTATGTATATACATTGAATGTAGACCGATTCTTCTCGTCATTCACATAATCGGGCGATACAGGGCACGCCTTCTAGACTTGGCATTCGACATGTGTCACAGCTCAAACATGATGTAAGTTTAGAATTCACTGTTTCATTTATATTTTAAAAATATTGTAGTATAACATGGTGAACCCCTTTATTATAGTTACACCAACGTGGTGAGCCAATCGATCAGATGTCTATATGGATGAGGACTCGTAGGGAGGGTGATCCCGATGTTGCCGGTGTTATCGTAAGAAAATTATTTTCTAATAAATGTATTTTTTATTTTATATAGATTATTCATATTTGTTCATTGATTTATTATATGCTACGAGCTTAGTTTGAGGCTCAGTTAGCAGAGTTTCCAGAGGAGCAACATCATAGTATTGTGTGTAGAGATGAAATATTTCACCGTGTCGTGGGGCATGCCGGTCATGGTTATTCTTTGACTTTTGGCAGTGGTGTCCCACGATGTGCAGTTGTTAGAGTAGATGTGATGGGTGCATGCAGAGAGCCAGGGATGCGCACACAGGCTAAGATAGATGCTTCAATGCAATATATGCATCACAATTTTGATTCACAGTTTCAGCAGTTACGTGCAGAGTTTGAGGAGAGGTTGTCACAGATGTCATCACATATCGATGAAATGACGACGCAACAAGTGGCGCCACAGGTAAACATCAAAACAAACCATACTCAGATTGAATTTTATTGATATGTTTAAGATACATAATATTGATATATATTGTAGGCTCCGAATACATCTGGTGGACATCACAGTGATATTGGTGATCCAGATGAGAATGAACCCAATGCATGAGTTAATTTCATTTGTGTTGATGGATTCTTTAGAATTTTTTATATCCTTGATGAAGATAATTTTCCATTTTTACCTAGATTAGTTTGTTTTAGTATTTGTGGATGAAATCTTCGTTCACTCCAAGACTGATGATGATCATACCCAACATCTTGGCATCATACAGATTACACTTATTGACAATACGTCAAGCTATATATATGTCAGTTTTGTATTGATTATATAGGTATAGTTATTGGGTCAAATAATCTCAGAGGAAGGTGTGTCAGTGGATGGAGAGAAACTCCATATAGTTGTTTCCTGGGAGAATCCCAATAACTCTTTCAATATTTTTATCTATTTAGGGTGAGTAAATTGTGACTTGTACGCGCAGACGGCACGTCAATCGGACGTGCAGTCTGTGCGGTAGGGCTCATTATGTGTTCTTTATGTGTTGTATGCACTTGATAAACACGCGTGTGGGGGGTCCAAACGAGCTGAACAAAGTCCGAATGTCCTGAAATAAGACTACATCAACCGGTGAGTGAATTGTGATGTGGTCGATCAGACGGCACATCAATCGGACATGTCGTGTGCCCACCAGGAACGCTGTTCTGGTGTCATAAACGGCCAAAACGGGCGTCTAATGGTCAAAATCATAGCGGACGACATCGGATTGACCTGAAATCATAGGAAAGAAATCTAATTATTATTCGTGACATGTACGCGTAGACGCCACGTCAATAGGACGTGCAGTCTGCATGGTAGGGCTCATTATACGTTCTTTAAGTGTTGCACGCGCTTGATAAACGCGCGTGTGGGGGGTCCAAACAGGACGAACGAAGTCCGAATGGCCTGAAATTTGACGAAATCAAAGAGTGGGTGAATTTTGATGTGGTCGAGTAGACGGCATGTCAATCGGACGTGCCGTGTGCCCGTGGTGACCGGGAGCGTCGTTCTGGTGTCATAAACAACCAAAACGGGAGTCTAACGGTAAAACTCATAGAGGAAGACAACGGATTGACCTAAAATCACAGGAAAACAATCTAATTATTATTCGCGACATGTACGTGCAGAAGGCACATCAATCGGACGTGCGGTCTGCGTGGTAGGGCTCATTATGCGTTCTTTAAGTGTTGCGCGCGCTTGAGAAACACGCGTGTGGGGGTCCAAACGGGCCGAACAAAGTCCGAATGGACTTAAATTAGAAAACATCAAAGGGTGAGTGAATTTTGATGTGGTCGAGTAGAGGGAACGTCAATATAACATGTTGTGTGCCCGCGGTGACTGGGAACGCCGTTCTGGTGTCATAAACGGCCAAAACGGGCGTCTAATGGTCAAACTCATAGTGGACGACATCGGATTGACCTGAAATCATAGGAAACCAATCTAATTATTATTTTTGACATGTACGCATAGACGACACATCAATCGGATGTGCGGTGTGCGCGGTAGGGCTCATTATGCGTTCTTTAAGTGTTGTGTGCACTTGATAAACGCGCATGGGGGGGGGGGGGGGGGTCCAAATGGTCCGAACGAAGTCCGAATGGACTGAAATCAGATGACATCAAAGGGTGAGTGAATTGTGACATGGTCGATCAGACGACATGTCAATCGGACATGCCGTGTGCCTGCGGTGATCGGGAACGCCGTTCTGGTGTCATAAACGGCCAAAACGGGCATCTAACGGTCAAAATCATAGCGGACGACATCAGATTGACCTAAAATCACAGGGAAACTGTCTAATTATTATTATCGATGTGTACTCATAGACGGAACGTCAATCGGATGTGCGGTCTGCGCGGTAGGGCTCATTATGTGTTTTTTAAGTGTTGCGCTCGCTTTATAAACGCGCGTGAGGGGTCCTAACGGACGAACGAAGTCCGAATGGCCTGAAATCCGATGACATCAAAGGGTTAGTAAATTATGATGTGGTTGAGTAGACGGAACGTCAATCGGACGTGCCGTGTGACCACATTGACTGAGAACCCCGTTCTGGTGTCACCAACGGCCAAAACAGGCGTCTAACGGTCAAACTCATAGAGGAAGACATCAGATTGACCTGAAATCATAGGAAAACAATCTAATTATTATTCTTGACATGTACGTGCAGATGTCACGTCAATCGGACGTGCGGTCTGCGCGGTAGGGATCATTATGTTTTCTTTATGTGTTGCACGCGCTTGATAAACGCGCGTGGGGGGTCCAAACGGGCCGAACAAAGTCCGAATGGCATGAAATCATACGACATCAAAGGGTGAGTGAATTGTTATGTGGTCGAGCAGACGACACTTCAATCGGATGTGCCGTGTGCCCGCGGTGACCGGGAATGCCGTTCTAATGTCATAAATGGCCAAAACGGGTGTCTAACAGTCAAACTCAGAGAGGATGACATAGGATTGACCTGAAATCAGAGGAAAACAATATAATTATTATTCGTGACATGTACGCGTAGAAAACACGTCAATCGGACGTGCGGTCTGTGCAGTAGGGCTCATTATGTGTTCTTTAAGTGTTGTGCGGGCTTGATAAATGCACGTGGGGGTCCAAATGGGCCGAACGAAGTCCGAATGGCCTTAAATCAGATGACATCAAAGGGTGAGTAAATTGTGATGTGGTCGAGCAGACGGAAAGACAATCGGAGGTGCCGTGTGCCCGTAGTGACCGGGAATGTCGTTCTGGTGTCATAAATGGCCAAAACGGGTTTCTAAGAGTCAAAATCATAGAAGATGACATCAAATTAACCTGAAATCACCTGAAAACAATATAATTATTATTCGAGATGTTTACGTGTAGACGGAACATCAATCGGACGTGCGGTCTGCGCGGTAGGGCTCATTATGCGTTCTTTAAGTGTCGCGCGCGCTTGATAAACGCGCGTGGGGGGTTAAAATGGCCCGAATGAAGTTCGAATGGCCTGAAATAAGACGACATCAAAGAGTGAGTGAATTGTGATGTGGTCGAGCAGACGGAAAGTCAATCGGACGTTTTGTGTGCCCGTGGTGACTAGGAATGCCATTCTGGTGTCACAAACGGCCAAAACGGGCGTCTAACGGTCAAACTCATAGCGGACGACATAGGATTTACCAGAAATCAAAGGAAAACAATCTAATTATTATTCATGACGTGTACGTGTAGATGGCACATCAATCGGACGTGTGGTCTGCATGGTAGGGCTCATTATGCGTTCTTTAAGTGTTCTGCATCCTTGATAAATGCACGTGGGGGGGGGGGGGAAACGGACCGAACGAAGTCCAAATGGCCTGAAATCAGGCGAAATCAAAGGGTGAGTGAATTTTGATGTGGTCAAGTAGATGGAACGTCAATAGGACATGGGGTCTGTGTGTTAGGGCTCATAATGTGTTCTTTAAGTGTTGTGTGCGCTTGATAAACGCGTGTTGGGGGTCCAAACAGGCTGAACGAATTCCAAATGGCCTGAAATCAGATGACATCAAAGGGTGAATGAATTTTGATGTGGTTGAGTAGACAGCACACCAATTGGATGTGCCGTGGGCCCGAAGTGACCGGGAACGCCGTTCTGGTGTAATAGGCAGCCAAAACAGGCATCTAACAGTCAAACTCATAGCGGACGACATCAGATTGACCTGAAATCACAGGACAACAATCTGATTATTATTTTCGATGTGTACGCGTAGACGGAACGTCAATCGGACATGCGGTCTGCGCGGTAGAGCTCATTATGTGTTCTTTAAGTGTTGCGCGTGCTTGATAAACGCGCGTGGGGGGTCCAAACGGGCCGAACGAAGTCCGAATGGCCTGAAATCAGACGATATAAAAGGGCGAGTGAACTGTGATGTCGCCGAGTAGACATCACGTCAATCGGATGTGCCGTGAGCCCGCGGTGACCGGGATCGCCGTTCTGGTGTCATAAACGGCCAAAACGGGTTTCTAACAGTCAAACTCATAGCGGACGACATCAGATTGACCTGAAATCATAGGACAACAATATAACTATTATTCGCGACGTGTACACGTAGATGGCACGTCAATCGGATGTGCGGTCTGTGCGATAGGGCTCATTATGCATTCTTTAAGTGTTGCGCGTGTGGGGGGTCCAAACGAGCCGAACGAAGTGCGAATGACCTGAATCAGACGAAATCAAATGGTGAGTGAATTTGGATGTGGTCGAGCAAATGACACACCAATCGGACGTGTCGTGTGCCCACGGTGATGGGGAACGCCGTTCTGGTGTCATAAATGGCCAAAATGGGCATCTAATGGTCAAACTCATAGCGGAGGACATCAGATTGACCTGAAAGAATAAGAAACCAATATAATTATTATTCGTGACGTGTATGCATAGACGGCACGTCAATCGGACGTGCGGTCTGCGCGGTAGGGCTCATTATGCTGTCTTTAAGTGTTGCACGCGCTTGATAAACGCACGTGGTGGGGGGGGGGGGTCAAAATTGTCCAGACGAAGTCCGAATGGCCTAAAATCAGACGACATAAAAGGGTGAGTGAATTGTGATGTGGTCGAGTAGATGACACGTCAATCGGATGTGTCGTGTGCCCGCGGTGATCGGGAACGCCGTTCTGGTGTCATAAACGGCCAAAATAGGTGTCTAAAGTCAAACTCATAACGGACGACATCAGATTGACATTAAATCATAGTAAAAAATATAATTATTATTCATGACATGTACGCATAGAAGGAACGTCAATCGAAGATGCAGTTTGTGCGGTAGGGCTCATTATGTGTTTTTTAAGTGTTGCGCGCGCTTGATAAATGCGCGTGGGGGGGGGGGGCAAATGGACCGAACGAAGTCCGAATGTCCTGAAATCAGACGACATCAAAGAGAGAGTGAATTGTGATGTGGCCGACTGATGAGTCAATAAGGTTTTCCTTATGACTTTTCCATTCCTTCTTGTTTTGAAAATCACAAACACCTTATCTTTAAGGAAAATCGCTTTTGTAAGGAAAAATGCTTTCTTAAGGAAAATTGCTTTTATAAGGAAAAATGATTTCTTAAGGAAAATCTCTTTTATAAGAAAAATTTATCCTTATCATATTTTCATTAATATTTTTTCTTAAGTATGAAATTCGGATTCACTTTCTCGGATTCATTAAAACTGATAAAAAGCATTCTGTTTTTAGGATTCGGTTCTGGACAAGAACTATAAGGAAGTTTCATTCCGAATTCCGGATATGAATTCTGACTTAGTTCTATTCCAGATTCAGGATACGAATTCTGAAGAAGAATTCTCATTACGAATTCTAATGAAGAAATCCCATTCCGAATTCTCATTACGAATTCTGAAAAAGAATTCTCATTACGAATTCCAATGAAGAATTCTCATTACGAATTCCAATTAAGAATTCTCATTACGAATTCTAATGAAGAAATCTCATTCCGAATTCTCATTACGAATTCTGATAAAGAATTCTTATTACGAATTCTGATGACGAATTCTCATTACGAATTCTGATGATAAATTCTCATTACGAATTCTGATGATGAATTCTCATTACGATTTCTGATGAAGAATTCCTATTCCGAATTCCTATTTCGAATTCTCATTCCGAATTCACCTATTAAACAGAATCTGATTATCATTGTTTTATACACTCTGAATTCATTCACTCCGAACTTTCACTCCGAAATTTCTATTCCGAACCTTTATGTTAGAGTTTAAAACGATGTCGTACATTCTGTTACACTTACCTTGTTATAAAATGATGTCGTCCATTTTGTTATAAACTAACCGTTGTCTAAGTGACACGTGTACAGGTCCCTCCTAACTTTAAGGAAAATATGACCATTGGAGAGGAGCCGACCTTACCTATAAATATGAGCTCATTTGAAAAAGCTCGCAACAGATGGATGAACAATTTGGATTTTGTGCATACATGCTGTTGAAGTGATTTCTAGAGAGAGAGTCTCTTATTAACTCTCAAAGCTTCGTGCGACTCCGAATGTTGGTGATTACATTCGAGGGCTTCCGGGGATAGGAAGACAGAGGTGCCGACTACCTTAAAGATCGAGGGCTTTCTTGCTGAGAAAGACAGAGGTTGCCGACTACCTTAAAGTTCGAGGACTTCCTTGCTGAGGAAGACAGAGGTTGCCAACTACCTTGAAGTTGAGGGCTTGCGGGGATAGCAAGACAGAGACTCCGATCTTCGTATCGAGGGCTTACCCTGGTGTGGGTAAGACAGACTTGCTTGAAAGTATAAATCAAGGGACCTTTATCCAAGGTTGTTGGATACCCTTCTCTTTGGGTTAAAAGACTATTATCTTGTTACTAGTAGTTTTACTACTTGTCTTTATTCCGCTGCAATTTGTATCTTAAGGAAAGTATAACTTTCTTATACTTCCTTACTTACTCTGATTAGTTTAGATTCTATACGCTTTAAGGTAGAATCTTATATTGTAACTTTTGTTAAGTTTCAATTTCCGGAACCATATTTCCGGAATCTGCTTTTGGAATCTCTTTCCAAGTTTAGTTCGGTGTTAGAGGTGTTGTGAATCTACTTAGTTTAACTTTGTTAAACTTAGTCCTTTCCTTTTCTTAAGGAAACTTTAGTTGTTCATAACTAACTTTAAAGGTTCCAAAGGAATTTTTAAAGTATAAAATTCACCCCCCCCCCTCTTGTATATTGAGCATCTCATATTATATTTCGATCCTACAATTGGTATCAGAGGTTGGAAACCTCTTACTCTATACCATTCTTACATTTGGTATCAGAGGCAAGGTTACTGAAATACTTGTACTCACATACAAGTTTTTCTTGCTCACTTTTCTATTCCGAACTTTGTCATTCCGATATATCCATTCCGAACTTTTCTCATTCCGAATTTTTTGATTACGAACTTTTGCTACTAACAAGTTTGTGTGCAAAGTTATTTTTAGTATGACAGGAATTAATGTTGGTTCGATTGACAATCTGAATCCTACAAGGCCACCAATCTTTGATGGTAATGACTATGAATACTGGAGAGATCGTATGAAGACTTTTGTTATCAATACTGGAGTAGACAACTTTGTGATGCTTACTGGTGATTATAAAATTCCTGACAAGGAAGTCAGAACCTTTACTAACCAGGAAAAGCAAGAATATCAACTCAACTATAAGGTACGCAATACTTTATTATGTTCAATGACTAGAAATATATATAGCCAAATTTCTTCTTGTGAAGCAGCTAACTGTATATGGAAGAAGTTAGAGGTTACACACTTTGGGACTTCTAAGGTGATTGAGACTAGGAGAGCTATGCTTAGAGCTGAATATCATGGCTTCAATTTTCCTTATGGAGAACCTATCTGTAAAGTTCAACAAAGATTTATGACAATTGTCAACAGTCTACAATCTATGGGAGAGAAAGGTTTAGATGATGAAGCTCTTGTGGACAAGATAATTGACATTATGCCCAATGAGTGGGAATCCAAGAGAACAGCTATAGATGAGAACAGGAAGGTCACTCAAATTACTCTTGATGAATTATTTGGAACTCTTCTACAACATGAGACCAGAATGAAGAGAGATGCTGACAACATTAAGAAGAAGAATGGAAATGGTACTGTTGCTTTTACTACAACTTCAAATCAGATGAAAGCTAAGACTCCTGAGAGAGTAACCAGATCCAAATCGAAGAAAGTCATTTTCCAATCCGAATCTAGTGAAAGTGAAGTTTCAGAAAATGAATTAGCCAATCTTGCTCGAAGGATGAACAAGATAGCTGGGCAAAGAAACTTTCAATCCAAGTATAAAAAGAAGGATAGGAATGATAAGAAAGATGGAGATGTTACTTGTTATGAATGTAAAAGAGCTGGACATATTAGACCAGATTGCCCTATGCTCAGAAAGAAAGAAAGGAAGGAAAGGCATTCAGACAAGAACAAGAAGAAGTATTACAAAGCTAAAGCTAAGAATGTTTTGAAAGCTAATGACACCTGGAGTGCCAGTGGTGGTGACTCTTCAGATGAATCTTCTGAATATGAATCTTCAGGACAGAAAAATCATGGTCTTATAGCCAGATTACCTTTTGATAATCATTGTCTTATGGCTAAGGTACGAAATGCTGAATCATTGACTAATGTTTCCTTAAATCCTAATGATAGTAAGTATTATAACTCTTCTTATGAAGAATCATCTTCTGATGAGGAAAATACTTTACCTACTTTTGAAGAAGTCTCTAGGTTTGCTGAACTTCTTGAGATTGAGAATTCCAAACTCAACAAGAAACTTGATAAGGCAAATTCTAGGAATTCTATTCTTACTAAAGAGATATCAGATCTTTCTAAAGATCTTGATAAGAAAAATGCTGGTTTTGAAAATATTTCAAAAAATCTTGAGGAAGTAAGTTCTGAGAAGAATAAACTTTCTAAAGAATTAGAAAAAGTAATTTCTAATAAAAATGTTTTCGAGCCTAACTCTAGTTCAAAAACTAATGTTTTTAAGGATAAAAACTTGGTTGTAAAACTCAAGTCCGAAATTTTTTCCTTAAATAAGTGTTTATCAAACTTTACCCATGGTAAGGAAAATTTTGATAAAATGTATTCTCAAATACGACCTTTAAGAAATAAATCCGGATTTGGTTATACCCATGCAAAACCAGTTTTTAGTAACAATTATTTTGTTCCTCAAAGTGCCCCATTTTGCATTAAATGTCAATGTGGTGGTCACTGGGAAAGAAGTTGTTCCTTAAACAAAACCCAATCTTTAGGTTTTCATAAAGCTTACTTTTCTAAGAAAATGTGGATACCTAAAATTTTATTGTCTGGAAATCTCGGATCCAAACAAATTTGGATTCCGAAAATCTAACATTGTTCTTAATTTCAGGAAAATAAAGAAAGTTCCAGCAACAATATTTGGTACATGGATAGTGGATGTTCCCGGCATATGACTGGTAACAAAAGTTTTTTTGAAAAGAGTATCAAAACCAAAGGAGACATTATTCTTTAGTTTATCGGAACGCAAGATCAACTTGCTGATATTTTCACAAAATCTTTACCTTCTGATAGATTTGAATATATTAAACAGAAGTTAGGAATGATAACCGTAAGGTAATCTTCCTTAATTAACTTTCTGTTGGAAAAATCTCCTTACAGTAATAAACTCCTTTTCATAGGGGGAGTACATTTTTTTGTTTATTTAACAAAGTTTTTCAAAATTTGTTTTCAAATTTTTCGGATCGAAAATTTCCGGAATGGAACTTCCGGAACTACCATTTTCCAGAATGGATATTTTCGTACAGAATACTTCTGGAATGAAAGTATTCGTATTGAAAATTTCCGGAATGGACAACTTTCTTACCGGGACTTTCATAACCAAATTTTCGTACCAAGTTAAGTTTTTCGTATTAAGTTTTTCGTATTGACTTTTCGTATTAAGTTTTTCGTATTGACTTTTTGTATTAAGTTTTTCGTATTTACTTTTTCGTATTGACTTTTTCGTATTAAGGTTTTCGTATTTAGTTTTTCGTATTGAATTTTTCGTAGTCGTCTTTATATTACCCATTACGAATAACTTTCCTAAGCTAATCCGAAAGGTATGATTTCCTTACTGAAGTTTTCGTAATCATATTTTACTTGCTGGCAGTTTCTTATATTATGTTTTCGGATTATAGTTTTCTTAAATCTTTGTTTTAATAAAACCTCAAAAAGATCGGATTCAAGCTTTCAACCGTTAGATCAGATATCAGATCATTCTAAACCGTTAGATCAACCGAGGAAGTTGAACCGTCATCCCAATGCCTATATAAAGGGGACCCTATTTTCTCGTCCCACATCGATTTCAAGCTTTTGCGTGCTGAAGCTCTGACTCTCTGATTTAAGGCCATTCCGAACATCAGTATTCTCAGTTCCGAACTTCTCAGAGACTTCAGATCCGAATGTCTGCAGAGTTAGCTTCTCAAGAAATGTCTTCAACCAAGCCCATTTCACAGTGGTTAGTCTACAGAGAGCGGTTAGTTCATCCGAATTTCTTCAGCAACTATGATTCTATTATATCAAATAATATCAAGCTGAATGGCTGGGAAGGTGTTGCGGTATCAAAAACCGGCAACCAAGATGAAGTCTACTCTGACTTGCTTGTCGAGTTTTATGAGTCAGTTGCTTTCTTCATGGAAGATAATAGAGAGAAGTTTTCCTTCAAATCGTATGGCAAGATATATAAGCTATCTTACACCAAGGCTGCAAGCTTGGTAGGGTTAAATTATGAAGGTGAAGCTGAGTTTATCTCGCACGTTCTGCCAGACTCCTTGGGTAGTTTCAACAAGGAGAAAGCCTTAGAAATTATCGGATTGGATGATGACACGGCTCCGAAAATTGCAAGTCTTTCTACAAACTTCCGGATTCTGGAGTTATGGGTGCAAGGGCTTATTGTACCGAGAAAAGGAGATAAGGATAGCCTGAAGAAGAGTGAGATATACATCTTGGATTTTCTGATAAATCTAAGAAAGTTCAACTTGATGAAGCATATTCTTCTCAACATTGCTAATTTGAAGAAGGGGAATCTGAGAGCTCAGATAGTGATGTACCCGGCAATATTGTCGAAGCTGATAGTTCGGTGCCTAGAATCCTTCAAGGTAGCTTGCAGTTCTAAGCCGAAAGTTTGTAAGATCATGCTGCTTAGTGATGCCACTCTTAAGAGAATGAATATAGCTTTTAACAAGGAGTCGGGGAAGTTTATTGATCTACCTCCTCAAGAAAGAAGTGACTCCGAAAGTGGCTGATCCGGAATCATCCAAGCCGGTAAGGAAGAGGAAGCTGAAAGAAGTGGTAGTCGAAGCTGAGGAACCTAAGTCTAAGGAAGTCCACTCCGCACCTCCTAAGTCTAAGAAGAAGAAAACCTATACTGATGAGGTTGTAGCAAAGTGGAGAGCTGACAAGGAGAAGAGGAAGGAAGGAGATCCGCAGTTCGGATTGGATCCTGCAGAGGCTAAAGCTCTGAAAGAAAAGGCTGCTGATGAGCTCGAGAAACAAGCAAAGGAAAAGAAGCTGAAGAAGAAGTTGTCAGAAGCTGAGGCTGTGCAAGCGTTGTTGAAGTTTAACGAAATGGTTTCAGCAACCATTCCTGTTCCGAGATCTTTTTCTCTGGAATCTCTACCTGAGACTCCAGGAAGAAATCTTGTAACTCCGGAAGAGGCTGTTGCTACTGAGGAAGTAGAGCTAGTGGAAGAGGTTGAGGAAGCGGCAGAAGGAAGTGGTGAGACAGGATATGTGCTCAAACAAGTAGATGAATATAAGGGAACTCCTTCGGATCACCTCTCGCTCCGAACATCTGAAGCTCAATCTTCAAAGCTTGCTACTCCTGCAATGGAAGAAGAAAAGGGAGAAGAAGAAGTTACTTGTCAAGAACATATTTTACTTGATGCTGCTCAGATGGGAAACGTAGAAGCCAATGTTCAAGAAGTTTCTGATGAGGAAGATAAAATTGTTCAAGTCTCTGATAGTGAGAACAGATCTCCGGAACAGGTTTCAATTCCGGAAAAAGATAAGGGGAAACAAATTCTTGCTGATACCCCGAGTTCAGAAAAGAGTATGAGGAAGGAAGCTGGTAGTTCTTCGAAGAGAAAGTTGGAGCTTATTGAGGAAGAAAATTCTCCTAGAAAGATTTCAGATTCGGAGTCATCATCGTTGGGGCACGATTTTGTTGTTCAATCCTTGAAGAAGTTGGTGGGATCCATTCCAACATTCTCCAGTATTGACTCTAGATGCCAGATGCTTCAACATGCGCTGAATCAGAAAACCGACTCCGTATCCATGGTTATGGATAAGTGTGTAGAGATTGAAGCTCAGTTCAAAACTTTCTTCGTTGGTTACGAAGCACATAAAAGATCTTTCAAGAGGATGACAAGCTGGTCGAAGAAGAATGTGGAAGAGATGAGGTTGCTGGATGAGTTTCAAGAAAAATGTTAAGGATGCATTTCAAACCGAGGACAAGAAGTTTCATGAGATGACTGCTTCATTCGATGAGAAATTGACAGAAGAAAAGAACATTCGGATTCAGGAAGTGAGAGATCTGAATGGAAAGCTCAACTCTGTTAATCAGAGTTGGAAATTTGAAAGGGATCATCGGATCAATTTTCTAGAAAGAATGAAGGCTCAGGAAGAGAAGATGAAATCTCAGGAAGAAAAGTTGAAGGCTCAGGAAGAAATCATTGAAGCTCAGTCAGCAAGAATAGTTTCCTTAGAAAAGCAAGCAGAGGAAGATCATAAGGACCTCAAGAAGATCAAGACAATTCTCAAGGGGCTCATGTCGAAGGAGAAAGATCCGAAATGACCAATCCGATCTTTTTGTTGTAATCTGTTTTTGTTGCTGACATTTCAAATATAATGAAAATTGTGCTTGTTGTTTCTATTGCTGTCGTTACTAATCTTTTCAGGTACTTTGTTATTTTTTTCCATTCCCTCCAATTCTTTTTGAAAATCACAAAGGGGGAGAAGGAAAAGATCCTTAAGAAAAAGAGGAAATCTAATAAGAGTTTTTAAAAGGGGGAGAAAGGAAAATACCCAAGGAAAAAGAACTCTAATAAGAGTTTGTTTAAGGGGGAGTTTTTCTTAAAGAAACATCACTCCGGAAATATGAATACGATCCTTAGAGTTTCAAAGCCTAAGGGGGAGTTAGTCGTATTAATCTATATTCTTAAACCAAGGGAGATAAGCTTTAATATGTTTCTTTCTTCTTAGAATAGCTTTTTCTTAAGGATGTTTGTGCTTTCCAAAAAGGGGGAGATTGTTGAGTCAATAAGGTTTTCCTTATGACTTTTCCATTCCTTCTTGTTTTGAAAATCACAAACACCTTATCTTTAAGGAAAATCGCTTTTGTAAGGAAAAATGCTTTCTTAAAGAAAAATTGCTTTTATAAGGAAAAATGCTTTCTTAAGGAAAATCGCTTTTATAAGAAAAATTTATCCTTATCATATTTTCATTAATATTTTTTCTTAAGTATGAAATTCGGATTCACTTTCTCGGATTCATTAAAACTGATAAAAAGCATTCTGTTTTTAGGATTCGGTTCTGGACAAGAACTATAAGGAAGTTTCATTCCGAATTCCGGATATGAATTCTGACTTAGTTCTATTCCAGATTTAGGATACGAATTCTGAAGAAGAATTCTCATTACGAATTCTAATGAAGAAATCCCATTCCGAATTCTCATTACGAATTCTGAAAAAGAATTCTCATTACGAATTCCAATGAAGAATTCTCATTACGAATTCCAATTAAGAATTCTCATTACGAATTCTAATGAAGAAATCTCATTCCGAATTCTCATTACGAATTCTGATAAAGAATTCTTATTACGAATTCTGATGACGAATTCTCATTACGAATTCTGATGATAAATTCTCATTACGAATTCTGATGATGAATTCTCATTACGATTTCTGATGATGAATTCCTATTCCGAATTCCTATTCCGAATTCTCATTCCGAATTCACCTATTAAACAGAATCCGATTATCATTGTTTTATACACTCTGAATTCCTTCACTCCGAACTTTCACTCCGAAATTTCTATTCCGAACCTTTATGTTAGAGTTTAAAACGATGTCGTACATTCTGTTACACTTACCTTGTTATAAAACGATGTCGTCCATTTTGTTATAAACTAACCGTTGTCTAAGTGACACGTGTACAGGTCCCTCCGAACTTTAAGGAAAATATGACCGTTGGAGAGGAGCCGACCTTACCTATAAATAGGAGCTCATTTGAAAAAGCTCACAACAGATGGATGAACAATTTGGATTTTGTGCATACATGCTGTTGAAGTGATTTCTAGAGAGAGAGAGTCTCTTATTAACTCTCAAAGCTTCGTGCGACTCCGAATGTTGGTGATTACATTCGAGGGCTTCCGGGGATAGGAAGACAGAGGTGCCGACTACCTTAAAGATCGAGGGCTTTCTTGCTGAGAAAGACAGAGGTTGCCGACTACCTTAAAGTTCGAGGACTTCTTTGCTGAGGAAGACAGAGGTTGCCAACTACCTTGAAGTTGAGGGCTTGCGGGGATAGCAAGACAGAGACTCCGATCTTCGTATCGAGGGCTTACCCTGGTGTGGGTAAGACAGACTTGCTTGAAAGTATAAATCAAGGGACCTTTATCCAAGGTTGTTGGATACCCTTCTCTTTGGGTTAAAAGACTATTATCTTGTTACTAGTAGTTTTACTACTTGTCTTTATTCCGCTGCAATTTGTATCTTAAGGAAAGTATAACTTTCTTATACTTCCTTACTTACTCTGATTAGTTTAGATTCTATACGCTTTAAGGTAGAATCTTATATTGTAACTTTTGTTAAGTTTCAATTTCCGGAACCATATTTCCGGAATCTGCTTTTGGAATCTCTTTCCAAGTTTAGTTCGGTGTTAGAGGTGTTGTGAATCTACTTAGTTTAACTTTGTTAAACTTAGTCCTTTCCTTTTCTTAAGGAAACTTTAGTTGTTCATAACTAACTTTAAAGGTTACAAAGGAATTTTTAAAGTATACAATTCACCCCCCCTCTTGTATATTGAGCATCTCATATTATATTTCGATCCTACACCGACCAGACGACACGTCAATCGGACGAGCCGTGTGCCCGCGGTGACCGGGAACGCTGTTCTGGTGTCATAAACGGCCAAAACGGGCGTCTAACGGTAAAACTCATAGCGGACGACATCATATTTACCTAAAATCACTGTACAACAATCTAATTATTATTCATGATGTGTACGCATAGACGACACGTCAATCGGACGTGTGGTCTGTGCGGTAGGGCTCATTATGCATTCTTTATGTGTTGCACGCGCTTGATAAACACACGTGGGGGTCCAAATGTGCTGAACGAAGTCTGAATGGCCTAAAATCAGAAGACATCAAAGGGTGAGTGAGTTTTGATGTGGTTGAGTAGACAGAACACCAATCAGACATGTCGTGTTCCCGCAGTGACTGAGAACGCCATTCTGGTGTCATAAACGGCCAAAACGGGCGTCTAACGGTCAAACTCATAGCAGACGACATCGGATTGACCTGAAATCATAGGACAACAATATAATTATTATTCTCGATGTGTACGCATAGACGTCACGTCAATTGGATATGCGGTCTGTGCGGTAGGGCTCATTATGTGTTCTTTAAGTGTTGCACGCACTTGTTAAATGCCTGTGTGGGGGGTCCAAACGGGCCGAACAAAGTCCGAATGGCCTGAAATCAGACTAAATAAAAGGGTGAGTGAGTTGTGATGTGGTCGAGCAGACGACACATCAATCGGACGTGCCGTGTGCCCGCGGTGATCAGGAACGCCGTTCTGGTGTCACAAACGGCCAAGATGGGCGTCTAACGGTCAAACTCATAGAGGACAACATTGGATTGACCTGAAATCACATGAAAACAATATAATTATTATTATCAACGTGTACGCGTAGACGGCACATCAGTCGGACGTGCGGTCTGCACGGTAGGGCTCATTATTCTTTCTTTAAGTGTTGTGCGCGCTTGATAAACACACATTTAAGGGGTCGAAACGGGCCGAACGAAGTCCGAATGTCCTGAAATCAGATGACATCAAAGGGTGAGTAAATTGTGATGTGGTCAAGTAGAGGGAACATCATTCGGATGTTCCGTGTGCCTGTGGTGACCGGGAATGCCGTTCTGTTGTCATGAACGGCCAAAATGGGCGTCTAACAGTCAAACTCATAGCAGACGACATAAGATTGACTTGAAGTCATAAGACAACAATCTAATTATTATTCAACAAGGGTACGCACAGACAAAACGTCAATCAGATGTGAGTTTTGCGTGGTAGGGCTTATTATGGGTTCTTTAAGTGTTGCGCGCGCTTGATAAACGTGTGTCGGGGGGGGGGGGGTCCAAACGTGCCGAACAAAGTTAAAATGGCCTGAAATCAGACAAAATCAAAGGGTGAGTGAATTGTGATGTGGTCGAGTAGACGACACGTCAATCGGACGTGCTGTGTACCCGTAGTGACCGGGAATGCCGTTCTGGTGTCATAAACGGCCAAAACGGGCATCTAACGGTCAAAATCATAGCGTACGACATCAGATTGACTTGAAATCAAAGGGAAACAATCTAATTATTATTCGTGACATGTATGCGTAGACGGCACATTAATCGGATGTATGGTCTACGCGGCAGGGCTCATTATGCGTTCTTTAAGTGTTGCGCGCGCTTGATAAACGCGCGTGGGGGGTCAAAACAGGCTGAACGAAGTCCTAATGGCCTGAAATCAGACGATATCAAAGGGTGAGTGAATTGGGATGTGGTCGAGTAGAAGGCACACCAATCGGACGTGTCGTGTGCCCGTAGTGACCGGGAACGCCGTTCTGGTGTCATAAACGCCCAAAACGGGCGTCTAACGGTCAAACTAATAGCGGACGATATCGGATTGACCTAAAATCATAGGAAAACAATCTAATTATTATTCATGATGTATACGCGCAGACAGAAGGTCAATTGGACGTGTGGTTTTCACGGTAGGTCTCTTTATGCGTTCTTTAAGTGTTGTGCGCGCTTGATAAACACGCGTGGGGGGCCCAAACGGGCCGAACGAAGTCTGAATGGCCTGAAATCATACGACATCAAAGGGTGAGTGAATTTTGATGTGGTCGAGCAGAAGGCAAGTCAATCGGACGTTCCGTGTGCCCGCGGTGACCGGGAACGCCGTTCCGGTCTCACAAACGGCCAAAACGGGCGTCTAATGGTCAAACTCATAGCGTACGACATCAGATTTACCTGAAATCACATGAAAACAATCTAATTATTATTCGTGACGTGTACGCAGAGACGGAACGTCAATCGGACATGCAGTCTGTGCGGTAGGGAACATTATGCATTTTTTAAGTGTTGTGTGTGCTTGATAAACGCACGTAGGGGGGTCAAAATGGGCCGAACGAAGTCTGAATGGCCTGAAATCAGATGACATCAAAGGGTGAGTGAATTATGATGTGGTTGAGCAGACAGAACGTCAATCAGACGTGGGGTCTGCACGGTAGGGCTCATTATGCGTTCTTTAAGTTTTGTGTGCGCTTGATAAACGCGTGTTGGGGGTCCAAATGGGCTAAACGAAGTCCGAATTTCCTGAAATCAGACGACATCAAAGGGTGCGTGAATTGTGATGTGGTTGAGTAGATGACATACCAATCAGACTTGTCGTGCGCCCGCAGTGACCGGGAATGCCGTTCTGGTGTCATAGACGGCCAAAACGGGCGTCTAACAGTCAAACTCATAGCGAATGACATCGGATTGACCTGAAATCATAGGAAAAGAATCTAATTATTATTTTCGACGTGTACGCATAGACAGCACGTCAATCGGACGTGTGGTCTCCTTGGTAGGGATCATTATGCATTCTTTAAGTGTTGTGCGTGCTTGATAAACACGTATGGGGGGTCCAAACGGGCCTAACGTATTCCGAATGGCCTGAAATCAGATGACATCAAAGGGAGAGTGAACTGTGATGTGGTCGAGTAGACGACACGTCAATCGGATTTGACATGAGCCCACGGTGACTGGGAACGCCGTTCTGGTGTCATAAATGGCCAAAACAGGAGTCTAACGGTCAAACTCATAGAGGACGACATCGGGTTGACCTAAAATCACAGGACAACAATATAATTATTATTCGCGACATGTACACATAGACGACACGTCAATCGGATGTGCGGTCTGCGTGGTAGGGCTCATTATGCGTTCTTTAAGTGTTGTGTGCGCTTGATAAACGTGCGTGTGGGGGGTCCAAATGGGCCGAACGAAGTCCTAATGGCCTTAAATAAGACGACATCAAAGGGTGAGTGAATTGTGATGTGGTTGAGCAGAAGACACACCAATCGGAGGTGATGTGTGCCCGCGGTGATGGGGAACGCTGTTCTGGTGTAATAAACGGCCAAAACGGGCGTCTAACGGTCAAACTCACAGCGGAGGACATCAGATTGACCTTAAAGCACATGACACCAATCTATTTATTATTTGTGACGTGTACGCACAGAATTCACGTCAATCGGACATGCGGTCTGCGCGGTAGGGCTCATTATGCGTTCTTTAAGTGTTGCGTGCACTTGATAAACACACGTGAGGGGGGGGGGGGTCCAAATGAGCCGAACGAAGTCTGAATGGCCTGAAATCAGACGACATCAAATGGAGAGTGAATTTTGATGTGGTCGAGTAGATGACACGTCAATCGGACGTGCTGTGTGCCTGCGGTGACCAGGAACGCCGTTCTAGTGTCATAAACGGCCAAAACGGGCGTCTGGTGGTCAAACTCATAGCGGACGACATCGGATTGACTTGAAATCACAGTAAAAAAATATAATTATTATTCGTGACATGTACGTATAGATGGAACGTCAATCGGAGGTGCGGTTTGTGCGGTAGGGCTCATTATGTGTTCTTTAAGTGTTGCGCGCGCTTGATAAACGCGTGTGGGGGGGGGGGGGTCCAAACAAGCCGAACGAAGTTCGAATGGGCTGAAATCAAATGACATCAAAGGGTGAGTCAATTGTGATGTGGCCAAGTAGACGACACATCAATCGGACATGACGTGTGCCCGCGGTGACCGGGAGCGCCGTTCTGGTGTCACAAACGGCCAAAACGGGCGTCTAACGGTCAAACTCATAGCCGACGACATCAGATTGACCTGAAATCACAGGAAAATAATCTAATTATTATACATGATGTGTACGCACAGACGAAACATCAATCGGCCATGTGGTCTGCGCGATAGGGCTTATTATGCGTTCTTTAAGTGTTGTGCACCCTTGATAAACGCGTGTGGGGGTCCAAATGGGCTGAACGAAGTTCGAATGGCCTAAAATCAGATGAAATCAAAGGGTGAGGGAATTTTGATTTGGCTAAGAAGACAGAACACCAATTGGACGTGCCGTGTGCCCGTAGTGACTGGGAACGCCATTCTGGTGTCATAAATGGCCAAAACGGGAATCTAATGGTCAAACTCATAGCAGACGATATCGGATTGACCTGAAATCATAGGAAAACAATCTAATTATTATTCGAGACGTGTACGGGTAGATAGCACATCAATCGGACATGCGGTATGCACGGTAGGGCTCATTATGCGTTCTTTAAGTGTTGCGCGCGCTTGATAAATGCGTGTGTGGGGGGTCCAAAGGCGCCGAACAAAGTCCGAATGGCCTGAAATCAGACGACATCAGAGGGTGAGTGAGTTTTGATGTGGTCGAGCGGACGACACATCAATTGGACGTGTCGTGTGCCCGGGGTGACCGGGAATGCCGTTCTGGTGTCACAAAAGGCCAAAATGAGCGTCTAACGGTCAAACTCATAGCGTACGACATTGGATTGACCTGAAATCACATGACAACAATATAATTATTATTCTCGACATGTACGCATAGACGGCACGTCAATTGGACGTGCGGTCTGCGCGGTAGGGCTCATTATGTGTTCTTTAAGTGTTGTCTGCGCTTGATAAACGCGCGTGTGGGGGGTCCAAACGGGCCGAACGAAGTCTGAATGGCCTGAAATTAAACGACATAAAATGGTGAGTAAATTGTGATGTGTTCAAGTAGAGGGAACGTCAATCGGACGTTCCATGTGCCCACGGTGACCGGGAACGCCGTTCTGGTGTCACAAACGGCCAAAACGGGCATCTAACGGGCAAACTCATAGCGGACGACATCAGATTGACATGAAATCACAGGAAAACAATCTAATTATTATTCACGATGGGTACGCATAGACGTAATTTCAATCGGACGTGAGGTTTGGCGGTAGGATTCATTATGCGTTCTTTAAGTGTTGCGCGTGCTTGATAAACGCGCGTGGGGGGGGGGGTCCAAATGGGCCGAACGAAGTTCAAATGGCCTGAAATAAGACGACCTCAAAGGGTGAGTGAATTGTGATTTGGTTGAACAGACGACACGTCAATCGGACGTGCCGTGTGCCGACGGTGACTGGGAATGCCATTCTGGTGTCACAAAAGGCCAAAACGGGCGTCTAATGGTCAAAATCATAGCAGACGACATCGGATTGACTTGAAATCATAGGAAAAAAATCTAATTATTATTCGTTACATGTATGCGCATACGGAATGTCAATCGGACGTGCGGTCTGCGTGGTAGGGCTCATTATGCGTTCTTTAAGTGTTGCGTGTGCTTGATAAACGCGCGTGGGGGTCCAAATGGGCTGAACGAAGTCCGAATGGCCTGAAATCAGATGACATCAAAGGGTGTGTGAATGGTGATGTGGTTGAGTAGACGACACCCCAATCGGATGTGTCGTGTTCCTGTAGTGACCGGGAACACCGTTCTGGTGTCATAAACGGCCAAATCGGGCGTCTAACGGTCAAACTCATAGCGGATGACATCAGATTGACCTAGAATCACAGGACAACAATCTAATTTTTATTTGAGATGTGTACGCATAGACGGAATGTCAATCATATGTGGGGTCTACGCGGTAGGGCTCATTATGCATTCTTTAAGTGTTGTGCGCGCTTGATAAACATGCGTGTGAGGGGTCCAAACGGGCCGAACGAAGTCCGAATGGCATGAAATCAGATGAAATCAAAGGGTGAGTGAATTGTGATGTGGTAGAGTAGACGACACGTCAGTCGAATGTGATGTGTGCCAGCAGTGACCGAGAATTCCGTTCTGGTGTCATAAACAGGCCAAAACAGGTGTCTAACGGTCAAACTCATAGCAGACGACATCAGATTGACCTGAAATCATAGGACAACAATATAATTATAACAATAGAATTATTGATTTTAATTTTTTAAAATGGTAATCAAAATTATGAATATATTTTGAAATTCAAATACTTAAATCTGTTACAGTAAGTTTGAATTTAAATATGTTGATTTGTTTTCTAGGATTTATTTGGTTCTGATTTTGTTATTAAATTTTGTTATGCAGTTATATGTGATGATGGATACAGAGCTTGGAAGATGACTACCGAGATTTATTTGGGTATATATTAATGTATAATTGAATTTTTTTAAAAAAAATTAAAATTCTATAGCAGCCGCCAAATGGCGGCCTCTATATCCTATTCCGACTTGCCTACAACGTCTGCCAAATGGCGGTCGCTGATAGCAACAACGACGGGGAAAAAACGGCCGCCGTTTTCGGACTCTAGGTGGCCGCTATAGACCTTTAGAGACGGCTTTTGGTGGCCGCTAATGGTAATTATTGTACTAGTGTATCATTCATACTTGGAGGGAGGGGAACTTTTATGCATAAAATCTATCTAGTAAAGAGACTTACGAGATTCTTATTATCTATCATATTACAGGGGATCTTCCACATCACTATGAAATTATTTTTAGTGGTGAATCCTGTATTATTCACCACTTTAGACTCCCAAAGTGAAATATTTTCTAATAAAAGTTTGTTCTTGAGTTACCAATAATTTCCCAACTATTACATCCATCAAGGAAGTTCATATAGGGATACCATTAATAGCGGTGAATTATCTGAATACTCAAGATATTTATGAATAAAACAATCTTCATCACATTTACAATGAAAATACTATATTCAATTGGTTTTATAATTGATTACCCAATCAAATACATGGTCTAAATCCTAAACATCTAGAGAATTTTCTAACCCACGACCAATTTCAATCCCAACCATCTCAACATATAATCTAATATTTTCCATATACATTATTAGAATATTATTTTAAATATTAAAAATGATTTATCAATTTCCATCATTGATATTAGATATATAAAACATTTAATTGGTTATAAAACCCATTCCTACTCAGGTTTACCCTTCCTCAATATCTTATAAGAATCTCGTTACACACAAACCTCTCATGAATAACTCAAAGTTATGACTATTCCCAAGAGTGGGAAAACTATTTTGAAACCTAAACCATTGATTCCTAAACAATTAGAGTCTTCAAAATCATAGGAAAAACTGAAGAACCAACATTAGAAACTGAAAAATCAGAGATGGATAATGAGTGAATTGGTTAGATAATGTTGAAATTCAACCATAGGAATATGGGGAAAGTAGTGTATCGAAAATAATTTTTCTTACTACCAAACCTAACACACTAAAGAGAGAGTGAATGGATTGAGATCTTGGGACATTTCAGGGTATTATTTGGGGGGGTGAATTTATTTTATAAGTGATTATTATATAATTAATGAGAGAATTATATAAGTTCACCCTTCATTATATTCATCATTTTTCACTTTTATATTATTTCTTCTATGAACTTGTGGTTCCACTCCTTCATTATTTCATTATTTTAAAATTAATAGTTTTGTATTAGTGTAAGTGTGAGGAGAATTAATGATTATATCCTTCCATGCACTTGTGGTTACCTATAATTTTCACCATAAAATGCAGTATTTTTAATTTTCTATTATATTAAATTTCCAGATTGGAGTTGCAAATTACTAGAAATCATGTTTTGAGGTCTTACTCAGATCTACCTGTTGAATTAGAAATCACTGGTGTTTTCCATGATACATTTTAATTATCCTTTTGGAATCATTCTTTTGTTAAAGGACATTATTATTGAATACTATCTTTTAATGCCTATTTGATAGAATGATTTAAATTTCTATTTCATATAATCATGCTCAGTTGAATCTATATTTGAATAACTTCGATGGTGGGATGGACCGTGTTTATTTACTAGATTTTCAGGTTGGTAGGAGAGGAATATGAATACTTTTTTCTTGATGAAGTGAATCACTTCTAATTATGTAAGAGTATAAAAAGTGGATGTTGCAATAGGATTTTATGTATGGTGTTTTTCTGCACTTTCTGGCACATACAATGACTCATTTTCCTCATTATATGTTGTTTTATTATAAGTCATGTTTATATCCATTTTGATTTATGACGAACTTCCAGAACCACATCCCATGATGAATGTTCCTATTTTTGACCTTTATTCATGACTATTATATAAAATCATGGGTTTAAATACCAAACAAATATAATTATTTTGAAACATTTAAAACATTAAACATATTTTATTGAAATCTAGTTTGTAAATATAATAAAATTAATGATAATTGATAATTATTTAGAGTACTTATCTACTTATCTTGTCTAGTTCTTTAAATTTCAGGGCGTAAAATGTAAGTATATTATTAAGGAGACCCCCAACATAATTAACTTGTTGATAACATGTGTAAAACTATTCTTGAGTGTGTCTAAGGAATGATTTCACACTTAGGACTACCTAAATTATTTTGGGTAGAGGCTATGATGATGATAGTATACCTATTTAATAGGTTCCCATATGCTGCTAATTAGTTCAAATCCAAAGATGTAAATTTTTATGGTAAACCACCTTTAAATAATCACCAAAGAGTCTTTGTGTGTGCAACCTACACCCACATTAAAACTGATAAGTTCTAACCAAGATCTCTTAAGTATGTTTTCATGGGATTCCCCAATGGTGTCAAGGGATATATTTTGTGGGTTTAAAAACATAGATACAAAAGGTGTATGATCATTATACATGTTGTCTTTAATGAAATTAGTTCTCCTAAATCACAATTTATCACACATGATAGTGATTATACAACCCTTAGTGAGACTATTGATCTGTATTCCCCAACTGAGTTAGAGGATGTTGATGAGCCCCCTCCTATTAATCCTAAAGGTGAATTACAAAATGAGTCCATTGATGATGATCCTAAAATCTAAAATAAATTATTTAATGATAGATATTTCAAAGTCTGAATCTCTAACATACATGAATAAATTGAATCCTTTAATAAAAACCATACATTTTCTATTTTTATAGACCTCCCAATGCCATGGACATTGGGCATAAATGGATTTATAAGAGAAATAAATATAACACAAATGAAAAGAAAATAAAATTCATGCCCATATTAGTGGAAAAGGGTTTCCTTTAAAGAGATGTTATTGATTATGTTAATATTTTTTCACCATTTAATAAGAATAATTCTATTTACTTACTTCTTGTTTTTTATATGTTAATGACTTTCACAAAGAATAATTAGATGAAAATACTACCTTCCTACATGGTGAAATTAATGGGAAATTGTACATGAAATGTCATTATGGTTACCAAAAGTTATTTAAAACTAACCAAGTTTATCTTTTAAATAATTCCTTGTATGGTTTAATACTGGAGACTTGTTAGTGGTATAGGAAATTTGACTCTTTTATATTGGATATCCAATTTAATAGGATCTAGTAGGATGCATGTGTTTAATTTAATTGGGTTAAAACATACATTTTTTATCTACTATTTTTTTTATTATATATTAGTGATGTGAAATAATATAAATCTCATTAATTCTATAATGTATCAATTAAAAAAAATTGGCTACCTAATGTATTCTATGATTTTCACTAGGAAAGACATAGTATTTTCTATTTTCATTCTCAATAGATTCACAACAAATCTAGGGAAACTTTATTGGTAGGTGTTGAAATGGTTACTTAGATTTGTTTCACATACTACTATCCTATATTTTTTTTATAGAAATTTAAATATAGATGAACTAATTGTTGGATATGTTGATACTGATTACATAGGTAACATGGATACTGAGAATTCACTTACTAGATGTGTCTTAACCAATTGTGGAGGTACCATATCATGGTAATTGAACATGTAATTAGTATTTTCTCTTTTAACCATATATGATGAGTATATTCCTCTGACCAAGGCTATCAAGGAGGCTTTGTGGTTAAACGGTATGGTTTCTAAAATAAATTTATTCAATTTTTGTAATATCAGTTTATTGTTATAGTATATAAGATTTCAATTTGTACAAAAATTCATTTTGTCATGGTAAATTCAAACATATAGAAATTAGGCTACATTATATTATATATACCATTGTGGAGTGTTGATGATATACCTTTATAAAGAATAAGTTTGGCCGTCTGTTTGATTGAGAAGGTCCCAAATAACTATGAACCATCATATCCAGAGGTGTTTTTACATTATGAAGGGATTAAAACTATTTCAGAGGCACCCTCTTTGGAGTATAAGAACTCTGCTTATTCTTTTTTAGTTATTGAATATAAAATATTTTTATCATTTTTGTTTTCTTACTATTCGTACTGTTGGTTTGTTACTTGTAACATTTTGTTCGAGTATAATAAAATGGGTTCCTTTTGGGAGGTGTTCTTTTCATGCACATAGGCCTTAAAGGGACCAAATAAAACCAAATATTTTGTTCTTATTTATTATATTTTTTATTTATTTTGAATCAATTTATAATAATCATTCTTTAAGGAATTTCTTTGTTTTATTAAATGGTGTGTACCTAGGGGACACATACTGTGTTTTTCGAACCACATAACTTGGCATGTATAGGTGTACAAACCCTAATTTCACACCCAAACACACATGTTTTTTGTTATATGTTATATTCCATGTATGATATCGATAACATGACATAGGTATTATAAGAAGACACACCTATTAACCCGAATGATTCACAGACTGTGTGTAAAGAAGAAACATGACATTTATGTTAGATTAGATTGGTTCGATGTATACTGGCAGTAGATGCCTAAGTAACTCATCAGTCCCATATGTCATGTACCCTATTGGGATAGACTATATAGTTAAATAAACATGGATATATGAAAACATTACATGCCCTTCTGTTTATTGGGACTCACAAACCATGTTATAGTAGTACATTCAGTATACTATGTGACTTCCTATGTTTCACATTTCTTCTCATCTATGTGTCAGCATCCAAAAAATAAATATTATATTATGAGTAATTTTATATGTATAGAATGATGGTATGATCATATTATAAATAAGATAATGCTTATGATGAATCATAAAGTGCTTGATATTATTTTACATACAAAAAATACTACTAGGATTGGACAACTTAATCAGAGCCGACACATGGTTAAGTACTCTACAATAGATATTCTAGTGACATGGAATGATTCCACATAATTCTATGCAGAGTTATATACTAAGTTAGAAACATATTTATTACAGTATTTACTTTCTCTATACTCTTTCTAGGAGTTTAACACTACCCTTCATACTCAAAGTTGGGGTCCTCCATATTAGGGGCTACTTTTTGGAACCAGTTGTAGATCTTTTTTCCTAAGAGTCTCCCTATGAACAATGTGTATAAAAAAAATTCTTCTAATGTCCAATAAAGTCCAAGGTTGAATTACTTCTAGATTTTTATGTTTAAGTTCATATATATAAAAATTTAATATTGAATATGTTTCTCTCATCATAAATTGTTTTTATCTTTTCTTCATGGGGATTCTTGATTTTATCAACTTCATCATCAAGAATTTTGTTCTTTTCCTATAACATATGGTCAAACTATTTAATATTATTTTCTTTGACCTCTAGTTCATTATTCATGACAGAAAACTACTTCTTTATATGTATGGTCCATACTTATATCCAGAATTTTTCTTTCTCTTGGATTTCATTCAGAAAATCCATGCAGGTGGGTGCAAGAGGGAGGGTGTTGGGGGGTCTATATGGGGGAGGGAAAATTGGCAGGGAGGAGGTAAAACTGGCAAGGGGTGGACTGTAGGGTGGGTCTATAGGGGGTGGTCAGAAAGGAGTTCTCCAGGGTAGGGGAGGAGGAAGGGGGTTGGGGAGGGTGGAGGGGACAGGGGGAGGTCTATAGTGGAGGGGCAGGGGATGGTATATAGGAAAGGAGGTAGGGGGGTGGTCTGTAGGGAGGTCTGTAGGGTAGGGGGTGCAGGTGGGATGAAAGGGGGGAGATGGTGGTGGTCTGTAGGGGGTGTCTGTATGGTAGGGGTGCAAGGGGGTGGGGTAGTGGGGAAGGGGGTGTAAGTGGTGGGGCAGGGGTGCAAGGGGGGTAGTGGGGGGAGGGAAAACAGGTAGAGGGAGGGTGTAGGGGGGAGAGGCAGGGGGTATGCAAGGGGGTCTGCAGGGCAATGGGGAGGGTGTCGGTGGGGTGCAATTGGGGGGGGGGGATGGTGCAGGGGGGATAGGTTAATGATGAATCCATTCAGGAATAATCATTAGATATTCACCCAATAACATATAGTGTTCCCCCTATATGAACTAATTTTTCATTTATTTTTATGAATTAAAATAATTTCTCCCTTTCATGAAATCCATACATGAATGAACATTTAGAATAATAGAATCATGAAATAAATATGATTTAATATTTTAACCATATCCAAACATGATTACTCTTTCATTCATATTTTTTTCTTTTTAGACCATAAGAGTATTACTATTTATCTATATTCTAAACATACTTTTTATTTATCTTAAATTTTATGTTCACAAATCATCATACACAAGAATATTTCAATGTTTTCATTAATTATATATGTTCTCATTTTTGTGAATTATGTTTAATAGAGTATTTTATTGGTAAAATAATGATATTTTATGAATCATTGTATAAACATTGAATGTTTTCATTAATTAAATGTTCTCTCATTTGTATTAATTATATTTATCAGGATTCATCACTCCTTCCACTGATTTAGGTACATAAACCAATGAATATTTTGATGATCATGATGATGGTGGTGGTGGCGATGGTATGAGAAGAGGTGACAATGATGTTGGTGTTTATATAGGAGATGATGAGGGTCATGATGGTTCTGGTGATGCTGATATTGAGGTACATTTCAGATGTAAATTTTATTCTTGGTTTATACATTTAATTTTATCAAACAGTTCTTTTTATTATAATGATATTGATATTTAAATTTTATATTATTTATATTGGAGAGTGTTTGAATTCTTATGATATATATTGTATTATGTTTGAGTTCAGTTTTATTTGGATGGTGGCGTTTTTTTGCTCATAGCTAGAGGATGTGAGTATTGCTATAAGGTGCAGCTATTATGGAAGCATTTAGTGATTATGTATAGGTGGGTATGAATTAATTTACATGATTATTAACTGTGGTTGTAGGGTCTATAATTTCCATTGGATTAACCATGGTATTATACTATAACTTACAAGGTCAACCCATGGCCATACATTTACTAATTCTATATTTCAAACCATTTCTATACATTGAACAATTCCATGGATTAAAATGAAGAAGATGAAAACCCCTACTGCAACCGATTTGGTGTAGATCTGGTCATGGGGGGTTGGAAGGGGGTGGGGTGGAAGGGGGTGGGGGGATGGTAGGGGACTGATAGAGGGTGGGGTAGGGGGTGTAAGGGGTTGGGTGGGGGTGGGAAGGGGGTACAAGGGGGGCAATGGGGGGAGGGAAAACTGGCTGGGGGAGGGTGAAAGGGGTGGTGGGAGGGGGGGAGTGGGGTCTGTAGGGGAGGGGGGGTAGGGGTGGAGGGGGGGGGGGTAGGGGGGCTAAGGGGGTGGGGAAGGGGTACTAGGGGGATAATGGGGGAGGGAAAAATGGCATGGGGGAGGGTTCAGGGGGGGTATGCACGCAGGGGGAGGGGGGGCTATCGGGCAGTGGGTCATTTATTAGAGCATTGGATTATATCATCATGAGAATGCATGTGCGAGAACTGCTGTAGGGGTTATGTGTTTGCAGGGGGTTTTTCCAGGGGTTCTGTCCAGGGGGTCTGTTCATGGGGGGTTGTATGGGGTGGGGGGCTATGTCCAAGAGGGGATGTTCAGGAGTGGGGGGGGGGGCTGTGTAGGGGGGTCTGTGCAGAGGGGGGGGGGGGGGGGGCTATCCAAGGGGAGTGGATGGGGGATTTTCATGGGGGAAGGGGTGATGCAGGGGGGGACAATCTAGGGGTTGGGGGTGTCCAGAGGTGGGGGGGGGGGGGTGCTGTACAGGGGGGTCCGTCCTGGGGGTCTGTTTAGAGGGGGGGGGGGGGTGTCCAGTGGGAGTGTAGGGAGGGATTTTAATGGGGGAAGGGGTTCTACAGGGGGTGGGGATGTCCAGGAGGGGGTGTCCAGAGTTTGGGGGAAGGGGTGTCCAAGGTCTATCTTGGGGGGGGGGGGGGGGGTCTTTTTAGGGTCTACGGGGGTGTCCAAGGTCCGGGGGGGGGGGGGGGGGCTGTCTAGGGGAGTGGAGGTTTGGGTCTATCTAGGGTCTGTCCTAGGGGGGTCTGTCCAGGGTCTGAGGGGTGTCTAGTGTCTAGGGGGTGTCCAGAGCCCGGGGGGGGGGGTGTCTAGGGTTTGTCTAGGAGGGGGGGGGAGCTGTCTAGGGGAGTGGAGGGGGGGGGCTTTGCATGGGAAGAAGGGGTGTGGTAGTGGGGCTTTTCATGGGGGAAGGGGTGCTATGGGGGGGGGGGGGCTTTACAGGGGGTGGGGTGTTTTTTTATGAAATGTGAAACCCTATTGGCATAGTTTGAAATAGTGGCTATAGTAATTTTTGCCTTAAGTTGCTGCCATAGTTTCAAACCTTGACTTTAGGTATTTAGACACGGTTTGAACCATGTCTATAGGTCTTGTCCTATATCCATGAAAATACTACCCACGATTCCTAAAACCATGGATATAACCTATAACCATGATTTTTGGACTTATTTACATGATTTTAAACCATGGATATAACCTAAATTTCTAGTTATGCTAGTTTGATTTGTGGAAATAGCATGGGGATGGCCTATGTATTGGTGGGTGGAAGCACGTGGTGGACCTTTGCACTGATCGAACATGACACGAGGAGGGCCTCGTTGTTGACTATTGATGAAGCTGGGAGGACATCCACTTTGATGGGTGCTGGAGTTGGGAGGACCTCTTCTTGAGTTTCTGAAAACATGGGGATGGGCTCTATACTAGTTGGCTATTGTGTGGGGAAAACCACTATGTTTTCCAGTGGTTTTATAGGGAGGACATCCATATTGGTTATCTATTATCCGATTTGGACCTCTTCTTTGATAGATGCTGTAGCAGGGAGGACCTCTACTTGAGTTGGGAATGGTGTGAGTAGGACCTTCATGTTGATGGTTCGTGACATGGGGGGGGGGGGTTGAGTTTTAGGAACCATATGGATGGGGTGGACCATCATACAGGGTTTCAAAAAAGTGGAGAAGACCTCCGTTTTGGTCGATGATAGGAACATGGGGAGGGCATCCATGTCAAATGATAGAGTAGGGAGGACCAACACTCTGACTGGAAATCTATGGGGAGGGCCTCCATACTGAATCTCATCATCACTGACTGGCTCATAATAGTTTTTGGTTGTGCTGGAAATGAAAAAGGTCAACCCAGACTACATTTGGGGAAGATGAGGTCTTGATTATAAATAGACATTGATGGATCCTAGTTCAATAGTAGTGAGGATCTTGTAGAGTGCACTGAGGGTGGAAGGATCCACTAGATCTATGGAAGATGATTCCCCCTGATGGGAATCCTCTTGAGCTTAGGTGTGATGTTGGAATTAGATCATCCGGACGAAGGTTGGCATAACATAGGTGTAGTTAACTAGTTCCTCATTCTTAGTTACCAATCATTGGTGGAGTTGGTGTTGATGGGGCATGGTGGGAGTCCTCTTTGAAGTCTTATAGGGGGTTTCAGCAGCCGGGGTGACCCTGGAAACCCCTACTCTTTAGTGTAAGGGAGTGTTTCATAGGATCACTCCGGGGAGAGGATCTAGAAGTGATTCGTTATTAGTGGGGGAGAAATGTCTCCCTGTGCAACCCTTTTGGGCTGTTTTGTCAATATGGCACAAAAGCCTCGAGGTCACGGTGGGCCATATCCCTCATAGGAATGACCCCCTACTTCTTGTATCATCATACAAGTGCATCAATCACCCTCCTTTGAATTATTTATAAGGGTGATACAGGGCATGGGTGCCCAGTAGCTATGGACGCGACTGAATTTGTGGTGAATGTTGAGTCATTCAGGGTTTCTACAACAATATTTGATCTGGATCAACGTCTGCGGGTGGGGGGTAATTGTTTTCTTGTAGCTTGGTTCTTCCAAAACAAGAATATATAGCTGTCAGTACAGATATTAGGAAATAATTGTCCAATTCCCCAGCGTCATCCAATATTCAATGGCGGGAGGGAGATATACATATTGACGATGTCCTAGACAAGAATTCCCAATGATTAACTACTTTTATTTCTAGTGAGTTCCATACCAGTCCCATAATTTGATTGATGGGACCTAGCACTAGATATTTGGTTCTAGTGACATGCTTATCTAGTAATGTTTCAAATGCTACTAGTCCCCATATTGAGGAGAAGAGTTTTGCATTGGGTTCACCATTTCTGTTTATAACAGATTCTTCAAGGCACACCACCACACATTTTATCATCCGCTAGGGTTAATTTTTTTCCACATTCCTACATTCCCAAGGTGGGAGACATTCATCACTTTCTCAGTGATGTATTCTCCTTGATCGAAATTGCATGATAGGATGTCAGTTCCTCCCTCCTTGTATTTTTCCTTGGAATTGATCACATAGTCTAGTTCTCCCTCATAGAGAAATACATATTTGTAATTCTCATTCCTCATTCCATATTTTTGTGGATGATGGTTAATTATTCTGCTTCTATATGGACATTTCTAGGGGTCTTGATATGAATGTAACCTTCAGTTAGGGGAGTAGTCATGTTGGGAATAGCTGGCCTGTGTGGACGCTGGAACATTGGTCACCTGTATTCTTCTTCAATGGAGGGCATATCATGGAGGCAAATCACGAACAAAACCCATGGCATCCCATTTGGTCATAAGTTATTATATTCCAAAGGAATGTTTTCCAAGATTTTCCTTAGGAATCCCTTGTTTGACACGAGGTAGAAGTGTGATAGGTCACACATTTAACGCCTATGAGAGACGAAGTGAGACAAATCAAGACGCCTTATGTAGGCAGATCAAAGCGGTACATCCGTAGGTGGGATCACCTAGAAGGTTTACTAAATGGGAGGATCAAAATACCTGGGGAGGAAATCAGGAGGAGGTACATCATATAAAGGGATGATTTCACACCATGAAGGTTGATCTAAAGAGCACTGGAGGTGGATTAGAAAGGTTCACCCCTTGAGGGGAACACAAAAGTTTACCGTTGGTTGCAATTAAACATAAAAGAGGAATCATACATACCATGTTTATAAAAGAGGTATAAAAATCCAAGTAGTTCGATAAATGGTACGGGGCTTACCCATAGAATATACCCTTCTCAAGAGGATTTCTCTTGGTTAGATTATGTTGGGTTTTATGGGGATTATGCACGGGAGCTTCCCTAGTGCTTCTAGAAGCAGTGATGGTGTAGATGGGGCTTACAATTTAGAATGAACTAGGTGGATGGTGTGATTCTATAGGGATGTGGTATCCCAAGTGAAAATCTGGATGGATTATGGATTGATTAGATTGAGTGATTGGGGTGTTGGATTTGGAATGTTGGGATTGAACATTTAGAAGGTTCCCTATGTATCCCAATTATTTTGGGATCAATGTCCACATAGTTCGATGGGACACTAGGAATTAAAACTAAGGAGGAGGCCCATGGAACATATGGTTAGGGCTTTTTCATGTAATTGGATCACTGAGAATGGATTGGTTTCATGGTATCTACTAACCTCTAAGCCCACATGATTCATGCTGGATGTGAGAAAAAACAAGAAGCAGTTGACCTAACAGTCATGTCGTGAAAGATCCACCAATGAGAGATGGTGTAGAGATTATGCATGGAAGCTATCCAAGGATGATCTCATTATGTGTGGGGAGGATCACATTCTGTGAAAGTGTACATACTTGTGGAAGCGGCCCATGGAGAAAAATCCAAAAGGGATAGAGATGTGGTGTTGAGAGCATGATAAGTGGAAGGATTCCTGGTGCCAATATCCTATCCAAGCCTCATACCCGGAGAAGGCAAGGAGGATCAAAGGTACTTCCTCCATCAAGAAAGGCTTGGAGCTTACTCTAAGATAGATTCTTTAGAGGATAATATTCCATGTAAGGAGGGTGTAGAGGATTTTATTCAATGTGAGGAGGATCTCATTATGTGTGACTCATACATAAGACACCGTAAATTTTATGCATAATGAGAGGGCATAGTTTGACATCATGTGTCATGGACGTTTGGTGCTAGGTATTTTTACTTCTAGCAACTCAAACATTAGGGGCCCACTCCTCACCGCTTGGTCTTATATAACCATCGAACATACACCCTTAGAAGGGACATATATTTTTAAATTATAGGTTTAAATGATGTGGAGGTGTGGTTATTCATGAGGTCCACATTAATATCCCTATGCTAAGAAGAAAATGGGATTAGCGTACCTATGGTGAGAAGAAAAGTTAAAATGGGAATCTCAGGCCACACATGAAGAAGAGTGGGACATAGAAATGGGTGTCATAGGTCTCATGGGGACTTTAAGTGTAGCTATACCAATATTGGATGGGTGTGGAGTGTTGGGGAACTTTACCTTTGTGAATAGGTGTCAAAAGAAGGGAGAAAACATGGTGAGTTCTAGGATAAGGGCTTTTCTAAGCAGGGGAAATCAATGAAAGGTGTTTTATGAATCTCACATACTTCTTAGAGGGTAGGGGATTTTCAAAGGAATAGGCTTCATGAAATATGGTGACCCTAGCTTGGCATGAAGTAACTATATGTAATGGAGTGCTTCACAATCACTTAGTGGTCCATGAAGCCTAGAGTTTTTCAGAGGGACTTCATCTACCAAAAAAGGCATATGCTTTCATGAAATTCATATCCACATTAGGTGGAGGTATTTAGTAATAAAAGAATGGGGGTTTCAAGATACTATGACACTGTTAATGATCAATTTTCTATTTGGTTCGCGATGCTCATGTGCTTCATGAATTGGGAATCTAGAATTTGAATGATAAGGGTAGTCATCCCTTTTATGTGGGAAGATCTAGGTTTTTATATTCAACAGAGGTTTGTGATGTTTGGAAGCATGTTGTGGGGCAAACATGGGTGTCGTGAAGGTTGACAGCTCAATCTGACTCATCAAGCTATCCGTCAACTTTCATCATTGCCGTGAAGCTTCATCCGACTCACATAGAGTTCTATCATTTCCTTGCGTGTTCGCAGTGGGAAAGTGATCTTTATGAAAGGGCTTCATGAAGAGATCCTTCAAATGTATTTTCAGTCCTTTTGAGATTTTATTCAATATTGAATGGATGTGGCCTTTTCGAATTATCCCAGGGAAGGTATTTCAACACCAAAAGAAATGCATGCTATAGATTTTGATAAATGATAAAAGAAATTATGCGTGAAATTGATATATCTGCCTTTGTTTTGGAATCATTATAAAAAGTAAAATATTATAACTACTTTTGATATAAATTATTTACTACTTATCATGCCATGTTTTATTTAAAATGTGCATACTTTATTTTTTTTATATAGACTTATTATGAAGAACCTTGGTGGGATCCTACTGAGCCTATTATCTCACACCCTGTACACTTTTTCAATGGTTCATAGACCTTTGAATGTCTTTTGAAGTAGGGAAATTAATTGTTCCATTGTGAGGTGGTGAGGTTTTCAGGTTAGATGAGTCTAGGTAGCTAGTGCTGAGATGGTGGTAGTCTTCACACACTATCACATAGAGTAGTTTTTTTTTCTAATTTTGGTTATCCTTTATGAGTGGAATTGTACTTGAAGACTATTTCTACACTTGAGTTGTTTTGTTTCTACTATTTTCTTTCTTTTATGGAGGATATCTATCTTTTTAACTGTTCTATCTATTGTATATATGTTCCATTTTGTTTCTCCTGGTTGGGTGAAATCATTCCCTCTATTTTTTGTTTGATGTATGGGTGCTAGTCACCAACCCATGGGGATCGGTAACACCCTTTGGGTATGTGATCTATCGAGTTGGGTACCAATTTGAGAGGGTATCCGAGTTATTTTTTTCATAATTTGGTATCATATTAGGTTTTTACTCAAGATTCATTATCTTAGGACATTTTGTAAACTGTAGAACGGATTGTTGGGACTTGAGACGTATGTTTTAGTGAGTGTCTAAACATCTCTTTCTGTGATGAGACTCAAGTTACCATGGGTTGTTGAGATCTGTGTCTCATGTTTTGAGTTCTTGATGTTAATCTATTTTTTTACTTATGGGTTTTCTAGTATGAATAGAGATTTTTCTATTTCTTGACCATTTCATCTATTTTAGTGTGTAGCATTATGCCTCTGATACATGTTCTATCAGTTACTCTGAAGGGTGAATCTAAGGCTCCTCATGAAAATACTATGATAGATCATAATATGATTGAGGATATCATGTGGGAAGTTTGTGTTGTTTATCATATTGCACCGCAAGTTCATAATGTATTTGTTGAGATATAGCTAGGGGATGAAGGGGATAGGGATCGATCATGGGAGTTTATTCATGAGAATACACTGACCTTTAAGGGTATCAATGAACCTCAAGAGTCAGAGGATTGGATGGAAAAGGTCAATAAGATCTTAGAATTTTTTGATAGGCCAGAGAGTATCTAGGTGAAGTGTGAAGTGTTCAGACATTAGGGTCCCACCAAGCATTGGTGGTATTCCATGGTACATGCTGATAAGAATGTGGGTATGTACTTGAACGGTTTTATGACTCTCTCTAACCAATAATTTTTTAGAGTCACTGATGATAGAGAATTCTATGGAGTTTCTCTTCTTATAGAAGACTGAGTGTGCATTTTTACATACACCAATCAGTTTACCAAGATGGTTCGTTCTGAACCAGAGGTAGTGAAGAGTGATCATATGAAGGATGATAAGTAACTAAAGTGTTTGCGATAGGATATTAGATCATATGTATTTATGATGAGGATTTCTACCTATGTATAGATATTGGATAGGGATATGATGTCAGAGATGAATATGGTAGGAAAGGTTGGATATTATTTCCGAGTTTCAATCTCATCCTATGGAAAATGAGCAAGTTGAAGGATCATCGTAGGAGTACAAGATGTGGTTTTAAGCAGCATTCCTCTTAGGAACCTATGGTTATATCCAACAGCGTGCTTATGATTTTCTATCAGTGTGGAAAGTTCATACACACATGTTGATTTTTTCTCACATGAGGAAAGACATGTAACAACTATGGGCGTTATAGTCATATATAGTTCTTATTTTTGGCTATGTCTACACCTCAATATGGCCTGGGATTGTCGGATCTAAAGGATACTATGGTGAAGTTAGATAATTCAAATACTATAGGGCTCAAGACATAGGCCTCAAGAGTGAATCACCTTCACAAAGTAGATGAGTTTCCATTGCATATAGATGCAGATCCAACGATAGTAGGAGGTACCATATTTATTGTATCATTTGTAGCAATTGATTTATTTTATATTAGTGATTCCCACTCATTTATATCTGGATATTTTTTTAATATTAATAACCTTCCAATGTAATTCATTTACTTTTTATGGATTTAGTGAAACCACTTGGGAATAGGAAAGAGAAGGTGTTTCTGTGTCATTGTGCACTATCAATAACAGATGTGGAGAAAATTTAGATCTTCTTGTTCTTGATCTGGACTTTTTCGATGTCATAATCAATATGGATTGCATTATTTCTCATCATGCTGAGGTTGATTGTTATCATTGGTGTGTATCATTTCTTGCAGTCTATAGGAGGTCACAGGTGTTTCATGGATAGTGGTATCCAAGGTATGGTCATACAGGATCTTTCCACCCATATCTCAAGAGTTATTTAACTATTATAGAAGTTGATCCTGATAAATTTTCTTTTATTGTTGATCTTCCTTCTGTTGTTTGGGGTTTTCCTAACATTTTACCAGATTATTTTTCTAGGATTCCTCTAGAGAGATAGGTAGAGTTTTCAATTGATCTAGTGCCAGGAACACAACCAATTTCCACACCTTCTTATCATATGTCCCCATAAGAGATGAAGGTGCTCAATATTTAGTTAGATGATCTGGTGGAAAAGGGGTTTGTTTTCCATATTTTTTTACCTTAGGTAGCCCCGATGCTCTTTTCCAAGATGGAAAATAGTTCACTCTGATTGTGCATCGATAATCCGAAGTTGAAGTGGGTAATAATTAAGAACATGTATCCTTTTCCTTGTGTAGATGATTTTTGTGTCATCAGTTAGAGGGGAAAAGTGGTTTTCAAATATTTATCTATGATCAAGTTATCATCATCTCAAATTTAGTGAGTGTGATATACTAAAGATAGATTTTAGGAGCATGTATAGCCATTATGAATATATTGTGATTCCATTTAGTCTAACAAATTATCCTAAAGTTTTCATGGATTGGATGAATTAGATATTCCATCAGTATCTCAAAAATTTTATTGTAGTGTTTATCGATGATATTTTGGTTTATTAAAGACCCAAGCACGAGCATGAGCACCATCTGAGTTTGGTTTTGGATGTCCCGAGGTTTCACCATTTTTATGGAAGTATTTCAAAATAAAACTTCTAGATTCGAGAAGTGAAATTATTGGGCCACATGATTTATGAGTTTGGATTATCAGTTGATACTGGGAAGGTAAATTATTTATTATCATGGGAAGAAACATAAAATATTATTGAAATTTAGAGATTCATTGGACTTGCTAAATACTACTAGAAGTTCATCTAGGTTTTCTAAAAGTTTGTTTCACCTTTTAATGATCTTACAAATAAAGGGGTAAAATTATTATGGGATGAAAATTCCATACTTATTTTTATGTGCTGAAACAAATTATTACATAAACATCGATTATGTTCTTACTCGATCTCAATAAAGGATATATGGCTTTATATGATGATTCTAGAACTATTTTGGGTTGTTTTCTCATGTAGGACGATACTACGGTGGCTTACAACTCTCGTCAACATTGAAATCATGAGAATAATTACCCCACTCATGATTTATAGCATTCTTCAATTATGCATGCACTTAAGTGTTGGGGAAATTATATTTTTAGGGAAAGGTTCTCAATCTTTTCTGAACATAAGATTTTAAGATATATCTTTTCTTAGAATGAATTGAGTGTTTGATAGAGGAAGTGGGTGTAATACCTTCAGACATTTGACTTTGATATCACCTACACCTTAGGGATGGGTAATGTCATGGAAGACACTCTTGGAAGGAAAGTGCCATTGCTAGATGTGTTGGAATCAAAGGGTGAGTGGAACCTTATGATGATTTTTTCTCTATTAAATATAGATGTTGAGGATGATATTTCAGGTATAGTTTTGACCAGTGTTCAGTTATCATCATATCTCATTGAATCTATTATGTATACTCATCAGCAGGATAATGAGTATAGAAGAATTCGAGAAACCTTATTTAGTGTGGAGACTGTTTTTGGTTTGTCTCTCTTTTCATAAGGTATACTCTATTTTGGGAATCATTTTATCATCCCAAAATCAACGAGGATCGAAATTATTTAGTTGTAATAGTTCTTCATGGTCTGTTCCTCTGGGCACTATAAAAATATATTATGGCATTTGACAACAATTCTGGTGTTCAGGTATGAAGCGTGAAATTGCTAATTATGTGTCCCACTATTACACCTTCCAATAAATCTAGGAAGATTATTTGAAACATTCTTGTTTACTTTAGCCTCTTCCAATTCTAGTTTGAAAATCAATTGAGGTATCCATGGAATTTGTTTTCAGATTACCACAAACTCCTTTATAAAGGAATGCAATCTAGGTGGTGATTGATCTGTTGAAAAATTAATCATATTGTATTCTAATAAAAGACACCACAAAAGTTAATGATCTGGGTAAACAATATATAAATAAAATTTTTAGGTTACTTATGGTTCCTTCTACCAATGTTTTAGACATGGATCCTATGTTTACTTTGATTTTATGGAGAATTCTCGAAGAGTCAATGGGTTCTCAGGTTAGGTTGAGTACAACTTATCATCCATAGAAAGACAATTAGAAGGATAATTCTATTAAAATCCTAGAGGATATGATCTGTGCCTATGTCTTGGATTTTAGTGGAACTTGGGAGAGTCATCTAAGAATAATTGAGTTTTCTTACAATAAAAATTTTCATTCATTGATCATAATGGATCCCTTTGAGGATTTTTTTGGTCACCCATGCTAGTCACTTATTTGTTGGGAAGAGGTAGGAAAAGATTATTTGGTGGGATTGAGTTTAGTTCAAGATAATTTTGTGAGGATTCCAGATATACGACAACATATGGTTACAACATATAGTTGATAAAAATATTATGTGGGTCAAAGGTGTTGTCCTTTAGAGTTTTTTGTAGGTTATTGGGTTTTATTGAAAGTTTCTCCTTAGTTGGATTACCATCATCTTAGAAAATAAGGAAAGTTGGATTTGAGATATGTTGGCCTATTTTGAGGTTATTGAGAAGCTTGGGAAGGTTTCTTATCAGTTGGAATTTCCAAATCAGTTGAAAAAAATTTAGGATGCTTTCCACATATCACAACTTTGAAAATATCATCCTGACCCCTCTCATATTATGAGTTGAGAAGTTACTTATTTAGAGCCAGAAATTTCCATTTATGATCATCCAATTTAGATCATTGACTCATGAGTGAAAGTATTACATTGGAAGTTGATTCTATTGGCCAGAGTGTTATGGCGACATAGATCATATTCTTATGAGACTTGGGTACACTATTCATTCAAGAGAGAACAATGTCCTCACCTCTTTACCAAACTTCATTTGTGCACATGAGTTCCCAGGGATGGAATGTCTTATGGTGGGGAATTTGCATCATCCCATTACTAACTTTAATGTAATTACCTTATCTTTTTTTTTAATTTCCTCTTTAATTGGGTGTGTATATGGACACTTGGGGATGAAGATCATTTACTAAGAAAAATGACTTAATGTTTGAGGATAGATGTTAGTTTTATTCAATGGAATCTGGGTATAAAATTTTTAATGGACTTTCAGGGTTCTCCCATAGTTCAAAGAAATCCTGAGGTGTGTTGGTTTTTAATGTAATAATTAGTATTTACAAGTTATATTAGAAATAAATGATTTATAATGGAACTAAACGTAGTGTAAATTCTGTAGGACATATGTCCTGAATATGGTACATGACATGAAGTGATTAAACACCATCTACAGATTACATCCCATGTAAGGATAAAATATTAGTTTTTAATAAAAAAGTGATGGGGCTTTTAGAGTATCTAAGACCCAATGATTACATGTTGTGTAAAGGGATTACACATTATTTAAATGTCACAAATAGGTCTTTAGGGTACTACTCAGATAAAATTTTATTTCATTCATCCACATCTCCTTTAGCTCTCAATCTAGAAGGATTATCCGATGATTTTGGGAGACTCCGTTTGATCCAAATTGATTTGTTTAGTGATTGATCACCATTGTGGTTTCTTTTCATCTCTCATAGTGAGAAATAATTTTTTCTTCTACGTTACTTTGATCATGTTAGTGTCATGGTGTTGTGTTATCAGATTCATTGACTCCTGGTAATGTATCTTCTTGTTTTGTTCTAGATTCATGGTATGATCTTGTTTTTGGGGCCATTTATTTTATTTTTTATGGTACATAGGGTGTGTGTGTTATTGAGTTATGTGTCATTTCTTCTCTGATTCCAACATTTTTTTTGAATTTGATCAATTTTAATAACGTTTATATTGATTATAGGGCCTCTATTTTGTTTTTGTGATCATCTTATTGGTGGATCCTTCATGGGTGTGTGCGACCCCGAGTTTTTAGTTAGGTTTTTCTGTCTCTTTATTGTGTTGATGAACTGTATTACCTCTTTTCTTTTTATAAATTTATTTCTAAATGATTTTGGAAATACTCTTTTGTGTGTGTAAATGAATTTATGATAAAAGGTGAATTTTCCATGGTTTTTGGTAAATTAAAAACAGAAATTTTTAATGAATTGAAATTATTTATGAAATACAGCACATGAGGAGCCATGGGTATGTAGGCAGAGGGTTTATCTTAAGGAAATCATCTATATTACTGTTGAGATATTTTTTCATGGGGATTTTCTTTGATCCTTAGGCCTATTATTAAAGGGAAATTTTATTAGAATTGTTGGGAGGTTTACTCATGGGGTGTTCCACTTCTACTTTAGCCTATGTTCTATGGATTTGTTGCACACTAGTCATTTTTTGTGGTGTGAGTAGTCTACTAGCATGACTTGTTGAGTTCCTTGGATATATATTCTTATTCATGGATTTATAATATTTTAGATTTGATATAAACGATTTGTATTTTGATAAATGAAAATGGATTTTATTCTTGAAATTGATATAACTACCTTTGTTTTGGAAATATTGGAAAAATGGAAATATTTACCATGATTTTTATATAACTACTTTACTACTTATCAGTCCATGTTTTATTTAAAATGAACATAAGTGAGTTTTAGTATTGAGACTTGTTATGAAGCACCTGGGTGGGATCCTACTGAGCCTGCTAGATCACACCCTATGCACTTATTCGATGGTGAGAAGACCTTTGTATGTCTTTTGATGCATGGAAAGGAAAGTCATCACAGTGAGGTGATAAGGTTTTCAGGTCAGTTGAGTCTGGGTAGCTGGGGGTGAGATGGTGGGAGTCTTCCCTTGCTATCACATGGAGTATATATTTTTCTTATTTAGGTAGTGCTTTATGGTTGGTCCTGTACTTGGAGATTGTTTATACTCTTGAGTTTTTTGGATTTTACTGTTTTTGTTTCTATTATGGAATATATCTACCTTTTCCATTATTGTATCTTTTTTATATATGTTCCCTATTTTTGCTTTAGGTTGGGAAAAATCATTCCCTCCGTTTTTTGTTCGATGCTCAGGTGAAAGTATCCATCCCATGGGTATAGGGAATTCCCTCTGGGTATGTGACGTGTTGGGTCAGGTACCAATTTGAGAGGGTATCCAGGTTGATTCTTTACATGGTTTGTGAATTATATAGTCTATAGAAGGTAGAAATGTGACCAATATGTGTTGTCACATGAAGGTGTTATCTAAGTGATCAGACCCTATTCCTTGTCTTGGTCATGTCATGACCTAGAAGGGTTATTGAACAATGAGGTATAGTCAGGGTTTGACCCCTATACCTAAGGAGTGGTTACACCACAAATAAATTATAGGACTATTTTTTTATTAAGGGGATTTTATTAATTTAAAAAGGGTTCCTATTTTTAACCCCCCATAGGATACTTGGGTATTGGTCATTTGAAAAAAAGGTAAGACCCCCCTTTGGATCTCCACTTCTCCTAACCCCCCTGTGATCCAGTTTCTTTGGGAGGTATTTATTGCAAAAATTCTAGGTAATATTTCCCCTATTTTATCTATTATTATTCATCTTTGTTTTACTTATAATTTGTGTTTTCTATATTAGGGTTTTTGGAAGCTTATTCTACTAAGTCAATGTGAAATCATTACTCTTGATGGGACTTTGGTGTGTGGATTACATATGTGGTCTCGAAACAGGATGTTCATGGAATTTTTCATCATATTATTTTATGTATCACTCTATATATATTTAAATATGGTTTTTCTAACACCCCATGATTTCCTATTACATTATCTCTTTAAAGTAATAGCTTGCGCTACACACAACACCGAGTTCGAGCGCACCACAACTTACCAAACCAACCGTTCAAAAAGTGGTTATGAATATTATTAACTAAATTTTGAATTTTATATACTCCATATAATTTTAACATCCATATTATGTGTTTCTTAGACATAATATAAGAACAAATTCAATTTTTTAGATAACAGAATTATTTTTCAAAAAATGTAATTTTACCGCCTTTTAATGGTGAACTCTGTTTAAATCCAATATTTTACACTTTTATTTATTCAATTTGAAAAAATAAACTTCTTATTTAGAATAAAGACATAAAAAATTTTTTGGGAATTTTTTTGGTGTTTTTCTGATAACATTCATATTTTGATGAATAGAGAAAAATGCTAAATTTTAATTTAAAACAATTTCTTTTAAATCAAAATAATTTTCTGTGTTAAATTATACATTTGAATGGTTTTTAAGTATAATTAAATTATATTTATATCATTTAATACAATTTAGTTCATTATAAGTAATTTCACATTTAAATTGGACATAAACCAATGTCAATCTTTTGATAGTTTTTACTTTTTAAAAAACTCGCTTTATGGTTTTGACAATGGGAATTTTTTATAAATTAATAAATTCAAATTCTATGTTTATAATTTGATAAAATAGACTTCATTTCTTAATTTGGAGTATCAAAATTATCTTAGCCATAATTTTTTGTATTTTTCTGAAAACATTCAATTTTTGATGAATAGTGAATAACACTACGTTATTATTTAAAACTGATTTTTTATTGAAATAACTATTTATTTTATTTATATTTATTTTAAAGTCAAAATAGATACATAATACCTATATTATTCCAATGTAATTTATTAGAGTCATTTTATAATAAGATTAGACATATAAACTTTTATTGAACCTTTTAACGTCTTTTACCCACCTTCTAGGCACATTTGCAAATTTTCCTAAAACGTAATTTTACCGCTTATGTGAATTAAATTTCAAAAATTCAAGATAAAATATTGAAATAATTAAGTAAAATGTGGTTCAATAGGATGATTTTTTTTTTGTGAATAGTAACTTTTGAATTTTATTTAACACGGTTAAAAGTAGATAGGGTAATTAAAGGTAAAAATGATATTATAATTACCCTAAAACATGTCCTAATTCTATTGGATAGGTTTATTTAGATCAAAATCAACCATAGGAATAAAATATGATCCTTTTTGATCTAGTTTGATTGGATTAGGACATTTATTATTATTTTATTTAAAGATAAATTAAAAGTGTAATTTTAAAATTTTAATAACAAAAAACATTTGTAATATAGGATTATACAAAAGATAAATTCGACAATAAATATTAATTAGAAATATAAAAATATTTCCCACATCATGGAATCTTTTTTATATAAATTAAAGATTTAAATTTATTTATGACACAATGATGATGTAGTAATTACCTTATTAATGAAAGAATCAAATAAATGGTATTATAAATATTAAAATAAACATAATTTATAAGTTTTTATGACATCCATGAATTTTATAGGTTAATATGACATATTAGGGTTGATTAAATGCATTTTTTTCAAATTAATCAAGTTGTGAATACTTTCATAAAGACCAAATACTAAATAGTGTCAAAATTGGCATAAATGAGTTTTGAAAACAAATAGTATTTTATTAAATTATATAACAGTAATAAAAATATAAGGTTTGTCCAAATGACTTATATAATTATATATACGTCATTAATGAGCCACTTTAGGCTATCTTGTAATTTTTTAGTAAGTTTATTAAAAATGTAATGTAAATATAAAAGAAGACGTGGTAAAAGATAAACTATTTAACTACGAGTTAAATCTAAAAGATAAGGTTAATATGGTGACCAAAACTTCTATAAAACCTATTGGTTGAGAATACTTAAACCCATACCCTCCTTATCCTCAAAATAAATACATTTTTAGCCATTATAAACATAAAACTATTTTATAATAATATAATATTTCTATCTTTTCCTAAAGTGACCCTCACCTCCCTTATAAATAGGTTCTTCCCCTTCTCTAAAAATCACCCCTCAAAAGCCATTTAGTTTAGCCAAACCCTACCCAAATATCCTCTCAAATTCTATCAATTTCACATACAGTCCGTCCCTTTAGTAGAAAGACATCCTAAGTATCCCTTTTGTTCAAATAAAAAGGAAACACCCAAAGAAGAGGTAATTATTTCATCACCTCTTTAAAAGTAATTTTCTTCTTCCACTTCCTATTTCTTTGTTGTTTCCATTCCAAAATAATAAATCTAGTAACTTATAAATACTGTGATGTTATTATAAATATGATACAACCATATTCATTATTATATCCATTCTATTAATGAAAAAGTCACAATGCGTGCGTACGTACAAATTACCGTCACCCCGTTGTGGTGAAGTTTGTTCTTAAACACATCCTTATTTGGATGGGTATAATAATGTGTATAATTGATTTAAATAATAAATATAACATGATAATGATTCTGTATATAAAATATAACATCTAATTACATATTATTTCATGATCAAGAGAATTATATCATCGCTCGTATGTACGTACGGATTACCGTATCCACGACGCGATGAGATTCATTTCCACATTCACCATTAAATGATGATTATAAAAATATATATTATTAATAAGTATGAAATTTATGATATAATAATGATATTGTATATATATATATATTTTTTCACTTAAATATATCTTATTCACTTACTTCTATTAAATACGATATGAAAAAGGAAACATCGTTTATGTTTACGTACGACCTACCATCTCCATAAACGGTGTTTTCCATTTCATATATCTATTTGTTATACAGATTTATATTTTAAATATATATGATATATAAATCATGTTTTATATTATGGAAGTATTTAAATCCTGATCTAAATGATATGATCAAGAATAACAAGTTAAAACACGTACGATAAAGAAAGCGATTATTACCCGAAATGTTAATTTAACAAAGAAATCATTATTAAATGGGTTGTAAAAAGTGATAAATGAATCATGTATAATATAATAAATATGAATATGGTTCTGGTATAATTTAATAACATACTATGGTCATTTTAATGAAGGTTAAACGTACCCTTGATCAAAGGAAAGTGCAAGGTAAGGGTTAATTCATCAATCTAATTATCATCTGAGATTGTTTATGTGTAAGTATTTTCTAGGACATATTTATTATGCATATCTATGTCTCATAAATGAAATTTCAAAATTATTCTTTTAAGTTACTCTTTAACTAAAACATAATTGTAATTATTTTAAATATTTATTCTTCTAAATCATTCTCATTAATTTCCATGTTTTCAAAATGGTTTTAAGGATTTATTTATATGGAAATGATTATTTTAAAGTGTTAATTTCTTTTAAAATTTTCAAAGTGGTGTGGGACAGTTTGATTCAAAAATCTATTTCAAATTAATTCCTTTATAAATATGTTACTTTTAAATGATTTCACAAAAAAGGATATTCCACTCAAAAGGTTTTACTGGTCATTTTAAACTATTTCAACATCCTTTCCTGGATATTATTTTTGATTAAGGTTGATTTATTATAATACAATCTGACATATTGTATTGAATGAGTTATGATATTTTTGACTGTGTATGTTCTATTTTTATACCCTTAATTGTTTAAGGTTGATGTATTGACATTTCTTATGCTAGTTTTAATATTAATTATTATGTTATTTTTCAACATTTTCATATGGGGAATGTAGTGGAATTAGTAAATAATTGGTGGGGACCATTATAGCCCCTCGATGCATCGATATGTCTAATGAGACAAATTAGTGTCTTGGAACAAGCCCTTGAAAAAAAAATTATTTGTAGTCTTGGCACGAGGCCTTGACTATGTGGTAATGATATCTGACGTTAGGCATTCCCTCATTATGAAATTAATTATTACATGTGACTATTAGACATGTAGAATATCCATGTGCATGTTTATATAGTAATGTTTAATTTATTTTCTCCATATTATGTTCAAGTTTATGTTTAAAAGGATGTTGTTTTTATTACACATATTTCCTTAAAAGTTTATAGCTGCCACTAAATTATTTACCCTTACTGAGCATCCAAGCTCACCCCTTTATTATGTTTTGTTTTCCTAGGATTCCAAGAAGTGTATTATGTATGATATGCAGGGTTAAGATAGGGGAATTATGGAATTCTCAAAGGATTATTTATGTTATATATTATTTTTGAATGTGCAATGTAACGTTCATATATGTAATGTATTCTCCAAGACTGCTAAAGTGATTGGTCTTTTGGGACTTGATTCCTTGTAATCATGCCAATGTATTAAAATAATGCACCAGATCTGGGCTTCTAGGTTCGAGGCATTACATTTGGTATCAGAGGAAGTTTAGCAACAACCTTGGGAACTAGATTTTGTTAAAATTTTAATAGATAACATTACCCAAAGATTGAATTTGTGGATTAGTATATAAGAAATTCATAGAATTTTGGTAATGTAGAGATTTTTTGAATTTTTCCAAGAAATACATCCCTGTCTAGATACGAGCAGGTAGAGGTGGCTTTGGAACAAATGTACCTAGGAGTGAAAACTATAACAAGGAGTTTTGTGCTTGACTCGGGGTATCCTGGTACAAAACAATGGGCCTTGCTGCACTCTTGGTTACAACAATCCTATAGGATATTCTTAGGATAAATTTATATTTCCTTTACAAACAATTATGAAGGATTTATGGGTAAATACTTCCTCAAAGAAAACATTTTTATTATTATGGATTATATGTATAAAATTTTCAATTTATGTTAGGTATTTTACAACTTTGTAATTTTTCATTGCGATTCATAAACTAATCTAGTGTTCTCTATTGTTTATAAATGGTTCCTAGAAGAAGGAATGAGAACTCCAGCAATATGCATGATCCAAAGAGTAAGAATGATCATATATTTCATGGCCTTAAGCCAAATTTAGAAAGGAAATAGTCTCCCATGTATTCTCATCATATAAAGAAATAGTATCATGTGTTAATAAGATAAGTAAATAATTCTCTGAGTCTTATGGCATTGAAGGGATGCCAGAGAAGAAAAGGATGGTTGAGAGAAAGATGGATAAAGGGAATAAGGGAAATAAGGATTTTCCCATATGTGATAACTGTGGAAAGAATAACCCTAGGATGTTCTCGAAATGAATGGGAGTTTGTTATAAGTTTAGAGAAAAAGGACACCAAATTCATGATTGAAAAGGTAAGAAAAAGGTTTCAAATGTACAAAACTTCATCTGCAAGGAGTTGGGACACTACATGAATCAATGTCCTAGTCATCATAGTATACCCCGAATGATGCTATTGGATAATAATCAAGTTATGATACTACCACCGGTAAAGAGGAATGATTAGTGCTCTTATGTTTTTATTAAAGAATTGTGTCATTTGAGTACAAGTTCTAAGGGTTATAAAGTATATAAAGAATGTATTGTAGTAGATTTTCATTAAGGATTTGAGATTTTGTGGTACCAAGTAAAGTGACATAGTTTCAAGTTAATCATTATAGAAAATATATGGTTGGGGAAAATATAACCCTTAATATGTTTCCAAAACAAAGATAATGATTTTGGAAAAAGATATAATTGAGTTGGATAAAGTATATTGGATATTCTTGACTACCTTGGAACTAATTAATTGTTTTTTATTACATCATTGTTGGAGTTTACATAATTTTGGGATTTAAGGAGTATATCCAGTATTCTATAAGGAATAAGAAAGCATGAATGTATTCAATAAGTTTTTATGGTAATTTCGGGAGTTACCATGTTTTAATATAATACATGATGAAGTTATTCACATGTTATTACCTGGAAAAAGGGATCTTCATTATGTTTACCTTCTTTATAAATTTTGGACTGTATGTTTGGACAAAAGTATTTTGGATAAGTCTAAAGGTTAGAATGAATTAATTTGGACATTGGATACAATTGTTTAGGGTTAAAACATTTCTTAAGATTATTTTTGGATTGTTATAAAAATGAGATCCTGGAGGTCAGACGACAACCCGTCGCATCCGACAAGGTCATGAGACTTGAACCCACAACCGAAGAGCAACAAGGGTGCATCACCTACCACTAGCCTGCATGATGTCCTAGTTTATATAATGTATTTGTTTTAAATATTCTTACAAATTAATTATAAATTCATTATTTTTGGAAGCCTATACAATTAGAATAATTAGAATATTTTTGATTTCTATTATCTTTTGGAGTGAAAGATGAGTTTGGGGTAGAAATTAGTTAAAGGATGAAACTCTACCTATCAAGTATATTTTTTCTCTTATTAAATGAATAAATTAATTCTTAAACATTAGGGAACGGATCTTAAAACCAAAAATGTGTTATCCTAATACCTTATGTTTTGTTGAACCGGAGGTATTTTAAATCATCATAGATTGATGGCTTTGAGACCCTCTATTTTACACTTGTTTGTGATTGATGGCGTCAATCACTCCCTATAAATATTTACGTTTTCCTCCAATTATGTGTCTATAATTTCCACCAATGTTCTCATATTCGAAACTCTTATTTATGGTGACATTTTCATTTCCCTTTCCCTCTTATTAAGACTAAATATTATTAATCCTATTTTCGATGTGGGTTTTCCACAAAGGTATTTTATATTTTCAACCTTTAGTTTTTGAATAATAATTTAAAATTGATTGGATGAAATTTATTGAAGGAGGGTATAATGTAACACCATGTGATTTATAGTACGTTATCTCTTTAAAGTAATAGCTTGTGCTACACGCAACACTGAGTTTGAGCGCACCCCAACTTACCAAACTAGCCGTTCAAAAAGCGGTTATGAATAGTATTAACTGCATTTGGAATTTTATATACTTCATATAATTTTAACATTCATATTATGTGTTTATTATATATAATATAATAACAAATTCAATTTTTCAGATAAAATAAGCATTTTTCAAAAAATGTAATTTTACTGCCTTTTAATGGAGAACGCTTTTTAAATCCAATATTTGACACTTTTATATATTAAATTTGAAAAAATAAACTTATTCTTTAGAATAAGGAGATAAAAATTTATTTTGGATAAATTTTTGGTATTTTTCTAATAACATTCATATTTTTATGAATAGTGAAAATGCTAAATTTTAATTAAAAATAACATTTTTAATCAAAATAATTTATAGTGTTAAATTATAAATTTTAATTAATTTGAAGTATAATTAGATTAAATTGTTATCATTTAATATAATTTAGGGCATTATAAGTAATTTCAAAATTAAATTAGACATAAAAAATGTCAATCTTTTGATAGTTTCTACTTTATAAAAAACCCACCTTTTGGTTTTGAAAACGAGAATTTATTTTAAATTAATAAATGAAAATTATAATTTCTTAATTTGTTAAAATAGACTTAATTTTTGAATTTTTAATATAAAAATTATCTTAGTGTTAATTTTTGTTATTTTTCTGAAAACATTCAATTTTTGATGAATAGTGAAAAACACTGTGTTATTATTTAAAACCGAATTTTTATTTAAATAATTATTTATTTTATTTAAATTTATTTTAAAGTTAAAATATATACATAATACCTATATTATTCCAATTTAATTTATTGGATTCATTTTATAATAATATTAGATACATAAAATTTTATTAAACTTTTTAACGACTCTTACCCACCTTCTAGGCACATTTGAAAATTTTCCTAAAACGTAATTTTACCAATTCTGTGAATTGAATTCAAAAAATATGATAAACATGGTTGGAATTAGTAAGTAAAATATGGTTTAATAGGATGAAAATAAATTTTGGTGAATAGTAACTTTTGAATTTTATTTACCACAATTAAAAGTAAATATGGTAATTAAAGGTAAAAATGATATTATAATTACCGTAACACATGTTTCAACTCTATTAGATAAGTTTATTTCGACCTAAATCATCCTTAGAAATAAAATATGATCCTTTTTGATCCAGTTGGATTAGATTATGACATTTATTATTATTTTATTTAAAGAAGAGTTAAAAGTGTAAAATTCAAATTTTAATAACTAAAACATTTTTAATATAGATACATAAGATAAATTCATCTATAAATATAAATTATAAATATAAAAATATTTCCTACATCATGGTATTTTATTTATGGTTTTTAGACATTAAATAATTAAATTTATTTATGACACAATGATTATGAAGTAATTACCTTTTTAATGAATGAATCAAATAAATGGTATTATAGATATTAAAATAAATATAATTTCTAAGTTTTGAAGACATCCAAGAATTTTATAGGTGAATATGACATTTAAGGGTTGATTCAATGTATTTTTTTTCTATGAAATCAAGTAGTGATGACTTTCACAAAAACCAAATACTAAAGTGTCAAAATTGACAAAAATGAATTTTTAAAACAAATACTATTTTATTAAATTATATAAGAGCCTTAAAAATATAAGGTTCTTCCAAATGACTTATATAATGATAGATATGTCATTAATGAACCACTTTAGGTTCTCTTGTCATTTTATATTAAGTTTGTTAACCATGAAATATAAAAATTGAAGAAGACATGGTAAAAGTTAAACTATTTAACTAAGAGTTAAATCTAAAAGATAAGGATAATATGGTGACATAAACTCATTTAAAACCTATTGGTTGAGAAACTTTCGACCCATACCCAGCTTAGCCTTGATGAAAATCCATTTTGAGCAATTATAAACCGAAAATTATTTTATAATAAAATAATATTTCAAGATTTTCTTAAAGTGATCCTCACCTCCCTTATAAAAGGGTACTTCCCCTTCTCTCAAAATCACACTTCAAAATCCATTTTTCTCAGACAAAACCTTACCAAATCTCCTCCCAAACTCCCTAAATTCTACCTAGAGGCCTTAACTTGAGAATAAAGCCAACCTAAAGAGACCTTTTGTTCAAATCAAAAGGAAACACCCAAAGAAGAGGTAATTATTTCATCACCTCTTTCAGAGTTCTTTTCTTCTTCCACATCCTCTTTATTTGTTGTTTCCATACCAAAATAACAAATAAAGTACATTATACATATTGTAATGTTATTATAAATATTATATAACCATATTAATTATTCTATCAGTTCTATGAATAACAAAGTCACCATACGTGTGTATGTACAGATTACCGTCTCCACGTCGTGGTGAAGTATGTTATTCAACACGTCATTATTTGGATTAGTATAATAATGAGTATAATTGTTCTAAATAATAAATATAACATGTTAATGATTATTATTATATAATATACCATCCAATTACATACTATTTCACCATCAAGATAATGATATAATCGGTCGTGCGTACGTATGGGTTACCGTCTCCACGACGCGATGAGATTCATTTCCACATTCACCATTAAACAATGATTATAAAAATATATATTATTAATAAGTATGTAATATATGGAATAATAATTCTAATGGATATATATATATATGTATGTATGTACTGAAATATATCTTATTCACTTACTTTCGTTCAATACGATATGAAAACAGAAACAACATTTATGCGTATGTACGGTCTACCATCTCCATAAACGGTGTTTTCAATATCATATATATATCTATTATACATATTTATATTATAAATATATGTGATATATAAATCATGTTCTATATTTTGAATTTATTTAAATCATGATCTAAATGATATGATCAAAATAACAAGTTAAAACACATACGATAAAAAAAGTGATTATTACTCGAAATGATAATTTAACATGGAAATAATTATTAAATGTGTAGTATAAAGTCATAAATGAATTATGTATAACATAATAAATATGAATATGGTTCTATTATAATTTAATAACATACTTGGTCATTATACAAAAGGTTAAATGTACCCTCGACCAATGGAAAGTGCAAGGTAAGGGTTAATTCCTCAATCTCATTATTATCTGTGATTGTTTATGTGTAAGTATTTTCTGGGACATATTTATTATCCATGTACATGTTTCATAAAAGACATTTAAAAATTATTCTTTTAAGGCACTCTTTAACTAAAACATTATTTTAAATGTTTTAAATATTTATTTTTCTAAATCTTTCTCATTAATGTCAATGTTTTCAAAATGTTTTTAAGGATTTATTTATATGAACATGATTGTTTTAAAATGTTAATTCCTTTTAGAAGTTTCAAAGTGGTATGGGAATCTTTGATTAAAAAATATATATTAAATTACATCATTTATAAATATGTGACTTTTAAATTATTTCCCTAAAAGGGATATTCCTCTCAAAAACTATTACCAATCATTTCCAGCTATGTCAACATCCTTTACTAGATATTATTCTTAATTAATTTTGATTTATTATAATACAATATTCCATATTGTATTGAATGAGTTATGATATGTTTGACTGTGGATGTGCTATTTTTATACCCTTCATGGTTCATGGTTGAAGTATTCACATTTCGTATGCTAGGTTTAATACGAATGCTTATGTTATATTTCAACATTTTCATATGAGAAATGTGGTGGGCTTAGTAAGTGATAGGTGGAGTCCGCTATAGCCCCTCGATGTATCAGTATGTATCATGAGAAAAATTATTGTCTTTGCGCAAGGTATTGAATTTTTTTATTTTTATTCTTTTCATGAGGCCTTGACTATGTGGTAATGATGTCAGACATTAGGCATTCCCTTATTGTGAAATTAATTATTACATGTTATTATTCGACTAGTAGAATATCCATGTGCATGTTTATATTGTAATGTTTGAATTATTTTATCTATATTATGTTCACGTTTATGTTTAAAAATATGTTCTATTAATTACACATCTTCCCTAAAAAGTTTATAGTTTCTGCTAAATTATTTACCCTTACTAAACATCTGAGCTCACCCCTTTCCTATGTTTTGTTTTCCCAGGATTCCAAGAAGTGTATTGTGTTTGATATACAGGGATATGCTAGGGGAATAATTTTTTTCTAAACAGATTATTTATGTTGTGTATTATGTTTGAATGTGTAATGTAATGAACATGTATATAATCTGGGGTAGGAGCATTAAAGTTTTTAGTGTTTTTTAGATTAAATAGAAATTGGTTTAGATGAATTGATTTAGGGTTTCATGTGGATTAGTTCTGGTTTCATTTCGAGAGTGTTCTTCACCCCCCTTTGCTCATGGTTTGACACTATTATGCCACCCAGTGATTTTGGAATTGATTATTTCATTGTTGTATTTTAGTTTTGGATGCCCAATTTTATTATTTTATTTTTTTATAGAGGTTTAGGTTCCCATGAACCTAAATGAGGTCACTATGAGCTTTGGATCAATATGAGAGTCATCAATTAAGGTAGGTCACTCCATGTATAACTATTTATATTTGAAACATTGTTTTATTACCTGTTTTCAATTCATGATATCAAATTCTTAAAGAAAATACTTATATTTAAACCTTTTAATGTTTATTAAATTTTATTAAGGGAAATTTTCAAATAAAATTAGTAACGAAAGGGGTATTATTGTTCTTAATTTTTTTAAAAGGGAGGAAATTCAATTTTTTTTAAAATGATTTCGTAACTAAATATTAACATTGTTTTTATTAACTTTTATTGTGATTTAGTGATTTATTTATAATTTTTCATTAATATTTGTTTGATATTTGGATTTGAGTGTGGTTGGGTGAAATTTATAAAAGAATTTTGTGAATTTAATGTATTTTCAAAAGTTTCTTCATCATTTTGTTTTAAAAGAAATGAGGTCACAATTTTGATTATCTATTGGTATTTCCAAATTCCCAAATCGAATTTTATAAAAAGGGGTTTTATTTATGAAGACATTTCCAAGAATTTATCCCCTTGGTGTTATTATGAAAAAACTAAAGAGATGTATTGATATTATATGATTTGATGAAATCACCCCAGACAGGGAATGTATTTATTATGTTTTTATTCTGTATAAAATGGGGGTGATTTTAAAAAGGGTGTCTAGAAGAGAGGGTGTGTTATGAATTTTATTTGAATGTATTTTTATTTGTCATTGATATTTTATATGATTAGATTCATGATTGATATTACTCAACTTTAATGTTTGGTCATGTGAACCTTTGGTACTATGATATCGATAAGATTATTCCTAAGACTCTAGTTCTACCTAGTGGCTAGTGTATGATATTTGATATAGACAGTTATGGAAGGATATTATTGGTTCAATCATTGAGATACTATGAGGATCCTATGTTTTCTTGACCATATTTCCCTAGGGTTAATCTTATGATGCTAGCTATTTATTTCCTTTATTTGAGTGGGGTCATTATCCTTTATATTTTGTTAATTTTCCTTCATTTGACTGGATGCTATTTTTTTTACATTTTCTTTCACGTGGTGATTTATTTATTCTTATGTATATTTTTATGTGAATTGATTTATTGTTTTATGTTTGGGATCATATCCTTTTGGAATTTTCCTTTATTCTAAAAATTTGGGTTTATTTTACAGATGAGTTCCTAAGGTAATTTTAAAAAGGTTTATTAAAAACTATTTCATTTTCCATTATGTTTAAAATGAGGGTATTATAAATAATATTTTGAAACTATTTCATTTACTATAAATTCCACCACTTCTTAAAATGTTTTTAAATCCTGATTATGATTAAATGGGTTAATTTTTTACCTTGATTTAAATTTATTTTTTGTGATAATCACATGAGACATATTTTGAATAAAAATGGGAATGCATCTTTCATTTTTGTATTTTAAAACTAGTAAAAAAAGAATTTAATTTAAAAATTTAAACATAGGGTGTGGCGTGGATACCTAACGAGCTTTGTGCTCATTCAAATATAAATTTTAGGTTCATTAAATGTTGCATTGAGTGTAAAAATTGTTCTTAGGGGTCAGTTTTGAGTACGGTGGTGGTGCCAAGAAATTGAGCATATTTATTGACATATGGATATGGGTGATCATGGTATTTGTTTTAATTTGGTTATTTATTCATCTGATAAATTATGCCACATTGGATGTATCATTTTAGTTTATCATAGTTAGGCTGGATTCTATATCAAATTATATTCATGTTATATTATTTTGATTATAGTGATTATTGTGATATTATTTCATTTCATTAATTTTGTCCCTTTTATGCTAATTTGAAATGTAGTCTTCATCACCTCATTTTTCATAGGGGTACTTTAAATGATTTTTTCAACTAGTTTTTCCTATATCAAATTAAATATTTTTTAAAAGTGTAAAAGGGATGGTTTTTAATGGGATGTATTAAATTCTTATTTTAAAGTAATGGTTTTAATGTAAAGAAATATAATATATGTTTTAAAAGAAAAAAACTTACTTTTCTTATGGTATTTAAAACTAGCATGAAATGGATTTCTTTTTAAATGGAATGAATGGGGTGTGGGGAGGATACCAATTAGGCTTATTTTTCTCTACGATATCATATTATATGTGTATTGTAGTTTCCTATTGGTTGTGATGGATGAAATTTAAATTTTGATTTAATGGAGAAGGTAAGTGAAGATGTTTTACTTATGTAAGAAGATGGGTATTTGTGGTTTTGTTTTCATTTTTATGTATGTTCTATCTATTGTCTTGACCTTGTTGACCATGATTTATTTAGAATTATTTTTTCTAGTATTAGTTGTGTTTATATGATAGTGGAATAGATACGTTATATATTATTGGTCATGATTAATTTTTATGGGTGATACTTATTTCTCGTATACCATGTTTGTTTTCATTTTATTTTAGAGCGGCTTATTTTATTTTTTGGGCCATCCAATATATGTAATAGACATGATTGATTTCTGGGTGGATTCCTCTATCCGATTTAATCATTTATTAAGTGAAAATTTTCCCAATAGAGTATTTTTTATGTTTGGGAAGTTGTTAACAACCCGTGGTGATTGGGAACACCCTTTAGGCGTTATCATGGGATGACTTGGGAACCTAAATCATGGGCCACTCAAATCAATTCATGAAATTCATGGTTCCATTTTTATATAAAAGGAGTGAAGGCGAGAAATTCTAAATAATGAGAGTATCAAAAGGTGAAATTCTTGTTAAAAAATTAACTTCTTTGAAGTTATGAGGAAGGAATTTTATGGAAGCATAGAGTCCCGAAGAATGGATAATGAAACATAAGAGGAATTCATTACGGGGAAGTAGTGGAAGTTTTCATTCCAAAATTAGAGGAAATATATAAATGAACCAAAAGTTTGAGTTGGTTCAAACAAACATATAGGGTAAAGAATCAATTTGTTATCATTGAGTGTTACTATAATACATAAATTAATTGATGTTAATACATTGAAAGTGTTGGTTTTATTTTGTGAGAATAATTCCAAGGTATTTAGGATCTTTGTCTGATAGAGAGGCACACCCGCATCCCAGCCTAATGGACTCTACAAACAGTAATTGGACTGGTCCACAATTAGGTGTCAAGATCACCTCCCTATATGTCAGAGGTTCCCTACTATCAAGGAGGGCCTAGGGTGTGCTAGTGGGGAGAATATTCCCTTGTACCAGAGTAATAAAAATATATAAAATAACTAAACATTAACCATAAAAATAAATAATAAGAGTGAAAAAGTAATAAATATAAGGAATGTTTTAATAAATTAAATTTAGTAATGTCCTACATTTCTATTTCATATATACAATATTGATCTTCAACTGGGTTGACCACATATACAAAAAAAATAAAGTAAATAAATATGCAAGTATCTTATGCTAACTCTAATTTGGGTCGCATACATGGTCTCCACAACTTTTGTGCATCACCAGCATGGTCAAAAGACTCCATGCAGAAATATCCACCTTGATCATGCTATGTTGGGCCTCACCCTAACCATCACGATTCTGTGATCAACCTATAATAAGACATATGGATTTCATGAAAACCAATGAGAACATACATGGGGTGATAAATAAATCTCAGTTAGCTACCCTCATTAATGTACCTATAACATGCTATTATAATTTCATGCATATGAAATATTCCCTGATTATCCAAGAACCAACTCGAATGTGATAAATAAAATAAATCCACTATTAATCCTTGGGTATGTGATCCCAATCAACCATACCTACTTTAACCAGTGCCAAAAATGTATCTAAGAAATCTATGTCACCACTAGGGGATATAAGTCCTAGACCTGATATTATCCATACCCACTTAAATATATATTAATTTGGATTCCATATATTGAAACAAAATCCTGTAAATAAGGTATAGAGATGGATTCCATATCACTCAGGCCATGTGTAACCAGTAGAACCCAGACATCATCTCAACATTACCAAATCTATTTCAATGTAGGGTTCCTAGGTCCTGGTCGGTAGGAAACCAATACATTGGAATAAGGATAATCCCCTAGAGGTATTACCCTTAATCTATACATAACGAATAATTTTTGGATCAAATAAAATAACTTGGAATCCATTCAATAACAAGCTCAATAACCCACTCATAGAAAGCTTTAGGCAATGCAATAATAGTGCATCCACTTAATCCAGAGGAGTATCTCATGCATTGATCGAGGTGATTATTATAAATACCTAGGCATATCATAAGTATCTAGTGCTCGGGGGAAATTCATCCACCCAACAACCTATGGAATCTCATGGATCCTAGTAATCATGGAGTCCTAGGAAACACACTATATAAGAGGGGCTCCAAAATATACTCAACAACCTCATATTTAATCCTAGTGTAGGGAGGAATCCTAGTGATAATATTTTTTCTAGTAATGGTAGAATTAAATCAAATAAGGTCCATAAACTAGATCCAAGGAAGTACCTTTGGGAATTTTCACTATACCATCACATCACAATAGGACTATAGGCTGAGTTCCAAGAAGCACATATATAAATCAAAACTGTATCAATAGTAACTAGGTGAAATAATTAATACAAGAGTTATGTTAGTCAAATTTTAAATCCCATCACTATTATAGATCCCCTAAGGCTCACATGTTTGGTATGGGTTCTAAGGTGACATCCACTACCATCTCTACCCAAACCAATAACACACTTCCTAACGGTCAGTCAACCATCAAGGAGTCTAATGGGGTCCCCTTGGTCAATACTTAGGATAAGAATCGATTTTGGGATCTTCTAAGTTAGCACATCAGTAGAGGTATACCTCTAGGTATCCTTGGAAATATTACATTGGTAGAGGTATACCTCTCAGGACCCTAAAGAATATTATATAGGCAGATTCCTCACTCTTTGGATCCTCTAGGTTAGATCATAATCAGAGGTATCCCTCATGGGATCCTAAATTACAAACTAGTCTCTTGAATAAACATGCTTTCTAGTAGTTTCAACACATATAAAGACTTCTTGAACTCAAGGGGAAATACACTTAATCATTAGTCTAGAGAGATGACTTATGACCTATCATGGTGTTATTTTATCGTCGAAGGTTCTCTTCCTCAATCTGGTATGTGTAAACATTATCCACATTCTTATCCACCACACTATTTCATTTCAATCAAGTGCTTCCTCACATTCTCTAACCACATAGCTAATAACATACACAGTAGTCAATAAGGACATTCACTAGAAAAATCCTTCCAATAAAAACTAGTCTCGATACTCAAGAACTGTAAGTGATTTATCAGAAACCAAAGGCAATATCTTACCTATATTGAAAAAACCATGAACCACCCATGCATTTATCTATATATAAGCATATAACAAAGATTATTTCATCAAAAGGTATCCATAAACATAGTCCAACCACTCTTGAATGTTTCCATTGATAAAACCAAACACTAACTCACTAGGGTCTTAGTCAAAACTGAGGGCCTGTAGGTCTCTCACCAAGACCTATAGATCACGGCTCATAATGGGGCCAATAATTCTAACCACTTATACTATAGGTCTCTCACAACTAGGTTAAAACCTATTTTAACTAAAAAACACAGGTAATATCCCTATTCTCACCTAAACTATTACACAACATATAACATGCATGTAAACCCTCATTAAGGGAGGTGAAGATTTAATCAACCTATTAGCATAGAAAATTATCAATGTGGGTTCAATTATATAGTTTTTCAATTCCATGTTATAGAGGTAAACACCATATAAGTTATAATTGGAAACCCTTTTAAGTGAAACCCATTGGTAACTCAAGTAGGATTCTCATTTCTTAAACATTTAAGGAGTCAATTACCAAGAATCAGCCTATTTGGCCCTGATCCTCTCTAAAAATACTCATAAGGGATTATTCCATGGAGTGTTGTTATATGAACATAGAAAAAATGATAAACTAACCATCACTAGGCATACATATACAGTAATAACCCCTTGAGGTTTCATTTTACTCTAAATATTTAGGTACCTATCAGTATCGCACTCTAAAAATCGACTAGATAACCATAAATTGTGGCTAGTTAAGTAAAATATAATAGAAATATAGATAGAGAAACTATATATAGGTTTCTACAAAATCTTTTTTTAACTTCACTTTAAAATAATACAACCATAAAGGGTCTATTGAAAAAGAATTAGTTTGTAGCATTGACCTATAAGGATCAATAGTACACACAAAACATTATCATATTTGTTTTTCATACCATACACACTTGGTTTGGTTAAGTAGAATTCCATTCCATGTTATGAGGTAAAATAATGTATAGGTTATTAATATAACTTTAAATTACCAAACCTAATTAACAACACCCCACAAGTGGTCCAACACATGGGAACCATGTCCTCTATCAACCCACAAGGGTCACTACACCTCCCATGCACAAGGACCGAGTCATCATACTCACCATTGAACATATTAATGTAGATCATCTTGAATTTTAATGGAGAATGTAATTAAAGAATCCCAAATGAGTAGAATTCCCCCAATAACCTATATAGTAAACCACTATTTTGGTTGTTTCTTACAGATTAAACAATTTTCCTCATCATTATTAGTAAAATCAAACACAAGTAGGACTACAACATGTGGTCCCTTTGTGCCAAATATGATACATGATGAAATAACTCTTGCCTCTACCATCCACGATTAAAAATCAATTAATGGCCTCCTACCAATAGTATATGATCCATAAATACAAAATAAATCATAAACACCATAAAATATGTGTATCATTCAAATAGAAATTATTACTCAACTATAACATCACAAATAAAGAAAATCAATCCCAAGCCCTTGTAGCTTGGACTTCATACCAGAACAAGTGTTCTCGATGAACCAATTTGATATCGATAACAGGTTCTAACACATTTTTAATACACATTTATAATATTCCCCAAATAATAATGAAATAGGAAAGGAACCCCTTTGGTACAACTTTGTCACTTCCCAACCTGACACACTCTATGAACAGTAACCAAACTGGTGTACGACCTGGTTTCAATCATGACTCCCCATATGCCAGAGGATACCGACTAGAAGTGAGGGCCTATGGTGCTTCTATGGGGAGACTATGACATCATATCAGATTAAGAAAAATAGAAAAATAACCAAACATTATCCATAATAGTAAACAATCATAGTGTAGAAGCAATGTATATAAAATATGATTTAACAAAGGAAATGTAGTAAAATCCCAAACATCTATGTAATATATAAAAAACTGATCACCCACTAGGAAGATAACATATACAATAGAATAATGAAAATAAATATACAAGGATCCTCTGATAACTTGAAGCTATGTCACATACCTAGTCTTTATGACTCTCAACCAACACCAGCCCCGTCATAAGACTCCACATTAGTAGATCCTCTTAATCATGCCACCTTAGGCATTTCCCTAACCTTAATTCTTATTTGATCAACCTAAAATAATAAATAAGGCCTTAATTCACAGCGAGATGTGTGTATAGGGGATGAGAAATAAATCTCAGTAGGCCACCCCCAAAGGTGAACCTATAACCTAATATCATAAGGGCATGCTCATGCAATATTCCAAGACTAGCCAAGAAACAATTGGAATACAATAAATAAAATAAATCCACTGCATATCCTTGGGTCTATGGTCTTGATCGACCATACCTGCTTTGTCCAATTCTAGAATGCCTCTAAGAGAGCTACGTCACCACATGTAGATACAAGACCTATCCCTAGAATCATCCATACTCACTTATAATAAATATAAATTAGGGTTCTAGGTATCAACTAGACATATCATAATTAACTTATAGAGATGGATGATATACTAATCAAGCCACATGTAGCCAGTGGAACCTAGATGTCATCTTGGAATTCCCTAATCCAATCTAATGTTAGGTTTCTAGGTCTTGGTCCTTAGGCAACCAAGACATTAGAACAAGGATAAATCCACAAGGGGGATGACCCTTAGGAAAAATGTTAGGAGTACTCTTCATATCGAAGATAACAACTAATAATCCATTCAATAACTGGCTCAATATCCAATTCCTAGACAACTCTGGGAAATTAAATAATTGTGCATCCACTCAATCTTGAGGAGTATCCTTAGAATTGATCAAGGAGATCATCATCCATCATCATAAATTTCACATGTATCTAGTGATCATAGGAAATTCAGACACTCAAAAACCTCTAGAATAACCTAGATCATAATAATATGGGAATATTGGGGGACACACTATATAATATGGTGTTTGAGATGCACTCAACAACATCCTCTATAATCTATGTCTAGTGAGGACTCCCATTAACACTAGAACTTCCAGTAATGATTACATTCAATCAAATAAGGGTCATAAGCTCAATTTTTGGAAGTAATACAGGGCATCCCCACTATACCATCACATCACATTAGGACCATATTCCATGTTTTATGAATCACATTTGGTAATCACATCTATATGAATAGTAACTGAGTGAAATCATGAATAAAAGAGCGTGGTTCTCTAAACACCTTAACCAATCACTTCTGAAAAACCCTTCAAGATCACATGTTTGGTATGGAATATTAGGTGAAACCCACTACCCTCACTAATAAAACCCATAACACAATTTATTAGGGTCATATGACCATTAGGTCACCCACTAGGGTCCCTTGGGTCAATACACATGAGAGACATCACTTTCAGAATTCTCTAGGTTAGTATGTAAATACACGCATCCCTCTTAGGATCCTCAGAATTGGTACATAGGTAGAGGTATCCCACTTGGGGCCCTAAAAATAGTATATAGGTAGTAGAATCCGTTATGGTATCATATAGGCTAGATCATAAGTGGAGGAATCCCTCATGGGATCCTCAAATATAAAATAGCCTCCTAGGTAAACATGCTTTCTGGTTGTGTCAACAAACAAAAAAACCGCCTAGCCTCAAGGGGAATTCCACTTGAGTATTGTTCTAGGAAGATAACTCATGTCCATGTGAGCTCCAAGGTTCTACTTTAGGTTGGGTCGAACGGCCACCCTATCTGCCTCCTCAAAAGGAAGCCCAATCCAACTAAATAGGGACTGTACCATGTTATACCTACTAAGGACCTTGGAAATACCATTCCATGTCCTCCATCCATTATCACAACCCTCAACAATGAATCATTTCACGTCTTACTCCGGATACCTTTGGACCTAATTATAAAAGGTATTAACTCTCCATAATAGTTTTCTTACCCAAAAAAACTTCTTAGTATCCTCAAATCACCCCAATGGTTCCACCATTGTGATATATGTGTTAACATACTCAAAAATGCATCATCTTTTTCTGATTTTGACTCTGAGGTGAAAAATCACCCAAACCCCCCAAATGGGAAAGAAGAGTGTAGTTACAGTGTGTTCTTCGAGTACATGATGTATACTACAAAACATTTACCCTTTCCACTTACTTTTCCCTGGACTGGGTATACCTATCGTCTTACCATGTATTACTACATGGATAGGGAATACATGGGGATTGAAGTGTACATCCACATTTCCATGACACGATTTGGGTCTGACAGTGTACTACTACATGGACATGTCCCCCTGATATGTGGTCTCTATCCAAGTACATTTCCACATGGCCATGTATAACTACATGACTTGTAGTCTGAGTACATTATGTGCAGTCCCAAAAACACTATCTACCCAAGTACAGAACTACGTGGAAAAGTACCACTATACAACATGTACTCCAAGTATAAGGTGTATACTTACAAAAATCATCTTCATAGAATAATAATAACATATAGTTTGTGTTTATGGAAACACAAACCATTTGATTGGAATTTCTGAATGGGAAACCGCTGCAATTAGACTCAAACCTCTATTTTCCGTAAAATAGCTACAAATTGACCCTTAGGGGGACCTTAGAAGTTATAAAAGTTATTTAAAACTATGTATTGGTGAATCTATATGAATTTATGGAAAAAATTAAAAAAAAACTACCTTTGGGTGGAATCCACTGAGGCTTTGCTCATATTAACATTCCACAATAACCAAATTATGATATAAATCCTTCGGAGCTCTGCAGCGGCACCTACCTTATTTCTTCCCTCTATATCTCTCTTCCTATACCTCTCCTCTATCAGTCTTGGTAAGGATAAGCCACAAAAGGGACTTATATGAGAATCCAAGGAAGTTGGAGAATGAAAAGGGGAAAAGAAAAGGAAGATAAATAAAAGAAAAGGAAGAAAGGAAAAGGGGTCTGGGGTCTTCCCCAGTATCAACACAAAATGTGTTTTTACGCCTCACATAGTAAGAAACCCCTTTCTAGACTCAACTTTAGAGAAAACAATCTCAATATAACACTCCTTTATAATGAAATCGATGAATTAATTTGGTCCCAAATGTCCAGGATGGTGTTTTCTCCACAATTTTCAGATCTATGTTCGTGAAGGTCGTTATTTGTAGAAAGTGTTTGGGTTGGAGGTGACCGATGATGGTGGTTGGATTCTAGAAGTGGAAAAGTAGGAATCACCACTAACATGGGGCCAATTATTGATGAAGTTCACCTTGGTGGTGGGATGACTTCAAGATGGTGTTGTCAGCAGTCAACTTCGTGGTGAGTGCTTGTGTTGATGATAATCAGTATAGATGTCAGATTATGGAAGAAAAGCATGGAATGTGTGGGTGTTTGATAGGATATATATAAATAACATAGAATATGGTCTTCCATTCAGATGTCCTCGAGATGAATAATGTTAGGTGATGACATCATGTGAGTTTCTATTAGATAAAAAATCTCAGGTGGTTAAAGGGGTGTGCATGCAGCCAATATCAAGGATTACAAGGGATGTAATGGGTTCCCCTATACCTAAAAATAAAGAGGTGTTTACTTTGTTTAATACAAATGGGGATTCCCTAACTTATTCTAAAAAATACTAATCACTCCTTGAAAATTTGAATGGTTTATAATTTTTCCAAACTCATGGCCTAGGGTAAAAACTCTATTACAAAACAAACGAATCAGTCAAAAAAGTATGCAACATCATATATGAGAAAAAAGACGATTTTACCCATCATGAGAATCTGAAAGAAAAATTAAAATTTCTGATCAATTACCAGTACATAGAAACATTCGTCTTTATATCCATGGTGTAAAGGAAGACTGGATGAAAAGTAAAATTCATATGGTTTGATAACTGTGGGGAGTATTCAAGTAAGTAATTATAGAGATTATTCTAGTAGAAATTCATATATTTTGAGAAGTCTATACCAGGTTCTCTCTAATATAATAGAGTCATAGAGAGGATATGTCAAATTTTGGTTGAAAAATTAATAAATAAAAGAATTCATATATGACCCCAATGTGTTTTAGGCGAATGAGGTGAACTGTGAGATATACTTAATCAACAATATTCCTTATTATCCATTACGATAGGAACTTATGGAAGTCTATTGGTCTGTATGTAAAGTATATTCCACCCATATCAATGTATTCGATGCCCTCACTTATGTCCATATTGATTCCATTTAATGAGACAAACTAGAGTCAAAGTATCAAGTGTGTTATGTTGCTGGTTATAGAGATTAAGAGTTTGGTTTTCAGATCACGGATGAAAACTCTCATAATTTTTTCAGAATCTAAAATGTGATCATAAATGAAGAGATCCCATATAAGGATTGAAACATAGAAGATAATACTGATGAGAATAATGTATCTTTAAAGGATTAAGTTCAACTGAATATACTTTTGAATGTTATAGATGATTTGAAAAATTCAGGAATAATGGATGTATCTGAAACTCCAAACTTTCTAGAGTATTTTCTAGAAAGTATTCAAGCTCTAATGGTGTTTCCAAATACCAAGTAAAAAAATTACTCAAGGACTATGGATTCTTGGGGGAAAGATTTGGAAGTGATAGTTCCACAAATTATAGTACAAGAAGAAGCATAGATACATGGAAAATTTTGAAGATCTATCAAATATAGGATTATAGAAAAGGGGTATGGATGTGATCTTCACTACTAACTTCTAATGAATGATTGGGAGCCCAAGTGCCTAGATGTGTGGATAAGTTTCAAAGACTCAAATAAGTGGGAGTTATCCATTATATATGAGATTTATTACCACTATGTGTCCAAAACAAGGGAGCTGATGGAGAGATCTATTAGCAAGGAAGTCATTCAAATTTAATGGGTATATAAGCTAAAGGATGAATCATAAGGTAAGTGGAGGTACAAGGAAAAGTTATCTGTAAAGGGGATCCAAAAAACTAAAGGTTTAGTTTTCTTAGAGATCATTTCACCCATATTTAAAGGTACAACTATTTGGATAGTAGTGAGTATGGTTACAATAGAATTAATTTATCTAGGGAAGTTAGAAGTGAAGACAACATTCATTCAAGGGGAATTATAAAGGAAATTAACATGGAGTATCCAATTGGTTTCATAGAGTATCATAACCCAGACATTTTTGTGCAAGCTCACTTGAAGCCTTTAAAGTTATAAGAAGGCACTAAGATAATGGAATTTAAATTTAAATGACTATAAAAGAGAATAAATTCATTTGAATGAATGCTAACCATTTTTTAATGGAAGGTTTTCTAATATTGGAGTTTCATCATCTAGATTCTCTATGTTGATGATATTCTCATTCTAGTTCTGTTGAAGGAAAGGATAAATGAACTGAAGGTTAGACTATTTGAACAATTCAAGATGAATAATCTTAGACCATGTAAATAGATGTTGAGGGTGTGGGTTATAAGTTAATTGAGTTTTGATACACTTTACATGATAGATTATAACTAACTATGGAAGCCGGTGGAGTGATTTGGAATGAACAAGGTGAGACCGGTGACCACACCCTTTGAACACTTCAAGCTAAGAAAGGAGAAGGAAATATGAATTGAAACTGAGGCTGATTACATAGAGAAGGTTGTATATGCATCAATTTTCAAAATATTAATATAAACAATGGATCTTACTCATTAAAACATTGAAAAAATAGTGTTAATTATCATTAGATTCATATTGAATCCCTGAAGAGAACCTTGGAAAGTTGTGAAGTGGAATCTATGATACTTATAAGGTTCAATTTTTTTTTGTCACTTTTATTCAACATAGATGATTCATTTAAATGGTTTTAATAATAATATTTTAGAGGACATGGTGAAACTCATAAAACACCACTATATAAATGTTCACTTTAGAAGAAATTATGGTGGAATAGTTATCAAATATCCAATCAATAGTTTTACTATCAACAATGAAATAGAATTACATTTTATTAGTAGAATAATGAAAGGATGTGATCTAGGTGAAGGGGATTGTTGAAATATCTCAAAAGAAGGAATGTTGATGGGATTATATTTTTTATTCGTAGATTTTTATTGACTTATCCAAAAAAATATGAAATTCCATTCCAGGATAAAGCATATTCAACTAAAGTATCACGTCATCCATATGTAATTGGAGTAAAAGTATTGGATATATATAAGATATAAGTGACTTGGTATTCGGCCAACATGTTGAAAAGTGTCATAGATTGGTATGTGTTGAGGGAGTGTTACACCTCAATTGGGATGGGATGACTAGAATCATGGTGGGGGAACTATGAAACTGTAATAAAATAATCATGAGCAAAGGAAGGACCATGAAAAATGATAAAGGAAGTTGTGGTGGAGGCTAGAAAATTATTCTCACATGGGAGATTTCAAGGATCTTTTGTGGAAACCATTTTTAGAAAAAGGGTTTGTCTAATATAAGGAAAAACTTTGGGTGTCTAAATTTTCAATAGATTATATAGAGATGGTGGAGTGAAGATAAATAGTTTTCAAGAGTCTAAATGATGGATGATACAAATTTATATATAACAAACAGTGAAATAAGTTGAAGCATTTTGATGGTGTAATCACATGATAGAATTGGTCATTGCACCCAGGAGTTACTCATGATCACTCAACTTTGGATGTGGTGTAGAAAAAAAGGATAATTTCATTATAGTAATCTTGTGAATGTATCAGAAGATAGAATTTTTTACTGGATGGACGAGTTGAGGTGGTGGAATTACATGGATGAATGGATAGAATACCCATGGAGACCGGACCAGGTGGAAATCATCCCACGAAGATAAGATGGTGCTAACTATCAGAATCACCAACTTGGACCTACTATAAATAATTGGGTGGATAACTTGTGATAAATATTATAATAGTGAAATTGAAAATTGTAATCATTTTTTGTTTACTTGATTAAAATAGTTTTTTATTCACCATATGGATTGGGATACAAGTCTAAACCACATAGAACTTCTGTTTTTCTTATGTTTTTATTTTATTTTTATCATTTTCTTTTGATAGATCTTGTATTCCCTTCATTAGGATGTTATGTATTGTAGTGGAGTAACTAGAGTTTGGTTTATCTTCTAGGTTCTAAATGTTGTAGTGTGGGATCATCTATCAATACTTTGTTTCCACCATCATATATTTCATTAAACATCTTATAGTGGTTTATTGGAATATTTTTGTGGGCACAACACATGCAACACTAAGTACCATGCCCATGGTATTTCTTTTTTTTGGACATTCTGACATTTCTAAAACTCTACATTGAGCTTTCCTAATCCTTAGGAATTATGAAACTTCTGGATTTAGGGATACCAAAATAAACTAACATCCATCTAAAACAACTTCTAGAATATCCTATATCATTGAAATTTAATAACTCCCTAAAATATCTAGAAACATCATTCCATTACACAGTACAACTATAGCATGTGTTGGTTCATTTCACCCAACTACATCTTCATCCTAGTTTTTATCCTTATAATGAATCCCCTCATTAGAGATGAAATTATGACTTATAATGACCTTTAGTAAGTTTCTATTATAGAGTCAATATTCAATGTTTCTATCACTATACCCAACAATGAAACATGCCTAGAAATATGGGTTAACCCCTTCCTATCATTAGAGTGGATGCAAGCACAAAAACTAAAAACATTTAGGTGGAAGATATCCATTATACTCTAGACCAAAGTTCTTATGAAAGTTCCTACTCCGCTAAAATTAAAGGATTAAAAATCAAAAGATAACTTAAATATATTACTGTCTTGGCCCAAAAATCCTATAGGAAATGATAACATAACTTCATACAATTTAATTTATCATTCATAGTCTAAACTATATTCTTTGAGACACCAATATGGTTGGTTTTATTGATATTGTCTTCTCAACTTGTATGACATTACACAAGAAGAACCTCTAAAAATATGATTTATAGAACTCTCCAATCCTAACAATCCTCAATTATTCCATATTACAATCATAGAATTTATCCACCATGGATCTCCATCTAAAAAAGATATTAAAAAAATTATACTTGTGTTTTAAAAAAACTCCCACATATTCTGTGTAACATCATTGAGAATGGTATAGAAGTATAGAAAGCTTACCTAAGAAAAAACTATGGCTATCTCCAATACTTTCTTTTTAAGAATCTCTAAATTTTAATTCCCAGGTCACTCACTATTTTAATGTAATGACAACATTCATTGCTTCCCAAGTTTTCACTCATCACAAGTTTTTTACTCCATGCATCTGAGTTCTAGAAGGCCTTTTGTAGAAAATATTCACATCCACTTATCACTCATGTAACCAAGAATCCCATCCCATATATTTACTGATATAGAATTATTTCCAATATAAATTGCTCCTATTGAGTTTAGGGGTGGAAATATTGTCTTTCCACTCACACCTTTGACCACCACCCTAGAGCCCCACATGATTTTCCACAAGTCATCAATAAACATTGTATAGAAATGCATGCCAAATATATAAGAAAATATAAAATTTTTCTATAAACCAGGTTATTTTGAAACTCCTTAAAATTCTAGTAAATACTGATTCTGCATCCAGATAGACACATCACTTATGAAAACAATCTCAAGAGCTTCCTCATCCACAAGGTGTACCATGATAATGTTTTTGAAAAAATAATTTCTCATTATCTCACTCTTGAATGTTTAGTGAAAAGAAACCCCAGAGTCAAAAAACCATGACTAAAGTGGGATGGAGAAACTTAATAAATCAACCATTATATAAGATCATGAATGTGTCATTTATTTATTTATATCTTATACGTTATTTAATTTATGAATACATGACTACAATCACATTAATAGAGGGACTAATATGAAAATATTGAATATAAATAAATAGATTATGGGTATTTTTTTCAAAACATGGTTAATAACCTCAATAATATCCACTTAATATTAAAAAGACATGTATTGGATAAAATAATAAACATTTATGCATCTTAAATAAAAATCCTTCAACTTAATATCATGTAATACCAAGATTTCCATCACATAATTTGTAATGAAACCATAGAACTAAGTGTTTACATGGGAATAGTTTGGAAAATTAATTTTTTTGAGGAGTTATTATAAGGGTTATAAGTTTACTTAACCAAACATGTATTGAATTTAATGGACATATTCTGTTTAGAACAAATTTGGAGGAATGCATTGCGAAAATTCTAGTTAGGATTTCTAGACTGGGGAGTCCAATCAACAAATAAGGGAATTCCAAACCCATAGTTGGAAGGATTTCATAACTAAATACCTTCTTATGGGTTTCATGGACATATTCTAGATAATTAAGATGGTAAATATGGATCCTTGATACTAGAATTTATTGAATGACTGGACATTTCAACTTTAATGGTGAGAGTCATTGAGACTTGATAAAATTGAGGGAGTGTTATTAAATTTTAATTCATTATGTATCAGATAAGTTGTAATAAAGATAAGTTCTAATAGTCTTATATTTTTAAATTATATAATAATGGAATGTTCATAATCAACATTATCCACAAAAACAAAATTAAAGAAATTCCATCTACTTACTGGAAATAACTTCCAATAATGATTCAGTCACCTCCGGGCTGTGATGCGCCATGAACACAATTCTTACGTGCTTGAATCCTCTTTACTTGATCCTCCTACTAAGGAGGAAAGTGATGAAGAGTTAACTATCTATTATAAACACTTAGTAAATGCAGTCAGTATTCAATGTTTATTACTTTCATCTATTTATACTGAACTCATGTTGTTCCATGAAGATATGGATTATTATAGCATGTTCCAATATCTCCAAATTCTATATTAAGAGAGAGTAAGATAGAAAAAATTTGATATATCCAAGGAACTCTTTTGAAGAAATCTCATAGAGGGTGGTCCAATTTGTCCTCACATAGTCAAGCTCATTTTCTTAATTGAGCACCTAATGGTTCTTGGGATTAAACTACCTGATGAATTGTGCACTAATCTAATTCATTTATCAACCCCTAATAACTTCTCTATCTTTATTAATAATTTCAATATAAATAACATTGATAAGTATCTCCTAGATCTTATTACACTAATTCTCCATGTTGATAGGAATTTGAAGTGAAAAAAGCCTTCCATCCTTACGGTGAGTAAAAGCAAAGGCCAAGAGAAAATATCTAAGTCTAAAGATTATTCGTAATGCCCTTATAAGAAGAGAATGATCAAGAGACAAGCAAGGAAACATGATGTTGTTTTTTTCACATGTGACAAGAAGGTCCACTAGAAGAAAAAATTCACCTAGGAAAATAAGAAAGGGGAATACTTAGGTGCATTTTTTATAAAGTTAAATCTGTCTATTTCTAAAAATTGGGTATTAGATAACGAATTTGGTGGTCACATATGTATTCAAATATAGGAACTGAGTAGATTTTGGAATATTGACCTATTTGAGGTATACATATGAGTATCCAATGGATCCATACTTACTACTATGTCTATTGGGTACTACCAACTTACATTACTGATGGTAATGTTCTTGGTTTTAAAAGTTTATTATTATGTTCCATATGTTACGAACAAAATTATTTCTATATCTATACTTTATATAGATAGATTTATTTTCATGTTTGGGAATAGTTTTTTTTATTTTATAAGGATACAATATTCTATGGTGAGGAACATTTAAATAACAATATTTATATTTTGGATTATCTTAACCAAGTAATGGAAATTTATAATGAAATATGTTCACATGATTCATACCATAGGAAACTATGGAATCACTAGTAATGTCATGTAAAAAAGAGTTTGACTAAATTACAACAATATGTATATTTAGATTCTTTTTAACATAAACAACATAGTGTATGTCACACATGTTTACAAGTAAAACTAACTAAATCAACATTCAGTATAAAAGTTAAAAGGGCCAAAAAACTTCTTTAATTAGTTCATACTAATGTGTCTAAACCATTTCGAATTCAAGAAAAGGGTGGGTAATAATACTTAATAACTGTTAGTAATTATTTACATAGATATGGATATATCTACTTAATGAGGTATGGGTTGGATTCCTTTAACAGATTCAAGGAATACAAGAATGAACTTGAGAACCAACATGGTGAGAATATTAATAAAATATACTCAGGCCGTGGTGGAGAATATCTCAATGAAGACTTAATTGATTGTTTATGGGAATTTAGGATTATAACTCAACTCACCCCTCTTTATACAACTCAATGGAATAGTGTAAAAGAAAAGAGAAACCATACCCTACTAGACATGGTGAGATCAATGTTGATTTATGTGATCCTTCAATTATCATTTTGGGGATATTCATTGCAAATAGAGGCATACATACTAAAATGAGTAACAACTAAAGTAGAAACCGACATTTCATATTAAATTTGGTATGGAAGCAAACCCATGTTGTCACATATATAATTGTGGGGTTCCAAAGAGTTTGTTAAGTCTATTTATGTAAAAAATCTTTCACTAGATGCACTGAGTGTGACGTTATTGGGTATCCTATTAGAAATAAAGGATATTACCTATATGACCCAACATACAAGAAATTTTTGGTTAATATACATCACACCTTTCTTGAAGGGGATGAAATATATAGAGGAGATATTGGGAGTGATATAAAATTTAATGAAGTCGAGGCTCAAGATACACCTAACTTGGTGCGAGAATAGATTCTACAAAGCCTCATAGAAGAAGAAGATCTAGAGACACAAGTATTATGTAAGAGAGTAAGAGAGGATAGATAACCACAATTATATGGATTTATATTCACTGAGGATGATGACATATTATTAGTTGATAATAATGATCCTATAACACACAAGGATACATTTAGTGGAGTAACTATTTCTAAATGGTAAGAAGCTATGAATTCTGATGTGGATTCCATATACCAAAACCAAGTCTAGATTTTTGAAGATCCTTCATTGGATGTAAATAACATAGTTTATAAATGTTTATTCAAGAATAAACTCAACATTGCTAGAAAAGTCAGTACTTATAAGGCATGACCGGTTTCAAAATGGTTCCAAAACATCAAGTCATTGACTACAAAATTTTTTTTCATGATTTTCTGTGTTGAAATCAATCAAATTGTAGTTTCCATTACAGATTAACATGACTATGAGATTTGGAAAATTGATGTAAAAATGGTATTACTTAATGGGAACCTTCAAGAAGATGTCTATATGACAGAAACTTAAGGGTTTGTGACTCCAAAGGGTGCTAATAAGGTATAAAAATTACAAAGATCTGTATATTGATTAACTTAAGAATTTAGGTCATGGAACATTCGATTTGATGAATCCATAATATAATTTTGTATCACAAAGAATGAATGTGATCTTTGTTTCTATGAGAGGTTTAGTGGGAATGTTATCACTTTATTATTAGTATATTCCAATGATATATTACTTATTAGAAACAAAATACTAGTCTTATAATCTGTTAAATCCTCATTGAATAAATTCTTCTCCATGAAGGACTAAGGTGAAGAAAAAAACATTATTAGGATCATGATCCATCATGATAGATGCAAGAGGATGCTCAGTCTAAGATAAGGTTCATATATTAACAAGTTACTAAAGAGATTTATAATAGAACAATCAAAGAGGGGATCATTTTCAATGTCACATGGAATTCATATTTCTAGGAAAATCTGTACCAAAACACATGAGGAAAGACAAATAATGGAAACGATTCCATATGCATTAGTGACAGGGTCATCCATATATGTTATACTATGTAATATTCTAGATGTTTCCTACACATTAAGTGTCACTACAATAAAACATGCTTTTATCAGTGCTAAAAAAGACCTTTATAAGTGCTAAAAAAGTGCTATTAATCGAGGTGTTGATAAAAGGGGGTCCCTTTTATCAGTGATAAAAAAGCACTGATAAAATGGAATTTTATCAGTACTAAAAGAAGTGCTGATAAAATTGTCCATTATCAACACTTTTTTAGCGCTGATAAAAGTTAAAAAAATCATTTAAAAAAATCTTCAAATCAGGGAGGGGATTCAATAGTGCTTGAACTCCCCCTTCAACAGCGCACCCCCTAGGATGTACACCCCCAACCCTGAGCCTGTATGCCCAAGACACCACCCCAACCACCCTTTAATGGTTCTAGACCTTATTCCTCCCCTGCGTGCGCCCTGCCTCCCCCAAGATTCGAACTCGGGACCACTTACCTGTGCACCTAAGCCTTTACCACTCCACCATATTGATTTTCTCTTCATTTATTAATATATCTATTTATTTATATACATATATTTAGTTATATTTACTCGTATATAAATATATATTTATATTAACATATATATATTAATATATATATATATTTAGTTATATTAATATATATATATATTCATATATTAATATATATATATATACATATATAGTTATATTTATATATTTATATATTTACTCGTACATTAATATATATTTATATCTATTTATTTATATATATTTATATTTTTTATTTGTATATTTATTTTTATATTAATATATATTTATAAGATCAGTTTTAAATACATTTATAAAATATGATTTTTTGTGTGTGTTTATAAATAAATAAATACATATACAAAACACACACAGATACATATTAATTTTGCAATATTAAGTATAATTATACATATTTATATATATTTTAAAATATTATATATTAATATGTATATACATATCTTTAGAATATAAAAATAATATACATCAGTTTGTCAATATAGATGCACACAAATACACACACACACACACACATCATATTGGTATATAAATATTAATATATTTTTATTTTAAATAAAATGGATATTAGTTTTTTTATTTAGATAAGCCTTAAATTTTTAGAAATAATATTTATAATTAAATATGTTTAATTAATTACTTATAAAATTAAATTTATATGGGTGAATATATAAAAATAGGTATATATTGTTATATAATTTATTATAAATAACATTACATTGTGAAAAATGATAAAATTTAAAACCCATAATATAAATATAAATGCAACCCCTCAGAATAAATTCAATCCCCAGTGAAAAAGGTAAAAAAGACCCCCTGAAACGAGGCTGAAATTCCATCGAGTGTTAAAAAATTTGGGTATCTGGACTAAAAACTCATTTTTGGAGGAATTATGGGCATTTTTTGTTCCTTGAATAATATGACATAAGGTTTCCTTGTATATCCAGTGCGTAGATCCTATCAACGGCTTTGATTTGATATGTCGTAGATCTTAAACGGACACACAAATCAAAAGTTATGGTTGTTTGAAGTTTGAGCTACGTTTTCAACTTATTTTAGATATTTTATTATCATTTTTTTTGTTTTTTTGTGTCTTTAAATTGTTATTAAATGATTATTAGTCGGTTATAATTATAAAATTATTAATTACTAATTTTTTAAGATATTGTATAATCCATTTTCACTACATATCTTATATATTAAGTGAAAAAGTTTATTTATACTTATCTAAAACATATTTAAAAAATATATATTATATTTATATCAATATAAATATACTTATATATTTATATATCAATATATTATTTTTTATGATTTTTTTTTTGAAATATACACTTTATCAATGTTAGGAAAAAAACGCTGATAAAGGGGGCCCCTTTAACAGTGCTAAAAAAGTGATGATAAAGGGGCACTTTTAACAGCTCTTTTTTTGGCATTGTTAAAATTTCCCTTTATCAGTGCTTCTTTTAATAGTGATAAAGACACCCCCTTTATAAATGATTTTTTTAGCACTGTTAAAGGGAAGCGTCGTGGAAATCCAGTTTTGTGCTAGTGTGTGGTTGGAAAATATCAAGCTAACCCAGGTGACTGCAATTGGATGAAAGTTAAAACTATAATTAAGTATTTGAGGTAAAATAAGGATATATTTATTTTCAATAGAGGATATGAAGAACTTGTTTAGATATGCATATTTTGGTTTCCAAATAGTTAAAATTACCAAATATAACATATGGGATATATCTTCATTCACAATGGAGGTGTTGTGAGCTGGAATTTCTCAGAGAAAGATATGGTCATAGATTCCATATAAGATTCTAAGTATATTGTAGATTATGAGGTTTCTAAATAATCAGTTTGAATATGAAATTTCCTCCAAGATCATGACATGGTACCAAACAGTAATGATCCCATCACACTGTATTTTGATAATACTATATTGATGACTATCACAAAGGGTCCGTTGTCACATCAGCAGAAAAATAACTTACATAGGAAGTATCATCTATTGAGGAATTTTTCTCAAATAAGTGAAGTCACAATGATTATAATTTCCACTAAAGAAAATTTAGAAGACCTGTTTACTAAATCCTTAACTCCAAAAAAAATGATCATCATGTGAGGTATAGAGGACTCAAAGTCATAGGAATTTTTCTCTAGTCAATGTGGGAGTCGGTTAGACATGGTGTTCTAGAACTAACATTTAATACATTGATTACATGTATATTATAATATTTGAATATTAACAAAACATTTTATTACATATTATTCATTTTTTTCATAACATTAATGTAATAATGTCCTAGAGTATCTATCACATTGATAAGGTCATATAATTCCCCACTATCATGAGAACCTCTAAATTCCATGATGATATTTTTAAATATGGTTCTACGGATAGATAACATTACATGATGGGGAATAATTCTATTAACTATCAGGTGAAAGTATACATAAGTGGATGATACTTCTTCTCATGAAGTTATCACTTGGTAATCTCCAAGATGAGAGATTATGAGAACATACCTGGCAGTAGGAATTCTATTTGTTTTTGTGTCATTAGATATTCTTATCTATGAGTGTGTGTAATGGTACATAGACTTTAAGATTATTATTAATACATGTTATGACTCACGCAGTTAGATGTACATCATCAGTTGAAGAAATAATTTTCCCCTATATATTTATACAAGATGATATCTTGGACCTTTGAATGAAATTTAACTATCACATTAAATTCCATGGCCATGGTGTAATGATGAGTGTATTTCATATAGTCAAAGAAAGATGTATCAAGAATACATGTTGATGAAACATATGTGAAACCATATTGATGATATATTTTGAAAGAGGAATTATATTACATTATAAGCATTCCCATGTTTTTTTTTAAATTATGAAATTAATTTATTTCTCTTGGGTTCTTTGGTTAGTTGCTAGTATTATGCTAATTTGTGACTTGGTTGCATTTATTGTCAACATATCAATTCTTTGATGATAAATTTGATGATAAATTTCGATAAATTTTTTTTCTTAATGTGGAAAGTTCCTCGAAAAGTTTCTTAGGAAAGTTACTTAAGGAAGTTTAAAAAACTTTCATTATGGATGAATATAAGTAATCTCCTTAACAAATTTAGATAATGTTGTGATATTCTACAAAGTTCATAACATCATGAAGTTTTTCCTGATCTCATCAGACATTTTACCCCTATATAAAATGTGAAAAAAGTGAAAAAAGGATTTTCACAACGTGATAAATATATAAAAGGGGTGAGGCAACAGAAAAAACAAGTTTTAGAGATAGAAAGCAAAGAATATGCTATTAGAAAAAGCCCACCAGACATAGATTATCATAAAAATATTCTAGATAAAGGTATCTTACACAGATCATCAAACACATGAGAATAGGAAATCAAAATTAATGTTACTAGGTTAATATATATGTAGTTGCACACTATTAAAAAGGGAGAAAGGGGAAATAAGTAAATAGTGTGACAAGTTGATGATCTAGCAGTAATATAAAGTTACCATACTAAGGGTAACTAATTGAGTCTTCCAAATACTTATTAATGGTCACAATTTTCTAGAGAGAAGGTTTTTATAAATCTTATATATAGAATTATCATAAAGTAAACTCATATAAATTTTAATTGGATGAAATAATGTTATAGAGCTACTTCAGACATAGAATAGGAGATTAAAAAGTTTGAAAGTCAGTGGATTTCTTGTAAAAGCTATTAGATGGAGGAAATTAGAATCAAAGCATGAGATGTAGATATGTAATAAGTTGCAACAAACAAATTACAACAGAAAAAAATAAACGATCCAATATAAAAAATGTCATGGACTGCATCGAATACATAAATTTAAAGATGATCCAAGAAGATAAGTGGGTATGGAGTTTGAGATAAAGTTCAGTTGGATCAGATGAACTATCATAGGAATGATATTTCATATGAAGAGAATTGGATAAGGAGTATTATGAAGATACACTATAAATAGATATGTTGATATTAATGAAATATATCCTAAAAAGGTAAATAGAATGAAGGTTTAACAAATGATGGAATGTTGTTAGATCCATCAGATAGACAATTTATCAGTTTGTACTAAAAAATAGAAAATTATAATTTTATGAAACATACAAACATACTCAAAAAAGAAGAATTATAAATAGATTTATATAAACTAGCTAAAGTCCTTAAATCTATCAACATTGAAGTTAATCTTCAACATTTGTTATTATGTTGTGGTTAAATTAGTTTGTTGAAGTTCTTCAACATCGAGTTGAAAGAAATTATAAAAAGGTTACAAATGCTAGATAATTAAATGTTGCTTGTTGAATATTCATGCTGAGATTATATTGAGTTGAATAAGATTGGAACCATTGAAGGAGCATTTATTATCGATCTAATAGATATAGACCTAATGGACGAAGAACCATCAAACAATTGTATACCAGATGAAGTCATCAAATGTTTCTATTGAACAAATCTTGTTGAAACAAAGTGTAGTGAGAAGTATTAGATGAAGAAAAATCATATGGATCTGTTATACCAAGTAAAACCAAATAGAGTCAAATGGATGAAAAATTGTTAAGTATTTTTTTAGTGAAGTTTTGAAAAGTTAAAAATGAGAATATCAGGGTGTTACAAAGATCAGGAGGAAGTTATAAGTCCAATATACTCTTAAGAGAGTTAATAAAGATCATGAAGTTTGTATATAGTCTAATATGATCTAAATTTCTTGTGGAGTAAGATAAGATCATTATATAGTAGATAGAAAAGAAATATATATATATTATAGATGTGGGTATAACCAGTTGCTCAAAAGGCCTATTGGATGATGGGGTATAATTGGTGATGAATTCAGTAGATACAGTTATGGTTGTTGGGGGTATAACCGACAGTGGAAGAAGGTATGATTATTGGGGGGTAGAACTTGGGTTTATTGGTGGATAATAGGGATATAACTAGTTGATTAAATTGGATTTATAATCCCCAAATAATTTAGTAAAAGAATCCATATATGGTGGGATAACCAACCTGGAAAAGTGTAGGTCTTTTTACCAAACCTTGTAAATATCATGTGTAAATTTCTTTTTATACTTCTTGTATTTGAAGGGTGAGGTTGAGATTTATATTTGAGTGGATCATTACCCTAACAAGTTTTTAGAGGTTAATAAAGTTTCCTTACAAAGTCGAGAAACATTGTTATAAGAAACATTGAAAACTAATTCACCATCTCCCCCTCTCAGTGATCCTATAATTAATCTAAGGGAATTAATAGTGGTATCAGAGTGTTGGTTTCATTTAAAATGTCTAAATTTGAATATGAATAATATTAATTTAGTGAAAAATAGGGGTGGTCATGTTTTCAATTGAATAAACTATCATAGTTGGAAGAATATGATGCTACCCTATCTTCTATCTCTTACCCTTGAAGTTAGAAATACTGAAATAGTGGTATTTCCTCCCATTAATGATGTTTCTATAACCAATTTAGATAATAGAAATTTGTAAGTAAATGGTAAAGCTCAAAATTCATTATTGATGAATCTCAAAGTGAATTTTTATACAAATATTTTTAGGTTTCCAAAAACTAAAAAAATTTGGGATTAGTTGGGAAGCATATATGAAGGAAATGAAAAAGTTGAGGAAGCTATGTTATAAGTCCAGATAATCTGGTTTGAAGATATAAATATGGATGACGAATGAACTATTTATGACTATTTTACAGAATTTATTGAAATTGTAAACAATATTAGATGATTTTGTGTAAATTAGGAAGATTCTACTATCTTCAAGAAAATGATGATAAACATTACAAATAGATTTGATTCCAATGTATCATTACAAGAATATCATGAATATTTATCTATAGATGAACTTAAAAATATTATCCTGGCATATTTGATGAGTAAAATACCAATTTTTAAGAAAAAGGATAACAAAGAAATGAATTTTTATGCCTAGTTAAAAGGTAATCTTATAAATGATGAAGCTGATGAAAAATCAAGTGATTCATAGATAGAGGAAAAGTAGAAAGCTTCAACATAATTACTTCTCTTCTTTCAAAAAGTTTCAAGTAGGGAAATTTGAAAGGTACATGAGAAAATTATATTAAACAATGGAATTTTAAAATCAAAGGAAATTTATTAGAAGATTTTTCTAAGAAGAAAGATGATTATTTTGAGTCATAAGAAGAATATAATAAGACTTGGAAGTATAATTAGAATAAAAAAAGAAATTTTTATTTAAAATAATAAGAAACAATTATTAAGAAAAAGAGAGAAACATGATTCTATATAAAAAATGAATTTAAACAAAATGTTATTTTACTTTCTCAATTTAAAAATATGAAATATTCATTAGGTATTGATGATGATGGTAACAAGATGACCAAAATTGATTTGGTTTTAAAACAAAATTTTGAAGTTGCACTTGAGGAAAATACAAAACTCCAAAATAAAATAAAGATGTTAAGGAAATATCTTAAGGAAATAAATATTTTTAATAGTAATAGAATTGAAATAGAGGAGATAAGCCTCAGTTTTATTATATATTGGAAATTAGAATTGGTTATTTTGAGAGAAAAATGAAAATTTGTGAAGACCCATGATTCAAGGATGAGAATATAAATTTGGTAGAAACTACATTTATTATGGAATATTAACAAAATATATTGATGTTATCTAAACTAAAAAAGTGAATGTTTTGAAAGAATTTTTGTCTATTAAATAAGAAGTGTTTTTGAAGCACAATCATTTTTTTATATAACAAATAGAGTTAGGAAATATCCAAGAATATTTCACTAAAGAAGTTGAGGTTTAAGGTGAAAAGTTTAAGGATGATGTAAATAAAGGTTCATAGAATTAAATTGTTTCTATTCCCAAGAAATATCATGGTATAAATAATTCTACTAATAATGTGGGTTCAAAAGTGAGGATTTTTGAGAAATCATCTTACACTAAGAAAGAGTGTAATTATTTAAGAAAGTTCTCCATAAACAAATTCATCTATGATTTGTAATAAAAACAACAACAAACCTTAGAGCTATACTATTATCAGTTTGATGGATCAATATTTAGAGGTCACTATTGGGGATATTGAGTTTTTTGGTACATAACATAGTCATTTTGGAACAAAATTTATTTATCGAGAAAAGGGTATAAACCAAGGATGATCTATGATGAGTATAGAAGAAAAAAATTTCTTAATAAATTTTTGAGCTGGAAAAGAAAGTTGAGGAGGTGAAAAATGTTAATGCTTCAAGAAAACCATATGAGAAAGATAAGAAAGTTGAACAAGAAAATAATTTGAATGAATTTGAGTAGGTTACATAATCAAATAAAGAGAAGAAATAATGTATTTTTATTTGTTTATAACAATTTTTAGTGGTTAGAAATATTGAGGAAGCAAAAAAAATCTTAATAAAAGGGGAAGAAGAGGGTTTTTAAATATGAGAGAAAGTTTGATAAAAATGTTTAAACATATAGTGGTTTGAAAACTTATAAAAAGTGAAAGGGATATGAGGAATATGGGAATGATACTAAAAGTTGTATGATAATCTTGCTAGCCCAAGAAGAAATCATGAAGAAAATGCTATCAAATCAATGCATCAAAAATGTTAAGATATTAGAAGAAAAGGTGAAAACTTAATATGAAGATTATACAAATGAGAATAAGTCAATTAAGAAATAATTGAAATCTGGTCACAAGAAAGAAATAACATCCAATTAATAATCTAATAAGAATATAAAGAAGTTGAGACTGATTGAAGATTATCATTTTGAATGTTTATTCGAAGGAACACAAAAGGCGCTCCTTAATCCACAAATATTTTTTTACTAACTTATAGGGAATGGAAGGAGTATATGTAAGGAAGTAGGATGAGTGGTGTAGATTTTTTTTAGTAAACTTGAGAAATTAATCATGAAACATTGTTACCACTACAATGAGGAATGGAGTGTTTTCATTAATGGGGAGAAAATATGAAGTTGTGGTATGAGTATCATTTTTTTCATTAAAAGGTGATGGTGATAAGAAAGATGAGAATTTTGGGAAATTATGTTTATATACTTAAACTATTCTAATTAGTTTGTTGAGATGGGTGTTGGATTTATTTTAGAAAACCTTCTAAGTTTCACCATGATATAAAGATGTTGAAACAAGATTGAGGAAATAATTATATGAAATAAGTGTTATAAACAAAGTTAATCACCTTTATTATACACTTTTGTTTTCTATAATGGTTCTGCCCATATAGATTTATAGTTTTCTAGTTAAAGGTTATTTATTAGGAAATTCATGTGATGATATTCTTACCATGAGAAATCTTTTCTTGTTTTTGAAATAAAGGAAGATAAGTTTAGATGACCCCTTTGAATTTTATTTTTAATAAGGGGAAAAGAAAAGTATGGAGAGCAAGAAGATGTAAACATCATATGAGAAAAATAGTAGAGAAATATATTGATGATGAATATGTTTAATATTTTATGTGGGTATTGATTACAAACAAAAGGGGGAGATTGTTAGGCCCAATTTTGTCTTAGATTTATTTATTGTCAATATATCAATATTTCATTGAAGATAAATCTGATGAGAAATTTCCTTATGAAATTTACATAAGGAAGATTATTATGAAAGTTCCTTATAGAAGTCACGTAGGGAAGTACATAAGGAAGTTTTAAGAACTTTCATTGTCGAGGAATATAATAAATTTCATTTAGAAATTTAGATGATATTGTACCGTTCTAGTCAGTTTCTAAGACCATGAAGTTTTCAATGATATAATAAAATATTTTACACCTTTTTAGATCATGACGTGATCCAACCTGAGTCGACCCTGAACTGGTCACTCGAGTCATCATGAGACAACCCCCAAGAGGAATTACTTATCCTCTCAGGATAGATACTATTATAGGGGAATTAAAAGAGAATAAAGGGATTGATTTCACCAAATATAAGTATATAAAAAGCATAAATAAACAAATCTTCACAAATAAAAACAATTTCCAAACTGAACATAATTTATACAAAAACTGAAAATGAAACAAAACGAACAACAAAACCCAAACTGAACCTGATGATCAAAACATATCCATGTGTCCTAGAAGGTCACTCTTCGATACAAAAACCAACTATCACCCTTGTAGACTAAACCAAGTTGAAACCTACACAAAAATATAAAGATAAGAAATTACTATATTCCTGAGTATTAAAAATCAGTAGGTATGCTTGAATAATCTATTCCCAATGAATTTCCTTTAATAAAAGAAACATAAATTTCAAGTTTGAAATACGATACATAAAAATAGTATTTTCACACATTTTCACTTGAAAAAAAAATTGGTCCATTGAATTTTTCTCATTTAAATCGATATTATTTTATAAGAAGAATACATTCACAGTTTAGGGAAAAATGATGATATATTCATTTAAAAAAGGGGGAATGGTGGTGAAAAACGTTTTCAAAGCATTTTCCATGAACCATTGAAAACTAAGTCATCACGCTTATCAAAAAGGGATACCACACAAGAGGGAAAAATAAATGATCATTGAACAAGGGAAATAGAAAAATAAAATATACAAGTAACCAACCAAAAATGCATATCAATCATCCACCATAGATAATTAAGTGCCGAAGAACATGAGTTAACCTAGGAGCTCAAGGGAATAATATAGAACATAATTACATTTGAATCATCATGAAGGCATTCCTTACCTAATGACATCAACTCGCCCATGCTCATGATTGTACCCTACATTTTTTGACTGAGGGGCACTATCCTAAAGTGAAGAAAGGTCTACTATAAGGGCTACTAGTGTGAGAAAAATATTAAGGTAGTATAGAAACCATTAACTGAAAATACACCAGATATTCTGGGTTCCCATGTCAATAATAAAATGAGGGTGATCCAAAAATTCCAAAAAAGTATCCAATCACATACACATACATCATACACAAGAAATGCATACAATAAGTAACACCCCAAATTACCCTAAAGAATAATATCTTGACTTTCAAAAATTTAATCAAAATGGTGTCTCTCAACGTGGACCTCCCACAACATTCAATATAACCAAGGTAAGATAATTAACCATGGAGTGTTTCAAGAGGACTGGTTTCACAAAATTTCCAAACGGACCTCCAACACCCTTTTAGAAATAACCTGTTTCCAAAAGGAAACCAAAAAATTTAATTCACATCACTAATCCATTTTTAAATAACCAAACACAAACCAATTTTAAGTAAAAACCCATTTATAAATCGATTGGAGAAATCCAAACCACCATTTTAGATTCCACAAATACATTTAAAAATAAAAACCACTCTTATAAAACTACAATCCACTTGCAAAGGCCAACCGAGAAATTTTTCAAACACTTTGTGTGCATAGATCAACCAAGCAATATAATATACTTCAAAAAAATTATAAAAAATGCCTCATTTCTCATCTAAAAAATATTTTAAAAATCATACGTCACTAATTAATAAATAAGGAAGGTTAAAAAAGAACGAAACAAATGATTCTTAAATTTAAAGGGCTAGTGAAAAAGGAAGCCTACCTCAAACTAACAACGCTTCAACACCGCGCACCCAAAACAACCTCGCAAGGGTTACAAGAAGAAATAACATCCAAGAGAATCCCTTAGAATGAAAAACCCCAATTTAAACCCAAATAAGCATGAACCATAGACCCAAAATACTAAGGGACTAGAGGAACCACTAAGAAAGTAGAAGAATAATGAAGAGGAAGAATAGAGGAAAAGATTTCCTTGAGAAATCACCCCTAAAACTTGAATGAATCACTATATACAACCCTTGGGAGATGAGAGGAGGATTGTAGAAAAAAGAAGAATCTCCCCTGGGGCTGTAGGAACAAGGATAAGATTGAACGATGCATTTTTAGGTTAACATACAAAGATGGTTGAAGTGGAATTTCACACGTTTAAGGACCTGGGTACTTCACATGGTTTGGCCGCTTGGTTTACCAAACCATGCACCAACTGTGCACCCCTTTCTAGAAAACTTGGGAACTTACATGGTTTAGCCACCTGGTTTGGTAAATAGTGCACACACCATGCAACTTGGTTCTATCCAAAATTGTAGAACCATGTGGATGCCTTCCACATGGTTTGACTAACTGTGCTTAGGTCATGCTCCCTTAACCAGAGACACCCAAGGACCCACACGATTTCTTAGGTGGTCCAAATAGCTTGGACCAAATAATTTATATCTCGTGAAACTTGAACCGTACAAGTTAAAAATGAACTGAAAAGGATCTCAGCCTCAAGAGTCTGCATGATTACCCCCAAACTAGGCATCTAAATCATGCAACTAAGAAAACATCTTGAAACATAAAATTTAAATCTAGAACACTCGAAAAGTCAGAGAGAAATCATGAAAAAAATTATAAAACAATTTAAAAGATAAAAAATAGGTGTATGAAAACTCTCCCCAACATTATGATTTATGCCCCTAGAGAACCACAACATCTTCAGTTTATCGATCAAAGACAAAGTTTCACACACTCGCACGATCGAAATCCCAAAATTGAAAAGCACCTTGACCACCACCAAGATGAATCACATACTTCTACCCAAAAAAATCAAAAAACCAAAACCACATCCCAAATAACAATAGAAAAATAAAACCACAAACCCCACAACCATGCCATAAGAAATAATATCTAGTGTACTCCAAAATCTCGACATCCATTCAAACTAAAAATATTAGAAATAAAAAAAACTCCAAAAGAAACCAACTAGTGACAAACTAACACAATATATTAAAATAGTTTTCTAACATGGGAGACTATAATGGACTCACCACCATTAGAAACCAACTAGAAATGATTACCAAGGGAATCCTAACATGGTCTAACCTGAGAACTCCCCATATAGACAAACCACCCACCACAAGGGTACCCCAATGAAAGAAACACCAAACAAGAGGAAAAAAATCCATGATTCACCATCTCTACAGGACGAAACCATCTATAAATTATCACAAACCAAAACCATAACTGTTGAAAAGTGAATACCACATAGTGAAAACCAATTAGAGATTCACATTAAAAATGGAATAACCACTCAAATTATAAGAACATAAGACCACCAAGATTTTTTAAATAAGGAGAAACTTACAATGATAAGGAAAAATACAAGAATAACATTTAAACGTCCTAAACAACAATTATGGAATCAAGATTCGTGTAAAGGTCTACCACACCCCAACAATTCCAAACTTTGTGATGGGATTCACTACGAGACCTATTTCTAGAGCCACGATGTCTTGAATCATCTTCTACCCCATAATCTAGAGATAATAATCCCTGATCAAAAGCCCTTATTTTGGTGTCATGAGTGTCGAAACAACACACTAGATATAACCAAAAGAACATGATGCACACTGGGACACAATTCTCTCCAACAAATATCTTACACCGAAATAGGGAGAAACAAACACATCATATTCTTTCACTACAAACGAGGGGTAGTAGAAACAAGGAACACAATGGGACACACCTCAAATTAAGATATAAAAGTTTATAATTTCAAAATGAAAAACATTATTCTCTTAAAAAAAGTTCTTAGGAGATCCAGAATATCCACTTTTACAAAATAATAATTACATAGAAATGAAATTTAAACAGAGCCCAAAACAACACCATATTCCTGCAAACAGGATGAGGTGTTTTTTTGAATTAGTGGATCTTACACCAAGTTGATTCCTTGAAACACACCAACAGAACTGTTGCGAGTGACTTAGGAATTTATAGGTACAACAAGACTCTGGATCACTCAGACGTGAAAAGTTCTTATGATTCAGATTCCTATAATTATAACACACCATGATCCTATGCTTAGAAGAAGCTGTCGAAAGACTTAGAGGCCTTTTAATTCCCTGACCATCACAAAAAACTTCAGGCCACTTCCCCATTTACAACTAGAATTATCTTCACCTATTTCAGAGACTAGAGTATTGTTGAATACCACAATAACTCCTACTAAGACAACATTAACCTGAACATATTACCTCACCAAGTCAGAAAAGGAGATTTGATGAAACTCTGACAGCTTCAACTACAGATCAGGATGAATCCCGTTCTCAAAATATCAATCCTTCAGGGAATATTCCACTACCCACTCCAGAAGATAAAGAAATAGATACACAAAATAAACAAATAACTCTAATACTGATCCATTACCTTGCTTTAGACAACACATCTCTATCCTATTCTACACCATCACTACCTTAGAGAAATACTATCGGATGAATGAGACATTGAAGAACTCTTAGGGAAGATATTATGGGGGCTTGGTTCAAGAGACCAACTTCCAAAACTTCTAATTCAGATCTTTAAGCATGAAGGTAGTGAAATTAACATTTAATAACTCAAGAAACTCAATGAAATTTAAGTTTCTCTTGAATTGCTTCATACACTTTTCTGTATCGAGAGTATCTGCTCGACCATAAATGTTAGGTGGATTTAACTTCCAAAATTCAAGAAAGAATTCTATGGGTTGATAAACTAGAGGGAATGCTAATGGTGAATCACTTGTAACTGCACCTCAAATATCCATCAAATCATTGGTGTTAGCATACACTAAGAATAAATAATACCATGAACTCAATCAAAACCAATTCATCAAAAAGAATTATGAAACTCAAAACACCGCATAAAAAACATTCCCAAATCACAAGAAAACTCACCACACAATCATTTCTTATTAAAACATCATATCATTTCATCTTAATAACAAATTTGAAAAGAAAAAAATCATGAGAAATTTCACCCTCACCAATGGTGTTCCATAGATCCTCACATACACATATTCTCATTCCAATCAAGGTACCCATGCACTCATTACATCAACTATTCACACTTTCACACACATCCTCACATGTGAGCACTGACAATAATACAAAATTTCAATCACAACTTATTTTCAACTTTTGAAATAGAACATCCAACCTAAGTTTTCACATTCTCAATTTACTTCCCACTTCAGTATTCACATTTTTTTTTTCAAAAGATCAATAACCTCTAAATAAAAAACAATTTTCAAACCCTACAATTCAATAAATTTTATTCTCTTTTATAAATAAAGGTCCCAAAATAGTCACATAAGATGGAATAAGGGAAGTCTCGAGTGGTGTTCCCAATCATACCTAGCAGGAAACTAGTATCGGAGAATTAATAAAGAATCAAGGGAATGATTTCACCCAATATAAATAAATAAAACAACATAAATAAGAATATCATCTGGAATAAATAAAATTACCATACTGAATATCATTTATAAAAAAACTAAAAATTAAACAAACCAAAAAAACCCAAACTAAACCTCAAAACTAAAATATCTCCATGTTACCCCAAGGGTCACTCTCCAATACCAAAACCAACCATCACCCACAGTAATCAAAACCAATATAGAACCTACACCAAAAGATAAAAACAATAACTAACTATTGGTTTGAGTATTTAAACTCATTTTTTGTGCTTGGAAAATCTATTCCCAATGCATTTCCTTTAATAAAAGAAACATAATTTTCAGGTTTGAAACACAATACATAAAACTAGTATTTTCACACATTTTCACTTAAAGAAAACATGCTCCATTTCACTTTTCTCAGTTAAATACATGTTATTTTACAAGAAGAAGACATTGACATTTTAGAGTATACAGATGATGTTTTCATTTAGAAATGGGGTAATGGAGATGAAAAATGTTTTCAAAACATTTTTTCCAAAACCTTTGAAAACTAACTCATCAAACTTATCAAAAATGGATACCACACAAGAGAGAAATATAAATGATCACAAAAGAAGGGAAATGGAAAAATAGCCCACATAAGTAACCAACCAACAATGAATCTCAATCATTAACTATAAATAACTCTATTTTGAATAACACGGAAAAAACATGGAGATTAGGGGAATAGTCTAGGACATACATAATATGACTCATCCCGAAGGCATGCCTCACCAGATGACATCAACTTTCCCACATGACTGATCTCACCCAACCAGGTATGACAGGGGGGTACTATCCCAAAGTGATGTAAGGTACATGTTAAGGGCCCCTAGCTAGATTGAAATCCTAATATAGTACAGTAACTATTAATCAGAAATACACAAGCTACGCCAAGTTCCCAAGTTAAGACTAAAGTGGGGGAGAGATAACAATTCCAAACAAGCATCCAATCACATGAACATACATTATACACAAGAATTACACTCAATAAGTCACCCCATGAGTCACTATAAGGAACAATCTCTTAACTTTCAACCATTTAATCACAAGGGAGTCTCTCAGCATAGACTTCCCACAACAGTAAACATAACCTATGAAATAGAGTTATCCAAGGAAAATTTTTGAGACCACAAGTTTCACAAAAGTTCCAAATGGGTGTCAAACACCCTTCGATAAATTGCCTATTTCAAAAGGGAAAACAATACATTTTATTCATATTTTCAAATGATTTTCAATGAACTAAACACATAGAACTTTCAATTCCAAACCATTTATAAATCCATTTGAGAAATCCAAACCACCATTTTAGATTCAAAAAATACATTTAAAGAGACAACCCAAGATTTAAAAACCATAATCCACTTGAAAATGCCAACAAAGAAATTTATCATACACTGGGTGCGCATATGTTAATAATGAAATAAAATATACTTCAAAAAAATTATGAAACCCACCTCATTTCTCATCAATAAATTATTATAAAAATCAAACATCACTAATTAACATATAAAGAAGGTGTGAAAATAAAGAAACCAATGATTCTTAAATTTAAAGGGTAAGTGAAAAGGGAAACCTCCTTCAAACTCATGAAGCTTTAACAACAACCACTCAAAACAACATCTCATGGGTTCAAAGAAACAATAACCTCTAAGGTACACTCTAAGAAGATATATCCCACAATCTCAACCCAAAGAAAATGAACCCTAGATCCTAAAGACCATGGAAGAAGAGGAATTAAAAAGAAAGAAAAATAGCACTACTGAAAAATTGGCCTTTAATAGTGCTAAAAATCGATGATAATTTGAGTGCATTTAAAGTCCCCAAACTTTTATTAGTGCTAAAAAAGTACTATTAAACAAATATTTAACATCAACATTTTTAGCGCTATTAAAGGGCCCTTTTAAGAGTGATTTTTTCATCATTTTGTTAAAGGGGGACTTTAAGAGTGCTTTTTTAGCATTGATAAAGGAAACACTATTAATGGGGGGATACAATTAGGTTTTTTTGGACCCCATGATCCCAACCCCTTTATCAGTGCTTCCGCAATACCTTTAATAGTGCTACCCCTTCCTTTATCTATTCTTTTCACCCCACCACCCATTTTATTAGTACTTTGTGAATTTCTAGCCTCATTCGCGCCCACCTAGATTCACCTCTCCATCGAAGATGGAATGCCTTTTCCACTACACTATGTTGTTTTGTTGGATGTTTAATGATATATATATATATATTCACATATATTTTTTATTCATATATTTATATAATTTTTTAAATACATTTATAAAATATATGTGTGTGTGATATATATATATTTATATTTATTTAAACATATTATATGTTATATTCATTTACATATACTATAATATAATATAAATATATAGCTATTTATTAATACAAACATATGTGTATATATAAACATTATAAATATATTTTAATAATGTAAAAAATAGGTAGATACTATTTTAAATACATTTTTAGAATATGTATTGATTTACATATATTAGAATATACATTTTTAAATAAATATATTGATATTTGTATTTATATGAGTGATTTATTATAAGAAAATATCAGAAAACTTGCATATATTTAATTATAAATAAAATTACGTTTTTAGAAAATATAAAATTTAAAAACCATAATAGAAATATGAATGAAATCCTTGAGAATAAATTCATTCTCCACCCAAAACAGGTAATAATACCCCCTTAAATATGGATGAAAATCCATTGGATGTTAAAAACTTGTGGTACCCTAACTAAAAAATTATGTTTGGAGGACTTATAAGAATTTTTTGATCTTAAAAAATGTGATATATTTTTACTTGTGTTACTTAGGGAATAGATCTCATCATAAGCTTCGATTTGATATGTGGTAGAGCCCAAACAGACACTCGGATCAAAATTTATGGATGTTTGAAGTTCGAGTTACGTTTTAAACTTATTTTAGATCTTTTATTAATATTTTTTTGATTTTTATTATCTTCAAATTGGTATTAATTGACTATTAATAGGAAATAATAAGAAAATTATTAATTAAAAATATTTTTTTAATTATTTTATAATCCATTTTCACTAAATGGATTATATATTTAGTGTAAATGCCTATTTTCCTCATCTAAAACATATTTTTAGAAATATATATTAAAATGATATTAACATAAATATATTTATACATTAATATATTAATTTAATGAAATAATATTTTTAAAATATACCCTTATCAGTGTTACTAAAAAACCACTGATAAAGGGGGTATGTATTAGTAATTCTAAAAAAGCACTGATAAAACACCCCTATTAGTGCTTTTGTACAAGGGCTGATAAAAGACCCCATTTAGTAGTGATTTTTTAAAAGAACAGTTAAACGGTGGTCCTTTATGAGTGCTTGTAAAAAAATCACTGATAAAGGTCCCCCTTTAACTTTTATTTTTTTAGCACTGACAAAGGGTGTCTTTAATAGCATTTTTAGCTAGTGCTATTAAAGCCCTAGTGCTAGATAAACCTAGTTTTATAGTAGTGGAATAAGGAGGAGGAAGTTGAGATGAGAATATTTCCATGAGAAATCACCCCAAAACTTGAATGAATCACTAGATCCAACCCTTGGGAGAGGATAGGAGGGTTGGAGAGGAAAGGAGGATCTCCCCTAGGGCTGTACAAACCAGGAGATGAATGAATGGGGAATTTTAGGGATAAAATATGAAGAGGGAAGAAGAGAAATTTCAATATTTTAATGAACTGAGCATTATAAACAGTTTAAAACCCCCTGTTCCAACTGTGCACACCTTACTGGAAAATTTGAGCGCTCTCGTGGTTTAGACACATGGCTTGGTAAACCATGCACCAACCGTCTGAAATGGTTGTGTCCAAAATTGCAGAACCATGCACATGCCTTTTGCATTATTTGACTAACCGTTCTTAGGTTATGCTTTTTCAACTAGAGACAAACAAGGAAACACACATTTTCTCCGGTGACCCACACTATGTGGTCCAAACCAGGCATAACCCATGCAACTCAAACTATACAAGTTCAAAATGAACTAAAAAAGAGATCAGCCTCAAGTGGCCACTTGGTTAAACCCAAATCATGCATTTAAACTATGAAACTAACGAAAAATATCCCAAAACTCAAAATTTAAATCCATAACATCTAAAACCTAAGAGAGAAACCAAGTACAAAAAGATAAACGAAGATAAAATTGAAAAATAGAAATCAGGGTGTGACACATTGTGTTAATAGTGAAAAGTGTATTTTTACAGAGTGAGAAAAAACCATAGACAGAGAGACTACCAAACATTGAGTTCCGAACATTGAAAAATGAATGCAAGCTACTAGATGGAGGCCCCTAGATGCAGATCATGAGACAAATATTTCAGAAAAAATTATCAGAAGTATATCATTAGACACAAGTGAAGGGATAAATATACACAATATTATTAGGAAAAGAAATATGTAGTTAAAATCTACTAAAAAGATAGAAAATGGAAAGAAGTATTGTACAAGGATATGATACAAAATGATCAGACCATGAAATCAGAGATGTTCTAATGAGATGAAGTAATTTTATGAAGCTACATTAGATATAGAAAGGGAGAGTACAAATCTCATTATTCATTGGATAGATTGTCAAAGTAATTAGATGAAGGAAACTAGAACTAGAACACTAGATGTATATCTAAATGAAGTTATAACGGAAGTATTTCGTCAAATAGACACATGAATGATCCATCAAATGAAATATCATGGAGCACATCAAATAGAGAAATGTAAAGATTCTCTAAGTAGATATTGGTGTAATAAGTATGAGATAAATTTACGTCGGATCAGATGAACTTTCATCAGATAGATATTATATATAAATGGAACCAAATAGAGAGTAGTATGAAGTTTCATCAGACAAAGATATGATAAGCTTAATAGAAATAGGTTTTATAATAAAAGAAAACTTGACCAAGGTCCAACAGATGATGAAATATTGAGAGATTCATTGGATGTATAATTATTGATGTTATACCAATGGATAGAGTAGTTCTGTTGAAGAAAATAGACATACATAAATCCGACAGTGAAATTATAAAGATCATTACATAAACTATGTAATGTATTTAAATATTTCAATTCTGAAGTTAATCTTCAATGTTTGTTGTCATGTAGAGGTTAGGGAAGGTTTGTGAGGTTCCTTAATAATGATTTTTAGGAAATTAGTAAAAGGTTGCAGATTCCATAGAATTTAAAGATGATTCATGAATATTCTAGAAGTGTTGAGAATAATTTATGTAATTAAAAATGAGTGGAAGATCTAAAATTTGAGTTTTATAAGAGTGGAAAAATTTATTTGAGTTCCCACCTATTTTACTTAATGAACACCTATATATAGGGATACTATAGTGTGGTAAAGTGTGTTATACAAAAACTGTTCACATGTGAAATGGGGGTAACATTAAAGTTTTTTTGAAAGGCTGGGTTTCCATCTTAATTTACTTTTAGGTTGAAGAAGAGGTGGCAGACCATGTTCCATCGAACAATGAAGATACACCATGAGTTTCCAACTGAGTTTCATTTGAGTTAATGAAGAGTGAAATAAATGAAGGATCTTTGTTTATAGTTCCATTAGATAGAGACCCAACTGATGGAGAACGATTGAACATAGGTATATCAGGTGGAGTCAAAAAAAATATTTTTTAAAATTACCCCATCAAACCAAAGTGAAATGAGAATTATAAGATTAATTCATTAGACATAGAAAAACTAGATGATTTCAAATGGATGAAAATTTAGTAAGGATTTTTTTCATAGAAGTTTTGAAAATTTTAGAATGAGTATATCCAAGTCTCACAAATATTGGGAGAAAGTTTCAAGGACAACTAACACTTAAGAGAGTTATTGAAGTACATGAAGTTTTTACAAAAGAAATTGAGATCCAAATTTATTGTGGAGGAATATAAAATAATTCTATAATATATTAGAAAAGAATAAGGAAATAACATACAGTTTTACGGTATAACCAGTTCAAAAAAATACCTGCTGGTTGGTGGGTATGACCAGTAGTGAATTTAGTGGATACAATTTGGATATTTGGGTAGTATAACCAAATGTGGTATATGGGATGATAGTTGGAGGGTAAAACTAAGGATGGATAGAGGACACATACTGGGGGCATAATTAGTTCTTATATATAAGTTTGTAATCCTAAAAGAAGTTTGTAAAATGATACACGTTAGGGGGAATAATCAACATGGCAAGGAGTATGTGTTTGATATTAACCATATAAATATAGTGTGATGATATATATTTATATTTGTTGTATACAAAAGGAAATTTTAATATTTATATTTGATTGGATCAAAACTCTAACAACTTTTCAGAGGTTAAGAAGGTTTCCTTACGAAGTAGAGAAACTTTCCTATAAAAAATATCTTCCCTAATTCACCCCTCTCAAAAAGCCTAAAAATGATCCAAGGGAACTATAAATATATAGTAATATTTAATATTAGGAAATACCACCTAATACCAATGATAAATAATCCTATAGGTTAATACACTGATTGTTGTTGTTGATCTCGATTAAGTTATTTTTTAATTTGATTAATGAAATAAATATTATTCTGAAGACTAAAGAATAATTTTATTCATTTTTTATCAATTGAAAATATTTTCTAAATGTTTAATAAATATTTATTCAATCATTTGTAGATAAGATATCTATTTATGAATAAAATATTCATTCAAGTATTTGAAAAATTTTGTGTATTTAAAGCATTCAAAGATCCTATCTTGTTATAAATATTAATTTACAACCCAGTAAAATAATATTTATTGTTTTGATAGTTAACTCAAACCCAAAAATACAAATATTATTAATATTATTATGGAATGGGGTTAGGAACGTTCTATTATATTATTTAAGGTTCAGTGAACAATTAAATAATATTTTTTAACCTAATCACTAACAATATAAATAAATTTTTTTTCCAATTTTTTAGAATTAATCGAGAATTGAGAATCATTGTGAACAACAGACTTATCTCTCGAATTCCTCCTCTTTTCCCCTCAATAACAAGAACTCCATCATGACTGAAGGATCTTTAAATCATCAATATGAACAACACAAGATGATTGATCCTCCATGCAAGCACCGAACAATCAATCAGTGTAATTTGGTGATTAATGAACCACATATGGATCTCCACTAGAGGGACTCTACATTTTTATCCTCCCTACATAACAAATGTAATATGAAAAGGGTTTTTTGGTAGATCAACAACGTCATAAAATAAATATCATATGATGAGGCAATTATTTCTATAAATATATTCTAAACTTACTAAAATCATAATGTGAAAAAGTTCATCTCCGGGTTCCATGGTTCTACATGTCAATATTAAATGAAAAGAATTAATTTTTCATAATATTTACATCATTAACAATTAGTAAATGATTCAACAAATCATAAAAACCCATTATTTCTATATTCCCACTAAGGCACTTTTATTGTACTTGAAAACTTTATTTTTTTCATTATAGGATACCAATCAATCCATCCAGTCATGATCCCTTATACATGTGTCACACATTCTCATGAGGATGAAATTTCCTTTCACATTCCATAATAATATATCACATAATTTTTTTTCAATAATGATTTTATCCTTTTATTTATATATAAGTTTCTTTATTTCTCCAGTTCACAACTTCAATTCATCTAGCTTTCTATTTAAATTTATGGGAAATTTTGACATAGAGAGGGAGAGATAAGTGAGTGAGGGGAGCTATTTCTAGAGGTTACTTCTATAAAATTTCCTATTATTGGTGTATCATTATTGTGGAGATTTTATGGAGGTTCATACCTAGTGATCTTTATAATAGGAGGATCTTAGAGAATACCGAACCATCAGCTCTACAGTACCACTATGTTCAAGCTATAACTGTGTTATTTGTAACAAAATTGGGATCTATAAACGAGATTATTTTTGTTTAGTTCTTCCTTTATAAATATAATTTATAAATTTCCTCTTGATGTATTGATTGAGTCCTTAATTCAAGGTGGTGGATTTCAACTCCTCATTGAACATTTAATTGATGAGACCTTTTTTAATAAGGAATGTGTTACATTGTAACCTATATTTATGAACAAATAAACCTTCAATCCAAATGTTATCATCATAACCTCAAATGAATAATTTGTTTTTAAATTCCAAAACACTATAGATTTAGTGTATCTGTAACTATGAAGCCTCACACACCAGCCATGTATTGAGCCACCCATTCCAAATACAAGATATTTGACAAACAAACAGATAGGGAAAAAATCACTCGACAACCTAATCAAAACAAGAAATTTATGGAATAATGTGGTTTGAACATAGTCCTACAAGATGAGAGGAATTCTGTAAATTTATTTTTAGAAGGGAATTATAAGAGAAAACTCTTGAGTTGCAATGGCCCTAACATATAAAACCCTACTTAGAAACAAAATATGACTTTATCAATTTTAAAATAATCAATTTTATAAGTTCTTATATTGTGATGTACTCTAATGGTGAACAAATGTTCCCTATAGACTTCATATTCATCGAAAAAGTGACCTTGGACCACCTATTTAAAAGTTCACGCCCACAGTATCTTGCCATTTTTATTGGCTTCACCACTGTATGCTCATTGTGTAGTTTCAATTATGGACACCTCCAAATTCCCTAATGTAAGGTTCATCTATGTTAAAAACAGTTATAGAAAAGTGGTTATAACTAATGTAACATCCCATTACCGAATATAAATTTATTTCTTAAACCTTATTGTGGTTTTCCTTTTGGTTGTTTGGGTAAGGGTTGAGTTTTGGATTGGGAGGATACCTATAATGGTAAAGTGTGACATTTGTTGGATTCTTAAACATTAAACATGGAATTTTTTTAAACTCCTAGGATATTACATGGTGTGTAACTGGGTTACATGTTGTGTAACTGCTTATGGGTAAAAGATGTGAAGCATGGTTCACAGTGTGATGGGTACACGCCGTGAATTCCATTTACACGACATGATGTATTTTTAGGTATACATTTAATGCGTAATAATGGGGGTTTTGTTGGTTGAGAATATCATATGTTACAAAACATGAATATGGTTTAAACATTGTTTAATACCCTATTTTTAAAGTTTCATTATAGATTCGATGCATCTTCACCGTTACGAAAATTAAATATTTCACAACGTGTAACTGTGTTAAATGCCATGTAATACCCCCAAAAACAGCCAATATAAGTAATAGTGTTCTTGGACTTTCTCTTATTTTCTTCTCTATTTTTCTCTCCCTCAACCCAAACCCTTCTCTATATGATTTAGGGTCCTTCCAACCCCACAATAGCCATTCCTTTTCCATTCGATCGTCATTTCATTGGCTCTTGATATCTGGGTAAGTGTTCTCTTTTGTTATTTGTGTTCCTCTCTTTCTACTCGCTCGAGTTTTCAATGTATCACTTTGTAATTGATGTATCTATTCCCTTTTGTGTTAGTTCATGCATCTAGGTTGAGTTTCAAGGTCTTTTACAGCTTCATTCCTATTGACGGGTGTCATTGTGAGTTTTGGGTTTTGGGAAGAGGTAGGTGGTTCTGTCTCAAATTTCCAAATTTCTTATTCTAAAATTTCTTGGTTTATTTCAATTTTTTTTAAATTAAATTTCTCTAAATTTATTTTAATTAAATTGATAAAAACCCGAATCTAGTGAATCCTGAAATTTAAAATGGTTTTGGAACAGAAATTTAGAAAACCCCAATTTCATTGAATTGGGGTATGTTTATGGAAATTGTGTGATTTTAAATTATTGAATTTAAATTATGGATTTGATGGAAATTCCTACAATTAAAATTTTGAATTCAATTGTGAAAATAAGTTCTGAAAAATATTGAATTGATTTTGTATGGATTTTAAACTTATGAAAATTATTTATAAATTATTTAATAGAAACGAAGTTTTTTTATCTTTTGGAAAGGGAATTTTATTATTTAAACCCATTTTGGTTCTAAATGGAAAGAAATTGATATTTTTGAAATGGAAGAATGGGATTTAATTGTGTTTTAATAAGTGCTAAATAAATTTCCCATCATGTATGAGTGTATGAAATCCTTAGGTAGTTGGTGATTTATGTGGATGCACTCTACACTATTAGAACATTCTAAAACATACCTATGGTGGGTCACATCCCCAATGGGAGGGTGATGAGTCACATCTCTCCCATGTTAGGGGGATGTGAGTATACTCTTTTTTTCTGAGATCACTTAAAGAGTGAAGAATCCTATAACTGGTTAATACTATCATACCTACTTGTAAGATGGCCATATTGCTCATTTTTATATTTATATATGAGATATAAATGTGTTCCAATGATATAAAACTTCTTTACACGCCTCTTATAGATTTACATAAAATTTTTATGTAACTATTTTATTTAAGCCATTATTTTAGAAATATTCCATATCTTGTAAAGTAGAACATGTGCTTTAAATTTTTTTTCCATCATTTTGAAACTATATAGCATGCTTTGTTTAAAGATGTACTTGAATGGAGAAACCCTTTTATTTTGAAAATTGAAACCTTTTTTGTATAATATATATTTTGAATCATTTATAGAATATTTGGTATTATCCTACTAGGATTAGGCTCACACCCAACTTTTTCTTTTGGGTGTGTGTAGACTTTCTTCTTCTAGGTTCAATAAAAGAGAATGGATCTCTTGGAGGTGGATCAATCTATTGAGATTTGGACTTGATGAGATGTGTACTCAGGGACATTGGGGATATTTTTCCATTTTAATACTGGGGTTGTAGTAATTTGGTATTTTGATGACTTTTTGTATTCTAGTAATTTACTCCTAGTAGAGATTCCAATTATTATGCATACTATCTTATCTCTTTTACTTCTGATATGTTTTGTGGAAAATTTATTCCCACATGCATGTTTTATGATTCCTGGTGTTAGTTTCCAACCTAGGGGGATTGGGAGCACCCTTTCAACCATGTTTGGGCCACCTTTATTATCAGGTTTCCAGGGTACCTAGGCTGGATCGTGACAAAGTGTTATCAAAGGGATGTTTTTGATCTTTTTTATTAAAGACAGTATGCATTTTTGAAATCTTGTCAAGACTTATAAGCTTGTTATGATTAAGTTCCTACTTAGCTCTCACTGCAATAAACCTTAAGTCTCCAGGGGTGTTTAGGGAAAGACATATTATGGATTAATTCTATTCCATTCCCTATTCTATTTTGGATAGACTGTAATCCAAATCTGATTATTCCATATAATATTAATAATATTCCATGTTGCTTTGTTTGAGTGTTAATATAATCTCTTCCTTTTATCTATTGATGTTGTGTAACATCATACCTCTTAGAAGATTTGAAAATCAGATCTAGGAGGAAGCTGTTGTTGATCCATAGTGAGTGAATCCTCCAATGGACCCAAATATAGTTGAGGTGATTTTGTACATTGTCCATGCTATGGGATATGTACCACCTTCTATTCCCATTCAGGATCCAGTCGTGGATCCTTAGGGGGACGTTCTTCGAAATTGTTCTCAAGATTCCCTTTTCTAGAAGCCACTATTTTCCAAAGGCTCCACTGATCGTAAACATGTTAAGGAATGGTTGGGAAAGATTGAATGTTTGTTTGAGATTTTTGGTAACACCAGATGTGATCAAGGTAAAGTGTTCCACCTTCATACTAGAAGGATCAAGAAGGAGATGTTGGGACATGATGACAACCACATAGAAGCATCAGGTCCTAGAGTGGAATGACTTCATGGTTCTTTTCACCGACTAGTTATATCTACAGTTAATGGTGTTGGACAAGGCTATAGAGTTTTTCAAGCTTGAGAAAGCTAAAAAAATCATGGACGAGTATTCAAATCGCTTTGCTGATCTGGTGTAGTTTTCTCCTAATACTGTTTCTAATGATAGGATAAGGCTCGATGGTTTGAGGTGGAGAGTCGATCAGATATTTGTTTATAGGTTTTCTTTCTAAAGCTTCCCAATTATTTTTAAGTGCTGGATAGGGTGATGATGGTTGATGTGAACATGGATGGGAAGTCAAGGTTAACGAGAGTTCCTTTTTCTCCTAGTGGTAGCATGAGTTACTTTAAATGAAAATGAAAGCGTGATTATTCTCATGGTAGTTCTCGATGACAGATTCATTCCAAACATCCTACATCACCAATAATACTTTTTTGACTTTCTATCAGGGTGGCAACCCGGAACATTCAATGAGGGTTTTCACTGAGGTGCCCAAGCACTATAGATCCTTCAATCATTCTGGGAACTTAAAATGATTATTTCATCACTTCTCTACTCCATGTAGTGGAATAGGATCATTATCTCCTCCTAAAACTATGGGGCAATTAGATGATTCATGTAAAAAAGGGTTCTAGCCATAGGCATCTAGAACAAAGATTCTTCACATAGTGGAAGAGTCCCCATAGGAAAACGCATGGGCCCAAAAACCATGAGAGGTACCATTACTATAGAATCGTCATTAGTTACTTCTCTATTTAGTATTGGTTCATCTCATTCCTTTATTTCAACCCACGTTGTTAATCTGCTAAATCTTCTTATGTATATTTTATCTTGTCCAATAGATATTACTAAATCCCATGTATGAAGAGAGTGTAGGGTGTTTTCAGTCTTTTTAGTGTCTTCTCTCTTTCAGATTTCGATCTTTCTTGGAGTTTTTTGGTTCTTGATATTAAATATGTTGACATCATATTTGGGATGGATTGGTTCATTTCCGATAAATCCTAAATTGATTGTTATCTTCAATTGGTCTACCTTACAACACCCAGTGGTGTGCCTCTTTTATTTCAAGGATAATGGGAACTAAGTTTGATCAGAGCTAGGCCCTCTTATCAAGATTAGGGGAAAGTGCTATCAATGTTTTCTTTTGATCTAAAGTAGGGTTCGGGGAGTGGGGACCTTCTTCTAGTCATCATTGAGTTTCCCGACGTGTTTCATTTGTATTTTTCTGGTCTTCTACTCATAAGTGAAGTTTATTTCTCCATTTAATTAATTCATGATACTCAACAAATTTCAATTCCATTATACTTCATGGTAGCATTTGAACTGAAAGAGATAAAGTCCCAATTAGATGATATTTTCAAAAAATGATTTATATACCAGAGTGTGTCACCTTGGGTGGTGATAGTTCTCTTTACTAAGAAGGATGATGGATCTCTTTGCCTATGTGTTATTTATCAGAAACTCAATCATGTCACGATAAAGAAAAAATATTCATTTCTAGGGATTGATGATTTTTTTGATCATCTAAATGGTGAAAAGTGGTTTTTAAAGATCAATATTTGGTATTATTGCCATCAGTTGAGGATAAAACAATTTTGCGTTCAAAAAATTTTCTTTCGGAGTAGGTACAGCCATTATAAGTACTTTGTTATGCCCTTTGGTCTAACAGATTATCATATAGTTTTCATTGATATGATGGATAAGATCTTCCAGGAGTATCTGGATACTTTTGTTGTAGTATTTGTGGACGATATCCTTGTTTATTGTAAATCTAAGCAGGAAAATGTGCATTATCTGAGAATAGTTTTGAGTCTATTGAGAATTCACTGACTATATTCCAAGCTCTAGAAATGTTATTTATGGATTATGGAAGAGAATTTATTTGGACATGTGGTGTATGAACTGGTCATATCAGTTAATCTCGAGAGGGTGAATGTTTTTCTGACTTGGGAGGAACCATAAAATGTTTTCAAGGTCTGATGAGTCTTGGGCTCACCTAGATATTACTATAGGTTCATGAAGAACTTCTCAATGTTTGCTTCTCTGATGAATGATCTAACTTAGAAGGGGGTGAATTTTTTGTGGGATGATAAATGTCAGAATTATTTTGTTGAGATAAAACGTCTTTTTACTACTACACTAATGTTGACTCTTCCAGAGGTCGGGTAGGGCTATGTGGTAGTTTGTGATGCATCAAGTTCAAGTTTGGGTTGTGATATCATGCAGGCCAACCATGTAGTTTCTTGAGAATCTCATCAGCTTATGCCACATGAGAATAATTACCCTACCCATCACCTTGAACTTGCAACTGTAATGCACACGATTAAGATTTGGTGACATTACCTTTCTGGAAAAAGGTTTACCATGTTTTCAGACCACAAAATCATGAGTTATATATTCTCTTAAAAACATTTGAATCTTTATCAAAGGTGGTTGGTGGTGTACCTATATTTGTTCGACATTGACAATTCCTACACCCCGGGGGAAGGAAATGCCATTGCTGATACATTAAATTTGAAAATTCCAACTCGGGTAGTGAAAGAATCTTCAGAAAAGTGGAATTTGATGGATCTCTTTGAATAATTACATATTAGAGTTTAGAAGAAAGGGGATAAAGTTTTTTTATCCAAAATTCAATTATCATATTATATTCACAAGATTATTCTTCAAGATCAACATATTGATAATGAATTCGGTAGCTTTAGGGACTCTCTTAATGGTTGGTAGAAGGTTTACCAGTGGCCATTCTCTAAGTAGGGTGTTCTATGCTATCAAAATTGATTTGTTTTTCCTTTAGCACCTAGGAAATCTGTGATGGGGTATTTTCATAATTTCCAGTGGGCAGTGCACCCATAAACCAAAGAAATTTTCTATGCTATACAGTGGTAGTTTTGGTGGCTAGGGAGGAGGTGAGACATTACTGAGTTTGGCAATCATTATATTATGTGCCAACAGGTTAAGGCTGGGCACCAAAAACCTTCTTTTTTTCTTCAACCACTTCAAGTAACTACTTGGAAGTGGGATAAGATATCAATGTACTTTGTGGTAGGGTTTCCATGTACCCAGAGAAAGAATAATGTGATATGGGTTGTGATCGACATGCTGACCAAGTCGGCTCTCTTTATACCCATTCGTGATGCAACCATAGTTGTGGAGTTAAGAATTCTATATGTGAAAGAGGTTGTTCGTTTTCATAGAGTTCCATCAGCTATAGTGTTTGATAAAGATCCTAGTTTTACTTCTCACTTTTGGAGATACCATTAGGAGGAACTGGGATCTCAGGTTCATTTAAGTATGCCCTACCATCTATAATCGAATGTCTATATAAAGATAGTTATACAAATTATTGATGATATGATTTGTTTCTGTATCCTCAACTTTAGAAGGGCTTGGGATGATCACATGGGACTGTTTGAGTTATTTTATAATAATAGTTTCTAGTCCATGATTAGAATGGAACCATTTGAGGCCTGGTATGGCCAGCCTTGTAAATCGATGTTGTGCTAGTCAGAGGTAGTGAAAGTTCCTTTGTTGGGACAATATTGGTGCAGGATATGACAACTAAGGTTCAGCTGAGTCATTAGTGGATGTTTATAGAATAGAGCTGATATAATTCTTATTATGATCGATGCCGTAGAACTTTGTATTTTTCAGTTGGTGATCATATGTTCTTCATTGTTTCACCCCGGTTAGTTCATCGACGACTTGGGAGCCAAGGGAAGCATGCTTCTCATTTTGTAGGACCTTTTAAATTTGTTGAGCTAGTAAGGAATGTTTCTTACCATTTAGCTTCTACCACAGCGGACATTGATACATAATGATTTCCATGTATCGCAACTGAGAAAGTATATCTCTGATCCATCTCACATTTTGAGCTAGAGTAATCTTGATATTGAACCTGATTTATCTTTGACTGAGTATCAAGTTAGGATAGTTGATTTGGATACCAAGGTGCTTCATGGAGGGATGATACCTTTGGTTCATGTTCTATGGAAGCATGGTTATGATAATCATGAGATGTGGGAATTTAAGACACTAATGGGAGATTAGTGGCCTCATCTCTTTGCCATGGAAGCTTCTTCATAGGATTTATAGGGATAAGAAGTTTCTATGATGGGGAGGTTGTAACATCCCGTTACTGAACTAATAGGTATGTATTAAACCATGTCGTAGTTTTCGTTTTCGTTGTTTGGGTAAGGGTTGAGTTTGGATTGGGAGGATACCTATAATGGGAATATTCGAAACATTTTGGATTTTTCAACCATAAATAGGGTGTTTTTGTAAACTTCCAGGATATTACATGCCATGTAACTACTGCCAGGTACAAGTTGTGAAGCATGGTTCACTGTGTGATGGGTACATGTCCTGAATGACCTTTACATGATGTAAAGTATTTTCAGGTCTCCTTTAATGAATAACGATGGGGGTTTCATCGGTTATGAATCTCAGGCTTTACATGACATGAACAGGGGTTACACATTGTGTAATACCCCGTTTTAAAGGGGTGTTACAAATTCAACATGTCTTCATCGTTACAAAAAATTTAATCTTTAACGGTGTGTAACTAGGCTACACATTGTGTAATGCCATGACAATAGACTATAAATGTTGTAGTTCACTGGGAATTTTTCTTATCATCTTCTATGGTTTCCTCTTCCTCAACCTAAAGTCTTCCCTAGACGATTTAGGAGCCTTCCTACCCTACAAGATCCATTCCTTTGGCATTCAATCATCATTGTTTTGGATCTTGATATTTGGGTAAGTGTTCTTCATCATTATTTGTGTTTATCACTTTCTCCTCTCTTGGGTTTTTAATGGATCATATTGGAATCGATGGATATATGCCTTGTGGTGTTGTATCTTTCTTTTAGAATGATTTTCAAGGTCTTCTTCACCTTTGTTCTCGTTGAGGGGTGCCATTGTGAGTTTTGAGTTTCAGGAATAGGTTTGTGGTTCCGCCCTAAATTTCAAAATTGATTATTCCTAAATTTCTTGATTTATTTCAATTTTTGATTTAAATTCAATTGATCAAACTTGATTTCAATTAATTTGATGAAAAACTGATTCTAGTGAATTAGGAGAATTGAAATGGTTTTGACACAAAAATTGGAAAAACCCCCAATTACATTCAATTGGGGAGTGTTTTTGGAAATTGGAAGATTTTAAATTTTTGAATTTAAATTGTGGATTTTATGTAAATATTTTCTATTAAATTATTAATTTAATTATAGAAATAAATTTTGAAAAAGATGGAATAGCTTTTTTATGGATTTAAAACTTGTGAAAATTACTTAAAAATGGGGTTATAGAAGCCCAATTGTTTTTTCTTCTGGAAATGGAATTTTTTTTATTAAAATACATTTTTTTAAAACGGAAAGAAATTAGAATTTTTGGAATAGAAGAATGGGATTTAGTTTTATTTTAGGTATTCCTAAAATAAATTTCCCACCATGCAAGAGAACATGAAAACCTTAGGTAGTTGGTGAGTTATTTGAATACACTCAACACTATTAAAATGTTCTAAAACATACCTCCAGTGGGTCATATCCCCAATGGGAGGGTGATGAGTCACCTCTGGATAGTGTCAGGGGGATTTGAGTATACTCACTTTACTATGATCACTTAGAGAGTGAGGAATCCTATAACTAATTAATGCTATCATACCTACTTAGAAGGTGACCATATTGCTCGATTGTTTATTTATATATGAGATATAAATGTATGTGAATGTTGTAAAACTACTTTACATGAATTTTCCTGATTCAGATAAACTGTTTATGTAAATGTTTTATTTAAGCTATTGTTTTAGAAATATTTCATCTCTTTTAAAGTAAATCATGTGCTTTAAAAGTATTTTCCATATTTTTGAAACTATATAGAATTTTTTGTTTCAACATTATCTTAAATTGAAAAACCTCTATATTTTAAAAATTGAAAGCTTTTTTTACATAATCTATATTTGGAATCTTTTAAGGAATTTTTTTTGGTATCCTTCTAGTCTTAGGCTCACACCCTACTTTTTTATTCAGGTGTTTGTAGACATTTTTCTTCCAGGTTCGAGCGAAGGGAATGAATCTCTTGGAGGTGGATCTAGCTATTGAGCTATAGAATCGATGAGTTGTGTGTTTAGGGACCTTGGGAATTTTTTTTCAAATTTAGTACTTTGGTTATAGTACTTTGGTATTTTTATACCTTATTGTATTCTGTTACTTTAATCTAGTGGATCTACCTTTTTGTTATGCATACTATCTCATCTCTTTTACTTCCGATATGTTTTGTTGAAAATTCATTCCCACTTACATGTTTTATGATGTATGGTTCTAGTCACCCTCCCATGGGGATCAGGAACACCCTTCGAGCCATGTCGGGGTCAGATTGGTTATTGGATTATCTGGGTACCCATGCTGGTTAGTGAAAACTAATGGATAGAGAGATTCTGAAAGTCTAATTTTCAATTTCAAAAGGATTTGGTGGTGGAGAAGTGATCAAAGTCTATATCACAACCCATGTTATTATGGGTCAATGATGTTTGAAATAATTTCTGTTTTTTGGAATAGGATTGGGGAATGAGATTTTGGGAAATGTTTTAAATTGTTTTTAAAATGTCTTAAGAGTGTTCGTATTATGGAAGAATTATTAAAGTGAGTTTTGAGGTGTTGATGGGTGAATTCTATAGTCTACCGACGGTTGTGATGTGACCCATATGGATCACACCCATGAAGGAGTTAACCAAGGGTTTTGACAATATGCCTTGGCTTAGTCGTATCATTACCTAGGTTGGTTGAGATACAATGAGAACTAGTCATGGTTTGAACCATCTAACAAATTAGCAGTCATGTCATGACCCAATTACAAGCCTATTTTTTTATAGTACGATTTTATTCAATTAAATAGGGGTCCTATTGGGAACCCCACTTTAGGCTCCTTCGGTCTCCGTCATTTGAACAATATGGGATATCCCTCTATGGATATTCACTTATCCCCTTCACCCCCTTTGATCTAGGTCATTCTATATGGATTCATCACATAGATTCCAGGTAAGAGTTCCCCTATTCTCTCCATTTTTCTTCTTCTTTGTTTTCTTTCAAATTTGTGTTCATTAAATTACGTTGTTAGGAAGCTGATTCCACCGAGGAATGGTGAAATCATTTTTTATGATGGGGATTTGGTGTGTGGATTTAAGAGGAGGTCCCAAAAGGGGATGTTCTTGTCACCATTCATAAATTTCCCTATGTTATGTCCCCCTATGGTTTTATTTATAGTTTATAGTGTTTTTGATCATTATAATGAATCCACTCACTAGAGTGGAAATTCCAACATATGATGACCTTCCTTAAGTCACTAATCTAGAGTTATGATTAAATTTTTTACCACCATACCCAAAAAACAAATATTCCTAGGGCTTTAGATTATCCCACTTTCTAGTATCATAATTGATGTAGAAAAAAAAACTAAAAAATTTAGGAGAAAGATATCCACCATCCTTATAAACCCATGTTATTTCAAATTTTCCCACCCCAATAAAATTAAAGGAGTCCAACTCCCACGCTAAGCCACATATTTAACCTCTATAGCCCAAAAATCCTCTAGGAAACCAAAATATATCTTCATACAGTTTGATTACTCATTCAAAGACTAAACTGTCAACTATGTGATGCTAATATACCTTTGTGTTCCTAATTCGGTCTTCTCAACCCATATTCCTTTCCAAAAAAAAACGTAAAAAACTCTCTTTTATATAACTCTCCACCTCCAACATACCTCAAGAATTCCAATTGAAAACTGGAATTTTTTTCTACCATGGATCTCCATCAAATTAAGATTTCAGAAACATTAAACTTGTGTTTTAAGAAAAAGAACCACACCACACCTGAAACATCATAAATAATGGTACAAAAGTATAATGATCCTCCCAACGTAAAACCCCAAGATTTTTTAAATAGATTTAATTTAGAATGCATGAAACACTTAGTCCCTACAAAATAACACATTTTATAATCTAGTCATTAAGCACATCTTTGCCTCTACTATGTTTTGAATTTCAAGAAATGATCATCTAGAGTTGTGATCATTAAGTAATTTGGAGTCTGATAATACCAACATGATTTTTTGTTGAATAGTAACATACACTTATGAATAGTATATGACCCATATGAATAGTAAAAAAATATTATTTTATTTTCTTAAGGTAATAAGATGATGAGATCTAAATTAAATTTTCAATGTGATATAAAACTAATTATACATTTAACATTGTTATTTTTCAAATTAACTATGATTTTATTTGAAAATTAAATTAATAATATTTAGGAAATAATTTTTGAAAAAATAGAGTTCATTTTTGAATTCCACAAGTTGAAAAATAGTTAGGGTGATTTTTTGGTATTTTTTTTGATATTCATGAATTTTTTATGAATAGTGAAATACAGAAAAATACCGTATATACACATTATAAGTATAATACTCTATTTATGACATCATAAGTGATGTAAGACAATGTTTTTCAAACTCAGATGCCATTATTACTATTTGAAGTCACATGAATTGATATTATTCATAGTCTTGAGCAAAAATATTATAATAATGATTAAAATAATGAGAAATACCTCCTCTCCTCCACTATAAATACCACCCTCATTCCCCTCTTCCTCCAACACCTCTCAAGCCTTGATCCTTACCTAAGTTCTACCCAATAATTTTCCCAAGACTCTTCCCCACGTCCTAGAGCTTCTTATCTCATAAATAGGCCGAAACTAAAGGCCTTAATATGGATCTTAATGAGAAGAGACCAAGAGGTAAACATCCTCTTTTTTTTCTTTATTTTACTTCATTTTATGTTATTATTTTTAATTTCCTTTAGATTATGTTTGGATATGTCATTACATATCCCCATAACTTCCCATATTATTTAAGAGTGATCAGATACCCCCTTTATCTCATCAAACTATTTTATGAAATTTTATGTGTCGTCATTAGGCTGCGGAATTTTCCTGAGAGATTTCTCAATTTTCTTCTATTTTGAGTTCCGTTATTTTCTACTTCTTTCCTCTTATCCCATCATCCAAATGCAATGATAATTGAAGTAAATTACATGAAATAAATTTTATTATGCTGATGGAATATTTTATCATCATCTCTCTTTCCCCCTCCTTTTATACTATAAATCAAAACACCATCTGAGATGTGTTAAATTATCACACTCAAGGAAGATGGGTTTTCAATTTTCATTACTATCGTCAAGACTGGACATGAAACATTTTTAATGGTTGAACCAGATCTTAATATATTTATTTTACCTAATGGAATATTTTTTAATCGTTACACACTCATAATACAAAATAATAATACAATACAAGTTCAATATGCATAGAATGGGAAAAGTTAATCCAAGCATTTATCAATAACGTTTAAATAATGAATCGTCCTCAATAATATAAACCAAAATCACTATAAGATCAGTTATATGTATTTAATGTCACTATTAATAAATATTAACAATTCTGGATATTTAACCACATTTCAAATGAACTCCCATTCATGAATACATGTAAATAGATCATGACAACCAAGGGAGAAAATGCTTCCGAAACAATAAAATTGAATCTCTTAAAGCCCATAAAAAAGGTCATGAATGAACCTAATAAGGTTATAACATATCAATTACATGTTTCTTAGGTTCTGGACTTATTATTTAATGAAGATAAATTTTATTATTCAAGTCCTTAAGAACAATCAATAATACCTTTGAGCTTAAGGTAAGGGATATCTAAACTCAATTTACATTTGTTGAGTTAAACATCAATGTCATTGGTTTTGTATTTTAGCAGAATATGTGTGGATTAACTATGATTGTTTTATTCTATATATCCACTTTTATTGTGTGATTTTATGTTTGTCACACAAAATTATTTCATTGATTTTTCCACAATCTAATGAAACGTTCTTGGTATGGGTTTCTTCATCCCACTTCCATCTTTGTAAGATATTCTGTATTCACTACTACAACTTATGTATGGTATATGTATACTACCTTTTTTTGTTTCATACCATGAATATATTTATTTTAAGTATATTAAATTTATAATTTTATGACTATTAATTTTGGGGCATATGGTTCGATTGATTACAGAGTAATAAGTATTTTCTAGCCGAACCTCCATTTTCATTCAGGTTGCTCCTATTCTCTATTCACCTCAATGAAATTATTATTTATTCTTATTTAGTCCTCATAAATTCTGCGTCAATGTCTTATATATGTTTACCAATCACAATTGTTCTTTATTTTGTGGGAATTTACTTTTTTTAAAATAATCTTTCAAAAATTCTTCCAAAATGCAAGCTTGATTCAAGGAACTTCTAAAATTCTTACCTAGATTGATGTTCACTATATATTCTGATTTAATACATTTTTATATTTTTAAATCACACATTTTAACATGAAAATTATATTTTGGTTCATTTCTGGTTTTATGAAAGAAAAAATTCCTTTTCTCTTTCAAATCACTTTAATGAATTCCTTAAATCTCCCTAAAATATTTTAATTCTAAAGATTCATTAAAATCACTTTTTACATGATTTCACTTCAGTAGAACATCATTTATGCCTCAAATATAAACTCAATGTCCTTAGATTTTCTTTTTGGGAATATACATGTCTAAAACCAGATTTATGGAAAATACAAATGATTTACCAAAAGAACTCTTCTTTCCAATGTAAAATCGGTTTTTCTCCTCACTCTTTAACTTTTTGAGATATATGCCTTGTTCAACACTTATTTCTTTATTTTGGTATATGTACTATCATTTGGTATATCATATCAAGACACTCCTTATTTGCATGATATTCTAAGGTATTATGATTTTAATTTTTCAAGGTGATATGAGACACTTTGCAATGTTTAAAGATTATTTACTCAAAATATTTTCAATGGTCTCATTCAAAAGTATCTTTATTTATGTCAACATCCATTTATGAATATTTATACTCAAATATATATGGATATTGAAAAGGAATATTGAAATTTTATTTAATCTATGTATAAAGAATGCTTTGGACATGCAGCGGCAGGTGTGGCTCACTATAGCCCCTTGATGCATCGATGGGTCACATGAGACAAATCAGTTGGTGACAAACCCTTTGAGTTTGTTTCCAAAAATCAGTCAGATTTATACCCATAGACTTAAACCATTTCGACGATATTGTGGTATCGTGTTCTAGATACATGACATCTGATTAATAATCTTTCTCTTTATTCATTTTCAGTTATTACTATCCATTAGGTTTTCACTATGACAAAACCTATGGATGTAGTTTCATTATCAGTTTATTAAAGGCATGTGTTTTTCATTTATTCACCATGCCATATTGACTATGACAAATTATTTATTATTAGGTTATTATTTATTAATTAATTTTCTATTTTTAACCCTTACTGAGCATTTGAGCTCACCCCTTTCATTTGTTTACCTTCAACAAGTTATGAAGAGGAGACCATTTATTGAGTTCTCATGGATACAGTCTATCAGTATTTGTTATGTGTTGTATTTTTTACCTTTCCCAATGTAATATGAGTTACATGTATGTATCTAGTTAATTCAAGACTACTAAACTACTTGGTCCTTCGAGATTTTATTCCTTATAATCATGACAGTGTATATAGTAATGCACGAGCTCCGGTCTACAGGGGCTATGGCATTACAGTTGGTATCAAATGAAGTTTAGTAGAAATATTGGGAACTAGATTTAGAAAACATAGTTTAGGGGAAAAAGCCCTAATATGGTCTATGAGGATAAATAAATAAGAACATCCTCTAATTTTGGTAAGGAATAGATTATGTGGATCTTTCTAGAAAATACATCCCTATCTGGATACCAAAAAGTAGAGGTGGCTCTAGCACAGATGTACCCAGGGGTGAAAACTCTAACAAAGAGTTTCAGGCTTGAACTGGGGTATCCTCATACATGAAAATGGGCCTTTCTAAACTATTGTTTTGACACTCCTGGGGTGTATTCTTAGGATAATTCACATTTTATTTACCCACCATTATGAATAATTTATGCCCCCAAAGTAACCAATTAATATGGTTATAGGATTTAGGATGATTAAATTTATGCTATGTGTTATACCATGTTTAGAGTTATAGAGAGTTTATAATTTTATGAGATAATATATAATATTGAAATTGATTGGAAATTTCACCTACCATAAGGAATAAAAACTTCACCAATGCACGTGATGCGGAGCATAAGAAGGATCATATCTCTAATGGTTTTAAGACATCTTTTCAAAGGAAAATTGTCTCCCAAGTATCCTCATCATATGAGAAAATAATATCATGTGTTAATAAGGTATGTAAATACTTCTCTAAGTCCTATGGATTTGAATGGAATAAAAAGAACAAGAGGATGGCAGAGAGATATGGGGATAAAGGGAAGATGGGAAAGAAGAGTTTTCCCACATTTGAAAATTCTGGAAAGAAACACCATGGTAAATGCTTGAAGGTAATGGGAGTTTGCTATAAGTGTGGAGAAAAAGGGAACCAAGTTCATGATTGCAAGTGTAAGAAAATGGATTTCAATGTACAATGATTTAACTTTAAGGAGATGAGACACTATGATAATCAATGACCCAATCGTCAAATGAATATACCTCAAATTCTGGTTTTGGATATTAATCATGTTATGATGATACCACATATGAAGTAGTATAATATCATTTCAATATTTGTTTAGTAATGTACTGGTTATATGAATTATGAGATATATAAGGATTGTACTTCAATAATCTTTGATTAAGGATTTGTTGTCGTATGATGAATGGTACAAAGGAAAAGTGATTCAGAAGAAAGTTAAACTTTTTTAAAAATATATATATGATTGAGGTAAAGACAACCCTTAATATATATAACTGATGTTGATATAATGATGATGAAATGATTGATTTGATAAATACTGACTACCTTGGAACTGATTTTTGACTTGTCAAGAAGTGATCTATTATATCATTGATGGAGTTTACAACACTTTTGGATTTAATGAATATATCCAATAACATGTATCTTATATAAGTAGTATAGACGAATGTGAGTTTCCAATATGGATTTTATGGTAATTCAAGGTATTTCCATATTTCAAGAGGATACATGATGAAGTTATTCACATGTTTGGAATGTGAATTTTAGATCTCATTCTTGTTGATTAAGGGTTAACGATAATTTCATCATGGAAATTTAAAGGCCTTTATTATAATGTGTTGAATCATTATATTTTGAAATTTTTAACCATTTAAAAAATGGTTTAAGATGATCTTTGTATGGAGTTTTTAGAGTTTAATGTCACTACATGATGGTTTGATTATACTTCCATAACCATTATGTCCAATTAGAATTCATTGTTTTGTATTAATAGATGCATTTCCCCTTCCTCTTATTAAGAGGATATTTTAACCGTATTCCTGATGTGGGATTCCCACAAGGGAATTTTCATGTATTAACCATTAACGTTCGAAGTTCAATTTCAAATTTCGAGGATGAAATTTTTATAAGGAGGGAATAATGTAACATGCCAGAAATTTAGAAATAGATTTCTTTTAGAATGCATGAAACACTGAGTCTCTATAAGAGAACACATTTTTTAATCTAGTCATTAAGCACAGCTTCGCCTCTACTATGTTTTGAATTTTGAAAAATGGTTATATATAGTTGTGAATATTAAGTCATTTTGAGTCTAATAGAACCAAGTTAAATTTTTGATGAATAGTAACATACCCTTACGAGTAGTAATATGACCCATATTAATAGTAAAAAATAATAGTATTTTATTTTCTTATGGTAATAAGATTATAAGATCTTAAATAATTTTTCAATGTGATATAAAACCAATTATAACTTGAGCATTGTTATTTTTTGAACTAACTATGATTTTATTTAAAAATTAATCTAATAATATTTACAAAATTAATTTTGAAAAATGGAGTTCATTTTTGAATTCTACAAGTCGAAAAATGGTTAGCGTGATTTTTTGGGATTTTTCTGAAATTCTTGAATTTTTGATGAATAGTGAAATACAGTAAAATACCCTATATAAAATTATCAGTATAAAACACTATTTATGACATAATAAGTGATGTAAGACAAATTGGTTCGAACTCACATGCCATTATTAGTATTTTTGGTGACATGAATTAATATTATTCATAGTCTCGAGAAACAATATTATAATAATGATTAAAATAATGAAAAATACCTCCTCTCCACTGCTATAAATACCACCATCATTCCCATCTTCCTACCACACCTCTAAAGCCTTAATCCTTACCTAAGTTATTCCTAATACTCATCCCAAGACCCTTACACACGTCCAAGAGATTCTGGTATCACCGAAAGGCAAAAACCAAAGGCCTTAAGAAGGATCTCAAGGAGAAGAGATCAAGAGGTAAACATCCTCTTTTGTTTTCTTTCTTTTCTTTCATTTTATGTTATTAATTTTAATTTCCTTTGGATTATGTTGGGATATGTCATTCCATATTCCCCATACTTCCCATATTATTTAAGAGTGATGAGGTACCCCATTTCTCCCATCAAACTATTTTATGAAATTTTAAGTGACGTCGTTAGGCTGCCGAATTTTCGTCAGAGATTTCTCAATTTTCTTCTATTTTGAGTTCCTTTATTTCATACTTCTTTACTCATATCCCCTCATCCAAATTCTATGATAATTACAGTACCTTAAATTAACTGTAATTTTATTATGCTAATGGAATATATTATCACCATTTATCTTCCCTCTCCTTTTATACTATAAATGCAAACACCGTCCGTGATGTGTTAAATTACCACACTCAAGGAATACGGGTTTTCAATTTTCATTACTATCCTAAATACTGGTCATGAAACCTTTTTATTGGTTGAACCTTATCTTAATATATTTATTTTACCTTATTCAATATTATGTAATCCTTACACACTCATAATACAAAATAATAATCCAAAACAAGTTCATTATGCCCAGAATGGGAAAAGTTAATCCAAGCATTTATCAGTAACTTTTAAATTATAAATCATCCTCTAGTATATAACCCAAAATAATTATAAGATCAGTTATATATCTTTAATTTCACTAATAATATATATTTACAATTCTGGATGTTTAACCACATTTTGAACGAATATCCATTCATGAATACAAGTAAACAGATCATGGAAACCATGGGTGAAAATGCTTCCAAAACAATAAAATTGAATCTCTTAAAACCCATAAAAATTGTCATGAGTGAACATAATAAAGTTATAACATATAAATTACATGTTTATGAGGTTATGGAATTATTAGTTAATGAATATAATGTTTTTTATTAAGTTCATTAAGAACAATCAAGAACACCTTCGAGCTTAAGGTAAGGGATATCATTATACAATTTCAATTCGTTGAGTTAAAAATAAATGTGATTGGTTTTTTATTTTACCAGAATATGTGTGAATTCCCTATTATTGTTTTATTCTATATATCCAATTTTATTGTGTGGTTATATGTTTTTCACACATTATTATGTCATTGATTTTTTCCTAATCTATTGATACGTTCTTGGTAAGGGTTTCCTCATCCCACTTCCATCTTTGTGAGATATTCCATATTCACTACTATTACTTATGTATGGTGTATTCATAATTACCATTGATGTTTAATACAATGTATATATTTATTTTCATGATATTCAATGTATAATTTTATGACTATTAATTTTGGGGCATAGGGTTCAATTGATTATAAAGTAGTAAGTATTTTCTACCCGAACCTCCATTTTCATTCGGGTTGCTCTTATTCTCTATTCACCTCAATGAAATTCTTATTTATTCTTATGTACTCATAATAAATTCAATTTTAATTTTCAATATATGTGTACCCATCAGAATCCTTCTTTATTTTTTTGGAACTTACTTGTTTTAAAATAATCTTTCAAAAATTCTTCCGAAATGAAAGCTTGATTCAAGGAACTTTTAAAATTCTTACCTATTTTGGTGTTCACTATATAATTTGTTTTAAGAAATCTTTATATTTTTAAATAAAAAATTTTAGCATGAAAATTATTTTTTGGTTCATTTCTGGTTTTATGAAAGAAAACATGCCTTTCTGCTTTAAAATCTCTTTAATGATTTCCTTAAACTGCCCTAAAATGTTTTAATTCTAAAGCTTCATTAAAACCACTTTTTATATGATTTCACTTTAGTAGGACATCATTTATGCCTCAAAGGTTATCACAATGTCCTTAAATTTTCTTTTTTGGGATATAAATGTTTAAAAACATATTTTTGGAAAATATAAATGACTTACCAAAATAACTCTTATTTCCAAAGAAAAATGGATTTTTATCCTCACACTTTAACTTTTTGAGATATATGCCTTGTTCACCAATGATTTATTTCATGTGGTATATGTATTTCCATTTGGAATATCATATTGAGAGTCTTCTTATTCTCATCATATTCTAAGGGATTATGATTTTGAATTGTTCAAGGAGGGATGGGACACTTTGGAATGTTTATGGATTGTTTCATCAATATTTTTTCAATGGTCTCATTTAAAAGTATATTTATTTATTTGAGCATCCTTTGATGAATCTATATCCTCAAATATATATGGATATTAAGAAGGCATATTTTACTAGTGTTAAATCTATTTATAAATAATTATTTTTACATGAAGCAGTGGGCGGGACCCTCTATAGCCCCTCGATGCATCGACAAGTCTCATGAGATAAATCAGTTGGTGACAAACCCTTTGAGTTTGTTTCCAGAAATCAGACTGGTTTCTACCCATAGACTTAAATCATTTCGACGGTATTGTGGTATCATGTTCCAAATACATGATGTCCAATTAATAAACATTATTTTTTTCATTTTTAGTTATTACTATCCATGAGGTTTTCACTATGAAAAAACCTATGTTTGTAGTTTCATTCTGATTTTATTAAAGGCGTCTTTTTTTCATTTATTAACCATGCCATATTGACTATGCCTAATTTTTTATGATTCAGTTAATATAGATTTATGATTCCGCTATTTTTAACCCTTTCTAAGCATTTGAGCTCACCCCTATCATTTGTTTACCTTCAATAGGTTATGAAGAGGAGACCATTTATTGAGTTCTCATGGATGCAGTTTATTAGTTTTTGTTATGTGTTGTATTTTGTTACCATTCACAATGTAATATGAGTTACATGTATTTATCTAGTTTCTTCAAGTCTACTAAACTACTCAGTCCTTTGGTATTTTATTCTTTGTAATCATGCCAATGAATTTAGTAATACACCGGCTCCAGTATCGAGGGGTCGGGCCATTACACCCAAAGAATGAACATGGGCTATCCTCATACTTCCATATGATGTATCAATATCATTGAATTAATAGGTCCCTCATTCTTTGAATATAATGACACATTTCATTTCTCTATAAGGCTATAACCCTCATAGGTTTTTTACTCCGTTCCCTTGAGTTCCAGTATACCTTTAGTGGAAAATATTTTCATCGCCTTCTCACCCATCTAACCCAGAGTCAAATAGAATAGCTTCACAGATACATAAGTATATCTGATATACATTTCTCTTTCCATATTCATGGTTGGGAATATTGTCCCACTACTCCAAACTTTGTCCAACAACATAGATCCCCATATGATTTTCCACATAACATCCAAAATCTTTGTACATAAGCCACTTTCATCGTTATAAGAAATGAACATAATTTTTTATATAACACTTATTTGTTCCACGCACCTTTCAATTCCAGTAAAAATCAATTCCAAATCCATATAGAAACATCACCTATGCCAATGATCTCAAGTGATTCCCCATATGCAAGGTGAACCTTGATGAAGTTTTAGTAAATATAATTTCTCATGAAATTGAATTTAATGTGTAGTGAAAAGTAACCCTAAAATGAACAAACCATGACTTAAGTGGATTGGTGACACTCAATATAAAACAAATAACCCATTAACTATATGATTTTCAGATCTTATAAAATCAAAACTTCTAAAAATACTTTCTAGTCAAAGATGCACTTCTTCAAATGCCCATGTATTATTCAATTACAACATAAAGAACCTATATCATCTGAATAAAATTGAATTAGTATACATTATTTCCCATTAAATAAGATTCCTATTATTGAAATCAAATCTACAATCGATTTCACCAACCTAATTTTGAAGTCCATGCTATAGGAAAACATCTACTGGAAAATCCCTGATGCCTTTCTGTCATGTCTTTTCTATTATTGCAATGACATCATATCCAACTTAACTCTTATCAATGGAAGATCTATATCTCTCAAGAACAAAAAAATACTAAATATTCATTCTCCAAAATATAAAAAAAATTAATCAAACCTACTAATCTAGACCTTACGATATTTCAATTGCATCCTTTTAAATTAGAAATCCAATAGAAACAAAAAGGCATAAAGGGTTCTGGAATTGTTTTTCAAATTTCATTTATAAGTATTGAGCTCATAATGATAATTTACCTAGAGCTCTAAACACTTGAAAAGGGGATAAAACACTGAAAATCACAACCATGATTTGGTTTTGAGACTCAATAACTTGATCACTAGAAACATAAACCATTCTTTGATACCACTTGTTGTGTTGGACCTGCATTTTGAAACAAAACAACCTTTGATCTAGAAGTTATCTCCTAGAACATATAATATGAAAAACTGTTCTTAAATGCATGAGATTCCATAGAACTATTGACTTAGAATATCTGGAATTGAGAATCCTCACACCCCAACCATGCATTCATCTTCCCCTTCCTTAGAAAAGATGTTTCATAAACGAATAAAAACCAAAAAAAATATTCGATATAAAAATTGAAATAGGAAACACATAGAATTATGGTGTTCTTACTTAGTCATACTGTATGGGAGGAAAACTGAAACTTTATATTAAATATTTAATTATAAAAGAGAACACCTGAGTTCCAAGGGACCTAACATTCATTACCTTACTAAAAAATAATACTTTAATGCTTCTATAATAAACACCTGTCGTAATCACTTCTGTTGAGATGACCTCTAATAGTGAACCAAAGTTCTTTACAGCCTCCATAATCATTAAAAAATTGACCAATGACCAAATATTTTAATCGATCATTCCCAATAGCCAGTCAATTCCACCGATGTCATCACCATTAAATCTTTGTAGTAAACGACCATTTGATCATGCTCATCGCTAGTTTCATAGATAGATCCCCGACACAACTTTCGATCCCTGATGAATAATGAATGTTTCTAGAAACACATACTACCACTTCCACACTCAAACATCATCTAGAATAAGTCTGCACTATTTTTTTCACCTGTATTAAAAACTTTTCCTAGCTCCGCTGAGTTATCATCATCTAGTTCTACAGCATGACTTTTAAAATTCAATCCTTATTAAATTTTATGATCTAAGCTAAAAAATAGTTGTCATATTAAAAACATAAAACAATGTTTCACAACTAGTTTCTTTGGTTATGTTTTTTCTTTCTTTCTTGTGAATTTTTATATCTTTCATGTTTATTTTTTTTCATAATAATGATTTATGGGGACGGTGTTCTTGTTCTGCATGTTGACCCAAAGTGGGATGATGCATGTAAATCCACCATTTTCTTTACTTTTCAAAATTTTATTTTCTCTTTTATGTTTATCTTGTTTTAATATCAATGATTTATTTTTACATGTTCATTTTCTCTCTCTTATTCATCATTTTTTATAATAAATAATTAGATGTTTCTAAACTCAACCATGAATTCCTCTATTTTGGGGGCTATACCATATTTCTTAAATAAATCCACTCAACAAAGTGATCCTAAATATACTACATTTATTAGAATGTCAAGAATAATGATTCAAGTGATTTTATAGAAATATAAAAGGAATGTAATTAGTGGATGAAAAACTAGTTTAAAACTGTAAGAAAAAATTGTATTGAGAATAATAAATTTGAATTTTGTGAATTTAATAACCATATAATTTATTGTCACTTAAATCGAATCAAAAAACTCCTTTAGTCAAGATATATATTATTTAACTTTTAAACTAGTTGAGTTTTTTATTGGTGTACTAAATTAAATCACGAACTCGGAAATTTTAAACCATGTTAAAGATAAATCAAACATGTTCAATGATCATGAATGAATTTAAATCATCATATTTAATTTCTAAATTACAGTTGTCATACATATAATCAAAACACAATTAATTAAAACAATATTTGTATAAGAAATAAAAAATAGAAATTAAATTTAAATTAATATCATTATAATTATATAATAAAATTAAAAAATTCATTCCCCTTTCATTAATATTCTTGGCAGTAAAATAATTACTCTTAATAACCCTTTTCAAGGTATTTTCATGGCCAATGGGAACTTTGTGGCATGCTGGTAGAGGATAATTATCCTCTCCTTACCATGGAACTTCCATTATACTTTTTCAGGCCAATTTCAACTGAAACATTAACAGTTCTAATGCAACTTGGATTAAAAGTTCCACTGAAGCCAAAGTTATAGTGGAACTTGATCTAAAAAAAGGTGTATTAGAGGGTTCATGACATGAAGATTATGAATGAGATGATTAATAATACCTGGAAGGTATCCATAAGCTTTCCATATTATACTTATGTGAGACTCAATATGGTATCATGTATTTAAAATTCCTACTCTCCATGTGTGGGTGTTTTTTCAAATAAAAGTGTCTAAACAGAACACCATCCATTGATAAAAAAGTAATAACAGATAAAAAAAATTAAAAAAATGTGATTATCTCTCATGAAGTCAAGAAATTAGTGTTTTAATTTCTACTAATCAAAGGGTCCATTACATCATTTTTATTCTAAATTTTAATGTATTTTAATTTTTTTACAAGGCTATATTTATTTTTTTCAATAATGTTTTTTCCACTACATGAATGTCTAAGAACCCCAACAGGGTTATTTATTTATTAGAGATTATAATTCCTAAGAACAAACGGACATGGTCAGTTTATATTATCTATTTCTAAAATCATGGTAATCAATTGATATTACCATTTGAGATAGATGTGTGGTGTCATTCTGGCCGATGTGTTACTTTCAGTGGCAAAAACTGAACTTGCCAATATTTATAATGAGTATTTTGTAAGTATGTGGTCGATCCAAAAAGATAGTTAGGTTGTTTTGTAACTTGAATTTGTGGTTAATTAAATGAATATATTTTTAATTTAGAGTCATTGTTTGATTATTGTAAGAGTTTCTCAAGGTGTTTGAATAGTTCACTTCCCAAATTCTTTAGATGTTTGTTTGAAACAAAATACATAAAACCTATATTTGACAATCTATAGAGGAAATCCAACAAGGATGTGGATATTTATGAAGATTTTCATAAATTGTTTTTATTATTTTGTTGCTCATAATAGTTCTCACTTTGTGGATTCAACTATGATATAACTTCCTTGGACTAGAATGTTTGGTTTATGTTAATAGAAAACAATTTATTGTTCTAATAATTAATTCATAAATTATTTTCTAAAAAAACCCTTTGGAGAAAAAAATATTTACCCAATAGTCATTAGATTATTCATCATAATCCCCATGTAGATCCCTAAAAACACCATTCTTGATCTGATACAGAGTTTCCATCAAGAAAATGAAAGAATTATTTAGAGAATTTATTATAATTAGAAGAAACTTCATAATAAAAATAATGGGAAATCAATTACCAAAGATTATTCATTACCCACATCCCAATAAATTTAAGGAATTAGCTACTCATTGAAAAACTGATGAAAATAAGATCTTATTACCATTGATGTTTATTTCCTCCAAGAGATAATGAAAAGTTCAAAGCCACCACAAGAGATAAATCTCTAAAAATTCCTAGATTGAGTTTCAAGATCCCCCTTAATTAAGATGAATTTCTTCTTAATGAGTATTCCCCCCCCCCCAAAATGGCCCAACCCTCTAATTAACGTGATGACCACCAATGTACAGAGGTGGTTAGGGGCCAAAATCCCAAGTTAAGGGGTGGTTGTGGAGATATTTTAGGAGTGAGTGGATACCTATTGACTTTTGGATAGTTATTTTAACCATTCTCCATCTGTGTGAATGGTTTTAGTTTTTTGGATTTTAAGCACATCGTTTGGGGGATGGTCCACACGATTTTTCTCAATCTGATGCAGGCCCCGACCATCTTTTCTGGACCAATGATATTTCAGGCGATTACACGATCAATGTGGGCCCCAAACTTGATCAGTTATTTTCTTCAAAAAAATTCCTTGACAATCATCTCAAAGGGATCATCAAAGAAACATGTGAAAATGACACAGATTACATCAACTAAATGAATGTGAATTTTGGATGGATAATTATTTAATGTCCTACATTCATTCTTCATGACTCACCAATCCTTGAATTTAGCCTATAGATTAGCTCAATTCAGAAATTCAAAATATTTATTCATAAATCATTTATTTTTTTAAACTAAAATTTTCCTTCTTCATTTAAAACAATTTTCCATCTTCTACTACCATCTGATCACAAACTTAGGTAGTATAGGTAAAAGATCTTGTCGACACCAATTGACAGTATATCACTTTTATAGGCCACACAATATCATTGATATGGAATGTGAGGAGTGATGAAGGGTCATATTGGGATTGCTTTTGCATATCTAAAATTACTTTCACTAGATTGAGATAATAACATTAAATTTTTTTGGCCAAAATTTTCCCATGACCCATCTTGATGAATTTTGAATGTAAGTCAAGATATCATAACAGTAAGACCCCATAATATCCACTTAAGTGGCATAAAAAATTTAATGTTACACTTCTCTTTATTCATAAATCAACTTCCATTTTATGTGGTTCCGTAATTTAGACTACTCCATCAAAAAGTTAATGTTCAAACACATTGTTTTAAGAATGAATACCTAAAGGTTTCTCTTCAAGTGTTCCAATGTTTATGCAATTCAAGAGTAGAATTATCAATCTAGACATATGAATAATTCCAAAAATAATTCTCCAATATCCATTTTAATTTAGTGGATATAAATGCATGGAGCCTATAACAACCCTTTAGATGTTCTCTAGGTAAAAAATTTCAACCTATGAAATGTCAAGGAAATAACTAAATGGGGTGCCAAAAGTAAACACCCTCCCCCACACATAAAACTGAGCATGGTCCCCCATGAATGTAGGTAGGTGGAGAAGTATGGGAAGGAAAATTCAAGAATGTGGTGGGAGAAGTACTTTTCAAGAAATGATGAAATTATAAGAATATAAAACTACCCAAGATAAAAGTTAGGGATTGATTGGAAGTTGGTTTGTGAGAGACTAACAAGTAGAAGAGTGTATTCATGAAAAAATAGTCATCCTAATGATAAAGAAACTAGTAAAAATGAAGCAATAATATCATATTAGCAGTAGATAGAATCAAATAGAAGCACACAATCATACTAAAAATGAAAAATATAACAATCATCCATAAGAGTATTCAATTTTAAACAAAGTAAAAAATAAGGTGAAGTGGTAAGAAAATCATAGTGTAAAATAAAATAATTTCCATACAATGGGAGGGTCGAATCAAAATGGGTCCTAGAATTGAGAACGGGTGGCCTCATTCCATGAAGAATCTGTTGTTGCCTTCTTAGTGTCCATCCCCAATGTAAGAGGTTCTACTGGTGGGTTCATTGGTAGATAAGATGCTGAAGAAGGATCTGGGTGGGAAGAGTTATACTCAATCATGTAGTAATAAGGGGGATGGCTTGGTTGGGATTAGAAGAGGGTGGTGGAAGGGAGATCCTGCAAGAGGATTCCTACCATCGTTCGTCGAACGAACTAAACATTCTTGTCAAACATTGCATAAATTTTTTTGTCATGATACTATTATAGATTTTGGTCATTTAAAAGGGTTTACTAAAGTTTGGGGTAAGTGGAGTAGGTAGAGTATTGTAGAGGTTGCATTGAGGTGGTTTGACTAGTGAGGTGGTACTCCCCAGTAGGTGGGGAGGAATGGTGGGAAGTAGTGGGTTGGGTGGAGATTTTATATGGATCATCTTGAGCTTCCCCTTAGTTTCCTCTAAATTGGTAGTGGTTTCCATAAAATTACATTATCCACATACATTTTACCATAGTGATATCAAAAATGAGATGTAGTGGAATTTCAATGAGTGAATCTTAAATGAATTGAACTCAAAGATTATCAGCTAAGAGAGTAATATAATTGCCTCCAAAAATGTCTCCCTTTGGTTTTATGAACATGTGTAGAAGGTACTAGGTGAAGATGAAATCAATTTTGATGGGGTCCCATATAATGATGGATCAAAGAAGAAACATATCAACAAGGGAGATATTGAATTCACTATCTGACCTTTGGGTGAAATAAGTTGAAAGTATCCTATAAATTACATGATAGGTTATATTAATGAGTTTGAAGGCCTTAGCTTCTTAGGGATCATAGACCGGGTCTATTTGGGAAATTGTGACCCAAAATTCCCTATCAGTGTGAGGGATCCATGTTTGGTCTATCTTGATGTACTCCATGCTTCCTATAAAGTATTCATAATAGATGCTGACAAATGTTAATAACTGACTGAGATAGAAACTATACCGGGGTTTTAAATGCTGGATTGTGACATTATCTGCAACCTATACTAAATCATCCTACTCATAAGTGGTATACCTATCATGGAATTGAAAGGTGGAAAGAAATTGAATCGCGATTTCCTTAAAGATAGAGTTATACACGACAAGTGCCTTGGTGAGGTATCCATACTCAATATGTCTATGGAGATCATCAGATATTCCCATGTCCTCAAGGTGGTGAGGTGTGAAATAGTGATCTGTTAAAACCTCCCAAGTGAATAGAACTCTATATATTTTAAGCTCCCCTTTATTGATGCATTTAAGTTGGATACCATTAGGGTTATAAGAACTAGATGCATATTCTCATTTGTAATAGGTCATAGATACTTTTTTGTGGGTTCCTACAGGTAGTAGAACAACAAATCATAGAGATAGAACAAGTGAAAAAATGATTGATATAAAATTGAATTTTCATTATGAAATCCCAAAATAACCCATGAAAGCCTAAGAATCAGGGAAAACAGATCAGAAGATTAGGGTTTTTGGGAAAATTTGATTTTGAAAGTGTGTGTGGTGTGTTTCAGCAAGAATTGTGTTAGAATAGTAAATAAAAAATAATATTAAAAGAAAAAAAATTAATGAAGGGGTGTGGGGGAGGGGAATCATAAAGATGTCCTATACTAAGGGAAGAAGGAGAAGTAAAATGGAAATGGAGAGGGAGAAGATAAATAAAAATAGGTGGAATAGAGGAAGAATAGCAAGACACATACCTTAGAGTGTGATCCGGAGGATGAATAAGGAGAAAGGGAGGAGGATCATGAAGGAGATGGATAAGAAGTTTGGTTTAGATGACTAGGAAGAGGAGGCCTCACATGATATTGGGGTGAAACGGTGTATTTTTAATTTTTTAATTTTTAAAATTTTCTGCATTTTAAAGGGTCACACGATTACATTTAACTATTTGGTTAACCGTATGGTAACCATGATGAATCTACTTGAATGGGGATCCCTCTCGCATTATTAAATCACACAGGCTGGTTAGCCATGTGAGTCTCAGGTGCCTTCCTAGGGAATGAGGTTCTTACTTGGATAATGTGCATGGTTTTTTTAACCATGTAAAAATTGTTCATGTGGCATTTTTTTTTGAAAAAATTTGATTCCTCAGCATTTGAATGAAATATACCCCTTTAAAACCAAAACATGTGTTACCCAACTAATTTAAAAGGTGATTCGAGGTTTCAAAGGACTTATAAATAAATCATTGTAAAGATTAAATCAGTAATATATCACTTTGTATCAATACTATAACTAAAACATAAAAAATCAAAGAAACACTCTAAACATGCTCCCTTAAACAACACACAAATGAAAAAAACATATTTTAATAAATTTTGGAAAATTAGGGTAACCTTCAAGTTAGTGATACTCTTAATTCCTTGTGATCGACATACCTGGTTCTCTTTATCACATGAACTTAATAGTGGAGACTGTTCCCACCATTTCTTCCTTTTAAAAATATGGTTCAAAACATTGTCTATTAACCTTGAATGTTTGTTCGCCTTCACTAGAAACCTCCACCAAACCATGGTGAAAACACTTGATCACATTGAATGGCCCTGACCATCTGGGATTTAATTTACCTAGAAACAACCTCAATACTGAGTTGAATAGTAATTCGTTGTTGTTAGGCTGGAAATATTTTTGAGAAATTAGGTGGTCATGAACTAGCTTTGTCCTCTACTTGTAAATATTGGAATTTTGATAGGCCTCCCCCTAGATCTCATCAAGATTGTGTAATTGGAATTTTTTCTTATCCTTACTGGCTTTCAAATCATAGTTCTATGCTTTAACAAACCAATATACCTTATCATCAAGCTATATGGTAAACTGGCAGGGTTTTCCATAGACCAGCAAAAATTGGGACACACCCAATAGATTTTTGAATTCTATCCAATAATCAAATAAATCATCTTCAAGTATTTTAGACCAATCATTCCTTGATGCTCCCACTATTATCTCTAATATTTGTCTTAGATCATGGTTAGAAACTTTCTCCTATCCACTAGATTAACGATAGTATGGTGTCCCTATATTTTACTTCACCCCACATTTCATGAGAACATTTCTCATCATTGTGTTATCAATATGTGTTCCCCTGTCACTAATGACGACCCATGTTACACCAAACCAACTAAATATATTCTTTTTTTAGAAAGGTGATGACAACCTTTTACATATTTTGGGTTGTGGAAAAAAATGCCACCCATTTAGAAAATAATAAACACATACTAAAATATACGTTTTACCATAACATGGTAGAAAAATATCCATGAAATCAATACCCCAAACATCAAAGACTTACACATAAACTATGGGGTGCTTTGGTATCTCATCTCTACACATGATATTACTTGTTTGTTGGAATTTGTGTCACCGTTTCATGAAGTACTGTGTATCTTTATGAATTTATAAGTAGAAAAACATAGATTGTATGATTTTAAAAATTGTGTGGTCTGGCCTATGATTTCCTCCAATAAGATATGGGTGAAAAAAATTCTAGAATACCATTGGCTTCAACTTCGGGTATGCAATGGAAGATTATTCCATCTCCACACAGTCATAAGAGTAGTGGATCTTCCCAGAAATAATTATTCATGTATGATTGAAAATGAATCCTCTACGGGTAACATAGATTAGGGTGGAGAACTCCCATGACCATGTAATTAGAAATATCTGTGATCCTTGTATGAGGAGCAACTGCTACTGAAAAATGTAGACACATGAGAAGTATTCATTTATCTCTATATCTTATTCAATTTTCAGTTGAGGTAACTCCAAGCGGGAGAGAAGAAAACCAATTAAATTCTCACTCACATTCTTATCATGAATCTCCAAATTAAATTCTTGGAGAAGAATAACCCACTGAATCAATCATGGATTAGAATATTTCTTGTTTAGGAGGTACTTGAGTGCAGAGTGACCTATATTAAACAATGTGTTTTGAAAATAACAAGTATAATCAAAATCTATCAAACTAAAAAAATACTTACAATATTAATTTATCTATTGTTTTTGTAATTGATTTGAGACTCATTTAAGGAAGGAAATTCATAATAAATATGCTGAAATATATGATCAAGCTACTGCCAAAGGATTGTACCGACAATATAATAACTGGCATCACATATGAGCTCAAACTGCTCAGTACAATCTAGAGAAATCGTGATTTGATCTTGAACTAATATTTGTTTCAAGAGTTCAAATACACAAATTAAAGCTTCATTTAATTTTAAGAGGGAATCCATTAATGGGATATTAGTTAATAGTTGATCTATTTTGGAAAAATCTCACACTAACAGTCAATAAAAATCCACACATCCAATAAATCTTCTTATTTCTTGGACTGATGTAGGAATCCAAAGCTTAGATATCACTTCAATTATAGAATTTTTTATTCATATATTCTATGGCCTAAGAAGTTTTTATTTTGTACCATAAAACTTCATTTTTTTCCCAATTCAAATCTAATTTTTTATGCATGAAAAATTCCAAAACTAGCTCCAAGTTTATCAAGAATGTATTGAATGAATTCCCATAGATGGAGAATTCATCCATAAAATACTGAAAAAGCTACTCCACCATGTCTTTTAAGATTTCCAACATAAACTATTGGAAAGTAGCAGGAGTTTTACACATATCGAAATACATACGACGGTAAGAAAGTGTTCAATATGGGCATGAGAAGGTGTTTTAATCGAAATATATTATCCAACACGAAAATATTCATGTTTTGATAAGATCATTATTCTCATTTGAAATCATATTAGTAACCCCTATTTTGGGCACTACTTTCAAGGGGTGGACCCATGGACTATCTAAAATTGGGTAAATGATTCTAGTATATAACTACTTGATTACTTCCCTCTTCATGACCTCCTTCATGGGAGGGTTGTTCAATCACTGTAGTTGTCTAGATGGTTTAGACCCTTATTCTAGAAGAACCTGTGGGTACAAATGGTAGGACAAATTCTTTTAAGGTTATGCACTTTCGAACCAATGTATTGCTTTCTTTTTATGAGAACCTATAAAAGTACATCTTCTTCATCTTGTGAAAGGGATGAATTAAGAATAACAGATAGTGTGTATCTCTTTCCCAAATGGCTATACATTAAAGATGATGGAAGTGAATTTATTTTAAGACATGGGGATTTTTCAACCGAAGGTATAATAGGTTAAACCTTCTCCCTTTACAAGATATTTAGGACTAATAATAACTTCCAATAATGACCAACTTAGACAAAAATAAATTATAGCTCCTCTTTTTCATGTTTGGGATAGATTTCAACTGAATCAAGCTCATCGATAGAAATAGAAAAAACCTTGTAAATTTATATGTATTCAATATAATATTCGACTATGGATAAGGCACATTAGTCCTCAATTTAAACAAATGAGGCTTTTTTGAAATCTTTGAAGACTTTATAAAAAACCTTTTCATCCCCCACTTTAATAATCAATTCTAATTGATGAACATCGATCAATACTTTTCCAGTAGAAAATATGGTCTCCCTAAAATCAATGGTACTTCTATGTACTCCTCTATGTCAAGGATAATGAAGTCATCTAGAAGAATTAACTTCCAAAATTTCACCAGCACATCCTCAAGGATTATTTTTGGATATTTTATTGAATGGTCACCAAATTGTAATGTCACATGGGCAGGATTCATCTCGTTGAGTCTCATATTCTTAAAAACATCAAAAGGCATTAAATTGATAGTTTCTCCAAGTCACAAAGGGCCCTAAAAAACTCACATGTGCTGATAGTACATGGAATAGAAATGATTCTAGGATCTTGAAGCTTTAGAGGAATTCAATGTTGAACCAACACAAAGCACTCCTTATTGAGAAGAAGAGACCCAAATCCTCCATGTTTCTTTTGTATGAAATAATTTATTTCATAAAACTCATGTAAGTGGTAATTTAGATTAATTCTTCAGAAAATATAATAATGATGAGAAGTTTATGAAATAATTTCATGAATTTTACAATCTTATGATCCAACTTTTTTTGTTTAATATTCTCTAGAGAGGGAAGGGTGGGTTTATAGGGTTGGACCAACACATTTTCTTTATCATGAATAACAAACATCTCTTTTGATGAATCTTTTGTAGAGGGAAGAGAATCTACTTTAGCTTATTCTTCCAAGTATTGTGATTACCTATCATGATTTTCGTCTTCAAATTCTCATTTCATTATAGTCACTTATTGAGGGATCTCCTTCCAACTTCTCAAGGTAACTATGTTGGATTCCTCCTATGGGTTTATTTTAGTATTACACGATCGTGTGCTGGGTTTCCTTGTATAGTGTTGATTTTACAACATCCCCATTTAGTTTTTGTGGATTGGAATGGATGCCTCTTGATTATGGAATATGATTTTTGTTGTGGTGATGAACTTGGAAATCGTCTTTTATAACTTTGATTGTTTTTTCTACTGAGGCTTTTGTTGAACAACTTGTTTCAATTGTGGTTCTAGAAGAGGTTTTATAGGATGAGGGTTTTGATACCCTTTCTACTGATGTGAGACTTGTTGGTATTGGTTGTATTTTTGTTTCCTCAAATATGGATTCTGATATTGTGGTTGGTCATACCCAGGTGGCTGTCCATACATGGGTGGATTCTAAGGTTGTGGTTGAGAATTTGGGTCCTTGTTCCCTCAACCTATATTTGTGTTGTCTTTCCACTCATGGATTTGGTTTTGAGGGAACATATTCTGTCTGTGATTATAAGAGACACGGATCACTTTACTTGTACAGGTCCCAACACTTATCCTTAGACATTCACCCATGATGTGGTTGTCACCGCTCTTACAACAATCCATATGGTTAACTTCATAAACATGTGAAGTTATTTTTAAATTCAACACATGAATATTCTTTGACATTTCATCATGATGGGAAGAAAACATTTGGGTGGAATAAACATTATGAATTTCTATTTTCTAAGTTCCCCACTCGGAATTAGATTGAAAACTATTTGATGACACGTATTCCAAAATATCATACAATTTTTTAGGAGATTTCTTCATGACAGTTCCTCCAGCAGCCATATCCACCAAGGATTTAATGTTTGTTTTGAGACACCCATATAAAGTTTTACATTACATCCACACTTAGAGTCCATGGTTAGGGAGGTTTCTTAACACATCCTTGAAACACTCACATGATTCATACAAGGATTCTAACTCATGCTGCTAGAATTTGTGAATTTAAATCCTTAGTGTCACAATTTTGGAGGAGGGAAAGTAATTGGACATAAAATCTTGATCCAATGCCTACCATGTGAGGATGAAATGTTGAAGTAGTCATTTAATCCAGTATTTTACATTATCACTTAATTATAAGGGAAAAAATGGATCCTAATAGATTCCTATGACACTTTGTGGTAATAAAATGTGTCACATATCCCCCGGAAATTTGAGAGGAGATAATTGGGGTCTTCTCTTGGAAAACCTCTAAATTGAACTATATTTCGGATGAGCTACATGATGGACATATTGATTTTATAATTCTGGGATTTCAATGGTTGTCGAACAATTCCCATATCAGTTCCATGTATTGAAGGAAATCAATACTCCATAAGAGTATGGTGTGATGGTAGCTGTTCTTGAGAAGTTTGTGGCATATGTGGCTACATTGGTGGAAAATAATTCCATTTATTCAGAGGAATATACGTATTGAAATCTTGTGGAAGATACTATTGTGGTTGTTTTTGGACAAAACCCAAAAAAAATTGAGTCGATTTTTGTTGATAATTCCATGGAATATACCCCATGAAATTACCTTGGGGATGCTGGTTTTGTTCACCATCAATAGAAAGCTATTGGTTTTGGTTTCATCATATATAAACTACTATACAAAATCATGAAAAATAACAAGTTCTTGGACTTCCATATTCACAATGAGGAATATCTGGATATTCTCTCTTATAAGTGAACGGAATCCCCTTGATATCATTCTTTTGATTTCAGGGTAAAAAAAGTGCTTCTGCTGACTTAGAGCTCTTTGAATGGGTGATCTAGAGCCTATGAACCTATGATCCTCCAAAACACCAAAAATAACACCAAGTATAAAAGGGGGAAACAAAAAATAACTGAAATGTAAATGGGGTTAAGAGCATAATTTTTCATAATTTATGATTTTTTTTCTTAATTTATCAAAAATAAAATTGACGTAACATAGTTTAAAACTCCCTGACAGGGGATCCATAATTTTCTGTCATTCCAGCCGAAGTGTTACTTGCAGTGGCCCAAATTGAATTTCCCAATCATAAAAATGAGCACAATTTAAGTATGGGGTCAATGAAAAAAGAGAATTAGGATGTTTTTTTAACTTCAATTTGTTGTTAATTAATGGATTATTTCCTAAATTTAGACTATTTGTTTAATGGTTATAAGATTTTATCTAGGGGGGTTTTGGTTCACTTCTTGAATTCTTTAGATGTTTACTTAAAATGAAACACATGAAACCTATTTTTAACAATTAGTAAGAGAAATGTGTCAGGTATGTGGATCTTTATGATTATAATCATAAATAAATTTTCTTATTATTTTGTTTTCCTCAAAATAATTCTCATTTCTAGGATTAAATTTTGATGAAACTTCCACAGGCTGGTAAGTTTTGTTTAAGTTAATAAAAATAAATTTATTGTTCTAAAAATTAATTCCTAAAAACGTTTCAGAAAAAAACCTTTTGAAAATGAAAAAATCACCTAATTTTCATGATATTTTTCATCATAATATCCCTAAAGATATATAGAAACCCCATTTTTTGATCTGATACATAGTTTTAGTAAGAAAACTAAATAAGAACTTAGGGAAGTTATGTGAATTAGAAGAAAATTCACAAGCACAATAAGGGGAAATTGACTACCAAAGAGTCTTCATTACCCACCACCCAAACACATTTAAAGAATTATCTAATCATTGAAAAAATGAAGAATTTTTTTCTCATTTCCTATAATTTTCATTACCACAATGAATGAATGAAAAGTGCCTAGCCACCATAAGAGAGAAATATCCAAAAATACATAGAATGAGTTTAAAGCTTTCCCGACACAATGATGAATAACTCCCTAGTGAATATACCCATAAAAAATGGTTTATACATTATTATATGACTGACCCCAATGTCTAAGGGTGGTTAGGGGAAAAAATTCTAAGTCAAGGGGTGATTAAGGTGGTAGATGGGAAGTGGGTGGCTTCCTGTTGACTAGCATATAGTTAAGGAACATAGTCAGTTTAACCATACTCCAACTATGTGCATGGTTTTTTTTCTTTTAGACATGAGGTGCATGTTTTTAGGGATGTTCCTCATGGTTTGTTTAACTATGAAGTAAGCATGAAAATAACCACCGCATCCTCACAATCTCACCCCACATCGTTTTCAGGTGAATCTGCATGATTTTCTTAACTGTGCGGAAGGCATTAAGCTGGTTCTTCCTTGAGGCTTCATGGTGCACATAGTTTCCTGGGATGGGGTTCATGGTTTAGGTGACTTATTAGTAACCATGAACCCTAAAAAAGGGTCAAAATTCCTCTGATTTCCTTTCAAAATTCCAGGTTCATGCCTGATCTTCTTGACCCATCATTGGATTACCCATTTCCACCTATCAAGACATGTTAATGCGGTAAAAACATGACAATTAATCCTAACAACCATTTTCATTATGATTTTATGTATGAAAACACCATATCCACATAAGTGAATCAATGTGTGGGCGATTTACTTTTTTTCTATTACCTACAAATTAATGACTCTTAATTGTTTTTTTTAATACCACTTGGAAAATATATTATTTATCCTAACAAATTTATTTTTATGAAATTAATTTACAACATTAACACATTTATTTATAACATTTTGATGAATATGTTAACAACATTAACAATAATTTTTAAATTTTAACATATATTTTAATAACAATTTAGAAAATAAATGGTCTTTTAGCATTTAATATATTAATATATTAACATATATATTTATATATTACCATTGTTATATTTTAAATTTAATTTTGTTTTGTTAAAAAAAACATACACATATATATGCACATACATATACATCATATATATACCCATACATATATCTATGTAACAAAACATATAACATTATTTATCTGAGATTATATTTAGTATTACTTTAGTTAAAATATTCTGAAAATATTATATAAACTCTCACTACAGACTCTTTATTTTTATTCATTTATTATTACAAAAATTATTCTATTTTTAACTATATTGATGTGCATGTTTATATATGAATATTTTATTTCATTATTAATTATTTGTATTCTAAAAATAATTTTACTTAATATAGTGAATAAAATAAAATAAATGAGCATAAAAATAGCAATTAATTAAGAAAATAATATGTTTCATAAAAGAATGACATGATAGCCCATTTAAGAAATGGATCAGGTTTGGGTTTGAGTATCTCAACATGAATATTAAACAATTCAACATGACTAGACCCGAATGGTCACCCTTATCTTGAAATATTTTAAATTTCTAATTTGAAATCTAGCTACCCTTTTCAATATTAGAATATTATTATATTATTAATTATAAGACTTGATTAATAATAATAAAGTGGTAATAATTAATAATTCATTACAAATAATAAATAATAATAAATATCAATGTAATTAATATTAATTAATTGCAATAATTTAATTAATAATAATTATTTATTAATTTTGTAATTAATAATAATTACATTTTTATTTATTAAAAATACTTAATAATTAAATTATAAATTATTTTTAATTGAATTATTATTAATTGATATTAATTACATTACTATTTACCATTTTTAATTATGAGTAATATATTAGTATTAATAATGTTTTATTGAGTAAATAAATGAAACTCTATTTTTATTCTATTTTTGGATGAACCCTATTTTTAACTAGGCTAAGAGGGAACCCTTACATGAATCTAATGCCCTAGAATATGTGGCCTTTAAGCCCAAAATAAAAAAGGCCTTAAATACTTTCCTGAAGATTGATTGTAAATCATGTATAATTAAAAATGTGTTATTATTAATAGAATATTATTAATCCAACCCTAGAAAATGGAAAGATAAATCACAGGTTGGAAATGTAAATGGATTTTGAGGGGCCCTTATATAAAAAAGGTAGCATAATATAGTATTTTAGGTAATATTTTCAAATTAAATTAATTGAAATAATACCAAATATATTAGTACTAAAATACTGTAAATTTTTGTTTTATATTTATAAAGAAGGTCAACACCCACGAAGGGTATAAAAAGAAAAAAGTTTCCCTATCTTCCACCATGGAAGAGAGACCATAAAGGGAGAAAAAAATCTTCATTTTGGATTTGGGAAGATGAGTGGTTTAATAATATGTAAGAAAAACCTTATAAAGGAAGAAGTTTTTTGGTGATTAGGGCTAGAACATCCTTCCAAAATATGTTTTCACTCCGTTTGGAGTTATTTTTCTTCCTTATGATTTTTTGACCACTATAAGGACCCTATTAGGTAGTTTTGAAATTGATTCATTTTATTGGTGTTTTGGGAGTTCACATGTGACCATTTTATAGCTCTTAAATATAGTCTTGAATGAAAATTCAAACAATGATATTGTGTTTATAAAATAAGTTTTTTCCTTGCAGAGGTAACCAACATTTTTGGGCTTTAGTACCTAAATCAAGAATCTTAGGTTTTTAATTATTATACATGGTCAATGATAGTCATGAAATAATTATATCTATAAATATGTTGTTATAATATTTTATCTAGGATAGGTCATCAATACTGGAGGAGGAACCCTACAAGATTTGACATTATTATTTTCTTTATTGTGGGTGGAATCGATGATGAACATGGTCTGAGAACTCAATTAAAAAAGTGATGACGATTCCTCATTGAGGTAGGACAATATATACTTCACATTTTCCTCATTCTTCACTTAATCTAGTTCTTCTTCTCAAATATTAAGTTTTCAACAACAAAAAAACATGATAGAGTTCTTAGTTATTCATAACTCAAATATTGAATTTAAAAATATTTGATTAAACTAAAAACATGGATTATATAATTGATGTGTGAAGAATTTATTCAATAGTTAAATTATTTTTTAATCATGCATACTCAAATATTTGGTAATTATTTAATTAATGAAATATATGGGCCTTTTCTAGAGATGTCCCATGCTTGTTTTCAGGCATTATTTTTCTTTTTTTTTTGTTATATCTTGGGTGGGTTTTGTTTAGGGGTTGATTTTTTTTTAAACTGAGAATTTTGGAAGAAAATGGGTTTTGCACAGTTGGCATATAGTTAGGGAAAATCATACGGTTTGGCCCTGTAAACTGTACACCCTATTTGAAGATATAATATGTGGTGTACGGTTAGTACATGGTTTGTCCAAACTGTGTGCCCCCTCCCCAAACAGTGCATCCTCCGACAAAGGGGAATTGCATGGTGGGTGTATGTTTTTTTCAAACTGTGCATCACTTAGGAGAAAACCATGCACCCTCTATAAAAAGGTGCATGGTTAAGGCATATATTTTGGAAAACTATGCACCCATTCTGAGAAAACCGTGAATATGAGGTTTTAATCCCCATAAAATTTAATTAAAATTCTCAAACCCCCCAGTTTTACCCTCTATTAACCCTCAATCATCCCAAACCTATTTTCTTTGATTTTGGAGGTTCTCATAAGGATTCAAGGGCTACTCAAACCCATTTCATGATGAATCAAAGATCCTATTGAAGGATTGGATCCTCATTGGTAAGTGTTACCATCCACGATTGGTTTCTATCTCTATCATATATCTTACTCAATAAAGGTGAAGGATTTTTCCTCTATTAGCATTGGGTTTAGATATAAGTTTTTATGTTTGTTCTTTGTTTTATCATGATCTTAGGTTTTGTTCCTAGATCTTCCATACTGTTGTGATCTTAAATTTTCCACATCAATTTGGGTGTTTTAGTTTCACAAACTTCCATCAATGACCATGAGGTTGGCAGCCTAAATGTAAATTCCCATTAAATCAATTTTAATTATGAAAATGTAATTTTTAAATTTCAATTGACATGTTGGGAAATTACATCCTAAATTTAATTAAACATTTTATTAAACATGTGATTATAAAATTAGAAATATTGTGATAATGAAATTTGATGGAAATAGTGATTATAAAATTAGTGAATAATGAGAATTATGTAATTGATAAATAATGGATTAAAGGAATTTGGTTGATCAATGGAATTGTGAAACTAGCGGCCACCCTTGGGGTGTGATTATAGGATGAAATTGATGATTTTCAATTTTTTATTTCTTGGTAAATGAAATTATGAATTGGGTGAGTAATGAATTATGATAATTATTGATAAACAGTTGGAAATATAGAACCATGTGATGCGATATCTATGAATTAGTTGTGGGGTATGGACTGCTACTCCAAATACCCATAAGGTTCTAGACTGACACTCTAAGCCCCCAATATATTTATATATACATGTGATCACTAAGTTATGGTATGTGGACTGCTGCTCAAAATTCTCAAGGGGTGCCAGACTACTACACTAGGGACACATTGTTTGAATGTGAAATTTGAATGATTTAATTAATGGAAACACATGATGGGATGAAATGTTTTATCCCTTTGGGGATGGTTCTAACTTTGGCATGGGATGATGTAGGTATTGATTGTTCTGGTTTCATCATGAACTTGATAAATTTATGTGGATGATTAAAGAATAATTAAATATAAAAATGTTACCTTATTTTTTATATTTTATTCTTTATACAACTAAATACATTTTTATAGATTGGATATTGTTTTAGATTCCATTGGCGGTGGCCTACTGAGTTGTACTTACACCCTACTCTAGCTTCATGATCGATACCTAAAGAGACTTCATGTTTGCAAGACATGATAAGGGAAAGAGCCCTCTGTTAGATAGTTGAGTTGGGATGAAGCATAGATGACGAGACCCGATGTGATGTCAGGACCCACTTGGGTGTTTTCAGTGTATTTATTTTTGTTTTATCATTTGAAAGATGACACATATATGGCATGACATATCTATTACTTTGGTTTGGATATTGATTTCTTGTTTTTGTTTATTATGTGATAATGGTCTGTATTAGTTATGTTATTATTATAAATGTTGTTTATAATTAGTTGGATATTGTTATTTATTTCTAATGTTGTGATTCAATGATAAAGATGGTATATTCTCCCCATGATATCTACATTAGACCCTCTTTACTAGTCAACAACATTTAGCATATGGGGAGGCTCTTCTAAGGTCATGTGACCAACCGGATTTGGGAACCCTCATGTGGAACTCGTGTCAGGATGTTACAAAGTGGTATCAAAGGGGTTTTATTTTCCTTTATTTTTTCTTACTATTCTCTAAAGTTAGACATGAGATTAAGATGATTCAGGCCTTGGTAATGATATTATTCATGGGATTAGCTGGCCCATGTATGGGGGAAAACCCAAGTACCTAGGGTGGGATTATTGTTACTGATGCTTTCTATTATAGTTGAATGTTATTTCACCTAGGGTGATGCATTTTTTCTGTGATGTAATTATTTTTTAAGATTTTATTTTTTTCCTATTATAAAACAAGTGTTGTGTATACATTCATTATTCAAGGCACTCAGGATTTATGTGACATGCGTCATTTTAGGAATGCATAAAAAAGTATGTTTTTAGTGAGTTGTTTAAATAAATATTCTTTTCTTTACTTTTGTAATTTAAATGAAATTCTCTAATATGAAATATATGATTTTTAATGATGATAAATATGATAAATTAAATGGATAAATGGGTGTATAATGGGAAAATTTTAAATAAGAAAGTGCTCTTCCCTATGTGAGCCATGAAACAGGTGAGGGATAGTTGAGGGTCATGATAGTGCATCAGTTTTGACCGTGTAACTAAGTATGAGGGATAAATTTTTACAACATTATGTGGATCCCTCTTGTTAAAAATGTGATAATAATCTATTATGTGTCCTAATATGTGTGTTTGGAATTATAGAGATATGCCTCAATGACGAAACTTTTTGATAGAACGACATGAAGATATGGCTAGAAATCGGCCTCCAATCTTGGAACAAGAGGCTCTGATAGTTTTGGGTGAGATATATAGAGAGAAGTTCTGGGAGAACTATGCTCACTTTATACAGTTTATTGAGATAGACCCATAGAGGTTTGTGGGAAATATATCTGACCTAACATGAGAGTTATGGTTACAACACCCTCCAAACTTCATTAGAGAGGGTGTACCTGAGAAAGTTATGTTTTGGATTGATTCTATCCAGATGATCCTTGAACACATCGATAATTATACTGAGAAGATAGTAAAAATGGATTATTATATGTTACATTGTCAAGTTAAGTGCTGGTAGTATATCCAGACTCAGGAAGGACATCTAGAGAATATGGAGTGGAAAGACTTTTAGGGGAATTTCATGGAGAACTTTTACCTTGAGATGCTAAGGCAAAAGAGGGTAGCTGAGTTTATGTGATTGTCCTGGGGGAGTATGTTCGTGATGTACTATACAGGTCGCTTCACTGATTTGAAATGATTTGTTATAGGGTTAGTAGCGGATGATACTGCTACATCGAAGCGTTTTCAGTATTTTCTTAAATGTGAGATTAAGTACCAAGATAATATATTTCCACTGAAAATGTTTTATGAAGTGGTGAATTAGGGTCTCATTTTTTATGGGGATCTAAAAGAGGAATTTAGTGGAATATAGGTGGTTTCTACTAGATGATTAGAAGGTATGTCTTCTGAGATTAGGAAGTGTCTCTTTGAGAATTTCGACTAGGTAAATAACAACTAGATTGGATAGGGGGAATGCTTAGTTTTTCAGATAAGTGACTATATATCATACCACCAGTGTGGTAGGTCGAGAAACATTCATATCTATTGTGCACAAAAACTGGTGGACTGTCGATATTGTAGTAGGATGGGTCACTTATAGATGTATTATAGAAACCCTTGACTGAGGGTTTGTGTTATAGGATCGAGGCAGAGTCACAATAATGGAATGTCTTATTTTACCCCATATCAGTTAATCAATTGTTTTTTTTTTGGCTGTGGCGGTCGAGGCATTAGAAATGGTATATTAGAGAATGTGGACACATATCAGTAGAGTGGTGTAGCTTAGGGGACTCAAAATACATCATAGGGAAGAGGGTTAGGACATTTTCATGAATTGTATCTTACACTTGTGTATAGAGATGTTTGGACGACGAGAGTTAGAGATACTATTCATGAATCTTCTATGCTTGGTAGTGCCTTATTTGATATAGGAACCTCTCGTTATTTAATATAAGTACAACTTGTGAGTCGGTTTATTTTTATGGTGGAGTTTCTAGTTGTAGTCTTTATGATCAACACACCATTGGTAGTGAAATCAAGGGACACCTGAATATGTAAGGGGTGTTCTCTTGAGTTTTTGGAATATCATTTTCTTTTGGATATATATATACTCAACATGTACGGATTTTACATGATTTTGGGTATGGATTGGTTGGTACCGTACTGATCCCACATTTAATGTTCCCATAAGATAGTAACCTCTATGTCTCCTAATGGAAAAGACATATTTATCATATAGAGTGGGATATATAGACAGGACGTGCAGCGATGGTCACCAAAAAATAGGGGAGCTTACCACCTAGGTTTTAAGTCTTTTTTTAGATGATGAGGGTGTGCAACATGATACCTTCCCACCCATAGTGGATAGGTTTCATGATGGGCTTCCTAAAGACTTATCTGAGATTTCACCTGAGAGGGATGTTGAGTTTACAATTGAGATCATTCCTAGAGCTAAACCAATATCTATGCCACCTTATAGAATTAAACCAATAGATATTTAGAAAATTAAGACCCATAGGGTGGAATTAATGGATAAGGGGTTTATACGTTTGAGTATATCACCTTGGGTTTCTCCAGTTTTATTTTCGAAGAAGGATGATAAGACATTGCACTTAAGTGTTGATTATCAAAAGCTAAACTGAATGACTACGAAAAACCAGTATCCTCTTATGTTTATCGATGATCTATTTGACTAGTCAAGTGGATCTTGTGTTTTATCTAAAATTGAATTGAGATTAGGATATTATCAGTTGATCATAAGGACTTATGATATACCAAAGACAGGTTTTAGAAGCAGGTATTGCTGATATGAGGTTGTTGTGGTGTCGTTCAACATGACGAGTGTACCAACTATGTTTATGGCCTTGATAAACTAAATATTACACATTTACCTAGATCAATTTGTGGATGTTTTGTGGATGAAATCCAGGTGTTGTACAAGACTGACGAAGATCATTCCCAACATCTTGACATCATCCTAAGTACCCTAAGAGAGCATTGTCCATACAAAAAGACATATAAGTGTCAATTATATATTGACAAGGTACATTTCTTGGGTCACATCTTCTAAAATAATGGGGTGTCAATTAAACTAGAGAATGTACAGGCAGTGGTTTCCTAGGAGCATCCCGATAATTTTTTTGAAATCTCTATATTTTTTTTATTAGTGGGTTATTATCAGAGGTTCATTGAGGAAATTTCCCACTTTTTAGAACCAATTTCAGGCTTAAATAATAAGGGAGTTTTGTTTGAATGGTATGGGGCATGTGATAATGCTTTTTAGGAGTTGAAGAAGGATTTGAATACCACATCGATTTTGATCCTACCCATGCTCGTTGAGGATTATATAATGTTTTTTGATGCATCTGGGATATGAAATGTTGTAATTTTGATGCAGGGAGTTCTATTTGTGGAGTATAGGTTACAAAAATTGGGGTCACTTGATAAGAATTACCGTACACATGATTTTGAGTTAGCTACAATGGTTTATTCCGTGAAGTGTTGGAGACATTATCTATTGGAAGAAAAGTTTACTATGTTTACTAATCATAAGATATTAAAGCATATATTTTTTCAATGATATTTGAATCACAAGAAAAGGATGTGGGTTGAGTATATGTAGTCAATTGATTTTGACCAAGAATAAACTATTGAGAAGTGAAACAGTGTTTCTCGCACTTTGAGTAGGAAAGTACATACTCAGGTAGTTTAGGATTCTAGTTCTGAGTGGAAGATGATGACATTTCTGGATGAGATGCAGGTCATGGATTGGTAGGGAAAGGAAAATATCAACCTTGTTTCAGAATCAGCGGATCTCGCACTTTTGAGCTGGATCATGCATAAAAAGTATGAGGATTTAGAGTGTTTGTACTTGATGGAATTCCTTGAAGGTGAGGAGTCACCTTCTGATTAGACAATAGATGAGGATGATATCATCTATGTCAAGAATCATGTTGTTGTACCGAAAAATGTGTGAGAGGAGATGATGCGTTAGTTTCATAACTCAAAGTCAGTAGTGTATCCTCATTTGAATAAAATTTACCATGACCTACATCAATAATATCGATGTTAGGGAATGAAAAATGATATTTTAGCTTTCATGACATTATGCTACAGCTATCAATAGGAGAAGGCCAAGAATCAATGACATGGTGGTTTACTACATATTTTTCCTATTCTAGAATGGAAATAAGAGACATTACTATAGAATTTATGGTTGGTATTCTGAGGACAACATGTATGAATGATTCTATGTGGGTGGTTATAGATCAACTGACTAAAGTATCCCATTTATTTCTTATTCAAGAGACTTTTATAGTGGATTAGTTGTGGGACTTGTATGTTCAGAAGATAGTCTATATACACATAGTGACGTGGAGTACAGTATCATACTATGACTCACATTTCCATTTTCACATCTAGAGAGGCATTCAAAAGGATCTTGGTACAAAAATATTTTTAATTATTAATTTGCACCCACAAATAGATGTAAAGTCAGAACATACTATTTAGGTCCAAGAGGATCTAGTGCAGGTGGGGATTCTCAATTTTGGTGGGTCTTGTGAGAAGTACTATCCACTCATTGAGTTCTCTTATAACAAAAATTATCAGGAAACAATTCATATAGAACCATATGAGGAACTTTATGTCCATCCAAGTAGATAACATCTATGATGGATGGAGGAAGGTGAGTTATAGATTTTGGGATTGAGTCTCGAGCAGGAGACATTTGATTAGGCCTAGTTGATTCAGAAATTTATGGCTATAACTCATAGTAGACAGAAGTCATATGTTGATCAGTGTAAAATAACCCTTGAGTTTACAGTGGGTTATTGTGTATTCTTTCGGGTGTCACTGAGATTGTGTCACTGTATGTTCCAATTATAGTTCAAGTTGGCCCCATGGTTTGTCAAAACTTTTTAGATTGTGGAGAGAATCGGTCTAGTGACATACTGATTGGATCTTCCACAGAGGTATGGTGATATGAACAATATTTTTCTTATGCCAAAAAATCTATGGTATCACCCTGAACCTTCTCATGTGATCAATGTTGATGATTTTAATCTTGAGACTGATGCATCCTTTGAGGAGAATTAGATTCATTTTATGGATCATAGTGAGATAGTATTGCGGGGAAAGACTGTGTCAATAGTTCGAGTGTTGTGGAAGCATGAACATGTTCATAAGGGAACATTGTAGAGAGAATTATATATACACGATTAGTGGCCCAATATTTTTACCTCATGATCTTAGAGATTCTTGGGAGTAAAACTCAAGGGCAGGATTTTATAAGGTGATGATATTGTATGATCTTGGCATTTTCTAGTGATGTATCATGCTCATTTTTAGGTAGCCATTTTCATTATTTTGGTTATACCTTTGGTGGTATTTGTTTCAGGATAGTTTTTTGTAAAAAATGGGAACTTTGGAAACAAAAGGGGATTTTCATAGTTGATTCATGTTTAGGGAAAACTGTGTAGTTTTTTCTAGGAATTTATGCGCTCTATTTGGAGAGACAAGAGGTGGTGCATCGTTGGCACATCATTTATCCAAACCATGAGGACTCCCTCCCCAAACTGTGCATCATCTAAAAGAGGGGAACTCCATAGTTGGTTCATGGGTTTTCAAACCACACACCACTTTGGAGAAACCGTGCACCCCCAAAGAAGAGGTTCTTAGTTAGGATGAATGGTGATGTTTGAACATCAACTCAAGGACCCATGCTTCATCCATCACTAAATGTAATGGATATCATGGAAAAACCAACTCATTATCGATTTTCAACCTAAAAAATCACCCATTCTCACTTCTTGAGAATGGTTTCCAGGGAAAACAACAAATTTCCAGTCATATCAAGCGATACCACTATCAAATGGCCAATGGTACTCTCCAACATATGACTTACCTTATATCGCTTCTCTAGATCAACCTCAATAGGTTACTGAAACCCTCAGTTTTAACCCCTCTCCCAACTCAGACCTAACCTATTTCCTAATATTTTGGTGGATCCTAGAGTTATTACAAGGCTCATTGAACCCATTTCTTGACGTATGAAAGATTCAGTTAAAGAATCAGCTCCATGGTGGTAAGAGTTTCTATAACAACCCTAATCTTTATTTCATACTTAGACATGATTTATTACATAAAACCACTCAATTTAGACAACATAAAATATATAGAGGTCTAGTTTATTTGGGGTTGAGGAACATTACAAAACTACTTAGGACATAAAAACACAACATCTTATTGAAAACTTCCTTTACATGACCACTACAATCCTTCGAACTTAGCTTTGCATGTAATAACCTGAGAACTTGAATAAGAAAAGGGCGAGCTATAAAGCCCAGAAAGGGAGTAAACAAGGCATAACATTAGGAAGACATGTTAGGAAATAGGCATATCAATGGATTACAAGAGAAACATGAACATAGAGGCATGAAATAGCATGATTAATATAATATGGAAATGTGCAAACAACATTTAACATGAATTTAACATGATCCAAGGCTCATTGCACATAGAGAATGAGTAAACCCTAATTTAACTTGAATTAACACGACTAAACCCTCATTTCACTTGATGTATCATGATACTAACCTTTACCAAATTAATTGGAGTTCTATTAGGGCACACCCTTCTTAAACATTTCATTTCATGCATATGTGTGCCACATGGATCATACAACATGAAGCAATCATCATCACTTATTCCACGATAAAGGAATTTGGAATAAATACATTAAGATTTATAATAAATTATTAAATGTTCATAGAGGATAATACCCTTTATAGAGAAATGGTAATGATATTCACTACATAATGACATTTGCTTAAAAAATTGGTGTAATTTCGGCAGTGTAAAGACGTGGGTTAAGAATTCATAAAAATAGTTGATGAGAGAGAAATGGGTGTATCATTATATATATCTAAAATGGACTATAAGTGGAAGATATAGAAACATGTCCCAACATAAATAAAGAAATTTATATTCATAATACAAAGGATTTGCTTGATTATTGATGAGAAGAGAGAAATTCCTTACGAAATTTCGGCATGGTAACAGGTGTACATGGGATGCATTAAATGGGAGTGAAAGGGGTATATAATAATTCAAAAATAAATAGGAAAGTATTGGGGAGGTGAGAAGTTATACCACAACATTTTTAATAGAAATTAAATGGGTATAACCACATAATGAAATTGAGGAAAAAATAAAAAAAGAGAAAATCCCTTACATAAAAGTGTGATCCCAAAGGCTTGGGAAGGGCTTGATAGAGGCTTCTTGGGAGCTTGGGGATCCTTGGGAGGATTCTAGAGAAAGTAGGGAAGAGGTTTGATGAATTAAAAAGGCTTTTAGTGAAGAGGAAGTTGGATCTTGTGTGGGTTTATATTGGAAAGGAGAGGGGATTCTTTATTATTTAGGTTTGGGTCACCACACATTAAACTAATCAATACCACAAACCAGGCCATGGTTTTTCCCTTGGTGTTTCCAAAAGGGGAGTGGAAAATAATATTTTATAAGGAAAATGGCTTAAATTATTAAAATAATAGGGTTGCTTATTTGGAGGTGGGTCACACTCTCAAGTAAATTCATTTAAAAAGTGAAAATGTTTTATAACTCTTGGAGGCTCCACTAAAGTTTTGTAAAATAAATCGAAAAAACCTATAATCACTTTTTAATGAAAAAATATATATTGGCGGAAAATAATGTTTATAGTATTTTATTACATTACTATTAGGTCATTATGATGACATAAAAGACATTATATATTTAAACGGTATTTAATTTTTACCCAAAAATTCAACTGTCTCAGAAAGTTATGAATAATTCCCCATTGGATAATTTCGACATCCTAATTCCAAAAATAATATCCATTTTATATAAATAATTTTATTAATATGTTAATTTTTACTTTTAAAATAAAAATCGACATTTATCGAAAATTCATGTGTTTTGACAAAAAACAGATTTCAAACCATAATAAAAATTAAAATTGTGTTCATAAAATTTATACAATCATTTATATTTAATAAAAAAGAATTTAATAATAATTATATTTTATTAAAATATTATTTAATTCAAAAATCCATTAATTTATCAAAATATATTTCTTAGATGAATATTAACTATAATACTATTTTCTTAAAAAACTATTTACAACGTAACAATAAAAATGAATGTCTAATCAATATTCTATAAAAATAATTCAAATAATTATAGTGATAGAGATTTGTTACATAACACCTTAAAATAGTCGGATAAGACTTAAGGGTAAGGTGTGTGATGGTGACATACTCTTGGGGTTGCTCGGATAACATTGCATGTGTGGTAATCTCTATCAACTTTCACTTCTACAGTAGACAGTTCTGTTCGAGCTTAACATGTTGAGGATAATCTCGGTCTTGGTCAAGAGAGAATCCCAATGACACCATGTCCTTTTCTATCTCAGAAAAATGGGCTTTGTAAGGAGCAATTCTACTGGATGAGGCCATCGGTTCCTTGTTTTGAGTAAATGATATTTGTTAAAGCCTGATATTTATACTAGTCATGTGATCACTGTTCAACAGATATATTAGTAACAATCATAATTCCTAATGATATTTTAATATCCAAAAACATAAAACCAATGAAGTTAACATTTTACAATATGAGACATTTAATTAGATCAAGAGAAGTTTTCATTAGTAAAATTTTGGGTCGTTACAATCTTCCCCCTTAAGAAATTTTTCCCTCTAAATTTCCTTTTTCCACACTAAAACAGATGTGGGTAACTCTTCCTCATCACTTCCTCTAGTTCCCACGTTTCTTATTCGAACTCTTGGTTTCTCGACCACACCTTGATGAGGGACATTGTCTTATTTTGTAGAACTTTCTCTATATGATCTAAGATCTTCACTGGTTTCTCCTCATAAGAGAGATCATCCTCTAACTTCACCACCTCTGAAAAGAGTACATGTGAAGGGTCTAGTATTTAGTTGTTTAAGAGGGATACATGAAAGAAATCATGCACTTTGTCCATGGTAGGTGGAAGTTCTAGTCGATATGCCACCTTCCCGAAAAGATTAAGAATCTCGAAGGGGGCAGTATACCTAGGTCTTTACTTCCCTTTCTTTCCAAACCTCAGGACCTTCTTCCACAAAGATATGCATAGAAATCCCATATCTCTAACATTAAACTCAAGGTCTCATCGATGGTTATCTTCATAACTCTTATGTCAACTCTAGGCTACCTTGATATGTTGCGGAATGGTTTTTTCCTTCTCCACCATTTCATTAACCATTTCTAGTCCTAATAGATTATTCTCACTGACTTTATCCCAACACGCCGATGTTCTACACCTTTTCCAAAAAATGGCTTCATATGGTGCCATTTGGATGCTCGAGTGGAAACTACTGTTGTAAAAAAACTCAACCAGAAGAAGATGTTGATCCCATCCTCCTTTGAAGTCTATTGAGCAAGCTCTCAAAATATCCTCTAGTGTCTGGATAGTCCTCTTAGATTGGCCATCAGTTTGAGGATGATAAGCTATACTGAAGTTCATCTCAGTATCTAGAGCATGTTGAAGACTCTTCCAAAACATATAAGTGAATTTGGATTTCGATCTGGTACAATAGATAGTGGTATTCCATGCATCCTTACCACTTCTCTAATATATATCCGTTCTAATTGATCCAGTGATAAATCCTCCCAAATTTCAATGAAGTGTGCAGTCTTTGTAATATGATCCACAAAAACCCAAATAGCATTGTTTCCTTTGGATGTCTTCGGATGTCCAGTGACAAAGTCCATGGCGATGTTCTCCCATTTCCACATTGGTATGGGTAATGGTTGAATCATCCCCTAATACTTCCATCTCTCAGCTTTAACTTGATGACATACCAGGCACTTTGATGTATACTCAGAAATCGTCTTTTTGATTTTATCCCAACAATAACTCTCTTGGAGATCTCGATACATATTTCTGTTTCCTGGGTGAACCGAGAAATTTGAACTATGTTCATCATCCAAAAGTTCCTTCTTCAGCTCCATACTTGATGGAACACATAGTCTTTTCCCAAATCTCACAATTCCTTCTTCATTGACATTTAACTCTAAGTATTTTTCCTTTTTGATAGTTTCCACTTTCATCTAAATTCCCACATCATCTTTTTTGAGAATCCTTTAACCTCTCCAAAAGAGACGGTTCAGTTATCATTTGTGAAAGGATTGATTATATTCCCTTATTAAAGATTCCCATGTCCATCTTCATCAAATTCAATAAGATCATATCCTTTTCAATTCTCATTAATGATAGAATCATTGGGTCCTTTCTACTTAGAGCATCTGCCACCTTGTTCGCTTTCCCAGGGTGGTAATGGATTGAGCAGTCATAGTCTTCGATCAGCTCTAACCAACTTCATTGGCACATGTTCAACTCTTTTTGTGCGAATATATACTTGAGGTTTTTTTGGTCCGTATATATTTCACACTTCTCCCCAAAAAGATAATCTCGCCATATTTTTAAAGCGACGATCACCACAGCCAACTTCAGATCATGTGTTGGATAATTCTATTCATGAACATTTAATTGCCTTGAAGTATCGGCAATGACTTTGTCATTTTTCATCAACACACATCCCAGGCCCTTCATCTAAGAATCACGGAATACCAAAAAATGTTTTTCACTTGTGGGTAAAGTGATCACAGGCACAGTGATATGCCTCCTTTTTAACTCCTTGAAGTTTTCTTCGCATTCATCACTCTAAGAAAACATTACTCCCTTCTGAGTTAGATTGGTAAGAGGGTTGGAAAATCATGAGAAATTTCTCACAAATCATCGATAATATCCATCTAACCCCAAAAAGCTACGGATATCCATTACTGATGTTGTCCTTAGTCATCTTTATATTGCAGTTATCTTCGAGGGATCCAGAGATATCTCATTGATTATGATTATATGGCCCAAGAATGAGACCTCTTTCAACCAGAAATCACACATGCTATACTTTACATAAAGATTCCCCTTTCGCAAGGTCTCTTGTACAGTTCTTAGATGCTCCTCATGATCCTCCTTTGTTTTAGAGTATACTATAATATCGTCTATAAATACTACCAAAAATATGTCGAGGTAATCTCTAAAGACACTATTCATCACATCCATGAGGATTGCAGGAGAATTAGTGCGTCCAAAAGGCATTAATATGAATTCATAGTGCCCAAATATTGTACGAAAAAGTAGTCTTGGGGATATCTTCCTTCTTCACCATTACTTGATAATATCCCGACCGCGGATCTACCTTGGAGAAATATTGTGCTCCACGTAGTTGATCGAACAATTCATTAATTTGGGGAGGATAATACTTGTTCTTTATTGTGATTTTGTTGAGCTCATGATAATCAATGCAAAGGTACATCGACCCATCCTTCTTCTTGACGAAGAGGATAGGTGCACCCCAAGGTGAATCACTTGGGCATATAAACCCTTTATCCAAATTCTCTTGTAGTTTTTTATTCATCTCCTCAAGATCCAAAACATCTATTCTATATGGTTTCTTGGATGTTATCAACTCCCCAGGTATAATATCAATTTTGAATTAAATATCTCTTATATGAGGAAGACCAAGAAATTCCTTGAGAAACACATCTGTGAATTCCCTCACAATTGACATGTATTCAAGGATGGTTGCTTCCTTAGAATCAATCATCTAAGCTAGATGTGATTTCTCATAGCATAGTAATATCCACTCTTGAAATGATGGAGCTAAAGAAGATTCATCCTCCTCCTTGAACTTGTACAGAATCGGGGGTCGATTAGCCATATGGAGATTGATTTCCCTCTCATGGAAATTTATGTTGGCTCTATTTAAGGAAAGCCAATCCATGCCAAGAATTTCATCAAATTCTACCAGAGGAATTATGGAGAGGTTATCTGGGATGTTCAATCCAAAAATAATGACAGGGGAGTGGTTATATTCATAGCATGCAATGATTTCCCCATTTTCCATAATCAGCGACATCTTTCCTTCCATGGTTTGTGGTGGTGTTGAGATTGTTCTAATAAGATTTCGGGATATAAAAGAATGTGTAGAACCAGAATAAAAAAGTATGTTCACAATTCTTGAATGAATAACTAGCATACATGTCACCACTTCGTTTTTAGGGTAAACTTCGGTGGTAGAGATGGAAAAACTCTCCCTTTCTGCTTTGGAGGTTATGGGTTGCCTAAAAAAACCCTTGGCTTAGAGAACTAATTTGAAAAGTGTCCTGATTTTTTTCATTTGAAGCAATGAACAATATGTTGAGGGTTGAGCAGAGCGTTCCTCTCTTCTACTACTGTTGTGGGTTTTTTTCATTCCGATACATAGTAGCTAGGTGCCCTTCTCTTCCACACCTAAAGCATTTCCTCATCCCCTTGAGGTAATATAATGGGTGATTCTTTCCACAACTTTGGAAAGTGGGGTGTTGGATTTTCTTTGCACCATTGGATTTATCCATCAGACCGCCAGAATTGAAGTCCACCTTATGGTTCTTATCCCCATGATACCCTGAGATTCTCTGATCTCTATTTTGACCTTAAGGGAACATCAGACAATTTTTTTATAGCTGTCGAAGTCACGGATCGCCAGTGCTTTCCACAGTCTATGTTTCAACCCACCAAAGAAGCGGTCAACCTTGTATCTATGGGTAAAGAGAAAGCGGTAGGTGTATCATGAAATCCTTGCAATGTTTTCCTCATACGCTCTGATAGATTCGTCATCCTTTTGCTTTAGGGAAAGGAAGTTCCTTTCCATCTTATGTCGGAGGGTGCACGGAAAATATTTATTGAGAAAAATCTACCAGAAATCCTTCCATTATAACGCCTCAATATCCTCCTCAGACATCATATTTTTGATGAATGTCCACTATTGATCAGCTTAACCCTCCATATGATAAGAATCTAGCAGAACCTTCTCTTGTTCATAACATTGAAGGATGGATAATATCTTTTCAATGGAGTTGATCCATTGTTTGGCAATTGAGGGATCAGATGATTTACTAAAAGTAGGAGGCCTTTGTCTCGTGAAGCTCTCGATAGTGGCTTTTTCTTTCTTAGGGAGGTTGAACGTTCCTCTTGACCCACTCTTCTATTCAATACTTGAGTTAACTGAGAGATTATCGTGACAATGTTTGCAATTTCCACTCCAATCGGATTGTGCATATCATTAGAACAACAATCACATTGATCTTCACATCGGTTGTTAGCCTGAGTCCTCCTATTACCAGCCATTGGATGGAATAAAAAGAAAGTTAGGGGTAACACATAAAGGGTAATCCAAAGAAAAAATAGATGATTTATACATTACTTTTATTTCCTTAACTTATGAATCTATATGCTTCAATCTATGTTATCCATGATCTACTTCCCAACATATATTCTAAGGGGAATTTTTTTACTCCCTTAAAAATGGTTCATACTAAGCTTATGAATTTACCAAAGCATATCCCCAAATAGTTTCATAACTAAGAGTGAAACAAGGCCCACTTTCGTGTACCAGGATACCCCTGATCAAACCCAAAACTCCTTATCAGGGGTTTCACCCCTAGGTACATCTATGCCAAAATCACCTTTACTAACTCGTATCCATATAGGTATGTATTTTCTTGATAAAAAACTTAATAAATACTCACCAAAACATAGGGATGTTTTTATTATACTTAGTCTTGTCTCTAAGGCTTCAGTAGGGTTTTCTAATCCTAATCCCAAAAATAATTAAACCTATCCTCTGATACCAACTATAACAAACCTGATCATTATTTCATAATTAAACATGATTTATTACATAAAACCCATCACTTTATACAACATAGAATATCAAGAGGCCTAGTGTCTTTGGGTATTAGAAACATTACATAACAACTTATAACATAAAAACACAACATCTTACTGAAAACTTCTTTTATATGATCACAACAATCCTTCGTACATAGCTTTGCATGGGATAACCTGAGAACATGCATAAAAAAAAGGTGATCTACAAATCCTAGTAATGGAGTCAAAAATTAATAACATTAGTAAAAAATGTTAGACAATATGCATATCAATTCAGTACAATAGAAACATGAACATAAGACATGATATAACATGATTAACATAACCTGGAAATTTGGAAACAACATTTAACATGACTTTAGCAGGAGACAAGGATCATTGAACATGGAGCATTAGTAAACCATCATTTAACTTCAATTATAATGAGTAAACCCTAATTTTACTTGACGTATCATGATACTACCCAATGCATTGGAGCACTATCAGGGCACGCCCTTCTTAAACATTTCATTTCATGCATAAGTGTGCCACATGGATCATAAAACATAGCAGCAATCATCATAATTTATTTAATGATTAAGGTATGTGTAATAAATACAAAAAGTTTTATAATTAATTAGTAAATGTGCATAAAGGTGAATACCCTTGATAGAGAAATGGGAATGTTACTGACTAACAATGACACTGGCTTGGAAAATCGGTGCAATTTCGGCATCGTAACAGCATGACGTAAGAATTCATAAAAATGGATGATGAGAGAGAAATGGGGTTATCATCATATATATATATATGAAATATAAATTAATGGGTAGATATAAAAACATGTCCCAGCATAAATGAAAGAAATTTAGATTCATAATTCAAATGAATTTCTTGATTATAGATGAGGGAATTTCGGCATGGTAACAGGTGTACATGAGAGGAATTAAATGAGAGGGAAAGGGGTATATCACAATTAAAAAATAAAAAGGTAATTATGTTTGGGGTGATAAATCAAACCCCAATATTTGTAATTGAAATTAAAAGGGTATAACAACATAATGAAATTGAGACAAAAATGAGAAAAGAGGAAATCCCTTACTTGGGAGTGTGATCCCAAAGGCTTGAGAGGGGCTTGATAGAGGCTTCTTGGTAGCTTGGGTAACCTTGTTAAGATTATAGATAGAGGAGGGAATAGGTTGTAATAAATACAAAGGCTTTTATTGAAGAGGAAGTGGGATCTTGGGTGGGTTTATAAAGGAAATGAGAGAGAATTCTTTATTATTTAGGTTTGGGTCACCACAAATTAAACTAATCAATACCCAAAACCATCCCATGGTTTTTGCCCATGTTTTTATCCAAATGGGAGTGAAAAACAATATTTTATAATTCCAATGGACTAAAATTTTAAAATAACAGGGTTTCTAATGTGTAGGTGAGTCACACTCTCAAGGAAATTCATTTAAAAAGTGAAAATGTTTTATAACTCTTGGAGTGTCCACTAATGTTTTTTAAAATAAATAAAAAAACATAAAATCAAATTTTTAATGGAAAAAAATATATTGGCTAAAAATAATATTTATATTATTTTATTACATCACTATTGGGTCATTATGATGTCCTAAAACCAATTATATATTTAAATGATATTTAATTTTTACCCAAAAACTCGATTGTCTAAGAAAATTATGAAAAATTCATTGTTAAATAATTTGAACATACCGATTCCAAAAATAATATCCATTTTACCTAAGTAATTTTCTAGATAGTTACGTTTTAACTTTTAAAATAAAAATCGACATTTATCAATAATTCACGGGTTTTGACAAAAACGGCTTTCAAACCATAATAAAAATTACAACTGTATTCATAAAAATTACACGATCATTTATATTTAATGAAAAATAATTTATTAATAATAATATTCTATAAAGATATTATTTAATTCAAAAATTCATTAGTTTATTAAAATATATTTCTTAGATGAATATTATCTAAAACACTATTTGTGTTTTAAAAACTATTTAAAACGTAACAATAAAAATGAATGCCTAATATATATCATACACAAAAGTAATTCAAATAATTATAGTTCTAGGGATTTTTTAAATAAAACCTTAATTATCTGCATAATACCCAAAGGTAAGGTGCGATATGGTGACAAACTCTTGGTGTGGCTCAGATAACATTGCACATGTGGTAATCTCTATCAACTTCCATTTCTCCCGAAGATAGTTCCGTTCTAGCGTAACATGTTGAAGATCAGATTAGGCTTGGTCAAGAGTGAATCCCAATGATTCCACCTCCTTTATGAGTCTTAAAAATTGGGCTTCGTATGAAGTAATTCTACTGGATGAGTCTATTGCTTCCTTTGTCTGAGTAAATTTGATTTGTTAAAGCCCTATATTTATACTAATCATGCGATCATTGTTCAAAAACTCTATTAGAAACGGTCATAATTCTTAATGATAGTTTAAAATCCAAAAACATAAAACCAATTAAGCTCACATTTTACATGATGAGACATTTAATTAGATCAAGATGAGTTTTCATTAATGAAAGTTTGGGTCGTTACAGTTTCCTTCCCTGATTGGTTTATCAATACCTCGTATCTCTTTCATGACAAAGAGGAATATTTTTTCTCTTTTGGAATTGGATTTAGATCAAGGTTTTTATGGTTGTGTTCTATTTTATCTTGATCTTATGTTTTGGTAGTATATCTTCCATTTCGTTTTGATCTTGAATGTTTTGCATCAATTGGGGGTTTCGGTTTGGTGAACGTCCATCAACGACCTTGAGGTTGGTAGTATAAATGTGAATTCCCATAGTCCTGATTTTAATTTCATGTATGTAATTTTGAATTTTAAATTACCACATTGGTAAATTTCTTCTAAATTGAATTGATTAAATGATTCAACACATGATTATGAAATTGTTACTTTTTTTATAAAAAAATGGTTGGAAATTATGAACATAAAATTGGTCAATAGTATGAATTATGAAATTGATGACTAAAGGGTTAATAGAATTTGGTTTATCAATGGAATTTTGAAACTAGCATCCAACCTTACTATGTGACAATAAAATGAAAATGGTGATTTTCAATTTGTGCATTATTGATAAATGAAATTTTTAATTGGGTGAATAATGAATTATGATAATTGATACTAAATGGATTGGAATATGGAACCAGGTGATGTGATATCTGTGACTGAGTTGTGGGATTGGGACTGCTACTCCAAATACCCATGGGGTTCCATACATCCTCTCTATGCTCCCAATATATTTATGTATACATGTGATCACGGAGTTGTGAGACTAGGACTACTGATCCAAATATCCATGGGGTTATAGAACACTACTACTGGAGCCAATTATTTGAATGAGAAATTGAAATGATTCAATTAATGGAAAACCATGATGGGACGAATTTGTTATCCCATTAGGGATAGACCAAAATCTGGTTTGGGATGAGGCAATTATTGATGGTCAAGGTTCCATTGTGAACCCAGTAAATTTATATGGATAATTAAAGAATAATTAAATATGAAAACTGTTACTTTATTTATTTTACTTTATTATTTATATAACTCCATACACTATTATAGACTATATATTGATTTAGATGCCATTGGTGGTGGCCTAGTGAGTTATACTCACACCTTACTCAGGCATCCTGATCGGATCCAAAATAAAATTCATGTTTACAGAATAGGATAAGGGAAAGATCCATTTGTTAGATGGATGAGTTGGGATAGAGCATGGATGAGGTAACCATACACGATATTTGGACCCACTAAGGAGTTTTCATTGTCTTTATTTTTGGGTTTTCATTTGACACATAACATGTATATGGCACCAAATATCTACTACTTTGGTTTGGATAATTATTTCCTGTTTTGGTTCAATATGGGATACTGGTCTGTATTGGTTATGGTATTATTATTTTTTTATTTATAATTAGTTGGCTATTGTTTTTTATTTCAATTATTGTGCTACTTTGATGAAGAGGGTATAGTCTTTCCATGATATCTATATTAGACCCCCACTGCTAGTCGGTAGCCTTTGGTGTATGGGGAGGTGTGTCTCAGGTCATGTGACCAAACAGATTTGGGTATCAGCTTATGGAAGCCAGGTTGGGAGGTTACAATAATTGAATGGGATTAACTTGAAAAATAATTCTTTATAATTTCTTCCATAATTATTGATTATCCATGTAAAATAATAACATTTTTTGGAAAATAGATTGGTTGAAAACTATTCTGTAATATTCACGATTAAACTTGTGTGTGTTTCCTAGTTATCATCATGGAAAAAACCCTATGTGTATTTCCCACCGTGATTATTAAAATTGATTCTTCTATTAATACCAGGGTTCAATGACAAACTTGAATGCAAAATCATTCATAGGTGGTCAGGCATTCCAACATCCAACATTCTTTTAATATTACCTTTTCATTCTTCTCTACTATGTTTCCATGTTCCCATTTTATTTTATTTTTGATGAGAAACTTCTAAATCCTTCTAGTCATGATACACCATACGCATTTCACACCTTCTAATGAGGATAATACTTTATATGGAATTCCATCATCATACATCACATCAGTTTTTTTCTATTATAACTTCATATTTTTCATTACCCATAGGGTCCATTATATTTCTAGTTTACTACTTCAATTCATTTGGTTTTCTGTTTACATTCGAGGGAAATTTTGATAGAAAGAGATAGGTGAGGGAGAGGTGTTATTTTTTGTGGTTTCTTGATCCACTTTTCTTGTTCTTGGTGCAGCAATTTAGGTTATATTTGATGGAGTTTCTTACCTAGTGTGCTTTAGAGGAGGATTATCCTAGAGAAAAGGGAACCATAAGCTCGATGATACTTCCATTTTTAATATATAAACAAGATATTTTTTAAAAAACTAGAAACTATAAATTGGTTTCTTTTTCATTGGATCTATCATTATTAATTTAATGTGTACAATTCTACTTGATATATTGATTGATTCTTTCTTATAAGGTGGTGTATGTTAACTCCTCATGGATCTTTTAATAAATTCCATGTAGCTTATTAAGGAATGTTTTTCACTTGAACCTAAATTTCAGAACAAACCAACCCATAATGTATAAGTTATCATTAGAAACCTCAAACTCATAAAAAGTTCTCAAATTCCACAACAGGACAGATTGATTGTATCCAGAATTGAGAATCCTCACACACCATCCAAGAAACATTCCAACCCTACCTCAATCGATTCATTCTGAAAACCATCAAATAGGAAATAAAACACATGAAAACAAAATGGAAAAAGGAATAATATGGATAAAGTGGTTTTGAAATTAGTCATAAAATTTTAAAGAAACCATATAAATTTATATTTTGGGTAGAATATAGAAGAGAAATCCTAATTTACAGTGGTACTAACATCAAGAAAACTACTTATAAACAAAATAATTCATCAATAATTCTACAACAAACAATCATCGTAAGTGATTTTATTGAGATATCCACCAAAATTGAATAAAATTCCCCTCAATCCTTCATCAAAATAAAAAAGTGACCAATGCATACCTAATTATAGGTGCACATCCACAGTATCCTGCCAGTTCCACCGGTGTCACCACCATCTGATCATTGTGTAGTTACACTAATCAATTATAACAAAATATAGATTCCATAATTTTAGGTTCATCTAAATGAAAACTATTTTCTATATAAGTGGTTATAAATTGTAACATCCGGACACAGGATCTCACTAAAATGGTTCCCTAAGACGGTCGGTCACATGACCTCAAGTGAACCTCCCTATACACTAGAGGCTTCAGACAAGAACTGAGGGTCTGAAAGTGATACATTGAGGAGACTATACCCTCTAGACCAATGATGAATACTATATAAAAAAATTTAATAAATGTAGTGAAAAATAATGAACTAAAAAAATAATTGAAAAAACAATATCTAATAATTAATTAATAATGAATAATGAACCATGTATGAACATGCTACATTGTACAAGCATTAGATATATAATAGGTAAAATAATATACATGGTTGGACAAAAAAAAGAATAAATTAAAAAATATATATATAACTCTGGGAGGAAACCTCAGTTCATTCTCATCCACTACTCCTGATCACCCATGTCCATTCCTAGACTATAAAATATATACAACACAAATAATAATCTAAGGTCCTAAACTCTAGCCAGGTGATGATATGTTTATGTACCAATCGATATCCTGAATAGGGTGTTAGATAAACATAGTAGTCCACCACCAATAGAGTATAATGTATAATCTAGTTCATGAATATAAAGTAATTAGGGTGAAAAGATAATAATAAGGCAGTTTACTGAAATAAATCAATGTAAACAAGTCAGTTTAGGTTCCTCTAGGACACCTGGCTGACCATACCTGCTTCGGTCTAAGACAAAACATCTATGATGATGTGTTTCTATATATATATATGTGAGTATGTATATATATATATAAACTAAATATTTAGTAACGTTTTTAGCCATATATATATATATGTAGTTCTTTCCAGGACCTGAGGCGCAACTCATTCAACCTTGTATAGTCACAAGAGTTTCATAAAGTATCTTGATAAGGGACTACCTATCCATGTATCACAATGAAGAGCTCCATTCCGATGTATGAAAATTTATAAGGCGTCTCCATTCCCACAATTGATATTGGACACCATTCCCATAAATACTAAGTGGTTCAATTACCATAACAATAAGGATTCCATTCCCATAATAATAAGGGATACCATACTTGTAATAATAAGGCATTCCATGCCTATAAATAGTAATGGAATACATTCATGTAGTAATAAGGGTCAGCATGCCCCAAAATAATAAGGGCCTCCATGACCATAAATATTTAAGGATGTCATTCCCATAAATAATAATAGAATCCATGCCCGTTTACAGTTTAAGAAAATACTTCTTAACATTTATTTCACATGTTCATTGGAGGGGAAACTCTGATGGTTTTACCATTCACTCTTCCTTTAAACCACTTTTACAAAAATCGACTTAATCGTTAATAATGGTTAAGTCCATGTACATGAACATTCCATATTACAATTTCATGTACACCCATTCAATTACACCTTTTTAAGAGATAAGACAACACACCTAAAAGGTTGTTTTACTAAAAAATAGAGGCACGGGTCACAACCCACACCATTATCAGTATTACTATGAAATTATTCATTTCATTTATAACAACATGAAGGCCATGGGAACACCCATGACATAGTAACATTTATCAGGACACATCCCATTTAACATATCCCATTTTAGTTCAGTTTAATAAATTTGATCGATCCACAACGTCTAGAATAAAGTAATTTATTAAATTCTAAGAGTTTTATCTAAATCATTTAATTCATTAAATAATTACACTATAAAGTTTATAATTAACAAACCTATTTGGGTGTCATGGAATTTTTGAAACTATAGTCATAAAGAAAATTTAAATTAAACCAACCGTATTTGGTGGCTTGGGTTGAGGTCTTTGACACTAACTAAGTTAAGGGGTCTAAGGGACATCATGAGTGTGAGTATTTAATTAAAGGTATTTCATGTTTTAGAAGCTACACATAGAAATTCATGCATGCATCATAATGAAAATAATTATAAATTACGAAAATTTATTTGAAAAGAAACTAGATCCCCTAAATTGTGCTAAGGACACTTCACTCATCCAATACTAGGCTTTTATTTGAGTTGGAATGAGATAAATCGGAAAAATATTCAAATTCCTTGAAAATAGTCTAAATCATCATTCATGATGATAATAATAAATATGGAAAGATAAATGAAGAAAAGAAGGACGAGTAGTAGACATACCGATACGCTTACAAAACTACCAATGATGATGAAATTGAACCAATAAAATTGTAGAAACAACCATGGGAAGAGGAGGGGGAGGAGAATGCATGTAAGAGGCCTCTTGGGTGAAAGTGTGAGGAAAATGGGGAAATCCCCCTTTAATGGTAGATCTGAAAATGGTTATTTTTTCTATTTAAATGAGGTTCACAATTTAGCCACATGATTTTACTAACCATACACATACCGTGTCGATCATTCTCTTTAAGAGATACACCCCACACTATTTGGTCAGATGTTTTGGCTAAATTTTTATCCAAAAATGTTGTGCTACTGGATAACTGGAGGTAACCATGTAGTTGAGGTGCACGATTTAATAAAATATGCACACCCCATGTGCCCACCTTGGTAATTTATTATAGAACAATTGAAAATCAATTAGCCCAACATTTCATGGTTTAACAATCCTTTATACTACCCCTTATAGGTAAACATGATTTATCCTTGTGTGCCACACAATCTAAACATACCATATTCCCCTGCTTGTTCTCTTAAAATGTGTGTTTTCAGAGTCTGATAGTCCTGAAACTCATTCAAACTTCTAAGACAGCTCTCGAGCCTTAAAAATCATCAAAAAAAACAACACTTTTAAGTATTCTAATGCTAAGATTTATATTCTTAGGCTTAGTTTATGATTCAACCCCTCCACCAAATGAAAAGATAAAATTCCTTTATAAAATTTTCTGAGTAAAAAAAACCTAAGATCTTACAGTCCACCAGTATAAAAATTATTGTACACGAGAATCCTAGGGGACCCAAAATAATAACACCCAAACTGCCTAGGTTAAGAAGTTACATTTAAATATCAATATTACAGGAATGAATTACTTACTTTCCTCAAAAATAAACCTTAATAAAATGGTACTTAATCCATCAAATATCATGCTAATTCTCATATCATTAACTGAAACATCAAGACAGAGCTTACCCAAGACCATATATCCTAAGACACGATCACATCATCATCTCTTTCATCGTTCATCCAATGGTGTTCCCCACCAATGGTTCAAGATTTAGAAAATCCAATTTCAAACTTCAAAATTCCGACCTTGATAAGTGATTATGTAAATTTTCCCTTAGTGTCCTAGAAATGCTCCCAATACTTTTTTCTAAACTAAAGAGTGGTTGATTTCCAATCAACCCAACTAAAAATGGTTGCATCATATTTTACTTTAAAATCCTAGACCAACCCTTGAAGATACAACCATCTTATACCAGAGGCATTAATGATGTGATTACTCTTTAACCAAAACCAACTAGTAAAAAGTAAATCAAGATGAACCACGTTTGGTAAACTATTTTCAAAAAATGATCAGTTCCTTTGACCGAAAAGTCTCTAAAACCAGGTTCTAAATCCTTTATCCCAAGGAATACCGAGACCATTCTGAGCATGCTCACCAAAACCCATATTTGATTTCTAGTGACATATCCTGGTTGAACCATCCCCTGCTCAAATCTATTATTGTGATGTATTACAAGGATCGACACATTCATGATCTTGTATCAATGGATCAAAAAAATATACTCTTGGAATAATGGCCCCATCTGAATTTCACCCACATCCTACACTTGGAATTTACCAAGTATTTCATCCATACCCAGTTTTTCTTATTTAACAGTATAAATGTTCCAAAATGATCATCTTCTGACCGATATCAAGATTCTATATCCCTACCCACATGAGGTTCAACCATTATATATCGATGCATTCCTCCCCAATGTTGGATCACACTTCTCATTACCTTGAATAAAGAATAGAAAATAAAACTATAACCCATGCTATGCCCATTTTGATATATAAGGATGGTGTGGTTAAAGAGTCTCTCACACCCCAAGTGCTAATGTAACATCACTCTAAACTCGTTCCCACATTCATTGAGTTGTTACTATAGAGTTTGATAAATTTTTTCAAAACACAACGAGGGTCACCACAATCAAACAACCAGTGGTGTACTATGAACCATCTGGATACTTTAAGGCCACTCCTTGAGCATAAATCAAAATTTGTCTCTTTATCAAACCATTAGAGGATAAATAGTTAGCTCGTCGTATAGACAACACTCTCCTATCATACTCCAGACGATTTCAAGATAGAGGTCATGATCGCCTCTAGGCTAGGAGTATGCTGGGATTTATTTATAGGTGTGTATAGCTCCCTCTAATCCACTCTCGCATCCACTATTACACACCTACCCTTTTCAATGAATGACACCAGATCTCACAACTATACATGTCTAGGTCCATTCATGGGTCAATCATCCCTCATCACTTGGTTTATTTTCTAATTATCCCTTCTCACATGGAACTTTATTTTATTTATCTAAAAACTATTAGCCAACCTACTCGCAAGCATTATATTTGAAATATTGTTCCTTGAAGCATACATGGATACTCACCAATGTTAAATTCTAAAAATTTATCACATGATACTATAACAAGATAAAAATTCCATACACAATAGTTGTACAACCTATACAACTTGGTCAAAGACTTGAATCACCCTCCACTGAGCCATCTTCAAAAAATTCTAAACTTACCGTGATAATTAGCATGCAAGTTTCTAACATGCTAGGATATCCCTTGGAATTTCTCTTAAAAACAAGGCACCTACATATGTCACCCGTTATAAAAAAATCACCCGCCTCACAACATCATTTTGGAGAAGAAAGTGACAATCTTGTAACCACTTGTCAAGTAGACCAATCTCTCAAATAGTCCTTCCCAATATTGCTAGTTTTGAAGAAAAAACAACTGATGGTATTTTGCAAAAGAAAAGGAATTACCATGCCTGAATCATAAAATCATACCACCTCATGTTCCTCGATCTCAAAATGAGTGTAAAACAAAGCTCACTATTGTTAGGGAATATGTAAACTCATCCAACATTCCTCACACGTTTCCCTTCATTAAATTTAATATCTCTAATCAATTAAGTTCATTGAAAATTCCATTCCCATTAGGTATCCACCTAACCATATCAACCAAACCTCAAAACAGGTCTACTAGGACCATCTAGTTATCCCAAAGGTTTCTTCCTTAAGAACCATATTCAATTTTTGTACATGTATTAAACAGTATCTAACACACATTAAGACACTATTTTAAAAAAAATTAAACTGAAATATGTAAGGAATAATTGACCTATATTATGAAAAATATCTTGATGTAGGCGTAACGATACTACCTACTAAACATTGGGCTACTATGTCCTAATCATTACTACGAATCTAAATAGTGGAGTGCTCACTGAAAGGTTACATTTATAAAATAAAGGATAATGGGATAAAAATCTATATAAACTATATATGATAGTACCACCCTCAAGGTTAAACTCACTATAAAACCTTTCATCTAATTGGGGGTTTTATTTGATCACCTAAGAGTCCCACCCTAATCAAACAATCAGCAAAAATCACATACCATACCCAGAAAATTAGTTTAAAACAATAATGATTCATATATCTAAGGGTGATACCATAATGGAAACCCCCCATTTTAAATATAATGTTTTAACTTGTAAACATGATTCATGGTTAAAGGGTTACTATGATTTACTTCATAACCTCTATATACAACAAAACCTAGGAAGAAGTCCTGAGTGATCTATGGGAAATGTCCACATTCTTTTCCATGGTATTTTCTTACTACCCTTCAAGGGTTCACACTAAAAATACCTATAAAAGTATTCATTTTAAGGAATTTAAATGATAATCATTTATTATCGCATTTTAAAGAAGTAAAAACAAGAAGGAAGTCATGCACTTGTTATAAACACAAACTATACTAGGGAATTTATTTTCATGACTCCATAAAACATTAGGCAAAACATTTTATTATTATTTTTATTTTTAAACATTTAATCTGAATTTATTTGATGGTGGAATTATCACACTAGTATTAGTTAAATAAACTTTTAATTTTAAGATATATAGGAATGCACCCTTTATTTTGTAATTGGAATTTTAATTACCCAACATCTCATATATATATAAACCTCAAAATAAGTCCAATAATCTTCTATAATTTTAAAGGGGATTGGTTAAGTAAGATGAAACCATATATTTATATGTGATACCATATGTGAGGCTGCATAAACATTAAATGAACATCCCATATTTATCACAAACATACCATCATGGGGTTACGTACCAATTCATAAAAATAATAAGGTAACCTATGAGGGTCTCATCATACCATCATGGGTTTGTTTAAGTGAAACCAAATAATAGTTTTTTTATTATAGATTTATTAAACCCTTAGTATGTTTATCTCATAAGCATATCTAGTAAAGGTCTCCCTACTTTATTTTAGTCCTCTTTATCTCTTAAGAAACATTCCCTAACTGACATATGTATGTCTAGCTGTGTATTTTTAAATTTAGTCACACGGGTCAACATTCCCAATTAATAAAGGTACCACTATTCAAAAAGGAAACCATATTCTATAAGAATATCAATTTAGCACATATATATATATATAATCATCATGGTTTTGTTATATGAATTACATTTTACAGATTATAAAGTTACTTGCATTTATAAGTTACAATTGGAATTCATGTAACCATAACCAAGTTTTTAGCTTTTGATTTCAGAGTATAATGAGTTCATATATAATGGTTTGATAATTTGGGTTGCACTTTCCAATTTATAAAGGCTCTTAAAATTTATAAATTGTTATTGGAACCAATTTTGTCAAAAATATAATTGTTTGATGCCATGTAACCATTGGTTTATGGATGAATCATGTCATAATTGTTTAGTTAAGGTGACACTATCATGATATGTGGGAAAACACTGTTTAGGTTAATGCATGAACTTTAATTACCAATTATATATATATATATATTAATATTATCATGGAATGCTATTATAGAGAAATAATATACACACAAGCATAACTGTAATAATGGAAAGATGCTACCTAAGCAGAGAATACATGCATGTAAGGAGGCAACCACATAAGAATATTATATAAGAAATCATGCTGAATAATCTCCAATGTTGGGTATGTGATTAAACAAACTGTTTACTCAATAAAGAAACATATAAAAATCATTAAGCATTCAATCAATGTAATCTACATGGAATGACATATACGTGACATGTGAATCTCTATGCTTCTATAATGATGCATGAATACATCGTCTCTTGTCATACATGGCCAAGAGTTAAATCTAATCAATAAATAAATCAATAACCAATGGATGTATGATATCCACCCAAGGTGAAATAACAATCAAATGTAATATGGAACAATATAAACATAAGTACCATTCCTAGACACTTGTTCTTTCCCTAATGCATGGTTTGGTTAGACCCAGAAATGAGCAATTTACCATGTAATGACACATTAATAATCTCTTGTATACCATCCCCATATAGTAATAAAAAATTATAAAAAAATATTTGATACGACTTTGTAACATCCTATCCTAGGATCCACTAAAATGGTTCCTTGATCCATTCATCCACATAGCCTAAAGTGTGCCTCCTGGTACACCTGAGCATGCCAACTAGCAGTGGGTATGAAGTTGGTAGAGTGGGGAGACTATACCACTAGATCAGTGATGAATACAACAAAAGAAAAAATTAATAAATTTAGTGGAATATAATAAACAAAAAACAACAACAAATAATATTAACTAACAATCGGTGAATACTGAATAGTGAACCATGGAAGAACACGCTATAGTGTACAAGAATAAAAAAAATAGCTAAAACAATATACATTGCTAGACTAAAAAATGAATAAATAAAGAAAAATATCAAAAAATGTGAGGAGTCCTATGTAAATACTCCTCCATTACCAGTGAGATCTCTTGTCCAATCCTATACCATAAAATAAAGAAAACATAGAGAAAAGTCTAAGGACATAACCTGTCTTCAATTATTGATCTATTCAAGTACTAATAAAGGACCTAAATAGGGTGTGAGAAAATCTCACTAGGTCACCAAAAATGGTGTCTAATTCACAATCCAGTTCATGAATATAAATAAAGTAGCATGAAGGTATCATAATAAGGGAAGTGTACTGAAATAAATAAATACAAACAAGTCAATTGATGTTATTCAAGAACATCTAACCAACCATATATGCTTCAGCCTAATTCAGAATATATTTGATGATGTGTCATTATATATATATAAGAATATGAATATATATGGGTATATATATATTTGAACTATATAAATGTAGTAACATTTATATCCATATATATAGATACATAGTGCTAGCCAATAACTAATGCATAAATTAGACATCCTTTCTAGTCACAAGTCTCATGGAGTATCACAATAATGGATGTCATGCCCGAGTATCAAAATGTGGGACACTATTCTATAATATCACAATTTATAAGGGGAAACCATGCCCAAGATTAATAAGAGACACATTCCCCTAAATACTAAGGCATGCCATTATGATAATAATAACAGACACAATGCCCATAATAATAATGGATATCATGACTGTAATACTAAGGGACTCAATGCCCATAATTAATCAGGGAAAACACACCTATAGTAATAAGGGATACAATTCCCATAAATAATCTGGGTCTCCATGCCCATAAGTAATAATCCATTCCATTACCAAAAATAATAAAGGATGTCATGCCCATTTATAGTTCAAGAAAATACTTCTTAATATTTCTTTCATAAATGCCAAGGAGGGGAAAGTGAAATGGAATTACCATTCCATCTTCATTTAAACCAATTTACACAATTTAGCTCAATCGTTTTTAATGGAGATGTCCATGTACATGAACCTGACATATTACAATATCATGTACTCCCATTCAATTTCACCTTTTTTGAGATAAGATTTCTCACATTTGAGGTGGATTCATTACAAACTGAAGGAAAGGGTTACAATCCATATCATAATCAATTTACATATGTAATTAGTAATTTAGTTTATTGCAACATGAATTTCTTGGGATAACTCATGTCATATTAAAGTTTTTTAGTACACATCCCATTTAATAGATTCCAATTATGTTTAGTTTAATAAGTCTCATAGATTCTCAATATAAAGAATAGATTAATAAATTAAAGTTTATGAGATTTATCTAAATCATTCAATCATTTAGGGTATTCCACTAGAATGGGTACACTCGACACACTCGTATGGGTGTCTTACAATTTGCGAAAATATAGAAACTAAGAAAATTTAAATAAAACCAAAATTATTTTTTGGATCGAGATGATGTCCTCAATCTCCAACCATGTTAAGTTGTTTAAGGGATATCACATGTGTGGAGTAAGTTTTTAACTTAAGGTATATCTTATTTTAGGAGCTAAACACAGAAATTTCAGCATGAAGCACAATAGAAATAATTTATAAATGATGAAACATTTAGGTAAAAGAAACTAGAACACCTACCTCATACTTAGAATGATTTACTCATCCAATACCAGGTAATGATTTGAAATGGAATAAGATAAATCTGAATAATCACCCAACACCCTGAAAATATGCTGAATTAGTTCATAAGAAGATACCACCAAGGATGGTGATATAAATAAAGAAAGGTATAAGGAGGATTCTTAGACTTTCTGATATTCTTCCAATACAACTAGAAATTATGAATGTATACAAATAATATAAGAGAAACAAATATGATAAGATAAGGGGGACACGTGTGTTCATGAGAAGCCTCCTTGAAAAAAGTGGGTGGAAAATGGGAAAACCCCATTTAAGAAAGGTGGGGTAAAATAATTATTTTCCCCTTTAAATGAAGTGCATAGTTTGAATGCATAGTTTCGATAACCATGTGACAACCATTTGACTCATGATGTCAAAATTTTACACCCCACATGATTTGGTCACACAATTTGGCTAAACCATGTTCCAATTGTGCATTGCTACTGGTTAAGTGGAACTAACCATATATAATAGGTACATGGTTTGAAAAATAATGGGTAAAACTTTAACACACCATTAAAATTTATAGTAGAACTATAACATAACCATGTGCCCACCTTTTATGATTTAACAAAACATGAGTCACCCCCATATAAGGCTACACCATTTCTCCTAGGATTTCACCCAGTTTAAACAAATCATGCTACCCTGTTTGTTCTCTCAGAAAGTGTGTTTTCAGAGCCCAATGCTCCTAAAACTCATTAAAATATTATAGAAACTACTTGGTACTTAAAAATAACACAAGATCACTTTTAAGTATTCCAATTCTCAAATTTATTTTCTAATTCTAAGATTATGATTCAAATCGCTAACCAAACAAAATGTTTTAATTCCTTTAGAACTTTTTCCCTGTCTAAAATCATAGTGTTTTATAGATCTAATGGATATATAAATTATCAAAGTCTAATTTCTAGTTTCATAATGATATAGAGGCATGAAAGTGATCAAATTCCATATAACAAACTATTTTGTTATGGGTTAGTAAAGTTTGAGAAAATTCTAATTTTTTGGAGTTGGATTTGGGAATGGGATTTTGGGATCTGTTAAAAATGATTTTTGGGATGTAACAAGAGTGGTAGTCCGATTTAAGAATACCAAAAGTAAATACTATGATGTTTATGTGTTAATTATAATTTCTATATAAGGTCACATTGTGACCCAGATAGATCACTCCATGAAGGTGTTATCTGAGGGATTAAACCCTCAACATTGGATTGGTCCTGCCTTGACCCACATGGGTTATTCCAAAATGAGTTCTAGTCAGGGGTTGACCCCTCTACCAGAAGGGAGGTTACACCACAAACCAAATACAAAACTATTATTTTAATATGGGGTTTTAGTAATTTCAAAAGGGGTCCTATTTGGGACCCCCCTCAGGCTCCTTGGGTCTTGGTAACTTGTTAAATAGTTGAGATACCTATTTGGGTCTCCACATGTACCTCTCATCCCCCTATGATCTGGGCCATTCAGGAATACTTAATCACATATATTCTAGGTAAGAGTTCCCTTATTCTCTCCATTTTTCTTCTTCTTTGTTTTCCTTATAATTTGTGTTTGATCAGTTAGGGTTTTGAAAATACTATTCCCCCAAGGTATGGTAAAATCATTCATCTAATTGTGGATTTGTTGTGAGACTAGTAGAGGAGGTACTATAAGAGGATTTCCATGTCACCGTTCATAATTTTACTTTAGGTATGTCTCATAGTGGTTTTTCTTATTGCATTTAGGGATTTTTAGTTTAAATGGACATTGGTTTAGGTGAATTAATTGGGTGCTTCATGTGGCTTTGTTCTGCGTGCATTTTGGCAAGGGAATACACCACCCTTTTCTATTTTTTTGACACCATTATTCCACATGGTGAGTTTGGAATTGACTATGAAATTGTGGGATTTGTATTTTAGAAGCTAATTTTATTTATTTTAAGGGTGTTTATGTTTCGGATAGGTGCTTAGAGACCCAAAGGAGGTTCCATTAATCTTAATATTTATATATTAATTACCATTTAAGGTAGCTGGCTACATGAATAACACTTTAAATATTAAAAAATGATTTCTTTCTTAATTTTAATTAATGCTATGAATTTATTAAAAATGGTAATTTTGCACTTATTAGTGTTTTCTAAAACTCATTGAGGATATTGACTAATAAAATTGGGCATAAAAGGGTCCATTTGGTTCATAATGATTTTAGAAGGGAGGAAATTCATGTTTTTAGGAAAAAAGATTTCAAAACTAAGGAAAATCTTGGTTTTTCTAATTTTTTCTCATGGTTTATTGATTTATTTATAAGTATTCATTAATATTTGTTTAATATTTGGATTTTTTTGTAGCTAGATAGAATTCATAAAATAACGTGGTGACTTCAATTGTGTTATAAATTTGGTTTTCAAGTATTATTAATGTTTTATTGCTATTTATATGCTTTATTTAATTATTAATTATACTCACCATCATTTTATGGTTATGGGACCCTTGGGTACTTAGTTAAATAAGACAGGGGAAAGTACCACAAGGCATTCCATGCCCTATATAGCCATGGATTATGCTACAACACTAACTAAATGATACTATAATATGGATAATATTACTGCTAATACTTGATGTATTTCTCCCTATTATCTCATGTTCATGACATGATATAGATGATTATGGATGGATATTAATGGTTCAATCATTTATATAATATATGGATCCTGTGGTTTTTTTACAATAGTTCTGTAGGGTTAGTCCTATGATTCTAGTTATTTTTCCCTTTATCTTTGTGATGCCAATAATTTATGTTCAGTTAGTTTTTCTTCATTTGACTTGAAGTTATTTCTTCTTAAATTTAATTTCATGTCTTAAATTATTTCTTCTTATGTATATTCTGATGTGAGTTTATTTAGGATTATTATGTTCATGAATGTATCCTCTGAGGATTTTACTTTGATATAGAAATTATGGTTTTATCTTACTGATGAGTTCCTTAGGTAATTTTAGGAAGGGGAATTAAAAAGTGGGTTATTTTCCTTTACATTTAACATGAGGGTATTATAAAGTATATTTTGATACTATTTCTATTACCAAAATTTTCATTTTTTTAAAAAAATCTAGATTATGTTTAAATGGGTGATTTTTGTATCTTGATTCAAATCATTTTTCTTGATTATAATATATGACTTATTTTGATTAAAAATGGGATGCATAATTTCATTATTATATTTTAAAACCAATATAAAATATATTTACTTTTAAATGTTGTACATGGGGTGCGAGGAGGATACCTACTAGGATTTCTTCTCACACTAATATATATTTCAGGCTCTATATGGGATCCATTGAGTTTAACACTTCTTATGGGGGTTTGGGTTCAATTATTTTAGTGGTTTCAAGAAATAGAGAATATTTATTGACCCATGGAGATGGTTGATCATGGTATTCATTTTATTTTTGTATTTTATTCATCTGATGTTTATTCAAAATCATCTCTATCATTTCAAACACTCTCAGTTTTTTTTTATTTTGAATCAAATTGGATTTTTGTTATATTATTATGATGATAATTATTAATCTGATATTTTTTATTTCAATACCTTTTCCCTTTTGTAGTAATCAGAAAAGTAGTTTTCTTTACCTCTTTTCTCTATGGTTAATTATAATGAATTTTTAACCAAAATATTCCCCTATTAAATTAATTCTATTTTTAAAAAGGCACAAGGGATTTTTTTTAATTAAAATTAATAAAAAATTATTCCAAAGGAATGGTTTAAAAGGAATGAAACTTGATATTTATTTTATAATAAAATGAAAAACATACTTTTCTACACATATTTCAAAACTAAAATAAAATTGATTTATTTTTTAAGGGTGTGAATAGGGTGTTATGAGGATACCCATTATGTATATTTCTCTCAAGTCTATCATTTTATATGTGTAGTGTAGGTTATTCTTGTTTGTGGAGGATGACTTTCAAATTTAGGTTTGATGGTGGTGGTAATTGAAGATGTTTCACTAACACTATAAGATGGGTAGTTGTTTTTTTCATTTTGATCTATTATCTATCTAATGTCTCAAAATTTTCAACCATTATTTATTTAATATAATTTTTTATATTATTAGTTTTATTTATATGATTTTGGAATATATAAGTGATATTTCACTAGTATTTATTAATTTTTATGGTTTATGCTTATTTTTTTGTTCCATGATTGGTTTTCATTTTATTTTAGAGTGAATTATTTTATTGGTGAAACCATCCAATATATGAAATGGCCATGTGTGATTTTTGGGTGGAATTACCTATCTGATTTAATCCTTTATTAAGTAATTTTCTTCCAAATGGAGTCTATTTGATTCCCAGGAACTTCTTTACAACCTATGGGGATGGAAAATTTCCTTTAAGACTTATCATAGGTTACCTTGGGAACCTGAATTAGGGGTCAATCATGTTAGTTCATGAAATTCACTGTTCCATAGTTATATAAAAATGAGTAAAAGATGGAAATTTGTACCTAATGAGAGTATCGATATGTATGATAGATTCCAAAAAATAACTTATTTGAAGTTATGCTGAATTAATTCAAGGGAATCATGATGGTTAGAGGAATGGTGAAACAACCCAGACTTTTTAAATGTTATTTATTTCATAAATAAATATTTTTACATTTTATATAATATTATACATGTAAAAAATAAACAAAAACAAAAATATTTTTATCTCATTAACAATTATCATTACATAGTTAGCTATGAAACCAATTAAAATTCTAAAAAATACAATTGGAAAAAAATAAAATGAAATAGAACATCTAATATGGGGAATTATGGATCACCCTAATATACTAGATTCACCACAACCACTACAAATGATATATAATTTAAACAAAATATTAGTAAACTAGTAAAATTTTAATGAAAATAAAAATATAACATTAAGTATAATTTTAGTTAATTTTGAGTGAAGGAATGAAGTGTTATTTATAGGGAATAAAGGGAAATGTGACTCTTGAGATTCAACTATTATATGATCATTGGTCAATATGACAATTGGTTAATATGACCATGGTCAGTATGACCATTGGTCAATATGACCATGATCAATATGACCACGGTCAATATGACCACAGTCAATATGACCATTGGTCCATATGTCCATTTGAAAATATACCCTTGGTTGATAATTTTACGATTATATTTATTGGTTATAAGTAGTAATGAAAAAGGATAATTGATACAGAGAGGAGAATCGATGTCCTGTACCAGTAGAGTCATGTCATTTGAAGCCCATTTGTTAGAGATTGGGATGGTGGTATCATCACATGGGTTCTCCCTTGTCCAATTACAAGATTATATTCAATAGGGTAATCTTGAATGAAATCACATATGGAAGAAGTTCAAGTTTGTGGATATTCAATAGGTGAATATTGAATTTCCCATAATAATAGTTTTTCTAAATAAAAGTTATGTTTAATTGAGATGAATTTGACAATTTGATTTTTGGATGTACATAAAACATAATTATCTTTTTCTAATAAATATATAGTATTTTTATAATAAAAAAATTTATTATAGGTAATTTTTTTAATTTATAAGTCTTTCAAAAAAATTATATATAAATAATAAATTAAAAAAAATTACAATTTCTTAGAAAATCTTTTATAAGTGTCATAAATTTTACTATGCCATAAAAACAGATATTTTTAAATAAATAAGGATTTTTATATTTAAAAGTTAAAATTCTCACATTTAGATAATTATTCTATAAAATAAACATTATATTTTAAATCATCATGTCTAAATTATGTTAGGGGTGAATTTGCGATAATTTTCTGAAATAATTTATTTTTTCATAAATAGTAAAAAATAATGTTTTAGAGTTTCAGTATATTTTATGACATCATATTTACGAAATAATGATTTCATAATAATTTAAAAATAATACAAGAGCTAAAACACGTTATTTTATTAATATTATTTATTTCAATAGATTTTAATCAATTTCCGAATCTATAAGTGACTTTACAAAGTATAAAAAATATGATTTTTAAAACATCACTTTTTGGAATCTTAACCCTTCCATGCCAATATAAGTATTAAAAAATGGTGTTTAGTTCTGGTGGATTAAAATAACTTAAAATTTGTCCAGAATTTCCAAAACCAAGTTAAAAAACAATGGGTAATCAAATTATTTTCATCTTTCACAACCTATATTTCTAAGGCCTATATTTAGAAATTATTAAAGAACTCCACTTCTCCTATAAATACCCACATTTTATCCATTTCCATTCACTCCCAATACATCCTATAATAATTTATGGTTATTTTTTATCTTATGGAGTCCCCTAATGATTTCCTCAAGACCCTAAGATTCCATCCCCATGTTTTAGGAATAACTTTTCAAGGTAAGAAAAATCTTCATTTCTCTTTTCAATTCATGTTACCTTTTCACATGGTATTCCATAAAATTTAAAAACTAAGTTGTTTTGTCCACTTTATATTATCCCATTACTATAATAATATTCTTTTATGAAAGGGATACCCTTGGTACTCTCTCATTTTACCATTTTATAAAACCATATTTTATACTCATCATGCTACCAAATTTACTTCTCAAATTTCTCTCTATTACAAGATAAATTATCTTTTCCATTTTATTTTAATACCAACATATATTTTATTTTCAATGAGTAGTAAAAAATATTGAAAAATTACTTTTTTATTTGGGTATTTAAATATATGAAACCCACATTTCATTTTTTGGTTTAAAAATGAGGTAATGTTCACGTCTTTAAGCTCTTTTGTATATCAAGAATTTGACAATAAAACCATTTTTTATTTATTCATGGGTTATTAATGAAATGATTTTTTATGATCTATGTAGATTATCTAAAACTAATACGTATGAATGGTGCACCCTCATATTGATCTAATGCATTAGGCAAATAATTTAATCTCTAAAGATGCAATGTTTTATGATACCTTGCTGAATAACCTTGGTAATTTTCAATTATGACACTTTGGTAACAATCCTTGGTGAAATTCTTATGAATGCCTCATTTAAAAGTTGTAACCACATTTCCATGTTATGATTCACATTATTATTATTATTATTATGTGTATCTTGTTCATTCCTTATTGTTATGCCTCATATTCTTATTGATATGTCTCATGATCACAAGTTTATTTTTCCTCCATTTATTTTTCCCTTACTGGGCTACATTCTCACCCCTTTCCTTTAATGTATGTCCCCATGATATTAGATAAAGTTAAAGTAACTTAGGTTGAACCCATGAAAAAAAATTTCATATGAATTTTAGAGGAATGTTTTATGTTTTCATTTATTATGTACCTTTTTTCTAAGAAAATAAACTTGAAAATATCCTACGTATGTATTGAAAAGTTATGCAATAAAAAAGAAGGGATTCCATAGTTGGTATCAAAAGATTATTTAGTTATTTGTGGAAATTAGGACCTAAAAAATTCAGTAAGAACTCTAGGGACAAGTTTAAATATATAAAAACATCTTGATATTTTGGTGAAGTATTAAGTAAGTGGTGTTCGAGAAAATAAATCTAGTATGGATATGAACAAGTGGATGTGTCTCTAACACAGATGTATCAAGGGGTAAAACCCAAAAAAAAACTTTTATCTTGAAAATAATATGAACTGGTGAATGAAAATGGGACTTTCTTCACACCTGGTTTAACATTACTATGGGATTTTTTTGGTTAATAACATGTTTTTTATGAACCATTATGAATGATATATAGAAAATGAAATTTTTATTAGAGGATATTGAGGAAATATTTAAGAAAGATATTCCAATACCTAATATCCCTGTAGATATATAAGATTAGTATAAAATAACATGTTTCACCTTGGAAGTGTACCACTGAAAAAGAGAATCTGATCAGTGACTTACACTAACTAAAAACACAAATCAAAGAATAGAGATCAATTATATTGAGTGGGAAGAGTTCATGGGAATCTTTTTCAATAAATATTTCTCCCATTTCACGAGAAAAAAATGGATAAAGAATTCTTAGAACTAAAGCAGAATGAAAATGAATCAGTGGAAATCTATGAAACAAACTTTACAAGACTTTCTCGATACACCTATATTTTTAATGGGATCCTGAGGGAAACTTTTATACATTATTTTGTGGAATGATACCCCATATATAGAGGAATCTAGAAAATCAAAACTATGAAATCTATGAGAAGATATTTCAGAGTTCTAAAAAGGTTGAATTGGAGTTTGGAGAGTCATAGTGGTCACAAAATTTTATTGAAAATAAGAGAGTAATGGATCCAAACTTAGGGATTAAATTTGATCATGGAAGAGGAGGAAATAAAGAAAAAACATCCCATGTGAAATAAATATTGGAAGAAGAATTCAATGAATTGCTTACTTGGGAGAGTAAAGTTCTATAGGTGTAGAAGAGATGTCCATATAACTTGAAACAGGTGTGGTGTAGTGAAGCGTCAACTTATAAACACTAACAAAAGAGGAAAGGTGGTACAAGCCCAACCAAAAGTTCAATGCTTTATGTCTGGACTAATGGGGAACTTTGAAAATCAATATCCAAATTAGAAGATAATAGAGGGGAACCACCATCAACCTCAAAATAGTCCAAGGGAGCATCATTGGGAATTTTCTATCCTAATGGTTGAAGTGGAGCCTCCAAATGATGTCTTAATTCGTACACTCATTGGGATCTCAAAGATAATAAGTAATATGTTTGATTCTGGTTCTAAAAATTCTTTTTTTATCCACTTTTTCAAAGAATATAGAATCAATCCCTAAAATGATTGAAGTAGAGTTATTAGTAAAGACTCAGAGAGGAATTATCCTAGCATAAATAGTCTATAAAAACTCTAGTATTATCTATAGGGGGAACAACCTCATCTCAAACCTAGTATTCATTCCCAGGGTGAAATTTGACACTATACTATGCAAGGAATGGCTATCAATGTATAATGATAAGATCAATTTTATAATTAAGGAAATTTCAGTATTCATGATTGGGAAAACCTACAGTCATTTTCAAAGGTGTGATATCCCGACCAGAGCTTTTACTAGAATCACCTACCTATGAATTTCTTATGGAGATGTTTAGTGATGTTGGATATGGAAATGAAATAATAAATATATAGAATTTCCCTATTGTTCAGGAATAAATTGATGTATTTCCTAAAGAATTACCTGGACCTCCCCCAGAAAGAGTGGTAGATTTCAACATTGAACACATACTTGAATCCTAACTAATATTAAATACCCTGTATTAAATGGAAAATATTGAGTTAGAGGAATTAAATAAACAACATGAAGATCTTCTGTAAAAGAGATTTATCCAACCAAGTGTTTCCCCTTAGGGAACACAAGTTCACTTTGTGAATAATAAGGATTGATCAATGTATGTATTCATTGATTATAAATAACATAACAGGATCATGGTGAAGAAATAATACCCTATTCCAAGGATTAATGATTTATTTTATCATCTTCTTGGGGATCAATTCTTCTGTAAGAATGTCCTTCGATTTGGGTATCATCAATTAAGGGTAAATAAATCAGATATCCCAAATACTTCCTTCCAAATAAGATATGGGTATTATTATTTTTTATACCCTTCATATTAACTAATTCTCTTACTATGTTTATGGATTTTTAATAGTATTGTCTTTAGGGACTACCTTGACAAATTCTTGGTTTTTTTATTGATGATATTATGATATATTCAAAAATTCTTAAAGAAAATTAGGATCATATGAGGTTTATATTAAAAACATTGAGGAAGGATAATATTTTTGGAAAATTCATCAAATGTGAATTCTAGTTACAATATGTTATATACTTGCAGTACATTATAAACAACGAAGGAATCTCAGATGACCTTATGAATACAAAGAAAATAGAGGATTGGTCTCATCATACAATGGTAACTGAGATTCATAGTTTCCTTAGTTTATCAAAATATTATAAGACGGTTGTGAAAATATTTGCATGACTTTCTAATCCAAAAACCAAGTTAACTTTAAAAAGATCTAAATTCATTTAGATAATGGTGTGTGAAGAAAGTTTCTAAGAACTGAAGAAGAGATTAGTTACTTCACCTATGTTAACTCTACCCTCTGTTTAAGAATGATTCATTATTTATAGTGAGTAATATTTAAAAATTTCTTGGGCCTATCATCATGAAAATTTTTAAGTTTATTTCTTATGCTCTTCAACAATTAAAGCCTCATGAGTAGAATTATCCTACGCATATCCAAGAGAAAGAATCATTTATTTTTGTTATGAATATATGGAGGCACTGTCTTTATAGGGAGGAATGTGATATATACACAGTACACCAATGTTTAAATCATATTTTCATGAAAAATTAATTTAAAATGAGACAAAGGAGATGGTTGGAACTTCTTAAATACAATGACTATTTAATTATTTATCAACCTTGAAGAGAAAACAAGGTCACTGATTCATTAAGTAGGAATGACATTTTTGTACTAGAAATGATGAGGATTCATGTAGATCCTTTGATCAATGACCTAGTAAAACTAGACATGGGAATCATAAGGGAATGTATTTCGTCAACCCTATCCCCAATGATTTCACAATCATCATTACTAGAGAATTTCAAGAAAGATAAAATAAAATATCAATTGTTAAAAAAATAAGATAGACTGTAAAGAATTTGAAGTTTCATGAGTTCAATATTAATCAAGATGGTGTATATAAATTTCATACAAGCCTATGTGTCCCATATATCCTAGAGATAACAAAGAAGCTAATGGATGAAGCTCATAGATCTATATTCTCTATACATCCTGGAATCACTAAAATTTATTAGGACCTTTTGTGATAATTATTGGTGGAATAATATGAAAAGGGAGATTTCCAACCACACTATAAGGTGGTTGGTGTGTCAGCAAGAAAAGGTGGAATGACAACATCCAAAAGGGGTATTATAACCACTACCGATACCAACATGGAAGTTGGAAAATATCACTATGGAATTTTTTACTAGTCTCATAAGAACATTCAATGGAAACAATGTGATATAGGTTATAGTGGATCGAAACACCAAGACTACCAATTTCATCACTATTTGGGAATATTTCTCTCTTGACCAACTTACCATGATATACATAAAGAAAGTGGTGAGGATGCATGCAGTTACACTTTTTATAATTTTCGATCATGATCCAAAGTTCACAAATAATTTATAGAGAATTGTTCAAGATGTTCTGAATACTGAATTGAATTTTAGTGTGGCCTATCACCACCAAATTGATGTCTATTCTGAAAGGACTATTCATACAATCAAGGACATGTTGAGAATATGATCAATAAAATTTAGATGTGGATCAGATAAAAACCTCCCATTAGTTAAGTTATCATTAAAAAAAAATCTTCCACTCAAGCATTCAAATAGAAACATATGAAGATCTATATGGGAAGTGACATAAAACTCTTACTTTTTGGGATCATGTTAGTGGTAGTAAATTTATTGGTCCCAATATTATGTAGGAGATGATAGAAAAATTTCATTCCATCCAACAACATATAATGTATGCTCAAATTCATTAGAATAGTTTTGATGAAAATTTTCAAAGGGACTTAGAGTTTTATTTTTTTGACAAATTTTTCCTTCAAATATCACTATGGAAGGGGGACATGTCATTTGGAAATAAATGGATGTTTATCCTAAGTACATTGGAACCTTTTAAAACCTTGATCACATTAGAGAAGTGGCCTATTGACAAGAACTTCCACCAAATCTAGATGAAGTTCATGAGGTATTCCACATATCTTTCTAGAGGATGTACATACATGACCCATCACATGTACTGAATCTGAAGGTGGTACAATTAGAACATGACCTCTCTTATATGGAGAATCTGATGGAGATATTAGACCATAGATAAAATGTTCTTTGTAACAAGACTACTCATCAAATAAAAGTGTTATAGAGGAAACATAAATATGAAAAAATTACGTGGGAACCAGATGAAAGAATGGGAAATAAATCCTCTCAACTCTTCTCAACTGAGTAAATGAGTTTAATTTTTGAGGATGAAATTTCTTAAGGGGAAAGAATACCCCAAACTTTTTAAATGATATTTATTATCTGAATAGATGTTTATTACATATCATATAATATTATACACATACAGAATAAATAGAAACCAACAAAATTTTGTCTCATTAAAAATTATCATTACATTATTTAGCTATGAATCCAATAAAAATTCCAAACCATATAATGGGATAAAAAATAAAAAATTTAACTACTAAAATGGTAAAGTATTGATCACCTCAATTTACTAGAATCATAACCCTTATTGAAACACAATAGAAATGGAAAAAATAGTAAACCAATGAAAATATCATGAAAATAAAAATAAAACCTTAAGTGGAATTGTAGTGATTTTTTTAAAAGAATGAAGTGGTATTTGTAGGGTATAAAGAGAAACATGACTGTTATGATTCTACTATTATATTATTGTTGATAAATAAGAAAATTGGAAACTATAAACTTAGTTGATAATTTTACCATTATAATTAGTGTTTATAAGTATAAATCGCATAAGATAATTGTTAGAGAGAGGATAATTGATGGCCTCAACTAGTAGAGTCATGTTATTTGAAGCCCATTTGTCAGAATCTGGGAGGGAGGTATCATCACTGGGGTCTTCCTTTGACCAATTATAATCCGAGCATCAACAACTGAATCTTGAATGAAATATCTTTTGGTATACGTTCAAGTTAATGGAGATTACCACTTGGTCGATGTTATCCAATCCAGCCCATGAAACTACCACCACCACACACCTTATCCTTAAGGCATATGTGAGTATAATAAAGGGATACGTTTCCAAAACATAGTTACATAAAGTTAAATTTCATTTGTATAAAAAAAATTTAATTCCATTAATTCCCCATAAGATTATTTTTTCTTAATATAATAAATTTTTAGCTGTGATGATTTTGATAATTTTATTTGTAGACAAAAATACAATATAATTTTATTTTCTAGAAAATATATACACATTTTAAAATAAACCATAGTATTCCGAATATTATTTTTTGTTATTTGTGATTTTAAAACAATTTTATTTAAATAATAAATCAAAAAATAATTTTATAATGGCCTATAAATTTTTTCATAAGTGTTACAAATTTGAATATGCCTTAAAAACATCTATTATTAAATAAATAATAATTTTTGTTTTCAAAAGTTAAAATTATCCGATTTAGATAATTAATCTAAAAAATAAACATTTTATTTAGAATTATCATATCAAAATTATGTTAGGGTAAATTTATGAGAATTTTCTAAAATACTTTATTTTTTGTGAATAGTAAAAAATATAGTTTAAGGGTTTCTATATATATTGTGGTAACAATTTATGTCAAAATGACATAATAATTAATTAAGAAAAATTCATGACCTAAAATATGTTATTTTAATAATTTTTTTATTTTAATTGATTTTAATCAATTTCTAATCCTATAAGTGACTTTACAATGTCTAAAATGGGAAATTTGATTTTAAAAACATTACTTTGTGGAATATTTATTCTTCCATGTCAGAAGAAGAATTAAAAATGTTGTTCGATTCTAGTGGATTAAAATAACTTAAAATTTTACCCAATTTTCCAAAACCATGAGGAAAAACCATGGGTAAGCCAATGGTTTATCGTTTTCTACAACCAAGATTTCCAAGCCCTATATTGGGAAATTATTAAACAAATCCTCCACTTCTCATATAAATACCCTCCCATTTCTCCATTTCTATTCCATAACAATCTATATTTTAAAAAACTATTATGAATTTTTCTCCCAAGGACCCCCCCAAAGGTTTTCTCAATACCCCAAGGTTCCATCCTCATGTTTTAGGAACAACTCTTCAAGGTAAGGGAAATCCTAACTTCTCTTTTCTATTCAAGTTCCCTTTTCATGCGATATGTCATCAAATTTATAAACTAATTTTTTTTGAATTTATATTATCCCATTAATGTAATAAGAGTCTTTTATGAATGTAATGCCATGTCCCATATCATTTTACCATTTTATAAAACCATGTATTATACCCGTCATGTTGGCAAAATCACTTCTCAAATTTGTCTCTTTTACATGAGAAATTCTCTTTTCCTTTTTATTTGAATACCCAAAACTATTTTATTTTCAATGGGTATTCAAAAGAATTTAAAACTTACTTTTTTATTTGGGTATTTACATATATGAAACTCACATTTCATTTCATGGGTTAAAAATGACGTAACGATAATGTCTTAAAGCTCTATTATATGCCAGGATTTTGATAAGAAACCCATTATTTATTTCTAAAAATTTTATTAATGAAATGATTTATTATGATATGTGATTCTCACATGAAATTAATACATATTAAGGGTTCCCATTTATAGTGCTCCAATGTATTGGGTAAATAATTTAATCTCTAGAGATGTCATGTTTTATGATACCTTGTTGAATAACCTTAGTAGTTATCAATTATGAAACCTTGGTGAAAAACCTTGGTGATATTCTTATGAATGTATCATTTAAATGTTTTAGCCACATTTCCATGATATTATTAATTTTTATATTATTATGTTATTTCTCTTGTTCGCTCCATATTGTTATGCCTCATGTTCTTATTGATATGTCTAATGATCACATGTTTCTTTATCTCCCTTGTTTTTTTCATTTCTAGGCTTCATGTTCAGACCGTTAATTTGATGTATTTCTCTAGGATATGAGACTAAGTAAAAGTGTCTTAGGTTGAACGCATGAATATTTCTTTCAAGTGGATTTTATAAGGATGATTTATGTTTTCATGAAATGTGTACCTTTTTCTAAGAATGTAAAATTAAAAAGATCCTATGTTTCTATCATGTGAGGAAAATTCATGTAATAAAAGGTAGGATTTCATATATGGAGCTTGTAATATAGGATGAATTCATTGTAGGGAAGAAGAGAAATGTTTATTTCAAAAAAGAAATAAAATATATCAAAGAACTAGATGTTTTTGTTGGTTCACACAAATGTATAGTGGGAAGCTCTGGTTTATTCTCATAGAGGGTTACTCTACTACATAAATTTCATTGATGTTGAAACACTGAAAGTTTGGGTATTATTCCTCCAAAACAAGTCCTGGGTATTCATGATCTTCATATGATGGAGAGGCACTATCACTTCATAGCATGACCACATGGTTGATCACTTATACCACAGAATAAATAAATTCAATATATAAGGTTCCTCTACTAACTCCAAGCCCTGTCACATACCCGATCTCCATGACGCTTGAGTTGCACCAGCCCAATCAAAAGTCCTCACATAAGAATCTCCACTTGATCATTCATCCTAGGGACTTTCCCTAACTATCAAGCTTTGGTTCTTAAATTGAAATAATACATAATAAATACATGTACATTGATGTGCATGTATAGTATGTGAGAAATAAATCCTAGTAGGCCACCCCCAATTGTGATCATATAACATGTTATGATAAGTTCATCCAAATTAAATATAATCATCTCATACAATAAATAGTTGGAATAAAATAAATCCACTATCGATCCTCAAGTATATGATCATGATCGACCATACCAGCTTCATCCAATGTCAAAAATGTCTCTAGCCAAGCTACATCACCATAGGGGGATACAAGTCCAAGGAATAGGGTTATCCATACTCACCTACAATAAATATAAATAATTATTATGGGTATAAAATGGTTATCCAATAAATAAGTCATAAGAATAGTTGACATACCACTCTTGTTATGTGTAACCAGTAGAACCCAGACATCATCTTCATGTTCCATAATCTATTCTTCTATCTGGTTCTAAGGTCTTAGTTTTTAGGAAACTTTGACATTGTAAATAGGATAAATCCATAATGGGGATGAAACTTAATTAATTTTTAAGGAATAATATTCAGGTCTATGATAATTACTAGAAATCCATTCAATAACTAGATCATCAACACATTCGTAAAAAACATTGGGAAATAGAATAATGGTGCATCCACCTGATCTTGAGGAGTATTCTATGAATTGATCGAGGGGATCATCATCAATACTTTGGCATGTCACAATAATCCAGTTCTATGAGGAAAATGATGAAACCATAAAACATATTCCATCACCTAGAACTTAATAAGCTTGTAATATTAGGAGACACACTATATAAGAAGGGATTTGTGATGCAATGCACAATATTATCTATAATCCCTATGCAAGGAGTAATACTAGTGAAACTAGGGATTCTTGCATCTATATCCTTAAATGAAATAAGTTTCATTAGTAAGATCCCATGAATTACCTCTTGGTATCTCAACCATACCACCACATCACATTATGTCTATAGGCTGAGTTCCCTGAAGTGCATCTGGTAATCATAGTTGAATCAATAGAAACTAAGTGAAAGTATGGATAAAGGATTAAAGTTATCTGAATTCCTAATTATATTTATTTTCCAATATAAAGTAATAAAATACATTTTTTAATAAAACATATTTTTTGGAGAATAAAATTACTGTTGAAAATTAAGTTCTTATTTCCTAAACATTAATATATTCCATAATTTAATTATTATTATTCATATCCACCAATTCAATGACTACGTTATAATGATCATGTTAAAAAAAATTAATAGTATATCATAGTTTATTTAAACTTAGTGTTGTGTGAAAAACATGCTACTGAAGAAATTAAATTATTTAAAGGGAAAATTTTTATAATTTTTTTTGAGTTGTTACATTCTTCCTCCCTCATGAAATTTTACCCTCAAAATTTTGTTTTACATACGTTAGTGAAAATAGGTGAGGGTACATTTATTTCATTGCTTTCTCTGATTCCCATATCACATATTCATTTTCTTGGTTCCTCCATGACACTTTGACTAGGTGAGTGTTCATGTTTTGTAAACTCTATCTCTATGGTCTATGATCTCCATTGACTATTTCTCATAAGAGAGATAATTTTTTAGTTGTACCACTTCTGAATTCAGTATACGTGAGGGATATGGTATGTAATTTCATAGGAGATATACATGGAATACATCATGTATTTGAGATAAGGTTAGTTAAAGTGCTAGTTGATATTCCAAAACTATAATGTGATCAAGAATATAAAGGTGTTTTATGTTCCTTGGAATTAGATTTCCCTTCTTCCTAAATCACATTAATCTCTTCCATATAGATATTTGGTGGAATACCTTGCCTACACCTTCAAACATGAAGTCCAACCGACATTTGTCTGTATAGCTCTTTTGTTGACTTTGGGAAGCCCTATTGTTTTGTGGAATAGTCTTCACCTTTTATACCATTTCCTAGACTATTCTATGTCCCACAATCGTACATTCAATAACTTCATCCCATCATGAAGGTGTTATACATATATTCATATAATGGTTTTTTATATGGATCCATTTGGATGCTTATGAGGAAACTATTGTGTATGTTAACATAACCAGTAGAAGATAATAATACCATCCCCCTTTTAAGGCAATTGAGTATGCTCTCAAAATTTATTCTAGTGTCTGTATGGTTCACTCATGCTGACCATTTGTTTGGGGGGATAAGATTCAATGAAGTTCATTTTAGTGTTTAGAGAACATTGATTAATTTTTCATAACTTAGAAGTAAATCTCATATCTTGAATTGATATACTCCATAATGGTACTCATTGTAGCCTCACTACTCCCCTGATCTATATCAGTGCAATTTGATTTAGTGAGAATTCCTCTTGAATTAAAATAAGGTGATCTATCATTGTAATCCATTCCACAAAAACACATATAGCATTATTATTTTTGGATGTCTTTTGAAGTCCAATGACAATGTCTATGGTGATGATTTCCCATTTCTATATAGGTATATATAATGGTTGCATCATCCCATTATACATTTTCCTCTCAGCCTTCACTTTCAAACATATCGGGAACTTTGATGAATAATCTGTAATCTCCTTCTTTATATTATTTCACCAATAGTGCTCTCAGAGATATTGATACATCTTTGTGCTCCCTGTGTGGATGGAGAAGATCAAGCTATGTGAATCATTCCAAATTCTCCTATTTATCTTAAGGTTTTATGGTACACATATTCGTTATCCAAATATTATGACTCCTTCATCATTAATTTTGAACTTTTAGGATTTACCATTTTTAATAGATTCTACCTTCTTTTGAATTTCCAAATTATTTATTTGAGCATTCCTCTATCTTCTCTATAAGGTATGGTTGAGCAATAATTATATAGAGTAATGATGATGTTCCTTTTCTTATGATTCCCATGTTCATCCTTTTTAAATCTAGTATGATTGGATCCTTCTCAATTTTCATCATTGATAATGATGCATGATCCTTTCTAATTAGAGAATCATCCACTTTATTTTATTTACCAGGATGTTAGTGGATTAACTATTTATAATCATTGATGGGATCTAACAATATTATAAGGTTAATTTAAAGAAACTTTTATGTGAATATATATTTGAGGATATTTTATCAGTATATATATCACACTTCTCCATAAAGAGATAGTGATTCCAGATTTTTAATGGAATGATCAGAGTTTCCAACTTCTGATCATGCGTGGGATTTTTTTCTCATGAACTCTCAGCTACCTCAAGGCGTAGGTTATTACTTTATCATATTTCATCTTTAAAAATCCTAATACCTTCTTTAATTTTTCACTACATAACATAAATAGTTATCCAATTATGGGTAGTGTGCATACTGGTATTGTGATAAGACACCTTTTCAACTCCTTAAAAGAGTATTCACATTCACTTGTCTAGAAAAAATTTACTCCCTTTTGAGTCAAATTGGTTAGTGGGTTTGAAACCCATGCAAAGATCTTCAAAAATCTTCAATAATACCCAAAGAGACTAAAGAAACAATATATATCCAATATAGATGATAGTCTTGTCCATTACTCAATATCCTTTGTCTTAGTAGGGTGTATCAATATACCTTTGTTGATGGTATCATGTCCCAAGAATGTTACTTCCTTAATCCATAACTCATAGTTATTTAACTTTGCATATAGTTTCTCCCTTCTCAAAGTATTTTGTATAATATTCAAATAGTTATCATGTTCCTCCTTGCTCTTAGATTATATCATAATAAAATATATAAATACTTCCAAAAATTTGTCACGTTAATCTCTAAAGAATCTATTCATTAATTCCCTGAATATTTCTATATCATTATTGAGTCTTAAGTGCATCAATATGAACTTATAGTGTTCATACCTTGTTCAAAAGGAATTCTTGAAAATATCTTCCTTATTTACATTTAATTAGTGATACCCTAGCTAATGGTCCACCTTAGAGAAATACTTGGCCCTACACAGTTGATCAAACAAGTCACATACCCATAGAAGTGGATGCTTTTTCTTTGTCAAGATTTTGTTAAACTGATGATAATCAATGAATAGTTACACTGATCTGTCCTTCTTTTTAACGAAGAGGACCATCTCACCCCATGATTAACCACTTCAGCATATAAAACCCTTTTGGGGAATATCTTGTAACTTGTTATCCAATTCTTCGAACTCAATCGCGTATATTCCATAAGGAATCTTTGATATGGGAATATATCTAAGTATAAGTTCAATTGTGAACTCAAACGCTTGATCAGCAGGAGGACTGGCCAATTCTTCTGGGAACACATCAGTGGAGTCCCTCATAATGGGCATGTATTAAAGCAATACCATCTCTTTATCTCAATTATTTGAGCTATATATTATTTCTCATAATGTAATAATATCCACACTTGAGTTGATGATTCTGAATGAGATTCACCATCTTCCTTAAAATTGTACAGAATTTGGGGATGTATCAAGATGTGAAGAGTGATATCCCCCACCAGAAAAATGATGATTGATTTGTATAAAGATATCCAATCCATGCCTAATATAGCATCAAACTCAACCAAATAAAATATTATGATATATTTTCGGAGATTCAATCTACAAACATTGACCATGGAAGAGTTATATACTTTATATTCAATAATTTCTCCATTTTTTTCTCATAGGTAATTCGACTTCCATGTTTTAAGGTGGTGATTAAATAGTTTTACTAAACTTACAAGATATGAGATAACGTATAAAACCATAATCAAATAGTAAAATCACTATTCTTGAATGAATAAACAGTGTACCTATAACCACATAATCTTCAGGATCCACCTCAATAATAGTGATATCATATGACCTTCCTTGTATCCTTGGAGGTTGTTTTAATTGATAGTATTTAAAAACCAATGGATTAGGTAATTGGATTGCATAATTCTCATGTTTCTTATAGTTGAAACATTGTACTATGGGCTAAGTGTTGATCTGAACCTTCATTTCATCTTCCATGTTTGTGGGATTCTTCATATCCTTTTGGAAATTATTATACTAATACCACTCTTTTCCACATTTTAATCATATCCTAGTCCCCTTTAGACAGTTCTAAGATGCTTCCTCCCTTAATTTTTGAATCATGGGATGTTGGGTTTTCATTCCTCCAGGATATTTATTATTAGTCCTCCCATATTAAACTCTATCTTATTATTATTATCTTTGAGATCACTATACCAATGAGAGTCTCCAATCTCCATCACAACCTTAAGGTCATAATGTAAAATCTCTTCATAGCTATCAAAGTATCAAATTTCTAATTATTTTCATAAAATTTTCTTTAATCCACTCAAAAGGAAATCCACATTTCTTTCAGTATTCATGAACAATTCAGTGGCATAACATTAAATCATTGAAACGCTTTCCTAATATGCTCTGATAGACTCATCTTCATTTTTATTCAGTTTGAGGAACTCTATTTCCATATTAAGACAAAGAGTTCATGGAATATATTTAATGAAAATTATTTTCTAAAATCCTTTCCAACCTAATGAATCAATTTACTCCTTATAATTCATGTTCTTCACCTGTGTCCACCCCTTACCAGTTTCCCCAACAAAACAGTAGTCCTCCTACATGACTTTGTCTTCTTCTTATCACTAGAGGACAAATAATATTATCTCAATGGAGTTAATCCACTGTTCCATGAAGATAGGATGATAATATCTACTAAATATATGAGGCCTTTTCGCATAAAGGATTTGACCGAAACATGATATTTCTTTGGATAACGAGGGAGTTCCATGTGATTAAAGTTATTATAAAAAACTTTATCTATTTGAGTTAGTACTATCATAATGTTTTGAGTTCGTATTTCTATTTGGTTTGTTATATCATTTGGGAAATCATGGCATTGCCTATCATATTGGTGGTTACCATGGGTTCTCTTATTTCCAGCCAATAACTATAATGAAAATAAAATAAAATTTGGGGGGCTTGAATACTTTTCAATTGATCACATAAATAGAAAACTACAAACACATAAGGATAAAATTATAAATGAAAAGTACATCCTCACTTGTGATTCCCTAAGTTTCATTATAGGATATTCCTAATGATAGAATTATCACTAGGATTATTAATAAATCTTTCTAGTCCCCATACCAAAAAATAACCAGCACATGGTCTCATACCAACTATAGTGACCCAAATCTTTTAAACATATTATTACATGATTTTAAGTATAATTATCCATACAATATAAACCAAGGATCAAAAAGTTCAGTGTCTTTGGAATACTAGGTAACTATTTAAGAAATATGAAAGTAGAATAAAAAAACTGTTTTATGAATTTTCATAATGATCTCATAACTTCATTTGATCTCTTATAACAGCATAGGATAGCCTGGGTAATACATGGAAAAAAGGATGATCTAAAAATCATAGTAAGGGAATAAAAATAGGAATGAAGCATAATATATAAATTAGAAGACATCACATGATAAAAGAAAGGATTGGATCCTGAATAAAAATATAAATAAAATAAAATATAGGGAATGGAATAATATGATCATGGAAACATAGTAAAGTGGTTACAACATATAACATGACATAAACATGAGTCAAGGACAACTTCCAAGACTATATCACATGGTGGAAAAATTCCCATTATAGATTTGGTTTACTCTTTAATAAAATACATAAAGTCTCATGAGACTAAAACATTACCCAATTTATTGGAGCACTATCTAGGAACACCCATATCAACATGTTCATAAATATTTGTTTCACATAATGAATCGAAGATAAAGAATAAACATAAGAGTTACCCATTAAAGGAAATATGTATCATAGTCCTATCATAAGGCATAACCAAAGGGATTATAACAATGATATCAATGAAATAAGGGTTTTAAATCATTATTGTGCATTAATAAAATAAATATAAGAATATATCCTGAATAATTAAGTTCAACTGAAGTGAAAATATTAAAAATAATGATTAGGAAACTTTAGTAATGTTCCATTTGAGCACAGTTTTAAAGAAAATAATTAATAATTTTTAAAGAGTATAAAGTGATAATTATTTTCATAAAACCATAAATGAACTTAAAAGAATTTCATGATAAATTGAGTAATTTTAGAAAAATATTGGAGTCTTAAAATAGTTTAGGGAGTACACTTAAAAATGGGTAAGAAATAGATAACTTCCCTTTAATTGGTTTTTATTATATAGAGGAATGGAAAAGGGAACCATATAAAACATGTAATTCACCATCAAATAAATATGAAGTGAGATAAATAAATATCTGTGGTACATATACAAATAACATAAGAGAAATATATAATAATAATTAAGCGATAAATTGAGGCAAATAGAGGGAAAGTTTAATGCAAAGTAAATATGGAGTTTCGGAGAGATCCCTTACCTTATATTTGAATGTGTTATGTTCTTGAAATTAATGCCATGTATAATGAAATTACATTAATTAATTGATAAAATGATAATATTTTCACATTTATTGTATTTATTATAATTTAATTAAGTTCAATTGTGGCCATTTTGATGAGTTTTAATGTTCAATTTCGTCATTCCACGAGTGTTCGTTTCATGGTTTCATTATCATTTAAATTGTGTATAATTATGGAAGTTATTATCAAAGAATAATACTATTAAAAGTGGAAATTATATGGTATCTATACAATTATATAATTTTAAATGTTCCCATATATAATTTTACTTTCTAACATGAAGATGATTCATTTGATAAAACATTAATGATAAATGTCTACTTTATTTTGGAGGTTTTTCCATCCATCACAAACTAGATTTATATTATATAATATATTGTCAATATATTAGTTCTATAACATAGAAGAAGTTATAATATACTTATTAAAATATTATTTAAACATAATAATAGTTTTATGACCAACCTTGAATACAGTAATAAAAAAACCAGAACTCATTATCTACATAGAATGTCAATCACCATATTTGGGAAATGGTTTTCTTTATTTGAATAGGAGGATATGAGAAAAAAGGGACACATATAAAATATTAACTTTAAAACATAAAATTACATTATAGACATGATACAATATTTATTATTCTATTATGTATGAATTAGATGAGGAGAAGGTAGAAGGAGAAAATAAATTAAGAGAGGTAGTTAAATAAACTTACCTCTTGAATATCACTTCCATGAAAGATCCCTTTAAGAACTTGGAATCAGTGTTTTGGTGATACAAGTCAGAATTGAACATAGGTATTGAGGATAAGAGAGTGCTTTTAAGATATTTTTAAAGATTAAGTATTATAAGGTGTGAGTAGAAGGGGTTGTGAGGGGTGATATTTATAAGAGAGGATTCGAGTTTTTAGAAATTTCTCAAAAGATTAAATTATAATTAATTTATTTTATATACAAATACTACCAAATAGATATGGATTAAAAGATAAGATAATATAACATTTTTATCTCATCAACCAATAAAATTTAGACATGTTTTTCATTTATTTTAAACCTTATCATTTTGATTAACCCTTAGTTAACCTATTTCAATTTTAACTGCAGTAACAAATTATTCAATATTAAATGGTAGTAATTTTTACTTATATGGTATCAATTAAATAATAAATTCCTAATTTATGATATTTTAGATCATATCATAATTAATATTTATATTTCAAAAATATTTCAATGATTTTTAAAAATTTAATAAAATAAAAATATCATTGTTGTCAATTTTATACTATTAACTACTTTTAAATTTAAAAACATATAGAAAACAATTAAAATTTAAAAAAATATTTTATTATATACCAAAAATGTCATGTTCATATTTAAAATCCATGTATCATCTTAAATATATCATATTATATGAATTTTAATTTTATTATTATTATTTATTTTATTTTTTTGTTAATTGAATAATTACTACATCTGCATTGTGTAAGCGTTTAGGGTAATTATTTAATTCATAAAAATTTAAATAATTTTTATTATGAATATAAATAATTTATATTTCCAAATAATATTTATAGTTGAAAATATATTATGGTTAACCCCATCTTAAAAATAAGAGTGTGACATATTGTCACTTTCTTTGATTTTAATAATATCTAAGTCATTTTCATGGAAAATTGTCTATTAAATAACTTAATTTAGGATTTTAAGTGTTAAGGGTATAATTTAATTCATCCAATAATAATTTATTTGAAAACTTATGTCCTTATCACTTATTTCTAATTTAGATTAACCTAATTTACCCTTTATTGTGCCGATTAATTTTACTATGGTTACTATTTATGTTGACAAAAAATAAGACAAATAAATTTGCTAAATTTAGAACTAATCGTTCCAAATATAGGCTCAATTTTTGATAATTAAAAATATCGAAGTGTAAAAGTTGAAAATAAAATTTAACTGAAAAAAAAAGCAATGAAAAACATTTTTTTTCTAAAATGCCATTTTAAAGTATAAAATGTTTTTATACCAAATTCATGTATAAGATTTATTTCAATGACCAGAATTTTATTATTTATAATTAAAAGTAATTAATTTCTCTTTGAAGCTAATTATAAATTTTATTTTACTTTGTCAATGTATTTAATTAATATAGTGTTTTTAATATAAATCAGTATTTTTCAATTTACATTAAAATTTCAATATTTTTAGAAAATCCCCAAAAATTCATCCTAAGATAATTTTGACATGAAAAATTAAAAAATGAATTGTTTTGTTTCAAATAAATTTTTTAAATGTGTCAAAATAAATTATATTTATTTTCTCATAGAAATCAATAAATTTTTTTTGTGAAGAAAACATATTTTTGAAGGATAAAATGACTTTATTAAAAATTAAGTGTTTTCTTCATAAAAATTAATATATTTCATAGTATTGTTATTACTATTCATACCCAATGATTAAAAAACTATATTATAATGGTCATGTTTATGTACTTATATTTTAATAACATATTTTAGTTCATTTAAACTTGGTGTTGCGTGCAACACAAGCTACTAAAGAAATTAAATTATTTAAAGATGAATATTTCATAAAAAAATATATGGGTGTTAGATTATTCGAGGAGTGATGTTTAAATATATATTTATTTATTTAATTATTGATCTATATGCACAATAGTGGTTAAATATTTTATTTCATGAATACTCATTCTTTATTATTATTTTAAATAATAAGATTTGAATATTTTAATTACTTCGTTAAAGATTCATATTTTTTAGAGGATGAAGAAAATAAAAAAGAATGTTCAGATATTCCATCAGTAAGTGCTAAGGATTATGGACAATAATAATGTTTTATACGGCGTGTAGTTGGAGTACACACTGTGTACCCAAGTACACTACACTTGGATGTGTTGTGGGAATCAAGACATGACAAGCTGCCAATACACACAGTGCAGTTACTATATACCACATGAATACTTGACTAACCTAGCATAGGGATTTTCAGATTATATAGTGTGTAACTTTCATATACATCATATAATCCACATGGCTTATTTCTGAAATTAAAAAAAACTGTATAGTAAAATACATTGTTTTACCCCACATGAGACATACACCCTAGAATATTAATGAAACACATCGCATATAGGCAATGTTTGTGGTGTGTAGTTTTATGTTTCCCAATAGTGAAATACATGGAAATTATTTTGGTGAGTTGTGTAAACGATGGAGAGAATAACACATGACATATAACTAGAGAACATGTCATGTTGTCCCATATCCAAATAACAGGTCGACTCCATCAGTGGGTTATACAGAAAAATTAAAAGTATGATACACAGTGTGTACTTGGTTAGTACATGATGTGTAATCCATCTGAGGTGCACGTTGAATCCCTTGGTGTTTATCCCTAGTACACAAAAATCATGGAACATGAAGTGTAGCTAGTAAGTACACACAATATATTCTCCCAATAATATATTGAATTAAATTAAATACATTAAATAATTTTAACATTAAAAACTAATTACACTATTAGAACGAGTTGTGTTTGACTATTTAATAAATATTTTAAAAAATTATTAAATGATAAATTAATTTAAAGTAATTATCTATAATTATCTTCGATGTTGTTAATTTTCTATGAATGAATTTATAATGGGTATCTCCAAGAGAATTCAGATGGTCCATAAGATAAAATGGGAATTAATTAATTAATTAATACAAGATTTTTTATCTTAATTAATAAAGAATTAATTGAAATTATTGTTAACTAGTGTAATCTTTTATATTCATTTTATGTGTATGAATGTTAGTTAACATGACCAAGACTTTTGTATGAGTTGGTTTTATTTAACTTAATTCATTGCATGCATTTTCAATTATTAATTATTTAATTAAATATGATGGACTATGAAACACCACTCCATAATTCATTATGTAGAACATATGTGTCCAAAGTGATGTATGTAGTTCTCCTATACCAATAATTTGGTTCCCCTCACCTACGTGTGAGTAATAAATACATATATTAAAAGGAGTATCCAAATACATATAGAATTAGTTCCAGATGGAACAATGATGATTCCATCTCAGGTGATAAACAATTAGATAGGTGGAGTGCAAAAACTCAAGCCAAGAATGAATTAATAAGTTTTCCCATAGGTCATAGGTTTATTAATTGATTAATTTATAAATCAACAGTTAGATAAGATGATGGATATGTCATTTATTTATTTTATTATTTATATCTTATGCATTATTTGTTTTATAGACACCATACTACAATCACATAAATAAATGGACTAAAATGCAAATATTAAATTTAAATAAAGGGATTATGCGTAACTGTTTTATAGAAACATGGTGAATAAATTCAGTAAAATAAACTTAACACTAATAAGACATGTAATGGATAAAATAAGAAACCTTTTTTATAATAAATAAAAATCCTCCAACGTAATATTAATTCAGACTAAGACATCCATTACACGATTGGGAATGAAACTGTAGAACTATGTGTTTACATGGATATAGTATGGACAATTAATTTTATCAGGGATTTCTCATGAGGGGTTTGGGTTGAATTAACAAAACATGTATAGAATTTAACATCCACATTTTATTCCATAAAAATTTAGATGCAAGTTTCAAAGAAATTCTAGTTAGGATTTATGGATTGGGGAGTCCACTAAATGGATTAGGGAACTACAAGACCGTAGATGGAAATATTTCTAACCTAAATACCTTATTATAGTTTTTATGGACATACTCAAGATTATTAATAAGGGAAATATAGATCCATTAAACCAGAATTTTTTGAGTGATGGGATATTCTGAGTTGAATGGAGAGGAATGTTGACACCTAATAAAATAACGGGAAACTTAATAAATTTTAATTCATTTTGCCTCATATAAATTATAATCATGTCATGTACTAATAATATTCTCTTTTAAAATTATAAAATACTTGGAAGTTCATCATCCACATTAACCATGTGATAAATATTAGAGAAAGACCATCCCATTACTGGGAGTAACATCTAGGATTGGTTCAGATGCCTTCAGGTTATATTTCACCGTGAATTAAAATATTATGTTCTAGAATCCTTGTTAATTAATCATCCTCATATGGATGAAATAGATGAAGATTTCCCAATCTATAATAAAAACATAAGTGACATGGTGAGCATTCAATATTTAGTGTTTTCATATATGTCTAGTGAAATCATGGTGTCTCGTGAAGAAATGGATGCTTATATTAGGCTCCACCACCTCCATAGTCCATATCAAGAGATAGAATGGTAGGGATATTTTTATATATCCAATTCAATATTTCAAATTAAGCTTGGAGAGGGTGAACCAGATAAATTTACATAGTCAAAATCATTAGATATAATGAGAACCTAGAGGTTCCAGGGTTTAAACTACCTGATGAATTTCACACTGATATCATTATTTTATCACTCTTTCATAGCTTCTCCAACTCTATTATTAATTTAAACATAAACCACAATGATAAGTCTCTCCCAGATCTTCTTACACTACCTCACCAAGTTGACAAGGATATGAAGCGTGAAAATCCTTCCTTCATTGTGGAAAATAAAGGGAAAGTCTATGAGATATTATTTAAGTCCAATTATTCTCCACAAAATCCTTCCATGAAGATAAGGATCAATAAACCACAAAGGTAATGTGATGTTGTTTATTTTTCATGTGGAAATATTGGACACTAGAAAAAATCATTACCCATTAATAGATGCAAGAGGAAGGGTTGGGTGCATTTTTTATTTATTGAAATATATTTGTATCTAAAAATTGGTTATTAGATACTTTATTTGGTGATTACATATGTATTCAAATATTGGAACCACATAGATTCGAGAAGATTGGGTGAGGGAAGGTAGACCTGCGAGTATCCAAAAAAGCCCGATATACTATTATGGATATTAGGGACTACTAAATTATGTTTACAAAGATAATGGTCTTGGTTTTAAAATATTTTTATTATGTTCCATATATTAATAGAAATATTATTTATATATCCATAATTGATATACTTGGTTTTATTTTCAATTTTGGGGATAAATGTAGCTTATTTATAAAGTAGAGGATTCATTATAGTAAGAAACATTTAGATAACAGTCTTTATGTTTAAGATTACATGAACCAAGTAATGAAAATAGATAAACAAATCAATTCAAATGAATTATACAACACCCAACTATAGAAACACTAGATAGTTAATGTACACAAAAAGTGTTTTAATAAATTAAACCAAGATGGATATTTGTATTCTTTTGAACTAAAACCACTTGGTTTATGTCATTCAAGTTTATATGAAAAAAAGAACAAAGTCCTATTTAGTGGAAAAGGCTAAAGGGATAATGAGATTACTGAATTTGTTTATACCAATGTGTGTGAACCATTTCCTATTTAAGATTCAAGGAATATTCAAATGAAGTGGAAAAATATCTTGGTAAATATATTAAAAAACTCGACTCAGACCATAGTTGAAAATATCTTAATAAATACTTCATTGATTATTTAAAGGAGTTTGGGATTTTATCCCAACTCAATCCTTCTTAGACACTGGAGTCGAATGGTGTATGTAAAAGGAGGAACCACACCTCATTATAAATGGCGTGATAAATTACGAGTCATGTAAGACTTTAATTATCCTTTTGGGGATATGAATTGCAAATTTTATTATACATACTAAAATTGATTGCTAACTAGAGAAAAAACCATCATTCTATATCATATTTGGTATGAAAGTAAACCCCTTTTTTCACATATACAAGTTTGGGGTTGCAATGTTTTTGTTAAGGTATTTTGTGAAAATAATATTGCACTATGATGCAGTAAGTGTATATTTATAGGTAATCCTATATAAACTAAAGGTTATTTCCAATAATTACCTAAAAATGAAAGTTATGGTTAATAGACATCCCAAATTTCTTAAAAGGGATCACATCTATAAAGGAGATGATGGGAGTGGGATTTAATTATATTTAGTCCAGGATCATGATAAAAAGGAGTTTTATAGGAAAAAATTCCAAAAAGGCCCATAAAACAAGATGTTTTAGAGACACAAGTAATGTGTAGGTGTATAAGATAGGTTAAAGAAATATAATGGCATGGTTTTATAGACACCAAGGATGGTAAATCATTATTAGTTGATAATAATGATCCTCTAACCTATAAAGAAGTTGTGTGTGGCGCAGATATAACTAAATAGAAATAAGTTATGAAGTCTAAAATGGATTCCAAGTTCAAATACCAAGTCTTTATTTTGATAGATCCTTCAGTGGATGTGAAGTCTGTTTGTCATAAATGGGTATTTAAGAAAAAACTGGACATGTATGGACAAGTCAATACTTACAAAGAAAAAATAGATGAATTTTTTTATAAAAAACATCAATACATTGACTTTGATAAAACCTTGTTAGTAGTTTATATGATTAAATCCATTATAATTATACTTTACATTACGTCTTACCAAAACTATGATATTTTTAAAATGGATGTCAAAATAACCTTCCTAAATGGGAACCTTCAAGAAGATTTATATATGAAGAAACCTGAAAAGTTTGTGACTCTAAAGGGTTCTAAAATAGAATACATATTGAAATGACTAATTTATGTATTAAATAATGAATTTAGTTCATGAAACATTTAATTTTATGAAGCCATAACAAAATTTGGTTTCCTAAATAATGTATGTGTGCCTTGTATCTATATGTCGTTTAGTGGGAATGAGATCATCTTCTTAATAGTATATGTTGATGAAATGTTACTTATTTGAAACAAAATACAAGTCAAATAGTATATTGAATATTAGTTGAATAAATTGTTATCTATAAATGAATTATGTGAATTATCATATATTATTATGATCAAGATCTATCGTGATAGATCCAAGAGGTTTCTCAGTCTGAGATAAGGTACATATATTGAAAAGATACTAAAAATATTCATTATAAAACAATCCAAAAGGGGATTATTTCAAATGAAACAGGGTATTTATAATTCTAGGAAATTTATTCCTCATACACAAGAGGAAAAACAAATAAAGGGAATGTTTACATATGCGTCGAGGATTGGGTTCGTCATATATGATATACTATGTACTAGGAAAGATGCCACTTATTCCTTCAATGAGGTACCAATATATCATGTTGACCTAGATAACCACTATTTAATGTCTTTCTAGACCATCCTTATGTATCTGAGGCATACTAAGTATATTTTCATGGTCTATAGAGGAGATGAGGAGCTAGTCATAAAAATGATAAACATATACTAGTTTATAAGTATATAAAGATGATATGAAATCAAATATGGGATATATATTCTTTCTCAATGGAGGTCTTGCGATATATAAGAGCTTAAAGAAAGCTAGGATAGAAGATTCTATATAATAGTCTGAATATACTGTATCTTCTGAGGAAGATAAAGAAGTAGTTTGGATATGAAACTTTATCCACGATCATGACCTTGTGCCTATAAATAAGGATCACATAACACTATTTTATGATAATACTAAAGCAATGACTCTCACAAAGGATCCAAGGTTACATTAGTGGAAAAATCACATAATTCAAATGTATCATCTCTTGAGGTATTTTTTTCAAAGGGGTGACATCACTGTGATTTGAATTTCCATGGAAAATAAGGTGGAATACCCCTTAACTAAATCCTTAACTCATTAAAACATGATTATAATGTGTTTACTACTATACTCAAAGTCATATGTAGTTGGATCTAGTCCAAGTGGTATTATGTCAGAGTTGGTGTTATATAACCAACAATTTTTTACTTTTATTACCTGTATATTTAAATATTTTCATATTAATAAAACATTTTATTACATAATGTTCATTATTCTATATGGATTTAATGTAATAATTTCCTAGAGTATCTGTAGAATTTATAAGGTCATAATAGTTCTCTTCTATGATGAGAAATATGAAACACCATGATGAAATTCTTAAATATAGTTCTATGATCAGATCAAATTCTATAATGGGTCACATAGTATGTTCCCTATCTGGTGAATCTACTCATAAAAAGATGAAAAATATTCTCATGAACATAACACTTGGTAATATCATATACAAGAGATTATGAGAATACACCTTCCCATAATAATTATACAAGTTTATGTGTCATTATATATTCCTATTTGTGATAATGTTTAACAATTAATAGACTTTAATATTATTATCAATACTTGTTATGAATCATTAACTTATATTTATTTTATAGATAGAGTAAGGATTGGTCCATTCAATATTTATGAAAGATGATATCTCATCCCATTGATTGAAAATAAACCATCATATTAAATTCTATGTCCATGGTGTTATAATGAGTTTATTTTATATGGTAAAATAAATACATATCAATAATATAGGTTGATTACACAAATATGAAACCACCTTGAGGAGATATTATGACAGACATGTCATATTACATAGTATCCATTCACATGTGGTTTTCAAAATTGTGACATTATGTTCTTTCTCTTAGGTTTCTTAAATAATTCTTTAGAAAGTAATATTGTACTTTATAAAATCCTTCCTAATAAAAAAGATAAATAATCCTATATATATTATACACTTATATCATTCCTATGAAATGAAGGTAATTATAAAGTGTTTTTCAATTGATAAACAATGTCATTGATGAAATATACAAAGTTTTTGTAACTATTTATTCAAATAAATCTCAATTAATTAAAAATTTAACATGAAAAATATCTTCTCTAGGTTCCAGGATTATATAAGTATATATTTTATGGAAACATTTCATTATTCATGATATTACCATCTTTCACACTTGTAAAGTGATACATAAAATAAAAAAACCATTATGACTATCCTCCAACAAAGTTGCTTCCACCGCACCCATAAAATTTATTTTTTTCATGATGGGAGGCTTATCATTCCTTCTAATATTGATCCCTAGAATACGTGTTCCTCATTATCATTTAGATGATGCTACATCTATAATTCCATTATAATATGTCAAATTAGTTGGTTTCCATCATGCCTTTATCCTTTTAGTTAAAATATTTCCCTTTGTCTCTCTAGTTTAGAACCTCAAATCATCTGGTTTTCTATTTGTATTCATTAGAAGGTTTGAGAGAGAGAGATAGTTGAGTGAGGGGAAATATTTCTAGTGGTTCCTTAATCCATGATTCCTACCCTTAGTGAATCATTAAAGTAGATATTTTATAGATTTTCACACTAGGATAGATTTATAGGAGGGTGATCATAGAGCATAGAGAACCATTAGCTCCGCAATACCTTCGTCTTGAAGCTATAACAAAGTTATTTAGAAAATAATCAGGCTCTATAAATAAGATTATTTTTCATTAGTTATATCCTTATAAATATAATATATTTAGTTCCTCTAGAATTATTGATCAATTCCTTCAAAGAAGGTAGTAGAAGTTAACTCATCGTTGATCATTTAATCGATGAAACCTAGTTTAACAAGGAATGTGTTTCACTAGAACCCGCATTTTGGAACAAACCAAAAACTTATATAGAACTTTTTTTATATAATCTAAAATACATAATAAGTTATGAAATTATATAACACCATAAATTCAATGTGTCAAAAACTGAGAAGGCTTATATCCCAACCACACACTAATCCACACCTTCCCTAGACAAGACATTCCACCAACAAATGAATAGGTATAAAAGAAATCAAAAGTAAAAGAAAAAGAAGAAACACTTTGAATAATGAAATTTGAACTTATTACTACACTATTAGTGGAATAATTTAACTTTATACTTAGAAATGATTACAAGAGAGAACTATTGAATTACAATTGACTAACATCTAGACCCCTATTCAAAAATAAATACCACTTCAACACTTTTTCAAAAAACACCTATCATAAGTTCTTCTATTAATATGTCCTCTAACAGTGAACCAAATTTATCTATAGCCTCCATTGACATAAATAATGTGAACAATTTCCACATATATTGGTGCACATCCATAATATCTACCAAGATTCACAAGTTTATATACTTTCCAATCTTTATATAGTTACACTACTCAATTATTGAGACCTATATATTTTCTTATAGTTGATTGATACATATAGAAATAATTTCTAGCTAGGTGTTTAGAACTATTTGATTGGGAAATTTTTAAAGTATAATTTCCAATTTTAAAAGGATATAATAGAGTGGAAGAGATCAAATTCCATAAAACGATCTGTATTATTAAAGGTTAGTGAATTTTGAAAGAATCTAAATTTTTTGGATTTTTCGTGGGTAATGAGAGTTTTCTACATGTTTTAAATATTTTTTGGGATTTATTAAGAGTGTTATCATGATGAAAGAATACTCGAATTGAGTTTTGGGGTGTTAGTGGGTGAATTCTATAGTCAACAAAAGATCGTGACATGACTAAGATGGTTCATTTCATTAAGGTGTTAGTTATGGGATCCAAACCTATACCTTGACTATGTCTAGTGGTGACCCATATGGGTTATTCCACAATGAGGTCTAGTCAGGGGTCAACCCCTCTAGCTAAGGGTTGTTCACACCTTTACCCATTTTTGACCTATTTTTTTAACCGGGGGATTTTTATAATTTAAAAAGGATTCCTATTTGGAATCCCCCATGGGGATCCTTAGGTCTTAGTCATTTGAAAAATATGGGAGATCCCTATTTGTATCTACACTTCTCATCATCACACCCATTTGATCAAGGTTATTCATAAGGGTGTCATCACATAAATTCTAAGTATTATTATTCCTTATTTTCTCTATTGTTCTTCGTCTTTGTTTTCCTTAAATTTTTTTCTTCTAAATCAGGGTTTTGCAAAGATGTTTCCACAAAATAATAGTGAAATCATTCAACTTTATGGGGATTTGGTGTGTTTCTTATCAGGAGGTCCAGTAAGGGGTTGTTCATGTCATCATTCAACATTTTCCATGAGATATATCACCCAATGATTTTATTAATGTTTCATTGTGATTTTGATCCTTCTAATGAGTCCCTTTATCCGAGATGAAATTATTACATATGATGACCTTCCATAAGTCACTATTCTAGAATTAGGATTAAATTTTCCACCAGCATACCCAACAAAGAAACATTCCATGTAATTTGGGTTATCCGCCATCCCAGAATTCTAGTAGATGTTAGAAGAAAAACCCAAAACATTTAAGTGTGTCATATCTACCTTCCTTATAGACCAATGTAAGTAATTTGGGTTATCCTCCATCCTAGAATTCTAGTAGATGTAAGAACAAAAACACAAAACATTTAAGTGTGTCATATCCACCTTCCTTATAGACCAAAGTTGTTTTTAAAATTTTTACCACAATAAAATTCAATGAGTTAAACTCACAAGATAAACTGTATAGTTAACCACCTTGTCCCAAAAATAAACTAGAAAAATAGAACTTAACTTTTTTAAAATTGGATTTATCATTTAAATTTAGAACCATCTGCTATGCGACACCAATAGTCCTTAATGTTCTTAACATAGTCTTTTTTAATATAGTATTTTCAACTTACATGTATTTAGACCATATGAACCTTTGAAACTCTCTTTTATATAATTATCCACTCCTGAAATACCTCAATAATTCTATCTTAAAACTGATCTCTTTTGACACCATGTATCAAAATTTAATAAAGCTTCTAAAATCATTATACCTATTTTATAAGAAACAATACACACATTAAATGTCATAAAATTGATACAGTTACGAAAGTATAGTGTGATTCTTAGAGAAAGAATCATGGCTAGCTCCTGTACTCCTATAAGAAGTAGATTTAACATTGAATTCCTAGATCCCTCATCATTCGAGTCAAATGACACCTTTAATTTATTCCCATGGATATAGATCTCAAATTTTTTTACTCCATGTATCTGAGTTACAACATGCATTTAGGGGGAACACATTTTCATTCCCTTATTACCTATGTAACCAATACTTACATACCAAATATTCAAAAATCTAGAAGTCAATATCATATCCATACACCCTTCTAAATTCATTGTTGGAAATATTTTCCTTCCAATCACACCTTTGAACACCACAATGGAGTCCCACATGATTTTCAACAAGTCATCTAAAAAAATTGTAATGAAACCCATGTCATCGAGATATCCAACATATATAATTTTTTTGGTATCATAGGTCTATTACACACTCCAAAAAATTATAGTAAGCATCCATTCCATATAAAGATAGAAACATCACCTATTCCAATGATCTCAAGCACTTCCCCACACACAAGGTGAATCATGATGATGTTTTTGAAAACCTAAATTCTCTTACTCCATCTCTTGAATGTTTATTTAAAGGAAACCCTAGAGTTAACTACCAATTACTTAAGTGGGATGGTGACACATAGTGTAAAAAAACTACACCTCCCTTCAATTATAGTATTTTCAGATCTTCTGAAATAATAACTTCAAAATAAAGATTTTAGTCCATCAAAGCCTTCTTTATATTCCCTTATCTTTTTTAATGAAAGAATTTATAATGGGTCTTAGATGAATAATATCAAATAATTATATATTCTTTCCCCTTAAATAAGTTACCTAGTGTTGAAATAAACGCCATCATCAATTTCACCATCTAAATTTTAAAGGCCACACTGTAGTCCAATATCTCTATAAATATATCCAATTCCATTTTGTGGAGTCTTACCAATTCTTACAATGGCATAACTTCCAAATTGACTCATATAAATAGAATCTCAAGGTTTATCAGGTGAAACAAATCCTATATCAACATTCTATAAAATATTAAATCTTTTTCATTTAATATGCTAATCCAGACATTACCCTCTATCAATAACATCATACTAAATTAGACCTCTAACTGAAATGTAAAGGAATAAAGGGGATATGAAATATTTTACAGAAGTATACTACATGTATAAGCTTAGAATTATACTCTACCTAGATCTCTAAACACCTAAATATGGTCTAAAACACCAATATTATCAACCAATCTATGGTTCTGAGACTCAATAACCTACTTAATAGGAACATAAACCATGCTCTAATACAACTTATTCTGATGGAACCCACATTTCGAAACAAACAATCCTTTGATCTTTAATTTTTCTTTTGAAACCAAGAATATGAAGCATGTTACCCGAATGGAATACACTTACCAAACACCATAGACTTAGTTTATAGAAATCCTAGAAGCCTCCCACCCTATAAATTCATTGATCCACACCTTCCTCAAAAAACATGTTATGTAAAATAATTAATGGGAAAAAAATCCTTGGATGAAAAAATTAAAACCGGTGGCACAAAGGCTTTTGAATTTCATACTTAGTCATACTCCATGAGAGGAACACCGCAAAATTATACTAAAGAGTGAATTACAAAAGAGAAAACTCAAGTTATAATGGCCCTAACATTCTGATCCTTACCTACAAACAAAATATGACTTCAACACTTCTGTGAGAAACACCTATCAAAAGTGCTACCATTAAGATGACCTAAAATATAGAAATAAACTTCTTTGAAGCTTCCACCATCATTAAATAAGTGACTAATGCCTAAATATTAATAAATGAGAATTCATAGTAGCCACTCGGATCCACCACTGTCACTATCATCTAATATTTTCAATAAAAACCCATTTGATCATGATCATTGACATCTTCTCTACTCACACCAACACCACATTTGATCCCTGGTGAATATTTAACGTGTCTAGAAATAAATCCTCATACTTTCACACTCCATCGTAATCCACATTTAGTTTCCACTATTTTTCCTCATGGATTTTGAACTTTTTTTGGTGTTGCTATTTTGTCTCTATTTGGTTCTGCACCAAAACATCTATAATCCACTCCTTCTAATATTTGAAACACTTATCCAGAAAACAACTATAATATTCAAAACATAGCTGACCATTTTCCAGATAGTTTAGTATTCATGTTTTTTATTTCTTAGTTGTGAATTATTGTATCCTTTATGTTTTTTATTTTTATAAAAAAATATCAAGAGGGGTGATGTTCTTATTATAGAGATTGGTCCAAAGTGAGATAAGTCATGTAAATACTCTGTGTTTACCATTCCAATTTTTCTTATCTCTTTGATTTTTATGTTGTTTTTTCTCAGTGTTTTCTTCTTATGTCTTCACTGTTTTGGTTATAATCTTCAAATTTTATTATAAATAATAATTTTTTGGTAAAATCAACCTTGAAGGCCCCTATTGTGATGTTTTTAACCAATTTCATGACAAACTACCCTTGAAAAAGCAATACAAAATTTATTTAATTTCTTATAATGTAAGAAATAATTATTCTTGTGAATTTATTGAAAGATAAAATAAAAAAATTAAAGAACTAAAAACTAGATGAAAACATTAAGATAAAAGTTTATTGAGGATTATAATGTTGAGGTTCATGAATCCAATATCCATATAATTGGTTGTTACTTGAATCAAATCAATACATTCCTTGGTAAATATATATAGAAATTAATTTTTAAACTCTTTAAGACATTGATGAGTATAATAAATTACATCATGATCTAGAAGATTCTAAACCTAGTTAAAGATAAATCAAATTTGTTCAATGGTCATGTATGAATTTAAATAATCCAATTTAATTTATCTATTTTATTTATCATTCATATTATAAAAAATTCATAAAATGAAAAATGAATTTTATAGGAAATAAATATTATAAATTAAATCCCAATAAATATCATTATAAAATAAAATTTCAAAAAGTGATTACTCATTTATTAATATTTTTTTTAAAAATACCTTCTCTTTATAAACCTTTTTGGGACATTTTCAAGGATAAATGGATATTGGTGTAATGTTGGATGTGGATCATTATCCTCTCCATAAAATAGACTCTACAACACACTTTTTCAGGCCAATTTCAACTGAAACATTAACTGTTCTAGTGGAACTTCTCTTCAACTCCACTAAATCCATAGTTCCAGTGGAAATAGATATAATAATGGTTTATTAGAGGGTTTATGACATGACGATGATGAAATAATTTAGGTAATATACCTAAAAGGTATCCAATTTATTTCTATATGATACAAATATGTGACCAAATAAGGTTTTAGGGATTTAAAAGAATGACTCTCCATGTGTGGGGTTTTCAAGTAAAAGTTTCTAAACATAAGAAAATATGTAGAAAAAAAGTAATAAAAGATACAAATAATAAAAACACAAGTAATTTCTATCTCATGAGATCATTAAGGCAGTGAAATAATTTTTAGTAATCAAAGGGTTTAGTACATTATTTAGTTCCCAAATCTCAGCAGATTTTAATTTTTTTACAAGGCTAATTGTTTTTGAAATGAAGTGATGTTTTTTACTGAGATTATGTCTAAAAAACCTCATGGAATCCTCAAATTACTAAAGATACCAATTCCCAATCATGAAATACCATTTCCAAATTATATTCTGTAGTTCTAAGGATGTGATAATCAATTGATACAGGTACTGTAAAAACCCTGACATAATTGGTTATTTGTTTATTGGTATTTATCAACAGAAACATACACATACACAAACACATTAATCATAAACACACACACACACACATATATATCTATATAACATATATTTTAGTATAATTTATCTAAAATTATATTTATTATTACTTTAATTAAAATATTCTGAAAAAAAAATTATCTAAACTCTCACTGGAGACTCTTTTTTTTATAGATTTATTATTAAATAAATTAGTTTATTTTTAACTAAATTAATGTTTATATATATATAAATATTTTTTCCATTAGTAAATATTTGTATTCTAAAGAAATTTTAATTAATACAGTCAATTAAAAATAATAAATATTTATAAAAATAGTAATTAATTATGTAAAAAATATATGACATGATAACAAAACATGATAACCTATTTAGTAAATATATATGTTTTGGGTTAAAGTATCTCAACAAGAATATTAAACAAGCCTACATGACAAGACAAGATTTTCTACCCTTATCTTGAAATCCTTTTTGAGATTCGATTTGAAATTAACCTTCACCTTTTTTAGTATTAGAATATTATTCTATTAATAATAATAACACATGATTAATGTAGTGACATAGACCCCATAATCCCAGATATGGTGCCTACTTCTATTACATTAGCATACGATACAAGGAAATCATATCCCAAAGGACTGAATAGTTTAATAGTATTTGTAAACTAGATACATACATGAGTCATGTATTCATAAATTAATTCATAATATATTTTTATTTTCCTGAATAACTTTATTTTTTCAATAATATCCTTTTGTATCTTTCTAAGTACACTTCATGTAATCCTGTTGAAAGTAAAAATATAAAGGTGATCTCAAATTCTTAGTAAGTAATAAATATAGTGAAAGAAATAATAAATAAGTGAGAATAATCAATATGAAAAGGTAATAACATGAAAAAATATTCCATATAATCAATAAACTCACAAGGAAATGTATAAATAATATAAAAAGGTAAATAAATGGAACACATTACATTCCAATAGGTGGATAATACATAATCAATATGGAAATGTAAACAACTTAAAATGAATGGAAGTTAATCACTAAACTGAGAATAAAATGCATCATTAGATATTGTCATAGTTAAAATATCATGGATAATAATAACTGAATTCTAAATGATAAAATGATTCATTATTGGATATCTTATGTATGGGACATGAAACATTACCATCAACACCTTTCATAGGAGTGTTTAAAATATACTCTGTGAAAAACCCACTACGGTTAGCCAACTGACTCGTTCCAAGATGGTATTGATGCATCAAGGGGATATCTTTAACCAGGACCCACCCATGTCTTATTATCCAAATCATTAATCATATATTGAATAACTAATTTAATAAATAAAAATTTTTCCTTATTATTAAATATCTGTATTTAATAAAAGATACATATTTATTAATATTTCCAAAATTAATCAAATATATTTAAAACTAAACATCATATATAAAAAATGGAATACATTTTTGGAAATAGTCATCTCCATCATACAATAATATAGATATTTAAGAGAAATGTATTCTACATTGAAAAATTATTACAATACTGTTTTTTCAAGATAAGGTTAATAATCACAAAAGAAAGTGATATTGTACAATAAATTTTATCACTTTGTGATTTTCAAGTCAAATACCATTGGATGAAATAATTCCAAGTGAAACTAAAAAGAACATTATTAATGAATAAATAAAGATATTACATTTCAAATAGATAATAGATACATCACATTGAAGTTAATTGGGGCATATTAACAAATAAGTCTAAATTAAATGTAAATTGAGATGGAATCCCTTACTACTTAAGTAACTTTTCAATTGTGAGATATATGAAAGTGTAGAATCAATTTAAACTTATAATATCATAAAATAAATTAAATTCAACATGAATTATATACATTAAACAAATTAAATGATTGGTTAATATGAAATAAGTCTCACAGGAATAAATGTTAGACTAACAATCCCTTACAATAGTGGTAACATCTAAATAAGAAGCCCCAAAATTAATAATCATCAAATGAAATATTTAAATACCATGAATATAAAATAATTAATGATATAATATATCAAAAGGGGTAGTAGATAAACCACACAAAATAAGTAAGTGGTGAATATGCCATTTATCTCACAAAATTAAAAAGTGAGATGAAAATCCCTTACTATTGTGGTCACATCAAAATTAAAAGCCACTAATTTTATAATAATCAAATGAAAATTTTAAATAACATGAAGATAAAACAATTCATGATATAATATATCAAAATTGGTAGTATATACACCACACAAAATAAGTAAGTGGTGAATATAACATTTATGTCATCTATGTAAAAAGTGAGATGAAAATCCCTTTACTAACACGTATTTTTGGGTGAATGATCTTTAACATCATGTATAATGGTTTTTAGAATGTTAATAATTTATTAAAGAACCATATTAATATCTAGGATATCAAATATTACCTTTTTATAATATTTATTACACATCCATTAATAATATTTCATTATTTTCATTGTTTTGGGTGTCAATTGCATTGTTTTTCAAGTATGTTTTGACTTTTTATTTTTCATTCCTCTTAAATAGATCATTATTTGTTCATTTATAGAATCTAAAACAATATTTAAATATCATATATATTTATTATATATTTATTTATTTACATTAATTAATAAAATTTGGTGATAGGAAATAAAATCACTGCTGGAAACTTATTATATACCAACATTTTTAAACCATTGGTAAAGGCTGGACAACCATTGGTATAAACAATACCAATGGTTTTATAGAACATTGGATCTTGAGTTATGGGTATAGACATATACCAATGGTTATTGTATAACCTTTTCTATATGGAACCATAAAACACATTATGCCAACATTTTATAGTAACCGTTGGTATAAAGTTGTACCAAAAATTTTCTAGTTGAATTTTATGGTATACACAAATGGTTTCTAAACCATTACAATAGAATTTTACAAATTTTTTCTTGTTAAAAGTTAGTAAATATTGAGTTCACAGTTCTATACCAATGGTTTACAAATCGTTAGCATATAATTTTACGAACATTTTACATGAAACTGTCGGTATAAAGTTTGTTTTCACATATATACTAATGGTATTTAAACCATTTTAATAGAATTACTGCAATTCTAGCAGTAAGTGGTGGATTGCATTCACCTATTCAATTCCTATATGTATAAAACATACAGATTTTATAATTCAGAATTATAGGTAATTACCTGCAATTACCTGTGAAATTGAAATACACTATACATAATTCAGTGGTCCACATCAGTGTTACTTATTACCACTATGATAGGTGGTTGGATTTGATAAATGTCATGTGATTGTCCACGAACAATTTCTGGCATTGGAAACTTGTAAAATACATTAGTATTTGACTAGGATTCATGATTTTTAGTTTCCAAATATCCAGGAGTTGTCTCATTAAAATTTACAGGGATGAGATTATATACCATTTTCAATCTCAATGGGATATGTGGAACCATGTAAAAATGTGAATTGGGGGATGTCTTACACTTAGGTGCGGAATAGGAAATCAATGGAATTATAATACATCCTATGGGATAGTGTGGTTCTATAGTGGGAAGTGGAATGGGGCCTGTGTGATGAACTTTTGATAGTATAGGGTAGAAGAATCTTGGGATGTCATGGAGTACAGTCCCAATTATAGAGTTTTGGATGAATCTATGAGTATGAAATTAGAATATTCAATGGGTGAAAATTCATGGGTGAGGACAGACATCTATACTGGTTCATGCAGAAGTATATTTGGTGAGTATTGTCAAATTGTGGGGATCACACCATAAACTGATAAAGTGTATGACCTATGGTTTAGAATACATGCGGTAAACATTGATTTAGGAATAGTTTATAGATAAAACCAAATAATTACTATGGTTTTATGTTATTTCCTGAGTCATCGTAGGTGATTCATTCCAGGTTAATAAATTTAGAACCATACTAGATGCAAATTCTAGAAATTTGATAGGGATTGTGAACCATAAGAATGGGGAATGCGATGAGGAAGATCATAATTTATTGGTGTTAGTAAATGAACAATTTTTTATTTATAACATAGAGTATGTTTCTCAGAATAGTTATCATAGGACACGTTAGGCATGTATATGGAATATTGATCTTCATGGGTTATAAGATATTTTAATATAACCCTAATGTCAGATAAGTGGTGATGAATGTGAGAATTAACCTGTATAGCTAACCTAGCTAGTGAGTGATTGGAGTTTTGATGTTTTGGATGGATGTATAAATGTTGTTTCATCTCTAATTCATTTAAAATACTAAATTTTAGGATTCATCTGTGGTAATTGGATACGATCTATGTTCTAGGGTGAATAGTGAGGTATAGATTTTAATGAATGGATGAAGTACGGATCAAGATTTAGATATACATGTCCAAAAAATAATAATGTTAAACTAGGTTCATTAATATAGGTATTATATAGATGTTAAAATGAATCATGATAACCCCTATATAAGGAAACATGTTTCAGGTTTTAAATATAGAATTTTTGTTCATAGGCTTGGGTTATTTAAGATTTATTTTGTGTGATTGAGGATTGACTAATAATTTTAACATATAATTAGATATGTAAATGGATAAATGACTTCAAAAATTTCATTTTCAAAAATGGTGGATTCATAATGGGGATTGAATCTATACTTTCAATTGAAAAATTAGTTTAATGGGATAGACTTTGCTGATAGAACCATTATCCCTCATTTAAAATCATAAAGATATGTTGATATTGGATTTTAGTAGATGTAATATATATTGAGATATTATTATACATGCTTCTCAAGGATTATATGTGGTATGGTAAATATTTTGTTACTACTCACATTATTATTGGTTAGTATAACAGAAGAAACATTGTATTTTCTAGATTCCAAACTGTAGCATGTTTGAATTTTAGATTATAATGTAATCTATAATTATTTTACGTGATAATGAGGAATATTTTTTAGTGATCATGGGGTCAATAGGACTTTTATTAATTTGACCAGTGTTTGGAGTAGGGTGTTTTTTCTTCCAAGTGTAACAGACACCACTGAGTACCTACAGTTAATTGACCTGGTAACTAGTGAGGTCTAGATGGTCCTAAATTTCCTTCATCTTGCATCTACAATATAATGGCGGGGTATGAAGTAATTGATATTTTAGAAAATTTGGTAACCTTTCATGGCTGGCCATTATGTACTCGGTGGTATTATACATAGTACCTAATGTGGTTTAAGAATTTTTTTTATAAATAAGATCGTGGAAAAAATTTCATATTTATCCCACCTTTAATTTTATGAAGTTATGAGGAAATGTGGTAGTCTTTTTGGATAGCTCCTCATATCCATTTTTCTCCCTTAAATCCTCCATGATTAAGTGTGGTTTTAGTGGTGTGTATATAAACGTTTTAGGTATGATTCCTCCTCACCTCCATGAATTTCACACTCCTTACACTTCTTTTTGATTCAATGGTTGTGGATTTAGGAACTATATGAACATTCCATTACAATAGTAGAAATAAAAGAGGATGGGTATTTTTTTGGAGATTGATAGTAGAATCATGATGATAATGAATACTCAAGGTTTATTAATTATTTATATAGAGTAAATGCCTCAAGTGACATATAGTGGTTTGATAGTGATGAAATCATTACTCTATGGGTAGATTCAAAGGATTTTAGAAGGTAATTTAAAAACATATGGATCTATTTTCAAATGAATGGACTAGGGCCTAAGTGCATAGTGGTGAGTAATGATCCCAGCGTGAACTTGTAGACTTTGGGAATATTTTACCATGAAGAAAGATATGGTATTATCTCAGTGGATGGGATCCCTTGATTCCAATGTAAAACTTTGATTTAAGAAAACCTATGGGTTATAGAATCTAACCTAATGGGGTTATAATTATTGTGAGGTGGAATGATATATATTTAAATCTATTGATACAATCATCGGTGAGGTATTTTGGTTATTTGACCTAAATGAATGTGAAATATAAAAAATATAATTTATGAATAAGGTCTTAGGAGGACAATATAGATTCATGTGTGCTAGTTTTACTTTAGGGAAATGTGATAGTTAATAGGTTTAACTTTTATTATTGATTAATCCATGGTGGGGTTTTGCAGATATTCCCAAAGTTTTGTACTGAGTGATGGGGTTAATATTTAAATAGAAATGGTTATGGTAGTAATGACTAGATCTAGTTACTTGATATTTTTATCAACAAGAAATTATTGTGTACTAGAAATTCTGACATCAATCTAGAAAATTATAGATTTCACTCAAATTTAGTAATATCCTCTTGAGATGAGTTTTAGAGGACCTCAAAAAACCCTTCTAGGATCATGAAACATTATACCATAATGTATTCATACAAACCAAATCAAGAAGATTCATAATTTTTCATTAAATCAAAATATTTTTAAAGTAAAAAAATGATTTTTGAATGAGACTAGATCAAAAATGGTGTCCCGTAATATAACGTATCAAAGGACAATGAATCAAATAATGATGACTAAGAAGTCGTATAATGAAAATGAATAAGCTCGTGTTCTTTATCCAATTGTTTGAGTGTATATAGAAAGAGAATAGTGAAATATCTATGATAACATGTAAAAAAATAATTCATATAATCCATACCTCCATGTCAAGTCAAGTTTTATTATATATATCATAATAAAAAATGATAATGTGACCTACCTAATCAGACATATATTCAGTAAAATTAAATAGTCAGACATAAAATTTTATTAATATCAGTAAAAAATGTAACAGATCAATCTATCCCTCATCACCATCACTATTATCACCGTCATAATCAGCCTCATCCTCACCCTCATCCTAATCTCGGTCCCCATCATCATACCCACCCCACCCACATCCTTATCCCTATCCTCACTCTCTTCCTTGTCTTACCATCCTCCTCTCCCCCATCCTCCTCTCGTCTATTTCCTTGGCCTCCTCCTTGCCCTCGTCCTCAGTATTGTCCACATCCTCAGCCTATCCCACACCATAATCATTTCCAAGAATGGAATCATCTCAAATGCAATTAGAATTTCCACCTAGTGCACTATATATTGAAAATATATATGACTTATATTCATCACAAGTAGTTCTGACCTCTGGTGGAAGTGTTGGATAAAAAACTTTCATCAGTTTCATAAATTAGGTGTTTTCCCTTGCAGACTGTTCTTCCACCTATGTATCCCTTTTTCAAAGTTTTATACCCATTCCTTAACCTATTTAAACTCGATGGAACTATAACAGGTACCTGAAGGGGGCCAATACCTATTCAGTACTATACACTTCCCATGCCAGCATCATACTTTTCTAGGGTGCTCATCTCCCAACACCTGATGTAATTGATCATTTGGCACAAAATTTTTAGGTTCTTGGGCATAAAGGGCCTCTAAAGTATCAAGTTACAAATATAAATATATTATTAAGTTACAAAATAGATATTTAAATTTTTAAATCAACAAAGAAAAACTTACAATATGCTAATGTGTTGGTTTGATAACCGCACTTCTATATTTTTTCCTTCTACTCGAGAAGAATAGTTTTTCTTGAGGCACACATACTTTAATATTCAATACATTCCTCTATAATGAAATAGAATTTAGGAAACCATAATTGAAAATAGGTTACCAATAATGAATTTAAAAACTAAAATTATATAAATACATTATAAATAGAATAAATTATGGAGTAAACAATAGAAAGTGGAAGTCCTAAAGTAAAAAATTATAAATAATTGTTGTACCTACTTCATCTCATGATCTGACATTGTAGTACATCTCAATGTGTGGAGATATTGTTTAGAATAAATGTTTTTTATTGATGATTCATCAATAAAATTCAATAATAAAAATGAGATAATTAATGCAATACATGAAAAATTCTCATTTAAATACCTTAAATGTGATTAATACCTTAATCTTGATAGTTTCACAATGAGTAATCATTTTTCGATACTGTTTTATTGGAAAATCATCCATGAATGGTACATCCTTTAAATCTATTCCAACTTTATCATTCCAGGAAATATACAACTCATGTTATAGGCTCTCCAAAGATAACCTAACTCCTTTAGACCTGATGTCTGTGCACCCTTACCATTGGGGAAATTAAACCAAAATTGACACCAAAATATTAATTCATATAAATAAAAATAATAATATATTACATTAAATACATTATATTTTTTACCTATATATGTATCCAAGAATTATCCTTGACTTCATTTGGAAACTGTCTCCATGAGAGTGGGCTGACGGGAATGATGTCAGAATATTTGGAAAGCGTTGCCAAAAATCTGATACTGTTGCCTTGTTTTTTCAATCATTTGATTGTTTTCATTGTAGTCCATCATCAACTATGTGTAGAACTTCCACACCACACACATGTGTGTATGACCCCACCCCCGTCTATAATCATTATATGTATTTATTATGAAATAAAAACAAATATTATATCAATACATGTTATAATGAAAATAAATAGTTGTATAATTTTTTTTGGGTTCTATAAATATACATGTTGTAGTCTGAGAAATTGGCATCACTGGATCCATAGAAACTTAAGTAACACACAATACAAGTTGAGTGAGTACAAGTTTATGCTCTCCAGGAATAGATTGTGGCAGAGCGGGAGTCGAAGAAGATGGAATATATAATCTTCGAGAGAAGTATGTAGAAGTAAAAGAAGATGGCATGGATGGACAATTGCTTGATATAGATGAGGAGTGAGAAGCATCATCGAATATGGTAAAGATGGGTGAGGAGGCTCGTATGTAAATGCTGGTAAAAACATGGGATGTATAAGTATCCCATGTGTCCCTAATGACACACTGAGATTATAATGTTGTAGATTTAGTACTTAAGTGGGAGGGACGGGGTCTAATCAAGTACGTTTATTAGATCACCAAGCTCTTATACTACCCTACCTCGTACCACCAGCCTGAGTGCTGGCACAATTACTAGGATGCTCATCAAAAAATTGTTTCCTAAGTCATTGATCCTACAAAAAAAATTAAAAAAATAATAATCACATGACATTATATGTTTTTTAAATATATATATATTTCAAATAAAATACTCACACTAGGAATTAGTAGAAAAGCACCCATCTCATTCATGCGATGATTATTGTCCGTCATCTTTTTTCATCGCACCTCTTCAATAGGATTCATTTCCTACATTTGAAAACATAAATTGAAGTAATTTTAAAATTATAACTAATGTGTAACCCAAAAAACATAATATATGAGATGAGATGTGGGGATTAATGGGTTTTGGGGTCAAGTAGCCATGGCCAATATAGAATTTAAATGTGGGGGGGGGTCTTTGAGTTATACTAATTTTATACATGGTCAATAAATCATTGAAATTTTCACCAAGTTGGAAATATTGGTTTAATAGGGTTGAATATAGTTAAATTCCATATTAGAAAATGCAACTCAAATAAAATCGTAACTAACAAACATTGAAAATTCATATTAAGGTCATGTTAGGTACACCATATTTGTAATCAATATTAAATCAATTTGAATAGTACCAACCATAACAACCAAATTCGTGCTAAACCGAAATATTTGAGAACATGTATAGATAATTCTATATATTTCCCACAACAACATCAGGTTCACAATCAACTCTGACAATTGAGCTATTAGAGTCATCATAGGTAATAAATGTATTGTTTCTAATAGAAGTATGGATAGTTTCAATTACATCATCACCATCATCAAAAACATGTCTTGGAATTACATCAATAATGTCACCAAATTTAGGTTGAAGATGATCTTTGACATAAAAAACATGTTTCTTCATTGATATCAATACATATGGTTCATCGGTAGCATGAGTTCCAGTCATGTCAATAACTCAAAATCCAAAGTTATCAAAAATGGTGTCATGCCTTGTCATCAAATCAAACTACTACCATTTCATAATCGTGACTCGACCATGAGAGTAATAATACAATATTATTATTTTATCAATGACTCCATAATAAGATACATTTTCAAAATGAGGTCTAATATCTGATGCACTAGCACAACAGTCTATTGTGGTAGTTAGTATAACACCATAATATTGTGTTCTTGTGTTCTTTTCAAATTTAGTGATAATAAATCTTTAGCCATTGATCACAATTTATTTACATTCACAAACCATGGGATTAGGACCAAAAGCCAAAGATATTATTTCCTCAGAAACAGAGTCTTCAGAAAATATCGATACTTGAAATATAAAAAAATATTAAATTTAATTAAATATAGATTTTATTTATTTATTACAACAATATTTCGAAATTCAATGTCAACCAAGTAGAAAACTCTTGACTACGAAAAGTCTCTCTCCTTATCAAAGATAAATAACAATTCTTTCTATTTATCATTTATTTATGTTCCCTTTATATAAAATAGAAATATTTTATCAAATATGTAAAATGAAAAGAGAGGAGATAATATACACATGTTCAATTTATGTACTTGATGTAGCCATCAAACAACTCACAGTTAAAACAACAATGTGTGATGTGCCATCTCCTGCTCTTGAGGGATTAATATCTTAAATGTATATGATATGGGAATTTGTCATATTTGAGGAAATGATAAAAAAACTAGGTTCAATTTTTTCATACTATTCTTCTTCATTTCTCATTGGTCTGTTCATTATCATAATAAGATCAAAAAAAATACATTAAGAAGAAATATATACATTCTTTTTCTAAGTATCCATTCATGATAGATACTTTTGGATTATTCTTATTATGGAAATAATATTTCAATATGTACATTTTTCTTTAAGTTGGATACTTCCAAAAGAAAGCAACAAGTCCTCTGAGAATTATTTTGATTAGAATAAGGACAATCAGATTCAACATGCATGTGAAAAATGATGGAGGAAATATTTTCTCTAACTCGTACAAAATTAATGGTGTCTCTGCCAACATTTTATTTCCAGAAATACATTGACATATTCTTAGAATAAAGATCTCTAAAAAATGGAACAACTGAATAACTGACACCCTTACATTATTGGACAGAAGATGAAGGATTGCTATTGGAATCAACTCATGCCAAATAACATGATAATCATTTGTCTTCAAATATTTCAGCTTCAACTCTATTATGTAGACCAATTTTGATATAATCCTTGGATATACATCAAGATATTTAATAGTATCTATTACTTCTAGAAATTTATTTTATTTCTATAGATGTCATCACATAAGAAGCACATGGAAATTTCTATTTATTTTTAGTAATACACACATGATTAAATTCTGGTCTGATTCCCCAATCCACCAAGTCACGTAGAGATTGTAAATCATATTTTGTCTTTCTCTCGAAATTTAGAAGAATCAAAAGAAAAATTTCACATATATTCTTTTCAATGTTCATTACATCTAAGTAATGACATAACAAATTCGTTGAACAATATGAAAACTCAAAGAATATACTCCTCTTCTTCCAATTGTAATAGGTATCATTGGAAATATTCTATTTCTTTCTTGATTTCATTTGACCCTTATCAAATGAAAAAATTAAATCTTTCAATTCATTAATCACATTAGTTCTAGACATACGCTGAGGTGGATCATCGGTCTCCATGGTATTGTCAAATCTCTGGTGATTGTTTCTAAATAAATGGTATATTGGTAAGAATCATCGATGTCCCACAAAACTAAAACTATGGTGATATTTCAGTCTTCTAGATTGATTACTCTTTATACAAATTGGTCATGCTAGTTTTACATTCATTATATATACAGACATTATTTTATAATCTAGAAAATCATTGATCTTCTACATAAGCACAATACACATCTAAAATATGTCTTTCAAACATGCATCTTATGTGCACACACCTGCATCCCAAAGAATATTCAACTATTTTATTAAAGTTTGTATGCATACCTCTATAAAATTTCTAGGTTTATAAGGGCCATATATAATTATACTCATGAAAGTGAAAGGTTTTTTCATAGACAACCATGGGGGAAGGTTATAAATGAGTTTGAAAACTGGCCATGTTCCGTGTGAAGTAAGCAAATTCCCAAACAGATTAAAACTGTCACATGAGAGAACCAACCTCACATTATGCATGTAAAATACAGAATCAGGATATCAAGCAAGAAATATCTACCATGAAAATACATATTTAGGGTGAACCAACTCTTCATAATTCTTCTTTCTCTTGGTATCATGACATCACATTTTTATTAATATTTCATCTGGCATGAAAATATTTTGGAGTTTGGGGATCAATGGAATGTGCCACGTTACATTTTTTGGCACACCAGATGGTGTTCCATTAGCATTTGGATACCATCATAACGATCCATATTTTATATAATCATTTCTTTAAATAGCCACCTCTTAGAATAAGCTGCAATCTTTCAAAAAAGCTTGAATTTTGTTTTTTTTTTGAAAATCCATGTTCTGTAACTAATTTCCATGCCATATAGTGGTTTGAGGAAATTTTTGCATCATTTGGAAGTAAGTCCTTCAAGAAGGTAATAATGTAATCTATGGTAGTATTAAAATTCCCATATATGGGTTTCCCATGGAACAATCGAATTAAATTTTTTTCATTTTTCATTTTACCACATTGCCAATATATTGTAGTCATCGCAACATCATTCCATTTTTTCACTCTATCAACATCATAATTTTCATTGGATGCATCATGTATTCCAATATAGAAGTATTTTTAGGTCGAAATCCTTTCCTTCTAATGATGACGAATAAATGGAAACTGATCATATATCAAATTCTCTAATCTGGTCCCCTCATTTGGATCATCAATATTTTTTGATTCCATTTTCTCCCCACTGTGATAACACACATAATAGTTTGTTTGAAAACTATATTTGGTTATATTTTATATAACTTCTTCATAGCTCAACAAAGGTCTTCTAACATAATTATAACATGGTAACCGTTTGTGACCGCTATATAAAGAATTTTCAGATACCAAATTTAGAATGATATCAACGTTTTTTCAAAAATTGCTTGAGATCCGATCAGTTTCATACATCAAGCTTCTATTCATTTTGTAAAAATTGTAATCAGCCATTTTGTGAAATAAATTCAATAATATTAAAGTTCAATTGAATATATTTTTAAGTTAATGATAATTTTTCACTTTATATAAAACCATAATTGACACAGTATGTAGATACATTTTGAAACATAGAATTGGAAATCATAGTATTGTAACAAAATTGATTATAGACTGTGTAAGAGAAAAAAATGACATATAGTGGAATTTAAAAAATAGGAGTTTTAGTTCCAATATAGAACATAGTACTCTCTACATGATAGTAACCCACTACTAAGCACATTTATTTAAAAAAATAAAATGAACCATATCGTGGATCAGGTTTTACATGCAATAACTACACACTAGGAAGTCTAAGATACAATCAGACTCTATTGTAGTTATTCATTTGAAAAATATGTAAAAAGAAGGAATAAGGATTATTAGAGTAAACACTTTTAAATAATAAGATAAGTGATAAGTAAATATACATTGAACACATGAACAACTCAAATGTAAAATGAAACATAAAGGGTGAATAGTGTATTGAGTTTTTGATGAAACATTGAATTAGATCAACTTTGGTTGATGAATAATCATTAAATATATACCTCATATAAGATTAAAAGATCCAATGAATATTTCTCTTAGGTGTGGTAATAAATCTCAGAAAACAAAGTGTTATGTGGAGAAGTGAGTAACATAGTACCATCATATGTTCCATACACCCATTTCATTTGAGGCTTTATAAAATTTATACTCAACTACTAAAATATTATCCATTGAGTAACAATCATAATTAATTATGCATATTGATAATATTTTTTGAAAGTAATAAATGGTAATATATTCATTAAATAGTAAGATATTCGTTAATCATATTGACACTATACATAGTGTACGTTGATAAATTTTCCAAAAATAACATTTTAAATAAAAAATTGAATTCATTAGTAATAAAATAAACATGATTTTGAATAATTAAAATAAAAAATCATTTTGTTGTATTATAATGCACCAACATGGTTTTCATTGTGTCTAAACTCACCTCATATTTTTTTCCTTAAAGCAAATTATTTCAGATGAAAAACCTGAATCACTAGATTGTGAGTGTATTAATGAAGGTCTAAATTCATTATAACATTATGAAAAAAATTAACCAAAAAAATAAATGAAGGGATAAATACATAAATGTGAGAGGTCCTCCCCAAGATAATAAATACAGATTTCATAAAGGTCCACCCCACTGTAATAAATAAACCAATGATCATAGATTCCCTCCATGAGGTGAAATATGAAAATGATCCCTAATTTTAAGTGGGGTTTGTGGGAAAATAAAAGGGGTGTGAAAATATTTCTATTATGAATGACCTTTTTGGATTGGGCGGTGTAAAGTTTTGTTTCTCCTGAGGTTCTCTCTATTTTCTCATTTTATTTATTTTTCCAATTTTACATCTAGCTGTAATGGTTAATAATCTATACTAAAATATACTCCAACATATGTTTGTATTTCCCTAGGATACCTAAAACCTTTGCACCCAATTTAATCGGTAATCCACCATCTCTCAATGTAATGACCCAAAGTATTTCAATAGAAAAATCCATTCTTATATCTATGTCATAAAAACACAAAATAATGAACTACTAAGTGATAAGTGACCTTTAAACATAATTTTGTCACCACTATGTTTGGAATTTTAAAAATCTGACATACACGGTTGTGTTCAAGATTTTTTTTGGAGTCTAATGAAACAAAAACAATTTCTGGTGAATAGTAACCTACCCTTATGAATAGTAACCTACCCTTATGAATAGTAATATGACCCTTATGTATAGTAAATAAGAGTAACATTACCTATGAATAATAAAATAAAATTTAGTCATCATAGAAAGTGATAATTTGACCTTAGTAAACGTTTTTGGTATTTTATAAGTCATAAATAATTAATTATAATTAATTAATTAATTTAAATGAATATTTATTTTCCTGAAATATATTCATAAATTATTGAATCAATTTATAATAGTTTTTAGATAATTTTATAAGACCCTACGTAATTTTTGAAAGAACTGCAAAATCAGTTTTAATCTTAAAAACTATTTTTTTTAGTAAATTATGATTTTAATTAAATATTAAATTAATAATATTTAGAAAATTATTTTTGAAAAATGGACTTTATTTTTGGATTCTACACATCTAATAATGGTTGGGGTAAATGTTTGGGATTTTTCTGAGATACTTGAATATTTTGTGAATAGTAGAATACATTAATTTACCATATAAATACATTTTATTTAAAACCCACTATTCCTGACATCACAAGTGATGTAAGCACCCAAATCCCGAACTCACATGCCTTTTTTACTATTCCTGGCCATCCAAGACACACTATTCCTTGTCTTAGGTGAAATTAATAAACTAATCAATTTTATATTAAGCAAACCCCTCTCCCCTCCACTATAAAAGCCACCCTTCACTCCCTCTTTTCCTCACACCTCTCAAGCTTCAAGCCTTCTCTAAACTCTGCCCAAACACCTTCCCTAGCTCATCCCCCACGTCCAAAAGCTTATGGTCTCATCAAAAGACCAATCCTAGCTTCCTTAAGGAGGTTCTCAAGAGGAAGATTCTAGAGGTAATTTCCCTCCCTCTTCTCCTTTAATTTTTTTTCCTTTCAAGTTCAAGTTCCTTTCTTGATATCTCCCCACTTATATTCATCCAAATTGTTTTGTAACTCCATTATTATACATATAATGTAATCTTATGATTATAATGGTATATTATATCACCCCACACCCTTTACCACTTCCTTTTATTTTATTAAAGAGAACGTTGTTCATGAGGTGTTAAATTTATCACCTTCAAAAACGACATGCTCTTTTTTTCTATTTCTACCTTCAAATCTGGTCATGAAAACATTTTTATGGTTGACCCAGAATATTGTATATGTATTATGTTCTATTTTAAGTTATGTAAATAATCTATGGCCATATTACTAAGTTAAATGTTAAAACGAGTTCGTTGTGATCCAAAAACCGCACAAATTAACCCAAATAATCTTCATTTAATTATTATCTAATGAATCATCCATGTGGATCTAATATAACTCGTTATAAAATCATTCACGATTCTATAATATTATTAATTACATGTAATATCAGTTCTTCATGTCTACCCATGATCTACCCAAACATCAATTTAAGAATACAAGTGGACCGCTCAAGAAAACCATAAAAACAAACATCCCCGAATAATGTTTTTAAACTCTATAAGTCATAAAGAGGAACATAATATGAAATAATGAAACCAGAATGAACCCTATTTATGTATAAAAGGTTCTATAATTTCTAATTAATTAATATAATGTCATTATACAGGACATTAAATAGAAGGAGGCATTCGAGTACAAGGTAAGGGGAAATCTCAATCCCAATTTTCTTCCTTCGGGTTCTCCCTCTTTCACTCCATTTTTGATATGGTTACTCCTCAACGATCATTTTTTCACCATTTCCTTTACTTTTATGGGATATACAAGTATGTTACTGGTTTTTATGTCCATCAAAATGATTTCCAAAAGAACTCTTCTTTGAAGATCTCACCTTTTACCTATCATTCAAGGTTGATGGTTCTTGTATCAAGTATGTTGTTCCCTCTTTCTTTTGGGAACCCAAAGATTATGAATGTGTTATTATAAGATGAAACCCATTCCTTTCCATGGGTTATTTTTTTACATGTTTTATTTGTGTTCTATGTGGAAATCATGATAATGATAATGTTATGATGTGACGGGTTAGCCCGGAATTTTATAGCACAATATGAATGTTTAAATGTGACGGGTGCGCCCGGAATTATATAGCGCTCTAGTGCATTGGGTAAAGTGATGAATCTCATGAGTAAATGTGAAATGATGTGTGAAAATGATGCTATATCTGTTCACAAGTATGTGTGTTAGTTAACCACTAAGACATGATGTTTCATTTTTTATGCATTTCCACATTTCAAGTCTTTTACTTATGCTCCTCTCATGATCATGATCTTTTGACTATGTTATGATAATGCTCACCCCATGATGTATTATTCTTATCTATCCTCCTACTGGGATTTTAGCTCACCCCTTTTGATTTATATCCTCAGGTGGCTACATGTACTAAGGAGAGGACAAGTTCCACTAAGAAGCTAGTGAAGAAGAAATTAAATAAATGTTTGTGGTTGATGTTGTATTTGTTATGTATGGTCCTAGTTTTACCAAGACACTAAACCTCTAGATCCTCTATGTGTAATACTATTGTGTTGTTTATCTTTAAAATGATGTAATAGTAATGTAAGAAAAGGCCGGGTCACTATAGTTGGTATCAGAGGAAAGGTTTAGTTAATTTGGGAATTAAGATTAGTAAACCCTAGAGAAAACCTCTAGCATAAGAATAAGTAAAAATATGTACACAAGAATATTTACCAAGGGATCTCATATGTTATGTTTTTGGTATAATTGTTTAAATGAATAAGTTATTCATGACTTGTTTACTTATGTTTTGTTCTAACCTTTTCTATCTTATAAAATGGTGGGAACCAGGAGAAATCGGGCCAACAACTCTTGCGAAGGCCAATGCAACGATTGCCCGAATGACATCCCCAATGATTTTGGAGGTGGAGTTCAAAAATTCATGGCAATTCTTACCCAATTATCTCAGGTTATGAATAATAATCATAATAATGGGGAATTTCCTCCTTCACCAAAGAGGGAGAAACTAGCTATCGAATGTTTTATGCGACAACGACCACCGACATTTTGTGGATCTTCTGATCCACTAGTTACGGAACAGTGGGTAAACTTCATGGAGAAGATATTTTCTATTCTTCACTGTTCCGAGATGGAGAAGGCGACTCTAGCCGTTTATCGTCTAGATGGAGAAGCTGATCAATGGTGGGCTTTGATTAAGAACACCAAGCCAAGGGAGGATATTGAAGAGATGGAATGGGAAGACTTTAAGATAATGTTTCTTAATAAGTACTTCCCACGAACTCTTTGCACGAAGACGGAGAGAGAATTCATAGAGCTCAAGAAAAAAGAAAGAGAATTTGTCACAAACTATGAAGAAAATTTCACAAGGCTCACAAGGTATGCTTCGGGTTTTATTATCAACAATGATAGCAAAATTGATAGATTCTTTAGTGGATTAAAACCACATCTCCGAAAGGCTCTTGCAATTCGAGACTTTGGGAGTTATGAAGAAGTTGTTCGGTGTGCTCTCAAAGTGGAGATGGAGTTTGGATAATGGTATCATGGCTATGGTGATAAGAAAAGAAAGATGGAGTTTCAAGCTGGTGGATCTAGTAACAAAGGTGGGAAGAAAAATCAATGACCCACATGCCAAAAATGTGGGAAGTTGCGCCATGGGAACTACCTCAAAGGTACAGAGAAATGATTTAAGTGTGCGAAGGAAGGACACCAAGCTCACGAGTGTCAAAAAGACATGAAAAGGAAGGATAATGTAGCCGATTAAAGGATAGAACCACTCGTGGTTCAGTGCTACAATTGTAGGGAGCTAGGGCAATATTCAAACCAGTGCACTAAACCTCAAGCTCTCGAGGGTAATCAGCACCAAAAACCACCAAATCCAAAGGAACAAGGGAAGGCTTATGTCATCACTACTGCGGAGGTGGAACATGATAATGAAGTCGTATAAGGTACACTTACTATTCACTCAATAATGGCAAAAGTCTTATTTGATTCTGGTTCTACACATTCCTTTATATCTTGAATGTTTCCTAGAACTATAGAATCGAAGCCCTGAAACCTTGAAGTAGAGATATCTGTAAAAACACCAAGTGGTGAAATCATTGCAACCTAAGTGTTTGATTCTTCTCCTATTGACGTATGTGGGAATATTCTTCCGACAAATCTCGTAATACTTCCCTTGGTGGAATTCGACGCTATAATGGGAATGGATTGTCTCTCGTTATATAGAGCACATATCAACTGTCGGGAAAAGGAAATATATTTTCATATTCCGAACCATCCCATGCTCCTCTAAAATTGCAAGGAAGATCATGAATATCCTTTGAAAAATCCTTCAATGGTGTGGGTGATGATTCCCTATGAAGAATCATACCTCGCCCAAATGGTTGAGTCAAAGGAAAGTGCCAACCTTGAGGAAATGCCCATTTTAAGGGAATACGACGATGTATTTCCCGAAGAGTTACCCGGAATTCCCCCAGATGGTGAGGTAGAGTTCTCAATTGAAATCATACCCGGAGCTACTCCTATCTCAAAGTGCCCCTATAGGATGGCTCCTATCGAACTGGAGGAGTTAAAGAAGCAGCTGCAAGAGCATCTGGACAAAGGGTTCATACGCCCTAGTGCATCACCTTGGGGTGCGCCAGTGCTCTTTGTGAAGAAGAAGGATGGAACCATGAGGCTGTGTATCAATTATTGGGAACCCAACAAGATCACCATAAATAACAAGTATCCTCTCCCATGGATTGAAGACTTGTTCGATCAGTTAAGAGGATCTCAATACTTCTCAAAGGTGGATCTTCGTTCTGGATATCATCATGTAAAGGTGAAGAAGGAAGATATTCAGAAGACTGCCTTCCGTACAAGGTATGGGCACTATGAGTTTTTGGTGATGCCCTTCGGACTTACTAATGCCCCTGAAATCTTCATGGATTTGATGAATAGATTCTTTAGACATTACCTTGACAAATTTGTGGTAGTGTTTATCAATGATATTCTAATCTACTCCAAGAGCAAGGAGGAACATGAAGAAAATCTAAGACTTATGTTGGAGACATTGATAAAGGAGAAGTTGTACGCCAAGTTCAGAAAGTGTGACTTTTGGATGAATCAAGTCACGTTCTTGGGACATGTGATCACATGCAAGGGAATTTCTGTGGACCCTTCAAAGACAAAGGCGATTGAGGAATGGCACAGGCCCTCTAGTATCACAGAAATTCATAGTTTTCTTGGATTAGCTGGGTACTACCGACATTTTTGGAGAAACTTCTCACGATTTTCAATCCCGCTAACTAAGTTAACAAGGAAAGGGGTAATGTATGTATGGACAGAAGAATGTGAGGGAAGCTTCAAGGATCTAAAGAGAAGGTTGATCACTGCACCTGTACTCACTCTACCGAAAAGTCGAGAAATTTTTGTGATATACAGGGATGCTTCAACGAAAGGCTTGGGTCGTGTACTCATGAAAAATGATAATTTGATAGCCTACACCTCACGACAGTTGAAGATCCATGAGCAGAACTACCCGATGCATGATCTAGAGCTGGTAGCCGTGATTTTTGCCTTGAATATCTGGTGGCACTACCATTATGGCGAGAAGTGTGACATATACACTGACCACAAGAGCCTAAAGTATATATTCACACAAAAGGAGCTCAACATGTGTCAAAGGAGATGGTTAGAGCTAATCAAGGATTACGATTGCTCTATTCACTATCATCCTGGAAAGGCGAACAAGGTAGCTGATTCTCTAAGTAGGAAAGAACCTGCTACTCTATCCATGTTGAGGATTGAGAAAGAACCTATCTTATTGGATATGAAAAGGATGGATTTGGGAATCGTAAGGGCAGGGGATACATACTACCTTACCCAAATGATTTTGCAACCATCCATCCAACAGAAGATTAAGAAAGCACAAAGGAATGATGTAGAGATACAAAAGAGGGTGAATGCAGTAAAGGAAGGAAATCTGCAAGAGTTCCATATCGACAATGATGGTGTGATTCGGTTTGGAACACGGCTTTGTGTGCCTTCATCACCTGGGATAAAGATGGAGCTATTGGATAATGCACATAGCTCAACTTTCTCTATTCATCCTGGAAGTACCAAGATATATCAGGATCTCCGAGAACACTTCTAGTGGGATAACATGAAGAAGGAGATTGTGGAATGTATATCAAGGTGCTTGGTATGTCAGCAAGTTAAAGCTGAGCGGCAAAAGTACAAATGTATGATGCATCCATTGCCTATACTCATGTGGAAATGGGAAAATGTTACTATGGACTTTGTCACGGGTCTCCCAAAAACGTCAAGAGGAAATAATGCGATATGGGTTATGGTTGATCGACTCACCAAGACTGCCCATTTTATCGCTATTCGGGAAGATCTCTCACTTGAACAGCTTTCAAGGATATATGTGAAGGAAGTAGTGAGATTTCACGGTGTTCCACTCTCGACTGTCTATATCCATGATCCAAGGTTCACATCTAAATTCTGGAGGAGCCTTCAACATTCTTTGAGTACTGAATTAAATTTCAGCACGACCTATCACCCCCAAACTGATGGCCAGTCTGAAAGGACTATTCAGACACTCGAAGATATGCTAAGAGCAAGCTCTCTATAATTCAAAGGTGGATGGGATCAGCACCTCCCATTGGTTGAGTTCTCATACAATAATAGCTTCCACTCGAGTATTCAGATGGCTCTGTATGAAGCTCTTTATGGGAAGCAATGAAGAACTCCAACCTGTTGGGATGATGTTGGAGAACGAAAATTACTTGGACCCGATCTTGTGCAGGAGATGACCGAGAAGGTTTAAGTCATCCAGAAACACATCAAAGCTACTCAAAGTCGGCAAAATAGCTATGATGACAATCGACAAAAGGAAAAGGAGTTCGATGTTGGAGAGAAAGTATTTCTTCGAATATCTCCATGGAAGAGAGTCATGAGATTTGGGAAAAAAGGGAAGCTAAGCCCAAGGTACATTGGCCCCTTTGAGATCCTTGATCGTATAGGAGTCGTGGCCTATCGCCTGGCACTTCCACCAAATATGGATCAAGTTCATGATGTGTTTCATGTATCACTACTGAGGAAGTACATTCCAGACCCCTCACATGTAATAAACTCATAGGTGGTACAGTTGGAAGATGATCTCTCCTATGAGGAGCAGCCGGTAAAAATTTTGGGCCGAAGTGATAAGGTTATACGCAACAAGATAACCCACCTTGTCAAAGTGTTGTGGAGGAACCATAAGTTTGAGGAAGCAACTTGGGAACCAGAAGAGGCAATGAAGGAGAAGTACCCTCACCTGTTTGTGTAAAGTGAAATTTTGGGGGCGAAACTTCTTAAGGGGGGAAGAATGGAATGACCCAAAGTATTTCAATAGAAAAATACCTTCTTATATCTATGTCATAAAAACACAAAATAATGACCTACTAAGTGATAAGTGACCTTTAAACATAATTTTTTCACCCCTATGTTTGGAATTTTAAAAATCCGATATACACGGTTGTGTTCAAGATAGTTTTTGGAGTCTAATGAAACAAAAACAATTTTTGGTGAATAGTAACCTACCCTTATGAACAGTAACCTACCCTTATGAATAGTAAATAAGAGTAACATTATCTATGAATAATAAAATAAAATTTAGACATCATAGAAAGTTATAATTTGACCTTAGTAAACATTTTTGGTATTTTATAAGTCATAAATAATTAATTATAATTAATTAATTAGTTTAAATGAATATTTATTTTCCTGAAATATATTCATAAATTATTGAATCAATGTATAATAGTTTTTAGATAATTTTATAAGACCCTACATAATTTTTGAAAGAACTGCAAAATCAGTTTTAATCTTAAAAACTGATTCTTTAGTAAATTATGATTTTAATTGAATATTCAATTAATAATATTTAGAAAATTATTTTTGAAAAATGGACTTTATTTTTGGATCCTACACGTTGAAAAATGGTTGGGGTAAATTTTTGGGATTTTTCTGAGATACTTGAATTTTTTTGTGAATAGTTGAATACATTAATTTACCATATAAATACATTTTAAATAAAACCCACTATTCCTGACATCACAAGTGATGTAAGCACCCAAATCCCGAACTCACATGCCTTTATTACTATCTTTGGTCATCCAAGACTCACTATTACTTGTCTTAGGTGAAATTAATAAACATATCAATTTTATATTAAGGAAACCCCTCTCCCCTCCACTATAAAAGCCACCCTTCACTCCCTCTTTTCCTCACACCTCTCAAGCTCCAAGCCTTCTATAAACTCTTCCCAAATACCTTACCTAGCATATACCCCACGTCCAAAAGCTTCTGGTCTCATCAAAAGACCAATCCTAGCTTCCTTAAAGAGGTTCTCAAGAGGAAGATTCTAGAGGTAATATCCCTCCCTCTTCTCCATTAATTTTTTTTCCTTTCAAGTTCAAGTTCCTTTCTTGATCTCTCCCCACTTATATTCATCCAAATTGTTTTGTAACTCCAGTATTATACATATACTGTAATATTATGATTCTAATGGTATATTATATCACCCCACACCCTTTCCCTCTTCCTTTTATTTTATTAAAGAGAACGTTGTTCATGAGGTGTTAAATTTATCACCTTCAAAAATGACATGCTCTCTTTTTCTATTTCTACCTTCAAATCTGGTCATTAAACAATTTTTATGGTTGAAAAGGAATATTTTATATGTATTATGTTCTATTTTAAGTTCTTTAAATAACCTATGTCCATATTACTAAGTTAAATGTTAAAACGAGTTCGTTGTGATCCAAAAACCGCACAAATTAACCCAAATAATCTTCATTTAATTATTATCTAATGATTCGTCCAAATGGATCTAATATAACTCATTATAAAATCATTCAAGATTCTGTAATATCATTAATTACATGTAATATCAGTTCTGAATTTTTACCCATGATCTACCCAAACATCAATTTAAGAATACAAGTGGACCACTCAAGAAAACCATAAAAATGAACATCCCCGAACAATGTTTTTAAACTCTATAAGTCATACAAAGGAACATAATATGAAATAATGAAACCAGAATGAACCCTATTAATGTATAAAAGGTTCTGTAATTTCTAATTAATGAATATAATTTCATTATATAGTACATTAATGATAAGGAGGCATTCGAGTACAAGGTAAGGGGAAATCTCGAACCCAAGTTTCTTCCTTCAGGTTCTCCCTCTTTCACTCCATTTTTTATATGGTTTCTCCTCAAAGATCATTTGTTCACCATTTACTTTACTTTTCTGGGATATACATGTTTTTCAGTGGTTTTTATGTCCATCAAAATGTTTTCCAAAAGAACTCTTCTTTCAAGATCTCACCTTTTGCCTCTCATTAAAGATTGATGGTTCTTGAATCAAGTATGGTGTTCCCTCTTTCTTCTGGGAACCCAAAGCGTATGAATGTGTTATTATGAGATGAAACCCATTCCTTTCCATTGTATATTTATGTAAATGTTTTATATTTGTTCTATGTGGAAATCATGATAATTATAATGTTATGATGTGACGGGTGCGCCCGAAATTATATAGCGCAATATGAATGTTTAAATGTGACGGGTGCGCCCGGAATTATATAGTGCTCCAATGAATTGGGTAAAGTGATGAATCTCATGAGTAAATTTGAAATGAAGTGTGAACATGATTCTAGCTTTGTTCACAAGTATGTGTGGTAGTTAACCACTAAGACATGATGTTTCATTTTTATGCATTGCCACATTTCTAGTCTTTTACTTATGCTCCTCTCATGATCATGATCTTTTGCCTATGTTATGATTATGCTCACCCCATGATGTATTATTCTTATCTATCCTCTTACTGGGCTTTTATCTCACCCCTTTTTATTTATAACCTCAGGTGGCTACATGTACTAAGGAGAGGACAAGTGCCACTAAGAAGCTAGTGAAGAAGAAATTAAATAAATTTTTATGGTTGATGTTGTATTTTTTATGTATGGTCCTAGTTTTCCCAAGACACTAAACCTCTAGATCCTCCATGTGTTATAATATTTTGATTTTTATCTTTAAAATGATTTAATAGTAATTTAAGAAAATGTCGGGTCGTTATACTCAATCTATAATCACTATCCTGAAAGTAAAATTTTATTATTTTATCCAAAAAAATAGAGGCTCATATTTATCCAATTTATCCAATAGTGGTAATAGAAATATATATATTTTAAATATATACATATATATATATAAACATATATATCGAGAACATGTGTAATTATGAGCCCATGGGTCTGAGGAAAAAAATAACAAAACATATGGGTAAAATCAAATAGTGTTTACAGGATAAAATCCTTACTCAACTGATGGATACTGTATGTGTGAATAAAAAATAAAATAAGCACAAGATGAGTCATAAAATGTTACATAAAGTCTGATTGAGTATATAATGGAGGGGTGAAAGTTAAGAAAAAATATAACAAAACATATGGGTAGTGAGAATAAAAAAATAATTTTCCCTCATAATGAATATTCATGAGTTAAAACATGAAAAACAGATCTATCATTCCTCTATCTATAAAATATAATGATGTTGGAAGAGTTAATAAGTGAAAAAACATACCCATAATTGATAAACCTTATCCCCTGAAAAATCTCAATAGTATATCCCCACCTTGAAGAAAAAAAGATAATAACATAAAAGCACTAGGTATAGTAGTAAAACACACTAGTTGATGATATATTAATGGAGAAAGACAATAATAAACATTAAAATTATTATTTAATTAAACTAGAAACAAAAAACAGTAGGTTGATATTTGATAACCTATAAAGGGTCTAAAACAAAAGTGCAATGTAACCACTAAAATAGGCCCATGAAAGGATTATAGAGTGTAGGTAATAAAGGAGATATATTTAGTAAATATAAAAATATCCAAACTATTATTGATAAGTCCCAAAACTGAATCCTTTTAAAATTGAGACATTCATTTTGAAATAAAATTATTACTATCACAGAAGAGTCATTAAATTCAAAACTCATCGGCCAAACATCTTTATAAACAATTTTATAATGTAACCAACGAAACACACATGTGTCAACCATAAAAAATCTAGGACCACTATGTCATAAAGTATTAATCATATACACAAAATATAGGTGATCTACATCAAAATAATAAATGGGCTATGATAAAATCCAACAATAGATTAAAATCTCCTATGTTAACCAAAAATTAAACAATATAATATTTCATGGGATATACCAAGGGATCCCAAATGTGAGTCACATCAAATTATAAAGTAGTTTTCTCTAATTAATCAATTTTTGGCATATGTTATGCTCAATCCAAAATTCATCCAACTGGCCTACAGAAGACTCATTGTGATAACCATTCCCACCATGCCCTAGTTCCTAGCATGATTTGAGTTCCACTAGTTTCAAGTGAACCCTCAAGAGAAATATAAATATAGATCCCTTGATTAGTACCAAGGTTCTAATGTCCAACAAAGTAGCAACGATGATGAATATGTAAGCAAGTAATAACACTAAGAGATAAGAAATGACTATCCCTCACTTGTAACACTTTTAAATGGAATAAGCCCATATATCTTAACCATATATGATGTAGAGAAGCATATTACCACACTGAGTGAGAAACAAGCATCATGTAGTCACAAAAAAACCACACAATGGGTAAATAAATCAATGGGATAATTAACAAGTCATTTCACAACCAAAATTTTAAAACAAATCTCTAAATAGGTATTTAATGCTAAAACATGGTTTTGAATCCCAAGTTATTTTACTTTTTATAAAATATGACTTCAATGATTCTTTACGAACTGATATAAATGTCACATAAAATTTAAAACATTTCAAATCCACCACAAAAAACATGAATCTTAATCTTTGAAATCATTAACCTTTTCCAATGCATTCATTTTCCATCAAACCAATTTTCAAATATCAATTAATTCATTATCTCAAGGGGAAAACCACAGACTAATTTTAATAAATTTTTTCTAATTCATTATAATTTTTTTAAAACATGTCAAGTTCAACACCTCACATTAAATAAATTTCTGCTTTAAAACATAGTTTTAAATCAATGAAAAATAAAATCAGATCAAAGTATATCACACACAATTAAATCCATTTCAAAAGTTCTCAATGGTATTTAATAAATTATTCAAAACAAAAATATTCAATTTAAAACAAGAAAACGTGAAATACAAAATAGAAACCCTTTCTTCTAATCTAAAAACACATTTAAATGCTTTCAAATAATTATATGGACATCACATATATCTATACATTCAATAAAAAGCAATTTACAATTAAATAACAAACATTTAAATCAAAATGAAACAATTTCATTGAAACACACACCTTAAAAGTTGTTAGTTGACTTGAAACCTTTAAAAACACTTCACCTTATTGAATTATCACCTAGAGAAGATTAAAAAATCATCCAGAAACCATATGCACCAAAATAACAAACATTAAATCTTCCAAAAATAAGAAAATCAGAAATAAGGGGTCCGAAATAGATGGCAACTGGTGAAGGGGGTAGGAATTATCAGTTGTCGAGTCCAGTGGAGGAGGACCACCCTGAAGGTGTTCATGACACATTTGATAAGGTTGTGCATGGATTTGAATCAGGGAGGAATGCCTTAGCATCCTATAATAAAGTGGCTGAATTGTCCAAAATCGAGGAAATCTCATCCTAGAAGTTTGCAGTTCGAGTGAGAAGTCAGATGACGAGGAGTATTGATATTATGCAGCATAAGGAGGATGGTGAAGGGGATTTCTCTACCAAGGCTTTTGGTTTAGATAATGTTGGTTGGAGTAAGGGAAGGCGACATTCTATAGAAGATACAAATCAAAGTTATGGAGAACCTGTACAGGTTGTGTATGATCGGAGTGATGGTAGGACAATAGTGGGTGCTCTTTCCATGACACAAGTGTTAGGTGTAGAAGAGGATCTTGGTGGTATTCCTTGGGTGGAGGTGGTCAGGGGCAGTGGGGACCTACACAAGGGAAATCATTGGTGTTTTAATTAATGTTTTTGAACATACCTCAGTTGGAAAGACAAGGGGTTTTTTCTTTAGAGAAATATACTCTGTTCTGGTGAAGAATAACTTTGATGTCCTTAGTATAAATGCGGAGCATATGGAGGAGTTTACTAAAGCTAATAAGATCCTTCATGAAGGGGAATGAAGACTGAGAAGTAATAGGAGTAATAGGAGGCGGAAGAAGGACTAATAATATTTTCCACATCCCTATAAGACTCGATCAACAAAAAATAAAATGGATGAAAAGATGAACAAAGAGGGTATGTGTCCTCTGAAATAACCTGGTCATCCTGAACATTCCTTGGAACTGATTTTGAGTTTGGAGGATGAGTTAGAAAAACAGTTGTTGTTTCTCAATTCCTCTAAAGAGGAAGCGGTAAAGATGATGGGCCGTGATTTTGAATTGGAGTTAATGAAGAGAAATATTCATGGGATGACAAACAGGACTTGATATTGGTTAGGGGCTTTAAAAAGGGGATGATCAGGCTCGAGGAGTATATAGAGGTCTGGGATAAACTGACTACTACATTTGAAGGCCTAATCCATGAAGGGCCACACACTCAGGTAACATCTTTATCCTGGAATTTATTTAGGGATATGAACTATGGCAGAATTGATTTTTTAGTCAATGATTTTGCTTTATCTTTTTCTAGCTAATGCATGGTTTTTCACTTTCCCTTAATATCTTGGTAATGAGGCCTTAATTGTAAGTTAGTGTAATGATAAGTGAATTTTGGTGTTCGGGTTCCAGCATTTTACATGGTTCTGCTTCAGATGGGGTTTAGAGCATGGGGCCTTCACCTCTGCATGGCACTTGGAGCAGATGACTGAAAGGGTATGGCTTGGCCATCAGTTCTGTTCCCGTGCATCTGTGCACGATACTGTTTGTTGAGAGCTCATGCTTTTCCGGAGGGCCTTAATAGGATGATGCTACTAGGGATAGGAAAAACCTGTATTTTGTTGGTTTTCATGTACTTGTTTTTGATTAATTTTTTGGATTTGGTGGTTCTCACTTTTCCCTTAAAAGTGATTTGATAAAATAAAAAATAATTTTTAGTTAGAAATAATGGGTCCATGGTTCATGGGGGAGAGAAACTCAATAGAAAATTTTGTTGATAGACCCTGAATAATTTTTGAAATATGTCTTTATATCCATGATTAAACCCTATACATGTGAACCATGTGTTTACTCATAACTGAGTGGGTAAACCATGCAATACCCAAAAATCCAAACCTATAATATTCTAATCAAAATATCAATAATTCTTAGAATATCCCAACATATGATAAAAAAAATCACTAAAATAATGCTAACCAAAGGAGATAATTGAATCAAATGAGATAATGGAATCAAGATTACAGGGAAACTAACTAAAAAAGGCCAAAATAAATGGGGGAAAATGATATAACTCAGTTACAACTTAACAATTAGAAGTAGAAGAAAACAATACTTGAATCAAGGATGTATCTCTGGTCAAGAAGATCCGTTCACTGGAAGGAAACAAAATAGGTCTCTAGGTTAGGGGAAAATGATAAAAGATATATTCTTGGAGAAGAAAGCTCATATTTGGTGTTTTCTATCCCAACAGTTTTTAAAAAATGTTGGGATAACCTATTTCCAATGAACTATCCCAACAGTTTTATAAAATCGTTGTGAAAACCATGAACAATCCAAACAATTGTATGAAACCACTGGTGAAATCCTCTCATGACATTCTTATACCAATGTTTTCATAGAACCATTAGGGTAGGGGCATTGGTATAGCTCTAGTTTCTAGTAGTGAATACACCGTTCATAGACACGGTAGGCCGTACATACACATGAATATTGTTTCCATTTTCTTATTATATTAATAAAAGAGAATATAAGTGATATATATATATATATCTATATTATCATTAATGTATCATATGATGTTATAAATATATATATATCACATATTTTTATTTCAACCATCTTTAATACATTCCATATAAATCATGAATAAATCACATCCCTTTGTGTAGGTGGTAGTTCACAATTCCCCAACGATGTTATCGTACTCCCAAAAAATGTAAAGAATGGAGGAGTGTGTTACATAATAATTCCAAAAGCGAAAATACCTTATAAATATTATATATATATATTAAAAAATCTAAACCCATAATTATTCTTAACATTTAAAGGTTGTAATGGAAGATTGAATGAGATTAGTTTGTGAGGCTGTAGTCCACCGTACACACAAATGGTGATTTTGTATCCCATTTGACGTAAATGTGTAAATTTTTACATATTGACCCAAAAATAAAAATATCTCAGTTTATTTACAATACCAAAGTTATTATATGATCATTATATAAAATTAATTTTATAGGTGGAGAATGAAATGAAACAAAAGTGTATGTTGACGAATGTTGCCTCTTCTTCGGGTAACTCCTTCGGGTTTATACCAAAATTCCTACCAGGTTTGATTTATTAACAAATTGGGGATTCAAGAATTAATGTAGGGAATTTGGAAAGTTATTTTCGCAGGGTTTGGTCAAGAAAAATGGCTTTATACATGTGAATAAGTGAATGGGTGAGTGCCCATTTATAGTGGAGGAAGAGTGTCGTTCTTGTAAATACCAAAATGTAAACTCTATTGGGAGGTATACCTTAAATAATGTGCCCTAAATAATGAACCATTGTCTAGAAAATAAAATATATGGTCCAAATGTGTCCATAAAATGGTTTTTAAACATTTTTCAAGGTCATTTGGACCCATAAGATTAAAGTATTTACACTACGTAAACTCATTTCCATATTAATCGATGTAATTAATTTTAATTTATTTCACAAATAATTTTGGTTAATAAATAATTTTAACATTACAAACATTATAAATTATTATAATTCAAATAATTTAATCTATGTTTTAAAATTAAAATCATAGCATTTGCATAAATTAATTTAGAATCAATCCCACAGACGGGACTAAATAAAGAGTTTTTAAATAAAAAATGTTCAAAAGTTTTTTATGTTTTTATATCTAAATTATATATAAAAATTATTAAAATGAGATAAATTAGATTAATAGATATATAATTGATCTATTTTGACTTTTAAACCAATTCAAATATAATTTATCACTATAAATTATTTATATGGGCTAATTAAAATTTAGTATTTTTCACTAGTCATAAAAAATGAAACTTCTTAGAAAAAGAAAAAAAATAAACATAAGATAATTCTGACCATAAAATTTCTATAATTAAATTTATTTTTTAGAATATAATTTATAAAAGTGTCAAAATTTATTTTTAGAACTAGTTTTCCATTAACGGGCAACAAAACTACCTTTATAAAAATAGAGCTTCTTTAAGGGTAAAATTAGTTTTGTTCTTATCTTATTCCTAACAAATAAATTACATGAAAATAAAAGTATTTTATTGAATATATAATTTATAAATTTCATTAATATAATTCACTAATAGTAAGTAATTAATTTTTTTATAATTAAAACACCTTTGAGCACTTAAAATAGTATTTTATCAAAACATTTTCTTTATATTAAATTGGTTTTTATTTTCATTTCCAATTAATTGGTATCCAATGAATTCAACCATATATTTTCATAAGTTAGTTAATCATATTCATAACCACCAATTTAATGTCTAGTTTATATCTTATAATAATCTTTTAATAATATATTATTGTTCGGTACAACTCGGTCTTGCGTGTAACACAACCCATTGAATAAAATTGTTTTTGCATGAGACGTGAGATAACTCAGCATTGCATGAATTTAAAGTAGTAGAATATATTAAATTTATTTAAAATAGTAAATATATCATAATTTCTTGTGATGTTATCTTCCATTTTACGCTTGGTGGTAGGATTCATACATGCTATCAAATATAATGTTCTTACTTTATAATTTCAGGGTGTTGCATTATCCCCACCTCAAATAAATCACATCCTCAGAATTTAAACATGATATTGATAATAAATTGTTTGAATTTTTAAAATTAATTTATTAAAATCCCATATCCTTATAGGTGTTGGTAAAAAATCCTCTTGAAAAGAAAGAATGTGAAGTACCAATGTCATATAGAACAACACATAATTAGGTTTCCAAGAATGAGAAAATCAATAGAAATTGAATATATGGACAAGGAGGAAAATCGTAAATAATTATAGTGAGTGATCGATATCATTTATCAGAAACAAGTAAATGATCAATCGAAATTTGAGGGTCTCAAAACTGTAAATCTGTGATGATTTAAAATTCTATCGATTCAACAAAAATTAAGGTATTATATTATAATTTTATTTCAAGATCATTTTTCTTATTATTTTGGTAATCATTTTACTTCCAAAGAATATAAGAAAATATAATTACTTGATGTTTTATATAAAGATAATTCCATCCTTTGTTTGTGCTTCTATCAATTTCCAATTATTCTATTACATCAGAAAATTAATATCCAAAGTTGATTTTTTATGCTTGAAGGATTAAAATTTACTTTTAATGGATCCTAAGATCCATAAAACAAGTCTTCACATCTGTATCTAACAATTTTCACAAAACAAAATTGTTTAAGAGATTAATCTCTATACATGAAAAGTAATACTATTTTTTTATCCTTAATATTTATTCCACAAATTATTTATATAAAAACATTGGCATATTAACCAAGACATCACATAGGCCATTGGTAGGAAGAAAACCCTTATCATCCTTCATTTATGGGTTGAGGCCCTAATTCCTCACCTAATGCAACAGTTTGTCACCCTGCATGCGGGTTGTCCTTTTTATAAACTATATTAATATAATTCCTATCAATTTATAAACAATATGTTTGAAATACTTGAAAATAAATTCTTCATTAAATAAACTTTTTACTAGGTTTTTCAATACTACTATTTTTTACAAAGTCTAATAATCTTATTCGACTACAATGTCATTAATGATCATATAACCATAATAGTTATCAATACATTTAAACTCATGTCTCTAAAAGTTATAGTCATTATTCCTAAAATAACGTTTCCTCTAAAATACGTACTAAACTAATGAGTTGTATTAAGATAAATTTCTTCCCAAATATCATTAATCTTAGTAGAATCTCATTACATAAAACCTAAAAAAGATATGTTTAGGACTTAGAACATATGATCAAATGTAATATCATAATTCCATGATGGTATCAACAACTCTTAATTAAATTAAGACACATGTGATTCAATGTTAGTCCTAAAATTTTATCTTAGGGTTATGTTACCAAATATTTATTTTCATAAATATAGTTCCCAAGGTTTCTACTAAAATTACTCTGATACCAACTATAGTGACCCGAACCCCAAAATCCCAAAGCCAATGCCTACTATAATTTCATTGGAAAAAGGTATAAGTAAATCTTATCCCAAAGGACCTAATATTTTAGTATTCTTGGTAAACTAGATACATACATGAGTCTTGTATTACAAATTATAACATATTTTTTTATATTTTATAGAATAAATTTATTCCGTTTAGAATATCCTATCATATATTTGATATTTTACATCATTGATCTAGGGGAATGTAAATAAAAATAAGGGTGATATTAAATCATCAGTAAAGGAAAAATATAATGGAAGTAATAATAAATTATTGAGCATATCAATATGGCATGGTAATAACTAAACACACATTCTATATAATGAATAAATTGAGAAGGAAGTGCATAAAAATTTTATCAAGGTAAATAACTGGAACGAAATTCCATTAAAAATTTCAATAATGCATAATCAAAATAGGATGGTAAATAACTAAAAACGAATTCCATTTAATCAATAAACTGAGAATAAAATGAATCTAAAGATTTTTTATAGTAAAAATATCCTGGATAATAATAACTAAATTTTGAATGTAGTTAATGCTTAATTATTTGACGTAATATATCTGGAACATGAACCACTATTTTCAATACCATTCACAATACAAATTAAAACATACTGGGTAAAAACCCCACTAAGGCAGGCCAACTGACTCATCCCATGAGACTACTAATGTATCGAGCGAAAATCTATAACCAGAGCCCACCCATTTCTTCCAGTTAAAAGAAATCCTTGTATATCTAATAAAGAATTTAATTAATAAACAATTTAACTTATCAATAAATATTAATATTAAATAAATGATACAGATTTATCAATATTTCTAAAATTAATCAAATAATCTTCAAAGTAAATACCATATGTAAAAAATAGAATTTAGATTAAGCTGTAATCATATCTATAATTAAATAATATAGATATTTATGATTAATTTAATGTCCAATGAAAAAATTTTACAACAAAGTGGTTGTTTCAAGTGAATGTTAATAATTACAAAAGAATGTGATATTGTATAATAACTCTTTTCACTTTGGTGATTTTCAAGTCAAATCCCCTTGGTTGAAATAATTCAAAATGAAACTTAAAATATCATGATTAATGAATAAATCAAGAAATTTAATTTCAATGGGATATTATATGCACCATATATAAGTGAATTAAATTATATTGACAACTAAGCCTCCAGAGATTGTAAATCGAGACAAAATCCATTACTACTTGAGTAGATTTTAAATTGTAATATATATGAAAGAGTAGAATAAATGGAAAATATTAATATCAATAAATAAATTAAATTCATTATATAACATTTCATAATTTATTATATACACCACACAAAATAAACAAGTAGTGAATATGGCATAAGTCTTACAGAAATGAAAAGTGAGACTAGAAATCCCTTACAACTATAGAGAATCTAAATTGGAAGCCCAAAATAAAAATTAAACATTTAAATAACTTGAATATAAAATAATTCATGACATAATATATCAAAATATTTGGCATATACACCACACAATATAAGTAAGTGGTGCATATGGCACTTATCTAACATATGTTAAAAGTGGGAAGGAAATCCTTTACCAGTGTGGTAACATCTAAATTGAAATCCATAGAAGAAATAATCATCAAATGAAACATTTAAATAACACGAATATAAAATAATTAATTATATAATATATCAAAATGTATAGCTTATACAACACAAAAAATAAGTGGTGGATTTGACATTTATCTCATTGTTGTAAAAAGAGAGAGGAAAATCCATTACATTATGGTTCCTTTTGTGGAATGATATATAAATCCATTTATAATGGTTTTATGAATGTTATTAAATTATTCTATATCCATATTAATATTATTATTCCATATATTATCCTTTTGTAACATCTTATTACCCTTTCATTAATAATCGTTCATTATTTTCATCGTTTTGGGTGTAATCGCCTTGTTTTCAAGTATGTTTTGACTTTTTAGTTTTCGTTCCACCTTATAGAATCATGATTTCATCATCTAAAAAATTTAAAATATTATTTAAATATAATATATATTTATAATATATGAATTTAAATTAATCTAGATAATTTGGTGATAGGAAATGGAATACACCGTTCATAGAGATGGTTGGTCGTATGTATGCATGAACACTGTTTGTATTTTCTTATCATATTTAAAGAACAAAAATGTAATTTATATATATATATATATGTATATTATCATTATAATATCATATAATATATATATATATATCTCACATATTTTTATTAAAACCGTCTTTTAATACGTTCCACATAATGCGTGAACGAATCACATCACTTTGAGGAGGTGATAATCAACACGTCCAAAAATAATGTTTTCGTATTCCCCCAAAATGGATAGCTGGAAGGTATGTGTTATATAATAATTAAAAAAGCATAAATTAATTGTAAATATAATATATATTATATATAATCTATAAATACATCATTATTATAAACCTTGAAAGGTGGTAGTGGAAGAACGAACAACATCTGTTCCTGTGGTGGTAGTCCGCGTACAAACAAAAGATTATTGTGTATCCGATTTGATGGAAGTACGTGAAGTTTTAGGTCATAACTATGACATAAAAACATATAATTAAATTTAATATACTAATTATATTACGTAATAATGATATAATAATACTTTAAGGGTTGGAGAAACAAATAAAACAAAAGTGCTCATTGAAGAACATTGGCTCTTCTTTGGGTAACTCCTTTTTGTTTATACCAAAATCCTTAAACAGATTAATTTATGACCAAATTTAGGATTTTAGGATGAGGCGAAGGAATTTTTTAAGTTATTTTTTATGTTTGTTCTAGGAAAAATGTCTTTATAGGGGTGAATAAGTGAGGTGGATGAGTACCCTTTCATAATGGAGAAGTGGAATTCAAATAAATACCAAAATATAAACACTATTGGGAGGTATACCTTAAATAGAATGCTTAAAATAATGAAAAATTTAAGAAAAAGTATTTTAAATAGTCTAAATATTTCCATAAAATATATTTTTTTACAATTTTATACCTCATTTGCCTCCTTAAGATTAATCTTTAACCACTAAGTAAACTCATTTTGACCTTAATCATTGAAATTAATTTTAATTGATATCAAAAATATTCTTGGTAAAAAATAAAGACAAACTTAATAAAAAAAATTAAATTCACTAATTACAAATATTTAATCCATTTTTCTAAATTCAAATCACATAATCGATAGAAATTAATTTAAAATTAATCCCTCAGATGAGATGAAACAATGGGATTTTGAAGTGAAAAAGTTCAAAATTTTACTATGATTTTATATCTAAATTCAATATAAAAATCAATAAATTATCTGAAATTGGATTTATACATGTATAATTAATCTATTTTTACTTTAAAACCAATTAAAAATGTAATTTAATGTTATAAATTATTCAGAAGAAAATTAATTTTTCAATTAAAATTTACTACTCTTCTCAATTAATAAAAAAAGAAACTTCTTAGAAAAATACCAAAAATTTATTATAAAAAATAATTATGACATTAAATTTTAAAAATGAAGTTTATGTTGTCAAAAACATTTATTAAAGTGTCAAATTTTAGTTTTAAAACAACTTTATCATTAAAAGGTGACAAAACTACTTTTAGAAAAATACATCTTTTATGGGTAAAATGGGATTTTTTTCATATCTTATTCCAATAAAATCCATTTAATGAATGTCAAAATTTTATATTTAATATTTAAATTATAAATTCCATCAATATAATTATCTAATATTAGTTAATTTAATTTATTTGGTTTAAAACACCTTTGAGCGCATAAAAATAGTTTTTTATAGAAACATTTCCTTTATGTTAAATTAGTTTTTATTTTCACTTATATTTAATTTTTATCCAATGAATTAACCATATATTTTTATAAATTATTTAATCCTATTTATAATTTTCAATTTAACAGCTAAGTCATATCTTATAATAATTTTGTAATAATATACTATTTTTCGGTAAAACTCGATCATGTATGTAACACAGGCTATCAAAAAAAACTCGTTATTGCATAAGATGTAAGCTTACACAGTATTGAGAGAATTAAAAGATATATAATAGATTTCATTTATTTAAAATAGTAAATATATAGTAATGTTTTGGGTTATTCCATTCCCTTCTATGCTTAGTGTTTCATGTTATACACGCTATCGAATGCAATGTTCTTACTTTAGAATTTTCTGTTATTACAATTAAAAATAATACATTACTAATAATAAATAATAATAAATAACAATGTATTTAATATTAATTAATAGTAGTAATTTGAATAAAATTAATTAATAATAATTTAATTAAAAATGTAATTATTAATTATTATATTAATAATAATCATTATTAATTAACATTGTAATTAATAATAATTACACTTTTATTTATTTTCAATAGATAATAATTAAATTATTAATTATCCTTAAATATTATTAATTACATTTTTATTTAATATTGTCAATTATTAGTAATGTATTATTATTAATCATGTATTATTGACTAAATGAAATAAACTCTATTTTGATTCAATTTTTGGATAAACCCTTTTTCTAACTAGGATGAGAGGGAACCCTTACATTACTTGAAGGCCCAAAAATACATAGACTATAAGATAAGAAGATCAAAGTCCTTAAATAATTACTCGAAGCCCCACTGTGAATCTTATATAATTAAGAATGTGTTCTTATCATGATTATTTTATTATTCTAATACTAGAAATGGGAAAGTTAAATATAACATTGGAAATATAATAGGATTTCTAGGGCCCCTACTTTATAAAATAGTGTAGACAATATGAATCTAATTAATGTTTTCAAAACTAAATTAATTGAAATAATAACCAATATATTAGAAGTTAAATATTTTATTTTTTTCATATATATATATATATTAAAATAATGTCAACACCCATGAACAGAATAAGGAGGAATAAATTTTCTTCTCTTCCACCATAGAGGAGAGGTCTCCAAAGGAGAAAGAAAGTTTTCCTTATGGATTATGGAATATTAGTGTTTTCACTATATTGTAGCAAAACCTTCAATATGAAGAATTTTTTTGGTGATTAGTTCTAGACAACCCCCACATGGGATGTTTTCACTCTGTTAAAAGTTTTTTTATACCATATGAGTTTGAAAACACTATAATAACAATATAGGGTAGTTGTGAAACTGATTCATCTTATTGGTGTTGAATGAATTTTTCAGTGACTATTTTATATCTATTAAATGGTGTATTGAATAAAAATTACGACAATATATTGGGTTCCAAAAAAGATTTTCATTTTGGGGAGGGGTAACCATTATTCATGTACTCTGGGACACAAATCTAATATTCTCAAGTTTTTTATTAAAATAAATGATCATTGAAACTCATGATTTTATTCCATATATAAATATGTTATTATAAAATTCTCTTTGGGATAGGTTGTCAACACTAGAGGAGGAGCCCAAAAAGATTGACATTATTTTTTTCAATCATGGGGGTTTCATTAAGAAAAAAGGTGAATTGAGAACTCAATTATCAAAGTGATAATTATTTATCATTAAGTTTGGACAATATATCCTTCACATTAGCTTATTTATTTAATTAATCTTGTTATTCTTCTCAAATAATATTTTTTCTTCAATGATAGAACATGATAATGTTCTTGATTATTGATAACACAAAAATTGAATAAAAAATATTTGATTATACTAATTAGTTGTACTATCTAACTGATGAATGAATAATTTATTCTATATTTCAATTATTTTTCAATCATGCATACTTAAATTTTTGGTAATTATTTAATTATATCATGGTTTAAATATGGAAAATAATTATTTAAATTTTATTCTAAAATTCTTTATTACCCATGTCTAATAATAATATTGTTCTGGGTAAGAGATTATTTGAGAATTCTGCTTTAATTTTCTTTTAATACTATTGTGTGTTTCCGAGTGTTTATCAAGCAAAAAACCATGTGAGTATTTCCCACCATTATTATCAATATTGATCCTTCCCCTAATACTTAATTTCAATGAAAAACCTCAATGCGGACTTTTTCATGGGTTTTTGGGAATTCCACCAACCAAAAGTATTCAAATGTCACGTTTTCATTATTATCAACTATGTGTCCATGTGCACATTTTATTTTTTTTCATGATGTGAGACTTCTCAATCCATCATGTCATGATCCACTATACATGTGTCAAACCTACTCATGAGGGTAACAATACTTCTATCATTCCATCATCATATATCACATAAGTTTTTTTCCCTTACACCTTCATCCTTTTAGATACTCACCGTGTCCTATTTCTCAAGCTCACAACTTTAATTCATTTGGTGTTTTTTTCATTCAAGGGAATGTTTGAGAGATAGATAGAGAGAGAGGTGAGGCAGGGGAGTCATTTCTAAAGGTTCCTTGATCCAAAATTCCTCTTATTAGTGCATTATTCTTATGGATATTTGATAAAGGTTCATACTTGGTGAGTTTTAGAGAAGGATAATCCTAGAGCATGGAGAACCATCATCTCTGCAATACCAACATTTTCAACCTATAACCAGGTTATTTATAACAAAACTGTGATCTATTAATGGTATTCTTTGTCTATAATAATATCTTTATAAATATTATTTATATAGTTCTAATGAAAAATTGTTTGAGACCTTCCAAGAAGGAAGTGTAAATTAACTCATCATGGATCATTTAATTGATTTCACGTTGATTTACAGGTAATGTGTGGTAAAATAACAAACATTCCGGAAAAAACCAAAATTCTATCCAATATTTATCCTATGAAACCTAAAATTTTGAATAATTTAAAAAATTATATTGTAGACCCTATTTATTATATCAAGAATTGAGATGCCTCACACCTCGGCCATGTAGTAATCCAATGATTCCTCAAAAAATATCTTCTACAAACTAATAAAAAGAAAAAATATAACTTGACAAAAAAATGGAAATAATAAATTCATGGAATAATGTAGACTAAAATTATCCCTACACCATGCGATAAATGCTGTAACATTATATTTTGGTGAAAATTACAAGAGATAACTCTTCATTTATAAAATACCTAAGTACTATAACCCTAGTTAGAAATATAATATGACTCTAATACTTATTCGAAAAATACCAATCATAAGTGATTCAATTGAAATGAACTCCTTTGATGAACCGGAGTTCTCTATAGCCTCTATTTACATAGAAAAAGTGTTCATAACCTACCTATTTTTAGTTGTGTATCCATATTAGCCATCCAGTTCCACCAGTGTCACTACCATTTAATATTTGTGTTGTTACACTACTCAATTATGGACAACTCCAAATTCCTTTATGTTAGGTTCATCCATTTGAAAACCATTTTATATTTAAATGGTCAAAACTAATGGGTGGATGAATTATAAAAGTCTAACTTCTAATTTAAAAATTACATGGAGGAGTGGAAGTGATCAAAGACTATATATTGAAATGTACCATTATGGGACATTGAATTTTGATAGAATTTGATTTTTTTTATTTGGATTGGGTAATAGAAATTTGGGATGTCTTGTGAGTGGTAGTTCGATGGAATAACACCTGATGTGATTTCTAGGGTATTGCATGGAGAATTATGTAGTCTATATAACATCTCACTATGAGTAATATGGGTCATGTTTCTAAGGTGTTAGATAAGGGATAAGACCCTCTACCTTTTCTTACTCACGTCGTGACTAATATGGGTTGTGCCAAAATCAGACCTAATTGAGGGTTGATCGCTCAACCTAAGGGTCAGTCATGGTAAGACACAATTATAAGCCTATTTTTTATCATGATTATTTTAGTAATTTCAAAAGGAGTCATATTTGGACCCCCCTTGGAATCATGGGGTCTTGTTCATTTGAACAAAATGGGATATCCCAATTTAAATATCCACTTCACCCTTTCCCCCTCCCCTCGGATTATGGTTGTTTGGGAGAGATTCAATGCACACATTCTATGTATGAGTTCCACTATTCTCTCCCTTATTCTTCATATTTCTTTTAATTTTCATTTTTTCACTCGATTAGGGTTTGCTGAAGCCAATTTCACCAAGGAGTGGTGAAATCATTCCTCTTTATATGGCATTAGTGTGTGGCTTGTAGAGGAGATCCCAAAATGGGATTTTAAATTCATCATTCATCATTTTCCTTGGGTATGTATCCATGAGGTTTTTTATAGTTTTCAGAATTTTTTTAAATGGCCATTGATTTAGGTAAATTAGTTAGAGGGTTTCATGTGGCTTAGGTTTGAATGCATGTTAAGAGTGGAATGCACCCTCTTTCCTCATGGTTTGACACATTTATTCCACATGTAGAGTTTATAATTGATTGGAAAATTTTGGTTTTGGATACTTGATTTTCTTATCTTAGGTGATTTTATAGTCGGGATAGGTGCTCAAGTACTTGAAGGAGTTCACAGTGATCATGAGATTGATATCATGTTTATCAGTTAAGGAAGATGGATCCATACATAACTCTTTAAATGTGTAACCCAGATTAGTCACCTATTTTTAACTAATGCATCATACTTTTTTAAAAAATGTAATATATGCACCAATTAGAGTTTTTTAAATTTCCTTAAGGGATATTTCTAAATAAAATTTGAAAAAAGTGGTATTTTGGTTTGTAATGGTTTTAAAAGCGAGGGAATTCATGTTTTTAGAAAAAATAATTTCAGAACCAAGGATTATATTAGTTTTTTCTAAAGTTTTTTAATGTTTTAGTGATTTATTTAGAATTATTCATTTATATTTTTTATACATTTAGATTTGAGTTTGGCTGGGTGGAATTTATAAGACAACATATTGAATTCAATGGATTTTTAAATGTTGTTCCATCATTTGGTTTTCAAATAAAAGAAGTCAAAATTTGGTTTATCTATAGGTACTTCGATTGTAACAATTGGAATTTTTTAAATTTGTTCTTTATTTATGAAAACATTTCAAAGAAGTGATCGCCTTTATATAATTGTTTAAAAACTAAAGTGATATGTTGACATTATTTTATTTTATGGAGTTAGCCCGAATAAGGCATAGGTTTATTCGGTTATTATTACAGATAAAATAGGGATGATTTTATGAAGGGCGTTTGGAGGTGAGTGTGTGTTATGACTTTGTTTTCCATGTATTTTTATGTTTCAATGAGATTTTATGAACTTGATTTCATGATTTAAATTTCTCACCTTCATTGATTGGTCATGTAATCCTTGGGTACTTAGTTAAGGAAGACTAGGAAAAGTACCAGTAGGCATGTGACACCATATCTAGCCATGGACTATGGTACACCACTAATTTATTAATACTATGATGTGGATAATATTACCACTAATATTATACATTATTCTCCCAATTTTCTTTTTCATTTGGATTGATATAGTCAGTTATGGATGGATTCTATTGGTTCCTTCAATGAGATAGTACGAGGATCATATGGTTTCTTGACCACAGTTCCCTAGGGTTAGTCCTATAACACCAGTTAATTCTATCCATTTATATATTTGATTTCATTATCATTTACATTTATTGACATTTCATTTATTTGATAGTATGTTCCCTCTATTTACATTTACTTTTATGTGGTGAATTATATCATTACACACACACACACACACACACACACACACACATATATATATATATATATTCTGATGTGATCTTATTTATGATTATTGTGTTCATGATCATATACTTTGAGAATTTTCATTTATTATAAAAAAAATATAGTTTTATCTTATTTATGATTTCCTTAGGTAATTTTAAAAAGGGTTGTTAAAAAATGGATTGATTCCCTTTACATTTAAAATGAGGGTATTGTAAAGAATAGCTTGAAACTATTTATTTTACTATATATTCCATAAATTATTAAAATGATTTAAAATCACTATTTTGTTTAAATGGGTGAATTATTTACTTTGATTCAAATGGATTTTTTATGATGATCTCACGTGACTTGTTTTGATTAAAAATAATAACCTTACTTCAATTGTTGTTTCATCAAAATAAAAAGAAAATGATTTTCTTTTAAAGGAAATACATAGATTTTGGGGAAGATAACTATTGGGTTTTGTGCTCATGTATGTATATATTTCAAGTTCAATATAGACTCAATTTATTGTAATGGTTATTTTTGGGTTTTAGGTTCAGGTATAGTGGTGGTGATAAAAAATAGAGAATATTTCTAAACACATTGAGATGGTTGATATTGGTCGTCATTTAGTTTTGGTGTTGTAGTCATATAATGAATTATTCCATGTCAGTTGTATAATTTCAATCTCTTTTAGTTATGATGGCTTATTTATTAAACTAGATTCTTGTTATATTATTTTGATGATAATTATTATTGAGAAGTTTTTCCCTTTCTTTACTTTTTTTCCTCTTATGGTAAAGTGAAAAGAAATATTATTTGCCTCAGTTTTCCCAAGGGTACTTCAAATGAAGTTATCAAAAATATTTTTATTTTATCAAATGAATTATATTTTTAAAAGGTAAAATGAATGGGTTTTTATGATAATTATTAACTTCTTCTTTTAAAGGAATGGTTTCAAAGGAATGAAACTTGATATCTGTTTTAAAAGAAAAAGAAAAATTTAATTTTCTACTCATATTTTAATTGATAATTAAAATGGATTATTTTTAAAGGGTATGAATGGGGTGTAGGGAGGATACCTATTAGATATATTTTTCTCAGCCCTATCATTTTGTATGTGTACAGTAGGTCTCAATTGTATGAGGTAGAGGAATTTTAGATTTGGTTTTGATGGCATCAAAAAGTCAAGATGTTTGTTTTACGCAAGAAGATAGGTATTTGTGGGTTCATTTTCATTTTGATGTATAGTTATCCAAATGTATTGATCATGTTTACCTCAATTTATTTAGAACAATTATTTTTTGTTTTAGTTGTATTTGTATGAAGTTTGAATGTATAAGTGATATTTTAGAGGTCTTGATTAATTTTTTTGGGTGATGGCTGTTTTTCTGGAATAATGATTGGTTTAAAATTTATTTCAGAGAAGCTAATTTTATTGGTATGGACTTAAAATAAATGGAATGTCCATGTTTAATTTCTAGGTGTAATTACATTTTTGATTTAATCATTTACTAATTGAAATAGTTCCCAATGAATTATATTTGATGTCCAGAAACTTTTTTCCAACCCAGGGGGATTGCGAACTCCCTTTATGACTAATCGTAGGCTAACATGGGAACCTGAGTCAAGGGTCCCTTAGGTTAGTTCATGACTTGAAAGGTTCCTTTTTTATATGAAAAGGACTAAAGGAACAAACTTTTTACATAATGAGAGTATCCAAAGGTGTGATTATTGTTGAAAAATAAACTTATTTAATGTTAAGTGGAATGCATTCTGAGGAAACATGAAGGATTAACGAATTAATCCTTGAACATAATAGGACTTAATTGTAGGTAAGTGATAAAATTTTTCTATACAAAAGTAAATAAATACGTCATTGAACTAGAAGTTTGAGTAGGGTAAAACAAATATAAGGGGGAGATCTTGTTCATTCTCACAGAGGGTTACTGTACTATATAAATTTCATTGATGATGAAACATAAAAAGTGTTGGTATAATTTCTCATAAACAATTCCTATGTATCTTGTATATTCTTCCAAAAGATATCCATGTTGGAAGATAATACTTGTTGAATAGTAAAATGCTTATGTTATGATAATGGTGGGGAGTATTAAAGTAGGGAATTCTGAATATTCTTCTAGAGGAAATGAATATAGTTTTAGAAGATTGTACTAATTACTCTGCAAAATAATGGATCCATGGATAAGATAAGCAAAATTGTCATATAAAAATAATATATATGTGAATTCGTATAGGATTCACCAATGTTCTTTAGGAAAAAGTTGTGAATTATGCGATATAAATAATCAACATTATTTTTTCTTCTCCATTGGAGCTAGAAATTCTGGAAGACTATTAGTCCAGATGGATTATAGATTTCACCCATCTGAATGTCATTAATGAAACCACCTATGTACATGTTGATTCATGGAAAGATACAAGCAAGAGTCTAAGTCTTGAGTGTGTAATATAGTTGGTTATGGTGATTAAGAATTTGGTTTTTGGATCAAGCTTAACAACTCTTAGAAGGGTTTTTGAAACTGAAATGTGATCTTAATCAAAGAGATCTTATGGATGGATTGAAACCTAATAGATAATTATGATGAGGTAAATGTATCATCATAGGATAAAGTTAAACTAAATAGATATTTAAGTGTTATACATGATCCAAAAAATTCAGGAATATTTAAATTATTAGAAAAACCAAATATTTTAGAGGTTGTTCAAGAAAATAGTAAAGTTATGTTGGTGTTTGAAAAGCCTGAAGAAAAAAACTACTCAATGATTGTAGAAGATCAAAAAAATATTTGGATATGATAGTTCTAGATACTATAGTTTTAGAAGGAAAAGATATTCAAGGATAGTTGGGGATATCTACCAGGGAGAGGTGTGACATTCAGAGGTATAGTAGTGATTTTCACTAAATACTTTCAAGGAATTATTGTGAGCCCAAAGTCTCATTGGTAGTGAGAATTTTTCAAGAATCAAATAAATGGGAGTTCGATATTAGTGATGAGATTGATTCCCTCCTTGTATCTGAAAGCTGGTAGCTGATGGAGAGAACTACTGGGAAGAAAAACAATCAAAATTAATTACTGTGTAAGCTAAAGGAAGAAGCCAAAAGTAGGGGTATAATTCCAAGCTATCTAATAAGCAGTTTCAACAAACTAAATTTGTAGATCTCTAGGAGTTTTCTTCACTGTTATTTAAACATAAAACTATATATACAATAGTGAATATGTTTGAAATATAATAAATTCATCTAGGTAAGTCAGAAGTCCTAAAAACATTTTTCCATGGGTACTTAGATGAAGAAATTAACATGGAGTATCAAGTTAGTTTCATAGAGCTTCAGAACCAAGGCCAAATTTGCAAGGACACCTAAAGAATTTATAGTTTAAAGTAAGAACTTGTATAATGGACTTGTATTCTTGATGAATTCATGAATGAAAATAAATTCATTTGAAGAAATTTTAACCATTTCTGTTACCATAAAGTGTTATATGATGGGATTTATATCATATTACTCCACTATGTTCACTATAAATTTATTATTGATCCAGTGAAGTATGGGATCAATGACATAAATGGTAAACTATTTGAAAGATTTTGGATAAAGGATATGGGAATAGATAAATTAATATAGGGGGTGGGGATTCTATGGGACTTATGTTTCGATACTCTCTACCAAATCCTATATAACTACTTATGGAAGGTGGTGGTGTGATTGGGCATGGAGAAAGAAACACCGGTGACGACACCCATGTCTGGACATTTCAAGATAATAATGGAGAAATAACCATGAATATAAACTATGGTCTAGTATATATAGAATACTGTATATTAATTATATGGGAAAATACTGATGTCTACTATAATTTTTTCTCATTCAAACACTGCGAAAGTAGTGGGAGTTGTCATCATATCTGGTTTGAATCTATGAAGAGAACATTAGGAGTTTGTTATGTTTATTCTTTGGTACATAAAAGGTTGCAATTTTTTTTTATTCAAAATAAATGAGTAATTTCAAGGGTTTTATGAAGCTATTTTAGAGAATATGGACACACTTAGAAGAGCCCCACCAGATACATGTTCACTTTCTGAGAAATAACAGTGACCTTGTTATTGAGGATTCAATTTATAGTTTCTATTACAACAATAAAAGAGAAGTACCTTGTATTGACTGAAGATATTAAAGAGATACTCTATTTGAAATGGATAATAGAAGATCTCAAGATAAGTAATGAATATTGGATGTTATTTTTTAATTCATAAAGTGAGATTCACTTATTCAAAAAATATGACATTCCATTTTAGAAAAAATAACTTTACTCTAAAGAATCACTTCCTCTAGAAGTTGTTAGAAGATAGAGTATTATATCTATAGAAGATATAAGAGACTCATAATTTGGATGAAATTTTGAAAACATTCGCAGTTTGGGATGTCTTATGTTAGTGTTGTACATCAATAAAGATGGGATGACTAGAAGCTTGCTAGGGGAACCATGCAACTATACTAGAAGAATCCAGAGTAGAAGGAGGAATGTGGTAATTTAAAGATGACTTGGTGTTGATTCCTAGAAAATTATTCTCAAGTATTATATTGTAATGATCATCTATGAAAACCATTTTTTGTCTAAAGGGTTAGTTTTTCAGAAGGAAAAAATGTGGGTGTCTACTATTTTGAGGGTTGGGAGAGTGATTACGGAGTGAAAAAAAACTAGTTTTTACGAGTCTGGATAATGTATGATTAGAAGTTACATGGACCAAAACATGTATTTAGACCATGAATTTAAATGGTTCTATTGATTGATATAATCATATGATGAACCTAAAAGTTAATCATGATCACTCATCTTTAGAGGTAGTATAGGAAAAAGAAAAATGAAAATTTCATAAGAGTCATATTGTGAAAGTATCAACTGATCACATTTTTATCAGATGATGGAGTTGATGTGGTGTATGTCCCTATAAGAATAGATGAATTTTCCATAGACACCAAACTGAGTGGAATTTATCCCATGAAGATCAGATGATGGTGACTTCTGGAAGCACCAGTTGTGTCCGACTATATATAAAAGGGTGGATCACTTTTGATCAATATGACGAGACTTCAATTGAAAATTTTATTAATTTTTTGTTTACTTGAATGAAATAGTAGTATTATTCCCCCAATGTATTTATATGTAAGTCTGAACCACATAAAACATGTGTTGTTCTTGTGTTTTTGTTTATTTTAATAATTTTATTTGAATAGTTCTTTCCTTATTTCTCATTTAGATGTTGTGAATTTTCATTTGGTGACATGGGTGAGATATGTCTTCCATGTTCTAGATGTCATATCATGTGATCCTATTCTGGAACATAGTTTCTACCATCATATGTGTACATGCAAATCTTAGAGTGGTTTATTAGAATATTATTGTGGACCCAACAAAAGTTTCATCATATACCATGTTCATGATCTTTCTTTTTTCCATATATTCCTGTATTTATCAAACTACACATCAATATTTTAAAGTCCTTAACCATGTTAGGACATCTAGATTCACCGATACCAATAGAAATTTTTATCAAATTAAAATTGCTTCTATAATGTCATGTCTCATCGAAACTAATGTAGTAACCGATTAATCTAGAAACATAGTCCATTAATTAGTTCAACCTAAGTATGTGTTGGTTATTTTCTCCCAACTATATTTTCAAGCAGGTTTTGATCCTTCTAATAAATTTCCTTATTAGAGAAGAAATTATAACTTATGATGATCATTCATGAGTCCCTTTTATAGAGATGGGATTGAAATATTTCACTTCCATATGTAATAAAGAAACATTCCAATGACTATGGGTTATCCCTTTCCTTTCATTGGAGTGGATGTAAGTACAAAAAAATAATAAATTTAAGGTGGAGATATCCACCATCCTTTAGACCAATGTTATTCTATAATTTCCTACCCATATAAAATTAAAGGATTCTAACACATAATATACGAAACATAGTTAAACCTCAATGGTATATAAACCTAGGCTTAACATACATGGATATTACATCATTTTATATGAATATTCAGCACATTATAAAAGTACATCCCTGAGGACCAAAATAGTTTAGTGTATTTAGAAACATGAAACACAATATTCTAAATTCGTGAAAGATATTAAATGATTCCCACAAATATATTCCTATTTATTACTCCTACATAAAGCCACTCATCATAACCTAGGGAAAGGAAACATAAGAAAGGGGGTGTTCTTATGCCTACTAAGGGTAAATAAAGAAGATTCATAATAATAACATGTGAATAAGGGTATGAGAACATGATAATAACATTTAAAGATCATACCCATAATATCGGAGATCATATACACGAGTCATGTAATAATGATTACCAACCCATAATATAAGAATTATATGGTAATCAAGAGGATAATATATGCAATGAAAATATAGGAAAAAATACATGGAATTATAGAAGACACATAAACATAAAAAATGATTTCCATAGTAGTCAATGTTTACAAACAAGGTCATATTAGTGGAATGGGTTCACTCCCCAAACCATATTAGTAGTCATGGTTTACTTTTAAGACCATCTTAGTAGTCAAGGTTCACTCCCAAGACCATCTTAGTAGAAAATTTCCTTTACTAAACCAAGTTCACTCCATGTTTCATCCCTGTCTATATCATGAGATATAAATATTTATTCAACACATTGGAGGGAGATATTGGTCCCAAAATTCACATTATTAAACCAACCATTCAGACAAATAATAATAATGGTTTCCTTATATCATATCCCTTTTAAAACAAAACATATTACAAAGGACATCAACTTAGATAGAGAAGGATTTTGAAAGATCACTTTGATTATTTCTTAAGGAAGTTAACCCTTTTTTTAAATAATTTTATTAAGTCATAAAACATTTTTAAAATAATTTTCTTTGAAAACCACTTTTAAAAATTATTAATTAATCTTTAAAAATAATTTTATATATTTCTTTAGGAAAATATCCTTTCCTCTCTGAAAAATTATTTTAAAATCATTCACAATTTTGAAATAATTTTTCTTCAAAAGTTTCTTTGAAAACATATAAATAATTCTTAGAAATCATTGAAATACTTTTTTTAATATAAACTTTGAAAAAATTTAAAAACATATCTGAAAATCGTTTAAAACATGTTTTAAACAAAAAAATGAAAACATTTTCTCCGAGAATAAAATTTAAAATCTTGAATATTTGAAAACCATTTTGAAAACCATTAAAAATATAAAACATTTTTATAATCCCTTTCCCTTGAATATAAGATTAAAATATCATTTAAAAACATTTTTAAAAACATGGTTTTGAAATAAAATATATTTTTGACCGAATAGATAAATAAAGTCAGATTTTATTAAAAATATTTTCTAAATTATCATAAATATCAATGTGTGGAAAAATTCTACCATTACATTAAGATATCATTAATATCTAGTGGATAAGAAAATTCGTGAGATTTATTGTGTTATTTTTCATAATATTTCATGAATGGAATCATAATTGCAAACAATCTCGACAGATGATGACATTAAAGCAATAAACTCTTACTAGTTTGGTATCTTTTGATCATAATCCCTATAGAGGAATAAAATAAAATTTAACTCAAAATATCATGAGGTTGAAAAAATCATGATATTATAGGTCATATTGGTTTTATGTAAACCTCTTCAAATAATATTAGTGTATAACACAATATATATATAAAATAAGGTAAATTGATGAAAAAATCCACTTACCGCTTTGATAAAGTTTTAACCGTAAACCCCATGAAATACAGACCCTAAAATTTATATATAAATACCATTAAATTTTAGAATAAATAATAAAATATGATAATGGGATTTATATACACCACATAGAAGAATGAGGTGGTGAACGTATCATGTGTCTCACAAAAGTTAAAAGTGAGCCCTAAATCCCTTACTACTTGAGTAACTTTGGAATCATGAGACCCGAGAAATAATAAAAACAATTGACACTTTTAATATCATCAAATAAATTAAATTAAAGATATAACATTTCATAAGTAATTCTATACACCACAAAAAGTTATCAATGGGGGAATATGGCATGTATCTTGTAGATATATAAACTGAGATGAAATTCCCCAACCCTAAGTCTTGAATCTCATCGTACTTGTTCAAACCTCATGTATAATAAATATAAGTTTATTATAATTCTATCAAAAAACCATATCCAGATATATAATACCATATATTAATTACTTATGACTTTATATTACCCATTTATTAATAATTCCATGTTAATGTTATGTTTCAAGAAATAATGACTTTGTTTTTCATACATTTTTTGACTTATCATTCATAGTCCACTTAGTTAAATCATGATTTACATATTTAAATAATGTAAACCATCATATTAATATTTTATATATTCAGTATATATGTATTTTATAATTATCTATAAAATATAGATAAATAAAACGATATACACCATTCATGGAGACACTAGGGCGTACATATGCATGAACATTGTTTCCATTTTCTAATCGTATTGAAAAAAAATAAAAGTAAATGATGTATATATATAGTGTCATTCCATTAGAATTATTATTTCATAAATATCAAAAATGTTTTATAAACTCATACTTAATACCTTACATGTAAAGTTTGAATCAATCACATCGCTTTAAGGAGGTGGTAGTCCACACGTCCACAAACGATGATATCATATTCCCAAAAAAAAGAATAAAGGTATGAGTTGTATAACAATTATAGATTAATAAATACAAAATAAATATCATATGTATAATATAAAAATAGTAATTCCATCATTAATCCCAACCACGAGACATGGTAATAGAAAAATGAATCACATCGATTTGTGAGGCGGTATTCTACTGTACACATAAATGATGATTGTATGTCACATTTGATTGAAGTGTGTGTAGGTGTAGGTCTAAAACTCAATATAACAACATATTTTTATATTTATTAAACTTAGGTTATTATATAATCGTGGAATAATAAAAATTCAATGGTTGGAGAAATAAATAAAACAAAAGTTCTCATTGAAACATGTTACCTCTTATTTGGGTAACTCCTTTTGGTTTTCACCAAAAGACTTCATTGGATTGAATTATTCACAAATTTATGATTCTAGTATGAGAGGAGGGAATTTGGGGGCTTAATTTTATTTGGTTTTTTATGAGTAAAATGCATTGATATTTGTGAATAAGTTAGGGGGTGAGTGCCCTTTTATAGTGGAGGAGGAGTGGCATTCTTGTAAATACAAAAGGTAAACACTATTGGGAGGTCTTTCTAACATCATGTGCCTCTAATAATGAAATAAATTCTATAAAGGGTTTATGTTATAAATATTCCCATAAAATAGATTTTGGTCAAATTTATAGGTCATTTAGTCCTTTAATATTAATGTTTAACCACTAAGTAAACTTGTTTTTACCTTAATCACTATAATTAGTTTTAATTGATTTCACTAATTTTTTTTGTAAAAAACTCAGTCAATATTATAATACACTATAAATTATTCTGATTCAAAATATTGAATCCATTTTTCTAACTTCTTAATATAGAAGGGGTAAAAATAATTTAAAATTAATGCTACAGATGTGTCATGAATGCGGGGTTTTAATTTAAATAGTTCAAAAGTTCAAAATGTTTTTATATCCAATTTCATTTTGAAATTAATTAAAATGACCTAAATTGGACTAATTGATGTATAATTGAACTAATTGTATTTTTTTAAAAAAATAAAATATAATTTAACTATGAAAATAATTGAGACAAAAATGATGTTTTCAATTAACATCTAGTATTTTCACTATTCATGAAAAATTAAACTTATCATAAAGATACAAAAAATTAACCCAATTATTTTTTTGATATTATGATTTAAAAAAGATTTTTTATTTTTTAAAATGAAAAATAAAAAATTGGGAAAAAATGTATTAAAAAGGTGCGCCATTAAAATGTGGTAAAATTACCTTTTAAAAAATACATCTTTTTAGTCATAAAATTGGATTTATTCTTATATTATGATAATAAAATATATTGGATGAGTGCAAAAAAAATGACTGAATGTTAAATATATAAATTTTATGAAAAACTATCATTAAAATTATTTTTTTAATTTATTGAGAGAAATCATGTCTGTACATAGAATAATAGATTTTTTAGAAAAATAATTTCATTATTCCAGATTACTTTAAATTATAACTAATTGATAACCAAAGGATTCATTATATATATATGTGTGTTTGTAAACCTTATTTTCTCAATTTAGTTAATCTTATTCATAACTTCCTTTCCATTAGCTATGTGGTAACTATAATAATATTTTAATAATAATATTAATAGAATACTATAGTTTAGTAAAAATCATTATTGTGTGTAATGAAAGTTATCAAAAGAACTCGAAATTGTTTGTAACAGAAGTTAAACATAGTGTTTCTTGTACCTCAAACTAATCTAAGTATTCTATGTAGTGCAAGCTTAACTGAGTGTTGCGGGTAAAATAATACAAAATTACTGCTTTAAAATAACACAAGTTATATTTAGTGTTGTGTGAAATGATAAATATTAAAAGGACTAAATTAATTAAAAAAAATTCAAAAAATCTCATGGTATTACATTCTATCCCCCTTAAACTTAATTTTCCTTTGAAATTCATCTTGGCAATCAATGTTTTAATACTTAAAATCTCCTTTCATAAAAACCCACACTGTAAAATATAAATTCTAAAACTCCCTTTAAAAAGGGAAAGTTGGAACCATAATAGTTACCCAAAGTAACTCATAATTAGGTTTTCAGGTAGGATAACATAGGTGAAAAGTGAAAACATGTACATGGGATAAAAGAATAAATAAATATAGAGAGTGATATATATCACTTATCACAAGATATTGGGTTATCAAGACAAGGATAGTAACCATAAAACCATAACCCAATTAGGTAGGAAGAGGTTATTGATATCATCAAAAATGATGATAACATGACAACACTTTACTCCAAGATCCTTCTCGTAAAGTTGAATAATGTTCACATGGACACGCACTTACTTTATATCATTCCATTTCATATGCATAATCACAAACTTCTAATTATGCCTTGAAAAATTCTCACTTCATCACTTACTCAAAAAATTAAGGTGAATTTGTTATGCCTAAATAAATAATGGATCATAAGATACATATATAGACTAATATGTCTTTATGTTTATATTTTGGTATCAACAAAACAAAGTGGTTAGTTCAGGTTATCCAATTTTCTTAAATATTTATATGAAATAATAATATGTTAATCTCGAAAACCATATTATGTTCAATATAAACAATTTGATAAATGGTTTACCTTATGACCCATTTAAGAGTATTAAAATCCAAAACATGAGAAATAAGATGACTAAATTTCTCAAAATAAACATAACATTAATCCCCCATAAATTAGAAAATAACTCTTGATTGTCACATACCCAACATTTGAAACCCATTATCACATATTTTCTTGTAGCATGGTAATAACCTAAATTCCCATAAATTTTTATTGAAAAAATTCATTCTTTCTCATTATTTATACAAATTTTTGGATATATTCAATAAATATAAAAATGCCATTGTTTTAATCCATGATCGCATAAACTACTTTATTAGTAAATTATTAATGAGTCCTAAGGTAACCTATACCGTACAATTTAATTCATCCAAACATCATTATCTAAACATCAAGAACATATTAAGGGTTATCTATCCCTAAATCATGTGTTTCCATTGAATATCACCTTACAATTTAATCCCTTTTCTAGTCCATGAGAACCATTCAACAAATTCTTGTTCTTACTTAGTGAAAAACATAAACTGGACAGTCCATATATATCTAAATATTCGTATAGTATAATTATTGAGTCCAAATACATAGAAACTTGATCATTCAACTTCATCCTTAAAAATTAACAAGGCTTCCTAATCCTATTCCTTAATACCTATTTCATTTCAAATTTCAACTATAATCACTTCATCATCATCAATATAACCATTATTATACAACCTGGTTGATTCTCTTTGTGATCTTTCTACTTAGGACATTTATTTTCATAATTCTTATTATTTTCACATTTAAAGCATCCAACCATCGATGATGTATTAATTAGTCCATTATTCTAATCAATTTCATTAATATAACTTTTCATTTTCCCTTTGAAGTTACATGATTTATGCCCTTCTTTCCAGTAGTTAAAAAATCTTCCAATTCCTCTAAGACATTCACTTGGGTGTTTCATCCCACATTGTCGACACAAAGGAAGCTGAATCTTCTTTCCTCTATGGTATACAATACCTGAACTCATATATAACTCTTTCCTTTTCTTCATAAGTGTTTCTGAGAGTTGGTTAATGTATACATTGTTAATAATGTTTTGTGAAATCTGGTTAGGCATAATCAGAACATCCTTTACTCAAGTTATCATACCTTTTTAATTCTCATCAAAAAAATTTCTATCACATTTAATGTTAACCCAGTTCTTTTTGGTTCCCGCAATTGAATAAAATAGAAATCATAATGATAGAAACACTTATCATAGAATAAAACCACATAATCAAGAAAAATCACTTATAGAATGTATAAATCATGACACATGCTTCTTTAATTGTGACAAATTAGGTCTATCCTAGGTTATTTATTGTCATATTATTTTTAAATCCTTCATGATTGTTCATAAATAGTTTTTTAATTCCCCAATATTATCCCCTGAGATGGTCAAATCGGGTGTGTAGTAAGGTCTATTATCGTACACTAGTTCCTGTTCGAGTCTAGATCAATACGTTTTTTCCATCTTATTACCACTATGTACATTTGTTCGAGATCCACATACACTTGTAGTATCTAGAGAGGGATTTATATCTAAGAAACCACTCACTCTATCCTTTATGAAAATTCTAGGACATTTTATTGTACTTTAACTCGTTCTTAGACTTATCCTTAGAGATATCCCTAGAAATATCCTTAAAAATATCCCTAGGGATCTCCATAATTTTACTCATCCTAGTTTCAAAATTTTGATTAAACCTCCCCTTCGATACCAACTATAGAGACCCAGGATTAACATACATGGATATTACATAATTTTAGATGAATATTCATCTCATTACAAAAGTACATGTATGGGGATCATAATAGTTTAGTGTATTTAGAAACATGGAACATAATTATCTAACATGGTGAAAGATCTTTAATGTACACCTAAATTATCTTCAATTTTAGTACTGCTACCTAAAAGATTTCTTCATAACCTAATATAATAAAGGGTGATCTCATATTCTCATTAAGGGTAAATAAACGAGATACATAATAATAAAATGAGAATAAGGGTATGAAAACATCAAAATAACATCTGAATATCATACCCTACATATGAAAGATCATATATATGAGTCACAGAATAATGATTAGTAGAACATAAGACATAAATCATAAGGGAATCAATAAGGTAATCCAAGAAAGGATAACATTAAAAAAATACGTTGAATTATGGAAGACGGATAAAAATATAAAAAGATTTTCATATTAGTCAAGGTTTACTAACAAGGCCATATAAGTGAAATGGTTTAACTCTCCAAACCATCTTAGTATTCAAGGTTCACTCCCAAGACCATCTTAGTAGTCAAGGATCACTCCCAAGACCATCTTAGAAAACAAATTTTTTTACCTAACCATGTTTTCTCCATGTTCCAGCCGTGTCTATCTGATGAGATATTAATATTTATCTAATGCATTATAGGGAGATATAGGTCACACCCATCACATAATAAAACTATTCATATGTGTTCTACAAGATAATGAAACATTCATCATATCATGAACCATAAAAATAGACTGGATTCATAAACATCATATCATAAACCATAAAATTAAATGGGTATCATAAAAATTTCATCATATCATAACATGTGGAAATGATATAGGTTTCCTTATCATTTCATTATAGAATAATCCGTGAAAGGAATTGGGTTTCCTAAGTAAATTATCAAGGTACAATGGATATAATAGAAATGGGCTTGATAAGAAATTATTCATCATAAACATAAAACCATAAATAAAATAATAATAATTGTTCCCTTTGATCATATCCCTAGTAAATCATAAAATTTATCAATGGATATCTTCTTATATGGAGAAGGATTTTGAAAGATCACATTGAGAATTTCTTAAGTAAATTAACCTTTCTCATAAAATAATTTTCTTAAGGCATAAAATATTTTCAAAATAATATTTTTTGATTACCACTTCGAAAACTTATGATATAATCTTTCAAAAACATTTTATATATTTCATTAATAAAATGTCCTTTCATCTTTGAAAAATTCTTTTAAAATCATAAAAAATTTTGAAAAAAAATGTTATTTAAAAGTACCTTTGAAAAATTATAAATAATTATTTGAAATCATTGAAATACCTTTTTGGAATATAAACTTTGAAAACTTATAAAATAATATTTTAAAATCATTTAAAAGATGTTTTAAACTTATTTTTTTAAAACTATTTCTTTAAAACTAAAATTTAAAATATGAATTCTTCAAAAACCATTTTAAAAACCTTTCAAAATGTAAAAAAAAATTAAAATACCTTTAACTTGAAAATGAGATTAAAACAACATTTAAATATTTTTTAAAAACATGGGTTTGAAAGAAAAAATATTTTTTACCGAATAAAGAAATAAAGTCACATTTTATTTATAGAATTTTCTAAATTATCATAAGTAAAAAAGCATGAAAAAATGTTACCATTAAATTAAGATATCCTGAATAGATAGAGGATAATAAGATTCATGAGATTTCTTGACATATTTATCATAATATTACATAAATGTAATCATAATTTTAAATAATCTCGATAAACGATGACATTATAGAAATAAATATTACCATTTCAGTAAAAAAATTTCATAATACCCATGGAGAAATAAAGTAAAATAAAACTCAAAATATCATGGGGATGAATAAAATTATGATATTATAGGTCAAAGGGGTTGTATGTACATATTTGGAAATAATATAGGTGCATAACACAATGTATGTCTCAAAAAAGGTAAATTGAAGAAAAAAATCCATTTAATGCTTTAATGAAGTTTTAACCACAAACACCATGAAATATAGATCCTAAAATTTAAATATAAATACCAATAAATTTGAGTAAAAAATAATAAAATATGTTAAATAGATTTATATACACCATATAGAATAATAAGGTGTCGAATATAGCATGTGTCTCACAAAAGTTAAAAGTGACACCAAAATCCCTTATTACTTGAGTATATTTGGAATCATGAGACCCATGAAATAATAAAAACAATTAAAACTTTTAATATCATTAAATAAATTAAATTAAATATATAACATTTCATAGGGAATTATATACACTATATAGAATAATCTATTGGTGAATATGGCATTTATCTCTTAGATATAAAAACAGAGACATAATTCCCTTACCCTAAGTCTTGACTCTTATCATACTTGTTCAAACCTCATGTATAATAAATATAAGTTTATTATAATTCTATCACAAAACCATATTAAGATATATAATATCATATATTATTTACTTATGAGATATAAATCTTCACTCAATTAATTATTGAGAGATATAGGTCCCAACTATCACATAATGAAATCATATAGGTGTTCCACACGATAATAAAACATTCATCACATCATGATCCACACAATGATATGGGTCTCATAAAAATCATATCATAACCCATGAATTGAAAATGGTATCATAAACATTTCATCATATAATAACCTTTGGAAAATAGATAGGTCTCATAATCATTTCATCATAGCATAACCCATAAAAGGAAGTGGGTTTCATAAAATTTTTATCGTGGTATAACCCGTAGAAGAGAAATGGGTTTCATAAACAACTATTTATATTAAACATAAACCCTTAAAATAAATAATAAGAATTGATTCCTTGGATTATATCCCTTGTAAATAATAGTGAATATCAAAAGATGTCATCTTAGATGGAAAATTATTTTGAAATACCAGTTGGACAATTTCTTAAGGAAATTAATCTTTCATTGAAAATAATTTTTAACACATAAAAAATTTTAAAAATATATTTCTTTGAAAACCACTTTGATAACTTTTTATGTAATTTATTAAAATGATTAAAAATATTTCTTGAGGAAAATATCCATTCCATATAGAATAACTATTTTCAAATGCTAAAACATTTTATAAAAAAATTTCTTTGAAAGTATCTTTGAAAAACTATAATGGAAGATTTGAAATCATTTAAGTAATATTATTTGAAAATAACCTTATAAAACTCATAAATTAATCTTTTAAAATCATTTAAAACTATTTTTAAACATAATTTTGTTTGAAATCATTTTCTTTGAAAATAACTTTCAAAATATTTTAAAGGAATATATGAAAACCATTTTAAAACATAAAAAAATTTAAAATCCTTTTTCCTTGGAAATGAGATTAAAATATAATTTAAACAAAAAATAAAACATTTTATGAAAATAGAGTTTTTAAAGAAAAGTGATTTCCGGCCAAAGAGAGAAATAAAGTCATATTTTATTGATTTTTTTTCTTAAATACAATAAGTAAAAAAGTGTTAAAAAAATGGTACCATTAAATGACGACATCAAAAATAACCCAGAGATAATTAAACTAATGACATATCTTGAGATATGAATCATATGATTTCATCAATGGATGGAATATCATACACAATCCCAATAAACAATGAGATTATAGTAATAAACTCTAACCACTTTGGTAACTTTGAATCCTAAGCCCCATTGAGTAATAACATAAAATGAAAATACAATTATCACAAGGATGAAAAAATTAATGATATTATATTTCATGTGGTCTGTATATAAGATTATTTAAATAATATAGGTGCATAATATAATGTATATCTCAATGAATAAAAATCCGGAAAAAAACCCATTTATAGCTTTGGTAACATTTCGATAATAAAACCTATCGAAGAGAGGTCATAAAATAGAAATTTAAATATAAATAAATTTGATTAGAAAAATCATAATATAATTTCCTGGAAATTATATACAGAACATAGATGAAATAAGTGTTGAATATAGAAAGTGTCTCACAAAAGTAAATATTTGAGACTTAAATCCCTTATTACTTGAGTAACTTTTGAATCAAGAGCCCAATGAAAGAATAAAATAAATTTTAACTTTCAATATAATTAAATAAATTAAATTCATGATATAACATGTAATAGGTAAGTATATACACCATATAAATATTCATCTGATGAAAATAGCATGTATCTCACAGATATATAAAATGAGTAGAAATTCCCTTACCTTAAGTCTTTACTCTCGTCGTACTTGTTCAAACCTATTGTATAATATATATAATTTTGTTACAAATATATAATAGAACTATATTCATTTATATAATTCCATATATTATTTACTTAAGACATTATATTACCCGTTTATTAACAATTCCATTTTAATTTTATGTTTTGGGTAATAACTAATTTGTTTTTTGTACATGTTTTGAATTTCCATTCTTAGTACTCTTACATAGATAATGATTTAATTATTTAAATAATTTAAACCATTATATTTGTATCATATATATTAATTACATATTTATATATTTTGTTCTATAAAGGATATAAATAGTAAATGAAATACATTGTTAATAGAGACGGTATGTCATACATACACATGAACGATGTTTCCATTTTCTTATCATATTGAAAGAAATAAAATTAAATGATATATATATATATTATAATTAAAGTATAATTATTTTTTCATAAATATTTCATATTTTTAATAAAATAATCCTTAATACATTCCATGTATAGCGTGAATGAATCAAATCACTTTAAGGAGATGGTAGTCCACACATCCACAAACGGTGCTATCCTATTCCCAGAAAATGAATAACATGAAGGTATGTGTAATAAATTAATTCAAGAAGAATAAATAAAACATAAGTAACATATATATATATATAATATGAAAATAGTTATTCCATAATTATTTTTAACCTTTATAGGTGTTAATGGAAGAACTAATGACATCAGTTCACGAGGTGGTAGTCTGCCGTACACACGAACGATGATTGTATATCCCATTTTATGGATTTGTGTGTATATGTAGGTTTAAACATTAACATAAAAACATATTATTATATTTAGGATACTTAGTATAATATATTATCATTTAACAATAATAACTGAAAGGGTGGATAAATAAATAAATAGAATCTCATTGAAGAATGTTACCTCTTCTTTAGGTAACTCCTTTTGGTTTTCCCCAAAGGAATTCATTGGTTTTATTTCTACAAATATTGTGGATTATATGATTATAGGAGGGAATTTTGGAGCTTATTTGTTATATTTTTCTATGATACAAATAGATTTATAGGTGTTAAGAAGCGAAGGGGTGATATCCCTTTTATAGTGAATGAGGATTGGAATTCTTGTAAATACAAAAAGGTAAACACATTTAAGATTCCTTACTCACATATTTGCATCCAATAATGAATAAAATTATATCCAAGAGTTTATATGATCTAAATATGTCCATCCAATGTATTTTATAGAAGTTAAAAGTAAATTTAGCTCTCTAATATTAATTGTTAACAACAAAAGTAAACTTGATTTTTTACTTTAATTACTATAATTAATTTTAATTCCATTCACTAATATTTTTTTTCAAAAACTAATTTTAAAATTTTATAAATTATAAATTATTATAATTTCAAATATTGAGTCCATTTTTTCAAATTATTAGCAAATAAGTGGAAGAAATTAATTTAAAATCAATCTCATAGAAGTATTGTGAATGCGGGTTTTTAAAGTAAAAAAGTTAAACAGTTCGATATGTTTTTATTTCAAATTTCAATGTGAAATTGATTAAAATGATTTAAATTAGAATTATTTATGAATAATTGAACATATTATGGTTTAATACTAATTTATAATATAATTTACTTTTATAAAAAAGTTAGATGAAAATGCAATTTTCGAATAAAATTTAGTGTTTTTTCATTTTTCATCAAAGAATGAAACATATAAGAAAATTACCAAAAAATATCCCAAATTAAAATTTGAAATTATTCTTCTAAAAATGAAATTTATTTTTGCAAATAATAATTATAAATGTATCAAAATTAGGATTAAAATAGGTGATAGTTTAAAAGGTAGTGAAATTACCTTTTAGAAAAATACAACTTTTCATTCATAAAATTTGATTAATTATGATCTTATTCCTATAAAATATAATGGATGAGTATCAAAAAAATATTGAATATATATTATATAAACTTTTAAAAAAACATTCATCTAAATTAGTTTGTTTAATTTATTAAGATAAGACATGTTTTTAAATAGAAATTTAGTTTTCATAGAAAATGAATTTATTTAATTTAAAAAAGTTCCTACGTTCATTTATAACTATTAAATAACCAAGTAAATAATTTTATATATATTTGTAAAACATATATTAACAATTTATTTAATATTATTTGAAACTATCATTTCAATGTCTTGGTGGTAACTATAATAATATTTTAATAATATTATTAATAGTATATTGTAGTTTGGTAGAACTCGATCTTGCATGTAACAAAATCTATTGAAGTAAATCACCATTATGTGTAACACAATCCAAATAAAATGTTTATTTTACCTCAAGATAATATATGATGTTCATATATTTCATACTTACCTAGTTTTTTCATGTAACACAAAAAAAACTTAGTGCTTTCATATAACATCAGCTATATTGAGTGTTGCATGAATTATAGAATATAAAAAAGATTAAATTAATTTGGGAAAAAAAATATTTCCCAAAATATCATTGTATTATACTGGGATCAAAACATCTATATGGAACTATAACATAAACAGTAAAATTGGATCCCTACTTAAAAGTCAAATTCATCTACTATGTGACACGAATATGCCTTGGTGTTCCTAATATAGTCTTCTCAATGTTTGTCTTTCCACCATTAGAACCTCTAAAATTTTCTTTTATAGAACTCTCCAATTCCAACAAACCTCAATCATTCTATATTAGAATTGGATTCTTTTTCCACAATGTATATCCACTTAATAAATCTTATAAAAACTTCATACTTGTGTTTTAAGAAAAACACCCAAACCATCTATGTAACATCATCAATAAAGGTATAAAATTATATTGAGCTTCCCAGAGAGGAAGACAAGCCTAGATCCAACATTTAAATAATAAGTATCTATAAATTTGAATTCCTAGGCCCCTCGTCATTTTAATAGAATGACAACTTTCATTTCTTCCCAAAGACACACTCCTCAGAAGGTTTTTACTCTATGAATCTGTGTTCTGACATGCCTTTGGTGGAAATTATTTTCATTCCCTTATAACCAATGAAACCAAGACTCCCATGTGATTACTTCAAAGGTCTATAGTTATATCCAATATACATATATCTATATTAATTCATGGAAATATTCTTCTTCTACTCACACGTTCGACCACTACCATGGATCCACATATCATTTTCTACATGTCATTCACAAACTTTGTATAGACACCCATGTCATATTAATAACCAAAAGATATAAAATTTTTCTATAACCCATGTCTATTCCACACTACTTTTAATTATGCTAAGCATATATCTCGTATCTTGATAGAAACAAAAGATTTCCAATGATCTCAATTACTTCCCCATCTGCAAACTAAACCTTGCCAAATTCATTGGAAAAAATAATTTCTCAGGACACCTCTATTGAATGTTTAGTGAAAGGAACCCCCAAAGTCAAAAACCCATGAACTAAGTGGGATAGAGACACTCAGTAAAAAAATATACTCCCTAAACTATTGGATTTTCATATATTCTAATATCACTGCTTCCAAAAACAAAAATTTTAGTCTAAGTAGTCCCTCTTAAAATACCCCAAAATTTTTCACTGACAACATCAAGATTTTGTCATAGATAAATCTCATAGAATCATTATAAATTATTTCCTCTTAAACAAGTTTCCTAGTGTTGAAATCAACTCTACCATTTATTAATCCATTCTAATTTTGAAACTTTTTATCTCGGACCACATCTCTCAGACAATCCGTAGTGACTTTAGCCGAGTATTTTCCATACTTAAAATGAAATCACTTCCAACTTAACTCATGTAAATAGAAGATCTAGATATCTCAATAACAACAAATCTTCCATGTGAATTTTTTAAAATAAAAAATGTTTTCTGTCGAACATACCAATGAAGACCGTACCCTCTGTCAATTCCATCCATCTGAAATAGAACTCTAACTAAAACAAAAAAGGCATAAAGTAACCAGGAATAGTTTTTCAATACTCTCTTATAAAGTAAACCTTAGAATGATACTCTACTTATAGATCTAAACAACTGTATACGGTATAAAACACCAATAATATCAACTATTCTAAAGTTCTAAGACTCAATGACCTTATCCTCAGAAACATAAACCATTCTCTAATACCACATGTTGTGTTGGACATAAATTTTGAGACAAACCAACCATTGATATGGAATTTTTCTTTAAGAAACATGAATATAAAACAAATTACCTTGAAGTTATGAAATTTTTTGACACGATAGACTCAGTTTACCTAGAACTGAGAATACTTTCACCCTAGCCAGGAAATAATCTTCCCCTTCTTGAGAGAAGATGTTCTACAAAATTAAAAAAAGGAAAAAAATACTAAATTATAAATTATAAACCATCAACACACAAAATCATAGAGTTCATTCTTAGTCATACTCAAGGGTATGAACACTAAAAATTTATAATAAAGCATAAATTATAAATGAGAACACCTGAGTTACAATATCCCTAATATTCATAACCTCAACTAAATAAAAAAAGGATTAAAATAATATATAATGAACACATATTATAAGAACTTATATTGAGATAACCTCTAATAGTGAATTAAATTTATTTATATCATTAATCATCATTAAACAAGTGGAAAATACCCAAATACTTATAAGTGAGCATTTATAGTATCCAGCCAGTTCCACTAACGTCCCCACCAGCCAATGTTTGTGGAGAACCATAGTTTTATCATGGTAAATTATTTCTTCCCCACTAGCGCACTGATAATAATTTTGATCCATATTGAAAAATGAAAGTTTATAGAAACAATTCCTCCAAATTATACACTCCAACATCATCCTTAATTAGTTTCCACTATTGGGTTTTCCAAGATTATAGTATTTTCTTGGCTCTACTAAATTGTATCCATCTGGTTCTTTACCAAAATATCTAAAATTCCCTCTGAAAATTTTCAAAACTTTTGTAGAAATGTTTTATCATTGAAAAAAACAACAGCCTATTTCTCAAATTTTTTCTCATGCAAGGTTTTTTCTTTCTTTTTTATTTTTGTAACTTTCATGTTTTTTGTTTAAATAATAAAGATCTATGGGGATGGTGTTCTGGTCATAAATATTGGTCCAAAGAAGGCTGAAGTATATAAATCCTTGGTGTTAACTACTTTCCCTCATATTCACTTATCTTTAAGGTTTATATTTTTTTCACACTTTCCACTCCTATATTAGTTTTTTGGATTCCATTATTCATATTTTATTATAAAAAGTATGAAATTTCTAAACTCAACCTAAAAATACTATATTGTGGTTTTCATACAACATTTCATGACAAAATCCTCATAATAAAGTGATACTCAATGTACTATATTTATTAGAAGTTGGGAATAATTATTTATGTTTAAAAAAAAGATAAAAGAAATGAAATTATAGAACTAGAAACCATATTAATAAAATAACATAAAAATGTATTGAGGATTTTAATGTTGAGGTTCATGAATTTAATAATAATATAATTTATTATCTTTATAATTTAATCAAATAATTCCTTTGGTCAAGATATATATTCTTTAATTTTTAAAATGGTTTATTTTTTGATTGATATACTAAACTAGATTAAGAACTTGAAATTTTAAAAACAAAATCAAGAAATATTAATCTCTATCAATGTAAAATAAATAATTTAAGTTATCCAATTTTATTGATAAATTATAGATCTCATACATATTATAAAAAATTTAATAAATTCAAATAATAATTTTATAATAATTAAATAATAAAAATAAAATCATTTTCATTTTCATTATAGTAAAGAAAGTAAATTAAAAAATCAATTCCTCTTCTATTAATATTCATGACACTAAAATACATACTCTTGAGAGACATTTTAGAGATATTTTCAAGTTAAATGGGAAATTGGTGACATTCTAGCACGACTTCATTTTCCTATCCCTACATTATACCCTCTAATAAACCATTTTAAGACATGTTCAACTAAAACTTGTACTATACCAATGGAACATGGATTATTTTTTCCACTAATTAAAAATTTATAGGGGAATTTGATTGAAAAAATGTGGATTATAGAGTTAATGGCATGAAGACAATGAAAGGAATGGTGTTCGATATTTATCACCTAGTTACTTTTCTATCAGGTCTGTTTTGACTATTTATATAGTGTTTTTGGGGTTGAGTAAGGCAGATAATGAATTAGAAAGATTTTGTTAATGGTGAAGTTAGGGAGTTATGGAAATTTTCATCATAAAACCTATATATTTTTAGTCTAGTGCGGATTTACGTGCCATGTAACGGTGTTACATGGCATGTAATAATCGCCCCGAAGATGTTGTGAAATAGATACACATCGTGAAAGGTTACTTGTTGTGTATAGTGTAAACTCTATTTAAATATTAAAAAACTAATCCTTAATAAAAGGTGATGGGTTTTTCATTGTATCTAGGACTCAAAAATTACAATACATGTAATTGGGATACATGCCATGTAAAATTATGAGTATCTTTTTTAAGCAGGTAGCTCGGATGAAATTATAATTTTGTTTCTCCATGATTACTTTCGATCAAACTAGAAGATATTCCTATGATATTTTGGTGAATTCCAATCCCTATGTATCATCCATTTGTAAATTGATTTTCATGTTGGTTTTTGTTCTACTCTAAAGGTAAGTGGTCTTCCTCTCTATTCCATATCTCTCTATTTTCCTCTTTGGATATTTATAGATCATTTTTGGATTGATGTATCTAAACTCCATTTTGTTAAATCTTGATTCTATGTTGAGTTCCTAGATCATTTTTTACTTCATCCTTCATTGGTGAGTCCCTTTGTGAGTATTTTGTTTTTATGAAAATGGTTGGCGGTCTTCTTTAAGATTGGACCACTGATTAAACCATGAATTTCATGAGTTTTAATTTTTTTTCAATTGATTCATGAAAAACCCAATTGATGTGAATTGGGACTTGGATTTGACTTGTCCAGAAAATTTTTAGGAAATCCCCAATTTTTATGGAATAGGAATTTTAGGTGTAATTAGAAATTGATGAAATTTATAAATTGATTTTGTAAAGTGGATTATTTTGATTTGATAAAAAATTATTATTGGTTTTGAATTAGAAAGTCAAGAAAACATTAAAACCCTATGTTTTGGTTTTGAATGTGAATTTTTATTTTGAAATGGAAAAGGGGAAAAATTTTAAGTATTTTAAAATTGAAAGATTTTTCTTTTTTCTATTTTCTAATAGAGAACATTAAATCTTGGGTAGTTTGTCTATTATTTGGGGAAAACAATCTATGATGGTAATTCCATATCAACAAATTGACTATTTATAATTCTAAAAAATTATAGTTCAGCATATCTTATCCTTGATAGGATGTTGATGGGTTTTATTCAGAATGAGCCTAAGGGATGTGTGTACACATACTTTTTGTGATCAATAACATGGGATGTGTGAGGATCCCATTACATAAAACTATTGTAATGAATGGAATATGACCATTCTTATTTTTGTGATTACTTTGATGTATATTCCATTGATTTTGAAACTAATTAACTTATGCCTATTTATTTATATAAACTGTTTTATATAAATTGTTTATTTAACCCATGTTTGAAATTTTTTCCATCATTTGAAAGGAAAATAATTTTTTTAATATGAAAATCTACTTCTAGGACTATTTTGATTAAAATTAAAATCATGATTTGGTTGACTATTATGGAATATTATTTTTGAAGACTTGGGGAGACCCAACTGGGAATTTTATCTCACACCCTACCCTTTCCTTCACGTTTTTATTGTCTTTATCCTATCAGGTCTATGTGAAGGGGAAGTTCCTCTTGGTGGAGGTAAATGTTCTTGATCCCTTGGGGCTTGGAGCGATGTGTAATTTGGGGTGTGGATTTTTTATTGTTATACTTATAGTAATTTGATGATGTAATATTTGAGTTTTTGATATAGCTATTTGGTTTCTAATACAATATCACTTTAGATTTTTTGAGCACACTGATATGTATATGTTTCATCCAAATTCTTTGTGGAAATTTTTTACCAATTTTCTATTTTATCATACTAGGTGGTAGTCACCAACCCATGGGGATTGAAATCATCTTTCAGGCTAATCCAGTGACGGTTTGGGTATTAGGGTTGTAGGGTTCATGTGCTGGTATGTGACAATGTGGTATCAGATGTACAAGTTAAGCATCTTTCTTTGATGATAGTATGTAGTCGAGAGATCCTTTCAGGACATAGGAGGTAGTTGGGAGTGAGTTTCTAGAAATCTCTCATCGTAACAAACCTTAAAGCACTATGGTGGTTTGGGGATGACATCTTGAAGAATATTTATAGTCTTTTCTACTATTTTGTTTTGGATCGATTGAAATCCAAATCTTTTTTTATATATCTGATTGGATTAATTTCTAATATTTCTCTTGATATAGTATTGATCCCAGTATAATTTTAATGTTTTTAATGTTGTTTTCTGATATTGTGTAGAATTATGCCTCCATGAATACATGTGAATAGGATCCTATAGGAAGTTGTTGATGAAACATAGTGAGAAAATCCTCTTATGGACCAAAATCTAGTTGAGGTTATTGTTTATGTTGTCTAATCTTTAGGGCATACACCTTTACCCATTCTTATTCAAACTCTAGTTGCAGAAACTCAAAGGGATGAGTCTCACATAAGAGTTCATTCATTAAAAACCACCTCTTTTCAAGGCTCTAATGATCTATAAGAGGATGAGTATTGGATGAGAAATATAGATATTCTCTTTGAAATCTTGGAAACTCCCAAAGCTACTAAGTTAAAATGTGTTACCTCTAAGCGTGAGGGGCCTAAAAAGAGTTGGTGTGACTGGATGATAATAGGAAAAAAGCATGAATTTTTAGTGTGTAAGGGATTAAAGGTTCTATTTACGAACCATTTATATCTAGAATCTATGTTCCCGGCCAAGGCTATAGAGTTTTTAAAACTCAATCAGGCTGACATGACTATGATATTTTTTGAGAACGAATTCAATAAGAATTAGTAACTTGAACATGATATTGTATCAAATGAGAAGATGAAGACTTGATCTTTTAATATAGGACTTTAATATAATTTTCATTATTAGGTTTTATTTCTCAATATCTCTTTATATGTTGACATACTGGATATAGGATTGATAGTTGAACTTGATCTGGTTGGTATGTTAGGGTTGACGAGAGTTCCTTTTTCTCATAGTGTAATTTCTATGAGATCCCATAAAGGGAAGAGAAAGCATAATGAGTCTCATGGAAGATCTCAAGAGTAGGGTTCTTGTTAGATCCAAAATAGGCCTAGATACCCTGAAGGGGGGGGAATAGGGTATGGATATTATCTTCAAAATTCTTCCCACTACATTGGATCTTAACCTCTTTATTATAAGGGTCACTTTATTTTCTCATTATTTTTCATATTTCTCTTTTCTATCCCCACTTTCTCAGATGATGATGAATAGAAAGAAAATAAGGAGAGCCATTATAATAACACATATAGTTTACCTCATTCAAACAAATTGTGATATGTTCAAGGAGTATACATATTCAATCTGCCAATGTACCGAATTTTTTATGGATCACTACCAAATCAAGGATTTGCCTATATCCCTTTTATACCCAAGATCAATGACTTTACAATGATTAGGGTCAACTCATTGCTTTCCCAAGGGTCACTCCCTAACTCTCTTTCGATGAAATAATATAAGTGGAAAGGATCACCTTCTTCATATTCTTTTTCTCACTACTCTAGAAAGGATGAACACATAATTTATGGACATGTAGGTCCCTCAATTATAAATAATGAATGAATCATCAATATGTGTAGATTATCTGTTGAAGTTATTTATGGGATGATCCTTCACTTCTGTGAAAACACTTGGATGAAACAATTACACTTCCCATAAAACTGGAATAGACTTCTCTTTACTACATAAATATCAATTCAAACATGTTATGATATTCAAGAGATGCCAAGTCTTCCTTTCACTACCTTTTATTTAGTAGTTAATAAAATTATTATGAAAGTTTTTCAAATGGTGTATATCCTCAGTGTTTTTCTTATTCTTCAAAAATTTCGATAAGATAATGATACTTCTCTTAGGGTAATGTAGGTGTGTATCTATATGTGAATGATTCTAGTTTGATACCCCTATATGAGGCCCTCGAATGTAACTCCTTGTGTGAGATCCTAATGTGTACCATTGCGCGAGATCCTAGTGCATGCCCTTGTTCATGATTTCTTAGATAACCTGGAAGGAACACTGTTCGTGCTTTGCATGAGCTCCTAGGGAATACCCTTGTTTGTGCTTTTCATCTGCTCATGGCCTAAACCCTTGTTTGTGCTTTGCATGAGCTCCTGGCATGAACCCTATTTTCACTTTGTACAAGTCTTTGTTTGAAACACATGCAATAATTACATAATGTAAATCATGTATATTATTTCATCAGATAACTCCAAAAACCTCGTTCATGTGATTTCTCTATAAACCTTCATCACGAGATGTCTTTTTGAACCTCCTTATCAGATGATGCTTCAAATAAATCATTTTAGTAAAACATATTCAATCATTAAAGATGGTTTAGGGGGTATTTATAGGAATAAACCCACCACTATAACTCTGAAAATATTGGAAAAACATACATTCCATCGCCATCATGTCCTCTGTGATTCTCCTAGAACAATATCTTAGTGTGAGTAATGTTCGTACTATATGAATGATCTAGTTGTGAAATATGTTCTCATTTTTCATAAGATCCTGGTGTGAGTCCTATTCTCACTTTTTGCTAGACCCGAGCATGAGTCCTATTAATGATTTGTGAAATATCCTGAGGTGATTCATATTCACCCTTTTTACAAGATAATATATTCGTGTTTTTCATGAGATCAAACAGTTCATGCTTGTGGAAGATCTAGAAGTTTTACCTTGCGTGAGATCAGGCCATTAATGATTATGAGAGATTAGGTAGTTCGAACATGTTTGAGATCAGGCATCATTTCTGCTTCATAAGATCAGTTCAGTATTCACACTCCATGAGATTAGTTCAGCATTCCTGCTCCATGAGATCAGTTCAACATTCATTCTCTATGAGATCAGACATTGTTCATTTTCCTGTGATCATACATTCACACATCTCATCATATCAGACATTCACACTTTTGTGAGACCAATCATCCTTGCTAACTCTTCATACCTTATTTGAAAACAATACCTTCTCAAGAACCTCAAACCATATCAAGAAACATAATAAATCCAAAAGGGATGTCATGTGGGATTTTTGCTAACAAATATCCCCCTTTAGGGTTGTTGAATATTATTCACATTTTGATACCAAATTAAAGATTCTTCCATCTTCTTCAAAAAATTCACTTTATATGATTCTAATGGTGATTGTATATTTACTCAAAACGTAACCTAATCCCACATGAGACTTACTCAGCATGAGAAACAAGAGTAGAACACAATATCAAATCAATGAAATAGTTCATTATAAAACCACTCAACTGCTTTCATCACAGACCTCATAATACATGATATATAACCATTGATCAATCAACTTTACCATTTTTAGAATTAAAACTCTCCCAACTTCACTTATCCCCACACCAACTTCTACCATGTCTTTCTTAATACATATTCTCCTCATTTAAATCCATAATTTCTCACCCTTTATCAACGAACCCAAACGTAAATCCATTGAGGTCTTCAATATGATAAATAACACATATAATCACATTAGCGAAAAAGCATATCATACCTTAAAGAAAGGGGGTCCCACATCCACACCTTTTCATGTTGGAGAACTCAACTGAACTACAAGAGTCAATCAATGCCTCTCAAACTCATATATGGGTAAGGTCTTCTTTATAATTTCTAAAACCTATAGTTCTTAGGAACATACTCCAACTTCAGAAGGCCATACTTCAAATTCATCTTGATGAACTGGTATTTTATTTTAATTTTCTTTTTCCTTGATTAATGGACTGAATTTTTTCAGAGTTTGTAGCACTTGAATTGTCATAATATATTCTAATATGAGACATTAATTCAAATATCATACTATCAAGTTGGTGTTTCATCCACAATAACTTAATCTAATCTTGATTAGCTGCACTATATGTAGCTTTTTTGGTTCTCAATGAAATTAAATCTTGTTTCTCGATTAGCTAGAAAATACACAATCCTCTAAGATATAAGGAACCACCTAACATTGTTTCTTTGCAATATGTTGATCAAGACCTATAATTTCCCAACCCGAGAACCACTTAATCGGTTCCCCAAGAAAGGTCACCACATGACCTCAAGCATGATTCCCAATATTCTAGAGGTTTCTTTCTAGTATAAAGTGTATGATAAATCATATGGTAATATTATACCCTCTTTACTAGCATATGACAGAATAGTTAATATATGAAATAAAGGAAACAATAAGAAATAAAATAGAAAAATGCATTTCCAACCATTTCCAAAATAGGCTAAAAACCATAAGAAAACATTAAATATTCCATTTCATGTTAATTGGACCAAAAGTGAAGAAAACCCAAAATAAAAACAAAAAAATTGGATCACAAAAATAGGTCCTAACTCCAAGTTCATATCCTCATCCATACCCATCCCAATCCCTAATCAACTACATACCATAGTGCCTTTTTCCTTGTCCTGACTAGTAATAATGAAGTTTTCTCAGGTACCCAACGACGCCTCGAGTGGGTTGTGTGTACAACTTAGTAGGCCACCACCAGCAATGTCTAAAAAATATCTATTATAAATAGATAGTTTATGAAATCATGAAATAAATGGAAAGGTAAACCAAAACAATCATGTTCCATTACTTAAACATTTAAATAAAAATCATATTTACACTTAACTTTGATCCTCGGTCCAGGAAGTCTCATCAAATACAACTGTTAGGGGAATAAATCCTCAGTCTGACTTCCTGACCCATGCATTCTAGGGGTGGTTTCTAAAACCAGAGTCCAACCCGACCCATTGGCATAGAACCACAAGTAAACACCCCACATACCACTAACCCATATGCACATGCTTATTTATCCATTAACCTCATATACCATATCACAAACCAAACATATTCAATTCAAGAGACAATAACAATTCCTATTCATTTGATTATAACACAATATCATTCCATAGCCCATTAATACATTTACAATTAATATTGCTTATCCCATTTAAACCCTTTATATTTTTATACCTTAAAACATTTAGCTTATTCAACATTACTAAAACATAAACCAATTTAACATATTCATCATTTCATAAGCCTTAATTCATTTATGCTATTACATTAAAAATTCATAATCCTTTTGAAACATTCACATGAATCCATTAAACCCCATTTTCAAATCATGCCTAACAATCCCTTATACCACTATAAAAAACTAGAAATAATTTCCATTCGTTCCTCTTATGGTTAAAACTAACATATTAACATATTTATCATGTGTTCTATTTAAAAAAATCAACCATATTCTTAAAATTAAATATTACATGTTCATGAATGTTGGTGCACCCCATTGGTGGTCCTAATCTGGTCAAATTATCCTTAGATTTATATTCAAGAACCCCTGGAATCCCAAACCTAAAATCTACTAAAATAAAGAGGGTTTAGGGCTTCAGAAGAATATGAACAAATCTACAAGCCATAATACATAAACGATAAGAAATATGAGAGTTAGGTATACTCAGAGCTTTGATCCTCACCCAATGACACTTCAAATGGACTATAATCGAAGTAGACCCAATGTTGGGAATATTGGGTTGAAATGGTTCATCACTAGGGTTGATATAGGAGAAATAGAGGAAGAAATTAGGTGATATAATTAAAATCCTAAGGGGGGAATTGGTAATTTTTCACTTTTTAATGGGGAAAATAGTTTGGCTGCAAGGTTTGTCAAACCATACGTAAACCATGTGCTAACCACAATCAAAGTGGGGTTGAGGTCGGACGGTTACCTGGGGACCTCCACATTGCTTGATAAACCGTGTGCAAACTATGGGAAATTACACTATCCAGGCTTGCACATTTTGTCTCTCCCCCTTTCATGGTTTAACTAATTCTGCACCCCTCCTCTTGGCTAGCACATTTTACACTAACCATGTGCTAACTATGATATATTCACAGATTTTCCTGACTACCTTTCATTTCATGTCCTAAACCCCCATAACACCCTTGAGCCTCCTCATACACCTAATAAACATTTAGTTATCCAACATTATGGGATTCAAACCAAAATTTAAACAAGAACATACCTCCACAATATCTGGGATCTTACAACCTACCCACCTTATAATGGTTCATCCTTGATCCACACTTCGTAAGAATCACTAATCTTCTGAAATAAAATGATTTCACCACTGAGACCGCATATCTGACTCTCTCTCCCAAGTTTCTTCTTGAACATTACTATGATACCACAAAACTATAACTATGAAAACAACCATTCCCCTCTAGACATTATCACTATGATCCACAATACAAACCCGGTGATACTAAAAGTATATGTTAGCCTCAAGCTCAACATTATTGACATCAATCACATGTGATGGTTCTGTTTGATACCGTATAATTTGTGAAACATGAAAAACGTGGTGCATACCACTATACCTCTTTGGAAGTGTCAATCGGTATTCCACAGGCATGATCTTCTCCACAATATCAAATATCCCCACATACCTAGTTTCCAAATTCTCCTATTTTATAATTTGACAGTGACCCAACCGTGGAGACTCCCAAATAAACAAATTATCACCCACCAAACTAAAGATTTCTACTAGGTCAAAACTCATTCAACTTATACCTGCTTTGATCCACTACCAGAAATTTCGAAATCAAATAAATCTATTCTGACCTCTACTATATAGGACTCAGTCCCAACAATTATGATTCCCCAAATTTCATCGAAAATAACAAATATCTACATGGTCTACTAGAGAGAACCTCAATAAATCATATCCTTGAAACTATGGTAGTAGGAGAACTCTACAAGTGACATTTTTGTTTCCCACGATCAACCAAAATTCATGAAACAAGACCTCAACATGTCCTCTAGTACATGAATGGTATGATTCAACTTCTCATCCATCTGTGTGTGGAAATCCATACTCAAGAAAACCTAGATACCAAGTGAATTATAAATCCCTTACTGAAGAGAAACATGAAACATAGATCACGATCCTAAACTATAGTTTATGGTGCCCCATGAAACCGTACATAATCTTGAACATACAACTCCCCTTACTGATCCACAGTGAAGGTCTCATGATTCAGTAAGAATTGAGATACCGTAGACATCTGTTCAATAAATACCCAAGTAAATTTATTCTTCCAAGCTGTCCCCAGAAGAACCACCATAAAATCCATCGTTACCTCATCCCATTTCCATTTTAGAATGGGAAATAGCTGCAACAAACTACCATGACAATGATGCACAACCTTCACTTGATGGTAAGTAAGTTATCTCTCCACGAAACCCATTCATGCCTGGATAGAAATACTTCCTATGAATATTATGGTGTATTTTGGTCAAAATGAGAGGAACTTCACAATTCTATGCATGACACTCATGCGTAAACTCTTCCCACATATGCATTGACACAACTACACAGCCATGAACATAAACTATCCCATAATCACCAAAGGTCCAACTAGAAGGTGTGTCCCCATATTTAATGATTTTTCTCACAACCAAACATTTTTAATCTTCAATCTTACACTCATTGATCCGGCTCAAAAGCGTGGACTCAATTTCCAAGGATGTAAGGGTTATCAGCCCATGTCCATCGAACACCTCAAGATGCATTTCTGAAAAAATTACATTATCTTACACTCTAAACATGATTTATGAACCACCTAATTTTGATAATTATGAATAAAATAATCCAAAACATTTTTCCCTTTCCCTGTGTGTATACCAATTAATAATCGAAGGAATGCTTTTAGTTGACCCATATTCATCAATGAAGATTCAAATCACATTCATAGAATATATACTTAAAGAATTTATGATATGTATTCATAGTGAACTTCTCTCCTAAGAAGTAATTCCTCCAACATTTTAAGGCCTAAAACACCACATCCAATTCAATATAATGTGTTCGGTAATTTATTTCATGAGGCCTCAACTATAACGAATAATATGCAACAACTGAACATACTGCATCAAAACTGCCCTAGGCCCAACACCAGAGAAATCACAAAAAAAGGTATTTTTATTACCTTGACTAAGTAATATCAGAATTAGTGTGGTTTTCTACTTCTTATTTAACTATTGGAAATAATTCTATCATTATTTAGACCATTCTAACTTGCTACCATTCTTGGTCAAGCCCAAAAGTGGTTCTTCCAATATAGAAAAGTATTTGATGAAACGTTCTTAATAGCTAGTGGAACCCTGCAGACTTCAGACATTAGAAACACTCTTGGGATGTTACCAAGATGCAAATTATTGCACTGTATTTGGGTATACATAAATTCCTTCATCATAGACAATCTAACCCAATAAATGTACCATATCTATCTATTAATGACATTTTGATAGCTTCTGTAATGACATAGGAATTTATGAACAAAATTCAATTTCTTTTAATCTCTTATGGATATAGAAAACACATGAACTTTTTTTAATATTATTGGGTTTAAATTACAATTAAGTATTATTACCGTTGATAATATATCCATTTAATAGTGATCACATGACTAATATAAATATAATAAATCCTTTAGACATAGATAAAGGAGGTGATGTCCTCATCCAGTAGACTCGATCCATACGAAGCTCATTTATTGAAGTTCAGAAAGAAGGTAGAGTCAATGGGATTCACTGTTGACCAACCCCTAGCTGAGCTTTAATACGTTAAACTTGAATGTAATTGCCTATAGTAGAATTTCATGTTAATATAGATTACCACTTGGGAAATGTTATCTGAGATGCCCAAGAATTGGTCACCATCGCACACCTTACCCTTACATATTATGCGGGTGTTATAAGGGGTTATGTAATAAGATATTAGTTACTTATTCTGTAATCTACTTTTATAAATATAATTTGTATTCCATCAATTCATTTATGAGAATAGTTTTTCTTATAAATATAATGAATTAAAATAATTGACTTTTTGAGTAAAATGGTAAATTTTAGAAATATATAAAATATTATATTAAACTACTATTTTATTAATAATGTTATTATAATAGTGTTATTATAACAATATTGTTAATTATAAATGATTATTATAGTTATCTTTTATTGTTTTTACTCTATAAATGACTAAGTATTTAGTTTGATAAGAATTATATTTTTATTCGATAAAAAAGAAATTTTATTTTTAATTAAAGAATTTATTTTGATGAATAGATTAATTTTTGAAATAATAAATATTTTAATAAAATATTATTATAAAATTACTTTAATGAATAATAAATTATTATATAATTATTATGAATTCAAATGTAATTTTTATTAAGGTTTAAAAACTCTTTTTTTTTCAAAACCCGTCAATTTTTATGTGTTTATCCCATATTAAGCATCTAAATTCCATTTAAAAGTTTGGGATATTATGTTCCATGATCCCCTTAATCTATATTTTATTTATAAATTATGAGATACCCCTTTCTCTCTCATCAAATCAACTTATGAATTTTTATATGACGACGTTATGCTGCAGAAATGGCACTGTGTTTTTCCAAGAAAAAATCATCGTGTATTGAATACCATACCAATATCTTTATCAAGGGTATTCACATTTATGCACATATAATTATTGATTGGTAATTGAATGTATGTATTCCACATTCCTTAATCATGGAATAACTTATGATGTTGAAATATTCCATTTTATGTGATCCATGTGGCACACTTATGCATGGAATGAAATGTTTATCAAGGTTGCACCTAGATAGAACTCTAATGCATTGGGTAATGTTTAGTATAATGGTATGCCATGTACAATGAGGGTTCACTCACACTAATTCAGGTACAATGATGGGTTACTCATTATAATTCATGTGTAATTAGGGTTTACTCAAGCTAATTAATGTGAAATGAGGGTTTACTCATGTGAATCCATGTGCAATGAGCCTTAGGTCATGCTAATATCATGTTGTTTGTTATTTCCATATTTTCATGTAATAATAATCATGATATATCATGCCTTTATGCTCTTTTTTCTCTTGTTCTCCATTGATATTCTTGTTGCCTAACATGTATTGAATTCTTCATGTTATTCTTTGTTTACTCCCTTACTGGGCTTTATAACTCACTCCTTTCTTATGTATGTCCTCAGGTTTTCCCATGCAGTATTAAGTACGAAAGAATGAGTTGGTCATGTCAATGATATTTGAAATAAAGACCTCTTATTTCAAGTTTTATATTGTTTTGTAATGTTCCTAATTTTCCAAGACACTAGACCTTTTGATCCTCAGAGTTGTCTTAAGTGAATTTTTATGTAAGAAATCATGTTAAAATATGTAATAAAGAGAAATATTGTTATAGTTGGTATCAAATGATAGGTTTAGTTATTTTTTGGGATTAGGATTATAAAACTCTAGAGAAAGCCTTAAGGATAAGACTAAGCATAAGAAAAATATCCTGAAATTATTTTAAGTATAGAGTAAGTGGTTTATCAAAAAAATACATCCTTGTCTGTATACAGACAAGTAGACGTGGCTTTGGCACGGATGTATCTAGGGTTAAAACCCAAAAACACCACTTTGAGCTAGAATTTAATAGGAACTGGTACATGGAAACAGGCCTTGTTTCACTCTTGGTTCAACACTCCCAGAGGATATGCTTTTTTATATTTATAGGTTTAGTATAGACCATTATTAAGGGAATAAAAATTTCCCCTAAGAGTATATGTTGGGATGTAGATCATGGATAACATATATTGAAGCCTAAAAATTCATAAGATAAGGAAGTAAATCTAATTTATAAGTTATACCTTTAATGTGATTGGATTCCCCTTTATGTGTTAAAATGATTAAGATACTCATCCGTAATTTCCCTTTTATTCTTGACAATGGTTAGTAATATGAGGAATATGGCTAACAAATGATGTGAAGGGAAACATGCTGAATGTCCCTATGACATTCACAATCAAATGGGAGTTGAAGTAGGACATATCATGATTATTCCAAACCAGTGATCAAAAATCACAACTAACAATTGGAACTTTGTTGAATGCCCAAGGAAGTCAATGAATAGCAATATGACATCTCATGAAAGTCCAGCTGATAAAGTTGATAAGGAGAAGAAGACCCAATTTCCATTGTACAGCAAGTGTAGAAAAAGGAACCAAGGGAAATGTCATAAAGGGGCTAGGAGATGTTTTAAGTGTAGAAACGAAGGTCACAAAGTATCCAATTTACATGAAAGAATGGATAATGTGATGGATGAAAACAATGTGACATATATGGAATTTTACAGAGTTCTATGCTATAAATTTGGAGAAGTTGAAAATTACCAAAGACAAAGCTCAATTGTAAGGGCTGAGAAGCATGATAAGCATAGAAAATGTCCATGATCATGGTATCATGTGATGTCCTATGATAAGATAGATAATGATGAATTAATTACATGTAACCGCTACTTCATAGTTGTGTATGGTGTAATGTGTTTCAATTCATGTCTGATTAGTATATATTTCTTGTTTCCTAAGAACATTGAGTCCCTTGAAAAAATGATATTAAATAATTAGGGAAAATTTCTATAAGTGTTGTATCACATGTTGATGTTTATGGGAATGTTGTTCTTGAAACCTTTATAAGTCTCCCTTTGATGGAATTTGAGAAAAAAAAGACAAATTCATTGCCAATTCCTCAAGGCAGTTGAAAATTCATGAGAAAAACTATTTCATGCATGATCTGGAGTTGGCGGTAGAGATCTTTGTGATAAAAATTAGGTGACATTACCTCTTTGGGGGAAGTATGAAATATATACAGATCACAAAAGCCTCATATATATATTCCCACAGAAATATTTGAATATGAAACTACAAAGATGGTTTCAACTTAGTAAGAATTATGATTTCTCAATCCATTACAACCCTGGGAAGGAGAACAAGGTGAAAGATTTTCTATGTAGAAAGGATCCAATGATTCTATCATTGATGAGAATTGGAAAGGATCCAATCTTCTTATATTTGATGTAGATGGACACGAGAATCATAAATAAAGGAAAATCATCAATCCTTTCATAAATGATTGCTCAACCGCATCTTTTGGAAAGGATGAAGGATACTCAAAAGGAAGATGTGGGAATTCAGAAGAACGTCAAAACTGTCAAAAAAGGGAAATTCTCCAAGTTTAATTTTAATGAAGAAGGAATTGTGAGATTTGGGTCAAGACTATGTGTTCTATCAAATCTAGAGTTAATGAAATATCTTGTTTATTATGCACATAGTTTGAATTTCTCCATTCACCCAGGAAACACAAAGATGTATCGAGAACTTCGAGAGTATTATTGGTGGGATAACATGAATAAGGAGATCACTGAGTATACATCAAAGGGCCTAGTATGCCAGAAAGTGAAGGCTAAGAGGTAAAAATATAATGGGATGATGAAACCATCACCCATACCAATGTGGAAATGGGAGAACATCGCCAGGGACTTTGATACCGGACATTCAAAGACATCTTAAGGAAACAATTCTATCTAGGTTGTTTTGGATCATCTTACAAAGGATGCACACTTTATTACAATTCTAGAGGATTTATCATTAGATCAACTGTCATAGATATACATCAGAGAAGTTGTAAGGCGTCAAGGAGTGCCACTATCAATTGTATCCAATAAAGACCCAAGATTCACCTCTAGTTCTAAAAGAGTATCCAACACGCTATGAATAATGACGTGAACTTCAGTATGTCTTATCATACTAATTATGATGGCCAATCTAAGTGGACTATCCAAACACTTGTGTACATGTTGAGAGCATTCTAAATAGACTTTAAAGGAGGATGGGATCAACATCTTCCTCTGGTTGAGTTCTCTTACAACAATAGTTTAAACTCAAGCATCCAAATGGATCCTTATGAATCCCTTCATGGGAAGTGATAAAGGACACCGACATGTTGGGATGAAGTTGGGGATCAAAAAATTCTAGGTCCAGAAATGGTTGATGAAATGGTGGAGAAGTTTAAGACCATCCAGTAGCACATTAAAGCTGCTTAGAGTCAACGAAAGATCTAAGATGATAATCATCAACGGGAGATAGAGTTTGATTTTGGAGACATGGTATTCCTATAAATATCACCATGGAAGAGAGTTATGATATTTGGGAAGAATGGAAGGCTTAATCTAAGGATCATCAGACCTTTTGAGATCCCTGACCGCAATGAAGCAGTGGACAATATACTATAACTCCCACCTAACATGTCTAAAGTACATGGTATATTCCATGTATCACTCTTGATGAATTAAATACTGTACCAATTATATGTACTCAATCCAGAGGTGGTACCATTGTAGAATGACCTCTTCTATGAATTAAAGCTGGTGAAGATCATAGATCGTATGAAAAAAATTATACAAAATAAAAAAATTCCCCTCATCAAAGTGTTGTGAAGAAACCAAAAATTTGAAGAAGAAATGTGGGAACCAGAGGAAGTTATGAGGAAAAGTTACCCTCATTTATTTTAGTGTGGGAAAAGGAAAATTTGAGGAAAATTTTTTTGTAGGGGGGAATGTTGTAATGACATAAAAATTTATGAATAAAATTGCTTTTATTTTAATGTATTATGGATACTGAAAACACATTCACTCTTTTATTATTATTATTGGGTTTAAATGACCATTAAATATCATTACCATTGATAATATAATCGATGAAAAATGATCACATGACTAATATAAATATAAGAAATCTGTTCGATAGAGATAAAGGAGGTGATGGCCTCATCTAGTAGACTTAATCTACATGAAGCTCATTTATTGGAGCTCAAATAGAAGGTATCATCTCTGGGTTTTTCTCTTGAACAAGACCAAGCTAAGATTTAACACGTTAATCTTGAACGGAATCACCTATTGGAGAAGTTCAAGTTAATAAAGATTACCACCCACATAATGTTATCTGAGCCTCCCAAGAGTTTGTCACCATTTCACGCCTTACCCTTAGTTCATATGCGGATTATATAAGGGGTTATTAAATTAGGTAATTGTTACTTATTGTGTAATCTATTTTTATAAATAGAAGTCTTATTCCATCAATTCCTTTATGAGAATAGTTTTTCTTAAGAATATAATGAATTAGATAAATTGATTTTTTTGGTAAAATGGTACTTTTCATAAATATATAAATTATTATATTAAACTACAGTATTATTAATAATGTTATTATAATAGTTTTATAAGAACACTCTTTTTAATTATAAATTAGGATTAAAATTATTCCTTATTTTTTTTACTCTATAAATAGTTAAGTATTTACTTTTATATGAATTGTATTTTTATACAGGAAAATAGAAAATGTATTTTTAATTAAAGAATTTATTTTGATTAATTAATGAATTTTTAAAACAACTAATATTTTAATAAAATAATATTATCAAAATACTTTAATGAAAAATAAACTAGTTTATAATTTTTATGAATTCAAATGTAATTTTTATTAGGGTTTAAAAACAGTTTTTTTCAAACCCTGTCAATTTTTATTAAATATTGGTTTCTATTTTAAAAGTAAAAATTCACATATTTATAAAATTATTTAGATAAAATAAATATTATTTTTGGAATCAGAATGTTGAAATTATCCAATAGTGCATTTTTCATTATTTTCTGAGATAGTCAAATTTTTGAGTAGAAATTAAATACTAAATAAATATAGTGTTTTATGACATCATAATGACCCAATAATGATGTAATAAAATAATATAAAAGTTATATTTGTCCAATATATATATTTTACCTTTAAAATAATTTTATTTTATATTTTTTGGATTAAATTTATAATGCTTTTTGGTTTTGATTAGATTATTGTGTACTGTCAAAAACCTAAATAATAAATATTTACCTCTCTTTTTCTACATAAACCCATCCAATCCCCATTACTCTTAACTAAAACTATTTGGAGCTCAACCAAACTATTCCCCAAACTCCCTTGAGTCATCTCAAGGTTCCCCTAGCTCCCAAGAGGCTTATACCAAGCCTTTGAGATCAGACTTCTAAGTAAGGGATCCTCACTTTCCTCTCCTCCTTTCAAATTCAAGTATCTTATTTGAAAGTTGTTCTTTTAATTTTGAATGGTTATAATGTGAAACTTTTTAATCATTATATTAATGTACATTTTATGTTATTTTAATGAGGTATTATTTATCCTCCCTCATTTTTACCCTTACCTAATCCGTTATTACACCAAAGTTTCGTAAGGGATTCCTTCCTTTCTCATTTTATCCAAGTTTCATTATGTTGTAATGACCTTTTATATTCTATTAGAAATTTTTGGGTATGATTTAAAACTTCTTCCATACTTCCCTCATTATGTTTTAATGATGATATACCACTTTATCTCTAATTAATGTCTTCCTTGTACACCCGTTACCATGTCGAAATTCAGTAAGGGATTTCTATCTTTTTATTTCCATTCAAGTGTTTTCCAATATTATGCATCTATATTCCATATCATATGTTGAGATATTAAGTTCCATGATTACCTTGTTGTCTGTTTCATTTATAAATGATGATATAACCATTTCTCTCTCATCAACCCAACTTATGAATTTCCATATGATGATGTTATATTACCAAAATTGCACCGCATTTTTTCAATCAAAAATCATCATGTAGTGAATACCATACCCATTTCTCTATCAAGGGTATTCACCTTTATTCACACATAATTATTGAATGGAACTTAAATTTATGTATTCCACATTTCTTATTCATAAGATAACTTACAATTTTGAAAGATTCTATGTTATATGATCCATGCAGCACACATATACATGAAATGAAATGTTTATAAAGGTTGAGCCCTGATAGCACTCCAATGAATTGGGTAATGTTTAGTATCATGATACGCCATGTGCAATGAGGGTTTACTCATGATAAACCAGGTGCAATGAGGGTTTAATCATGCTAAATCATGTGTAATGAAGGTTTACTCATCCTAATTAATGTGTAATGAGGGTTTACTCATGCTAATCCATGTGCAATGAGCCTTGGATGATGAAAATATTGTGTTGTTTGTTGTTACCACATTTCCATGTTACAATAATCATGATATATCATTACTTTATGTTAATGTTTATATTTTTATCCATTGATTTTCCTGCTGACAAACATTTATTTTATTCTTCATGTTGTGCCTTTTTCACTCCCTTACTGGTTCTTATAGCTCACCCCTTTCCTATATATGTCCTGAGGTTATCCCATGTAGTCTTATGTACGAAGAAATGAGTTGGTCATGTCAATCATGTTTGAAATAAAGATTTTTTATTTCATGTTCTACGTTGTTATGTAATATTACTAATTTCCCATGACACTAGACCTCTCTATCCTAGGAGTTTTCTTAAGTGAAATTTTATGTAATAAATCATGTTAAAATATGTAATAAAGAGAAGGGTTGGTATATATTCAAATATAGCCTATGCTCTCTTAGTGTACTCAGGATGATGTCACGAAGTTTGGAATGATCATCACGAGTCTCATAGTACACCAATATTTCATCCACAAATACGACAACAAAAAGATCCGGCTAAGTGTGAATGATTCCATTCATTAAGGCCATAAACACTACTAATGAATCAGTTAATCCAAAAAAAATAAAAATAAAACTCATAAAACCAGTACCTTCTCTTAAAGGATATCCACGACACAACAAAATTCCCCACTCACAACATATGTTACCCTAATCTTAGGTCAAAATAAGAAAAAACATAAGCACCCCTTAACTGATAAAAAAATTCAATTATTAGACGAGGGTATCGATTCTTAACTGTCATATGGTTCAACTTCCTACAATCGTTGCATAATTGAAATGATCCATCAGAATTATATGAAAATAGAACTGAATACCCCCATGGTGTCATTCCTATACAAATAAACCCTTTATTGTCCAATTCCTCTAACTAAGATTTATGTTCCTAAAGTTCTTCTGGTGTAATTCAATATTGTAGAACAGAAACCGGTTCTTCTCTAAGCAGCAAATCTATCATGAAATAAAAATCTCTCTCAGGTAGAATCATTGAGAAGTCCTCCAAAAACACATCCTAAAACCACTCCACCATAGGAGGAAATATAATCTTCTATTCTCTTTCATCATCAAATATAAGAAAATTTACTTGGGCAATGAGTTCACCCAACTACTAAAGAACCAGCCCTACACAGCCTCCCAAATGTTACAACCTCCACGGTGGACATAACTGTCTCATCAAGGGTCATGAATATCAACTCATGAGAGTAAAATTCAATATGGTCTTGGTATAACACTAGAAATCTCATTCCCAAAATTAGATCAAAATATGAAATCTCGAGCACAAACAAGTCCCAAAGAAAAAAAAATCACAAAAATAAAGATCACATCCATTACATTGATGGATATTTTTTTATCTCACCCCTAATGGCATGCTAATCAGCAAAAACACACACATAATTTCCACTAATAGACCCAACAAGACCAAAAATTTAGAAGATATAAAAGAGTGTGTGGAACTTGTATCGAATAAAGAACTCGAAAATGTAGAATCTACAAGGATCTTACCTCAAATAGTCGATTGTCTAGCCTCCCCACCTCTAGTTGTAGACTAAACCATATAAAGATGACCAGCCCATATTCCCTAGGATCTAGTCTAAGTTCCCAGTGCTACACTACCCTGCTGGTAGGACACTCTCTCCGAAGATTACCATTCTTACCACCTCAACCGTTATGGCCTGTAGAGCTCCATCTACCTATCTGATATGGGGTAACCGACCACCTTCTTTCACTATACACTTGCCTCAACCCTCCATCAGCACCAATCTATTGGGAGTTCCTAGAAAACCGCTACATATTCCCTAGAATAATACATGTTAGGCACTCAACTGGGGGTTGTGGGCACTGACCACTCATGTGTACTAGCCCACCAAATGAAAAGAAGAAAACATTATCACTACCCTGTGAGAGTGGTTCCAATTTTTGACTACCCTTATCTACCACCAACCTGGTGAAAACTCTCGATGTGGTGCTTCCAACCACCAAAAGCCGCACTACTGGATCACCTAATCGAGACTACATGTCCAGTACTTGGAGCCTCATTGAGATTTCCTTCTTAAATAAGCGCCTAATCCACCACTTCAAAAAAAATTATTTTTAAAAAATACATGTTCACTTGAGAATTAATATCATGTATATGTCTATCTTGGGAATATCATGTTGCAGCATCCTCATCAGCTACCAATGCTAGAACGAGTTGTTGTAGTTTAGTAAAACAACTAGCATAAGTCATCCTTATCATGGTTCCCTATGTCAAACTCATAAACTCTATATCCTTTTTTACCTCAATGTCTCTCGAGAGAAGTGTTCCAAAAACCTTTCTTGTAAACCCTTCCACAACATTCCCTCTACTTGCTGAGTCTGAACAAAGATGTCCCACCAGTTTTTTTCCTACCCCAGCAACATGTAAGCTTCTAACTTGACTCTCTTGTCACGAGTAGTCTATATATGATCAATGATAGTCTGGGTAGTCTCTATTCAGAACTTGGCTACCTCAGGTCCACCCTCTCCAGTGAAAGTTGGTGGGTGTTGTATCTGAAAATCCCTAGTTAGCTCAAACATACTCGGTACAACACTCCCTAGGACATGTTACATAATTTTCATAAAACAAGTAACATACTCATTAAACTACTCATCTTCTCTATTACCCTAATTTTTTGGGGTTCCCTAGTCCACTTCTGGAGTGGAATTCTTGGAAATATGCACTTTTCACCTAATAAGGACACGTCGTCATGGTAGGATTTCTCTATAATTCCAAACACAATTCTTTGAACACAAAACACAAAGCTTCCATGATAATATAAATGAAGAATATACACTATCCATAAACAACCCATTTCATATACACTATCCCATGGAACTTTTGATATCAAGAATACTACCCTCGGCCATCCCTACCATGGGTCATGGATAACATGGGGTAAACCAATGTACATAGTCACAAGTATTTCATTTAAATCCTTCATTTAAAACTATTTCCATACCCACCATGCAAATAATTCCTATTAAGCACATTTTCATTTCACAACTTGTTTATAAAACCTTTTGACTCATTTACAACCTGAAATTTAACACAATTTTTTAACCATTATTTAACATTATTTCCATATATCAATTTAATTAAACTTTATTATACACCTTTTTCATTAAAATTTCAAGATGTTAAAGTCCATTCTACCCTTTATATCCTACAAACCCATCATGTGTGTGATTATTATGATGCATGACACCTATATCCATAGGTGCCTAAATTGATGCATCAATGAAAAATATCGTGCCATCTCAACCATGAGAAAAATATCATAAAATAGTCACATCACATAACAAGTGCATCACCTAATGGTTAAATATCATTCTACTATAACAACACACATCAAGAACAATAATTCCCACCATGCGTACTTGGGTTTTTCCCTCATACATGGGTTAGTTACTCCCAAGAACAAGCTCACTATCAATACCAGACACATTCTAATCTCTCGTCTACCATTTTCAAATAATTATACCATAGAAAAAGAGCATGAATCTAATACCACTTTGTATCATCTTGACACAAGATCCACTTAATCGGTTCCCCAATTCGAGTCACCACATGAGGATAATCACACCTCCCCTTATGCCAGAGGTTATTGACTAGTAGTGAGGGTCTGATAAATCATGTGGGGAGACTATAACATCTTTACCAGAGTAGTTCACAATATTAAACATATGAAATAAAGGAAACAATATGAAATAAAATGGAAACAATAATTTCTAACCATTTCAAAAATAGGGTACAAACCATAAGAAAATAGTAAATATGCATTCTCATGCTAATAGTGCCAAAAGTGTAGAAAACCCAAAATATAAACACATAGTGTTTGTAGAATATCCTGTCTAAATAGACAGTTCATGAAAGTATGCAATAAGAGGAAAGGTAAACAAAAATACAACTTAGGTTCCATTAGTTAACAATATTCACCTTAACAATTTCCATGATTATTTCTATTTTTATCACTCACACCATCTTAATTACTAAATCCATTTCCTTCACATGTTTCATGGGTCATGCATTTACATCATTTATATAGAGGCATAATCGGATCAATTATCATACATAAGAGAATAATGTAAGTTTCATATCTCACTAGGAATAAACATCTCACAAAAAATCACATAAAACATACCTAAGAGCCCTTGTTTAGGTAGTCAGATCCAATGAAACTATTATTGGCATAGAGCCTCAGTCAGACTCCATAACCCATGCATTCTAGGGGTGGGGTCTAGATCCTCAGTCCTACCTAACACGTGTGCATCAAACCTCAAGTCACTACCCCACATACCACGAAGACATGTGCACATTCTTAGGTATCCATTAACCTCATATACTATATCACAAAAAAAATATTTAATACACATAACAATAAAAAAATTTATTCATTTTCATATAACACAATATCAAGTCAAAACCCATTAACCCATTTACCATTTATATCGGTTATCCCATTTAACTCATTTCCCATTTTATACCTTAACACATTTATCATATTCAATAATACTCATAAATTAAACCATTTAACATATTCATAATTTCATAATATTTAATACATTTACACTTTTCCATTAAAATTCACAAGCCATTCGACACCTTCACATTAATCCATTTAACCCCTTTTTCACATCATGCCAAAAAAACCCTTATTCCAATGTCAAAAAATAGGCGCAACTACTATTGGTGCCTCTTATAATCTAAACTAACATGTTATCATATTTATTATCAGTTCTATTTCAACAAAAATAAATCAAATTATTAATAATAAACCTTTCTATGTTTGGGAATGTTGTTTCACCCCATGGGTGGCCCTAATCTGGTATAATTAATCTCAATGAATCCCTTGGGGATCCTGAGGGGTCTAAATCATCATTTATACCACTTTTTTACCAAATAGTACAAAATTCATCAAATATAAATGATAAGGGAAGAAATATCACAACCACACATGCACAAATCTACAATAAAACTATGGTATATAACTTGTAAACCACCTACCTGGAATCTGAAGATGAAGGCATGCTTAACCTTATCCTTAGATCTAGATTCAAGCACCCCTTGAATCTCCAACCTAGAATCCACAGGAAGAAAGATGGATTTCAGGATTTGAAATTAGAAGAACAAATCTAACATCCCTAATATGGAAAAGAGAAGCAGGAGGAGCATTAGAATTACCCAAAGCATCAATCATCATACAAATACATTCCAAACAGACTAGAATTGTAGGAGATCCATCCATTGGAACCTTGGGTAAAAATGGTTCATCACTAGGGTTGATAAAGGATAAATGGGGTAAACTCATGTGATATTCTTAAAACCCCGAGGGGGGGGATTTTAATTTTTCACTTTTTAATGGGGTGCACAGTTTGGCCACACAATTTTCCAAACCGTGTGAAAAACATGTGCCAGAAACTATCCAAGAGGGGTTGAGGTCACATGGTTACTTGGGGAACTCTACACAGTTTAACAAACCATGAACCGGCCATGGTAAATGGATTTGTTTAGGTCTTCATGGTTTATATCTCCCCCTTTCACGGTTTGACTAGTGATGCACCCCTCATCTCGGTTAGCATTTTTTGGGCACATGGTTTACATTAACTATTCACCAACTATGCAACATGCACATAATGGCCCGATATCCATTTCTTTCAGGTCCTGAATCCCTATAACACCCTAAAACCTCTTTATACACCTAATAAACATTTAATTATCCAATTTTAAGGGATTAAAACCAAAATTTAAACAAGAATATACCTCTAATAACACCGGGATCCTACATGCCCGATCTACATCTTTATAGCCCAGTAACTCTTACCGAGATTTTTCATTGTATAGAAAATTGAAATCCCCTATGCCCAAAATATAAAAAATTATTATATTTACACCATGTATGTGGGTTTTCTTAGGATTTCTTTGATACCAAATTGAATGGTATGTGAAAACAATATTAGGTCTTGATTCTACCTAGTAAAATTGACTTCCAATGATTTTCTTGTATTCTGTGAAATTAACTCCATCGGATTTTCATCCCATGATAGTGTATGATTGAAATAACGATGTAGATGATCAATATACAAGAAGGGGGGTGAATTGTATAATTTAAAAATTCCTTTGGATCCTTTAACGTTGGTTATGGAAAACAATGTTTTTCTTAGAAAAGGAAAATCTAGGTTTAACAAAGTTAAACAAAGCAAATTCACAACACCTCTGATCACCGAATGGAGAATTGGAACCAAAGTTAACTATATAAGATTCTACCTTAAAGCATATAGAATCTAAAATAATAAGAGTACATGTATAATTAAGTATAAGAAGGTTATACTTTCCTTATAATACAATATACAGCAGAAACAAACAAGTAGTAAAACTACAAGTAACAAATAATAACTTTTTTAACCCAAAGAGAAGGGTATCCAACAACCTTGGATAAAGGTCTCTTGATTTATACATTCAAGCAAGTCTGTCTTACCCACACCAAGATAAGTCCTCGATACCAAGATCGGAATCTCTGTCTTGCTATCCCCGTAAGCCCTCAACTTCAAGGTAGTTGGAACCTCTGTCTTCCTTAGTAAGGAAACCCTCAAACTTCAAGGTAGTCGACACCTCTGTCTTCCTATCCCCGAAAGTCCTTGAATGTAATCACCAACATCCAGAGTCGCACGAAGCCATCTGAACAAGCAGTTCAGTATGCACAAGGCATGAAAAGATTATCTATCAAGAAATCACCTTAACAGTGCGTGTTCTCTAGATCGATCAACTTCTTTCTTATTTTGAGCTCTTTTGAATGAGCTCCTATTTATAGGAAATTTTCCAATGGTTGGGTCCCTCTTCCAACAGTCATATTTTCCATGAAATTCGGAGGGACCTATACACATGTAACTCAACCAACGGTTAATTTGAAATAGAATAGATGACATCGTTTTATAACAAACCATGTATAACTGAATGAACGACATCGTTTTGAAATGAAGCATATGTAAGTAAAAGTTAATCAATATTTCGGAGTGTAAGAAAGTCAAAAGGTCAGAGTCTAACCAAAATAAAATTCGGAGTCTATGTTATGAAATATTCGGATTCTGTTTTATAGGAATTTAGATTCTGGTTTCACTAAAGATCAGAATCTGAACTTGTAGATTTCGGAGTCGAACTACTTAAGAGTTCGGAGTCGAACTCCTTGAGAGTTCGGAGTCGAACTCCTTGAGAGTTCGGAGTCGAACTCCTTGAGAGTTCGGAGTCGAACTTCTTCAGAGTTCAGAGTCGAACTACTGAAGAGTTCGGAGTCGAACTCCTTCAGAGTTTATAGTCGAACAACTTAAGAGTTCAGAGTCAAACTCCTTGAGAGTTCGGAGTCAAACTACTTAAGAGTTCATAGTTGAACTTCTTCAGAGTTCGGAGTCGAACTACATAAGAGTTTAGAGTCGAACTTCTTCAGATTTCAGAGTCCAGAATTCGGATTAGAACTGAATTACATATCACATCTGGAATTCAGATCCTAAAAAATAGAATGCTTCAAATATTTTCATTATATGGCTCCGGGATTTTGGGTATGAACCCAGTTGTTGTACTTAAGAAAATATGGCTATGTATAAGAAAGTCTAGGTTAGGGTAAATTTCCTTAAAGAAATAAATTTTCTTTATGGGGGTAAAAATAATATTTGCTTAAGTATAAGGTGTTTGTGATTTTCAAAACAATAAGGAATTGAAAAGTCATAAGGAAAACCTTATTTACTCAACAATCTCCCCCTTTTTGGAAAGCACAAACATCCTTTTGAAAAAGCATATAAGGATTTTGAAAATTTTCATTAGACTTTGAAATTTAAAACCTATCTCCCTTTGTTCATGGATAAAAATGAATACAACTAACTCCCCCATAGGAATTGAAACTCAAAGGATTGTATTCTATGTTTCCTAAGTGGAGTTTTCATTATTGTAAGAATGAAAAACTTCATAGTGGGAAACTCCCCCTTTCTTTAAGGATATTTCTCTTAGAAATTTTTCCTTTCTCCTCCTTAGGAGTAGTTATTTTTCCTTCTCCCCATTTTTAATTTTCAAAAAGAATTGAAGGATATGGAAAAAAATTATGATACCTGAATCATTAGTATATAACAAAATACATCCAGCCAAATAATATTTCATTAGATTTGGGAGAATAATTTACAAGGAAATACAACTACAACAAAAGATCGGAGTGGTTTCATTTGTCTTCCTTTTTCCTTCAGAATGAGCTTCTTTAATAAGGTTTTGAGTTTCTTCAAGTCCCTTTGATCTTCGTCACCTTGCTTCTCCAAGGCTTTTAGCATTTCATCTTGAGCTTTTAAAGCCTCTGCCTGAGCCTCCAAGGCTTCTTTCTGCAAATTTAACAGCTCATCTTACTGAGCGACTTTTTTCTCAATCTCAATATGGATATTTCTATCATTTATAAGATTTTGAGCAAGAGAATGTGCCTTGTCATTCAGTTACTTAACTTGTTGACTCCAGGTACTCTGCTCAATAATTAGCTCATCTTCAAGATTCTTAACCTTTTTATCTGCTAGGTCAAACGATTCTTTCATGTCATTCTGAAAATTATCATACACAGCCAAGTCTTTTTAAACTCTCTTAGACCACTTTGTTACCTTACTGCAAGACTTTCTATGTATATCATAATCGATCAAAAAACTTTTCTGTTCAGCTTCCAACTTCACAAACTTATCCATGACCATGGATAAAGAATCTGATTTTTGATTCATACTTTATTGCAGCATCTGGAATCTAGAATCTATTGTTGGAAGAATGGGAATTGTGTCCCCCAACTTTCTCAGAGACTGAACCACAAAATCATGCCCATGAGATGATGATTCCAAATCAGAAATTTCCCTCTGAGATTTCTCTTCTTCAACTTGCACCAGCTTTCTTCTAGAAGTACCACCAAACTCTTTCCTCCTGATGAGATCTTTTATAGGTGTATCCATGAGAGCTTGCCTCCCCTTATCAGATTTCTGAATGAGTTTTACATTAGGAGATACTTCTTTGGATTCAGAAACTTGAACAATCTGGTCTTTATCTGGTTCTGTTTTTCTTGACCATCCTCATGAAAATTCCTCTCATAGGATTCTTCTTCATCATACAACACATTTTTTTCTTCTACTTTTTGATGTTTCTTTCTATCTTCCTCATCTACCTTACTTGGGGTAACTAACTTTGCGGATTCAGAATTATCTTTGTAGTCCTATACTTGCTTGATCAATGTATCCAGATCTTCACTCTCCCTTTCTTTTTCTTCTTCTTCAACATCTTCAGCAACTTCCTTCTTAGCTTCTTCAACAACTTCTTTACCATTTTCCTTTTTCGGAGTGACATAGTTCTTAGCTGGAGTTTCTGGTAAAGAAGGTTCAACACCAAAAGATTCCGGAACTGGAAGAATTTCGGAAGCCAACTCTGTATCTTTCAGCAAATATCACACCACTTCAGCTTCAGACATCTTCTTTCTCATTTTCTTTTCCTTAGATTGTCTCTCTAGCTCCTCAGCAGCTTTTTCTTTTAAGGCCTTAGCCTCAACAGGGTCCAATATGAATTGAGGATCCCCTTCCTTTTTTATTTATTTATCTTCCCTCCACTTGGCTGCTACTTCATCCGTATTTGTTTTCTGCTTCTTCGGCTTGGGTGGACCAGATTGATTTTCCTTATCCTGAGTAATTTCTTCATCAGCAACCAATTCCTTAGCCTTTCTATTATTCCTTTGATTTTTGGATGGTTCCGGAGAGTTTGTTTCTTTTTTAGCTACTTCAAACTCCTCCACAGATAGGGGTAAAATTCTCGGGATTCTCTGGAAAATCCCATCTTCATCCTATTTAGAGTATCATCACTGACTATCATGAGCTTGAAATTTCAGATCTTTGATTTTCAGGCAATATTGAAAGATTATAAGCATCGAACTATCATCTTAGATAACAAGGAAGTAAAAATGATAATATGAGATCTCAAATTTTCTTCTTTCATATTTTTGATCGTAACCAAGACATGCCTCATTAGATTTATCTTTCTTAGATTTACCAAGAAATCTAAGACATAGATATCAATCTTCTTTAAGTTGTATTTATCACCTTTTCTTAGAACCAAAAATCCTTGCACCCATAGCTGAAGGATTCTATTGTTCGGAGTGAGACGGGCAATCTTAATTGTTGAATCATCCTTATTCCCAAGACACTTCAGTGCCTTCTCATTATTGAAACTTCCTTTCACATCGGGAAGTTTGTGAAATTAGAATTCAGCTTCTCCTTCATATGATAACCCAACCAAGCTCATGACCATGGTGTATGAAATATTATAAGTCTTCCCATAAGACTTGAAAGAAAACCATTCTCTATCATCTTCCATCAGGAAGGAAACAGACTCGTAAAACTCGATCAGAAAATCAGTATAAACTAGATCCTGTTTATCTGACATTGCTACGCAGACATCTTCCCATCCATTCAGCTTTATGTTCTTGGAAATAAGGGAATCAAGCTTATAGAAGTCTGGATGAACTAACCTTTCCCTGAAAACTAACCACTTAGAGATCAGTTTCACAGTTGACATATCTTGAGAAGTTGCTTCAGCAGACATTCAGAGTGAAGTAATCTGAAAGATTCGGATCGGCTTTACAAAGTTTGGAATCGGCCTTAAGAAGAGCAGCAGGGCTTCAAGACGCAAAAGCATGGAAAAACCGATGTGGGATGAGTCTCAGGGTCCCCTTTATATAGACAAAGACTGTGAACATTGGTCTTCCAAAAGCCATCTAATGGTTGAAAAAACTATGATCTAATCTGACGGTTGAGAACAATCCCTCAAGGAAAACTTGACTCCGGTATTTTGAGTTTTTTTAATGAAAACATCCGGATTTGAGGAAAAACTAGAATCTGAATTTTTTAAAACCAAGGAAAATACCAGTAGGAAATATTTGATTACAAAAATATAAGTAAGAAAATCATAGCTTATAGATTAACTAGAAATATTGTTCGTAATTGGTAACATTCTTCTTGAAGAAAAAAACTTCATTACGAAAGTTCCAGTATGAAAATCTCATTACGAAAACTCCAGTTCGAAAATCTCGTTACGAAAATTCCAGTCCAAAAATCTCCATTTCGAAACTTATCAGTAAAAAAATTCTATTCCAGAAGTTTTCAATACTAATATTTCCATTCCGGAAGTTCTCATTCTGAGAATTTCAGTCCAAAAAATTTCAGTTCTGGTAATTCCCATTCCGGAAATTTTAGTTTCAGAAATTTCCATTCAGGAAGTTCAGTTCCGAAAAGTTTGGAAAAAAAATTTAGTTACACTAATAATCAAATGTACTCCCCCAATAAAGAGGAGTTTATTACAGTTAGTATAATTGTTCAACAAGAAGTTAATAAAGAATGATTACCTTACAGTTATCATTCCTAACTTTTGTTTCATGTATTAAAATCTATCAGAGGGTAATGATTTTGTGAAAATATCAGCAAGTTGATCTTGCATTCCGATAAACTGAAGAATGATATCTCCTTTAAGTGTGTGATCCCTAAGAAAGTGATGCCTAATATATATTTGTTTTGTATGAGAGTGATGTGCAGGGTTCTTACATAGGGAAATGGCACTTGTGTTATCACACAATATTTGAGTCTTAGTAAAACTCAGGCCATAGTCGGTGAGTGTGTGTTTCATTTACAACACTTGAGCACAACAACATCCAGCTACTACATATTCAGCTTCAGCAGTGGAAATTCTATTCCAAAGCTAGAAATGATCTTCCATTTCACTTAGGCAAGGTAAATCTTGGCTCCTTAGGTCTTCTAAGTTCAAAGTGTAAACATTCTCTTACCTATTGGCTGAGAGAATAAATTCTTCTTTGGAATTGTCTACTAAGCACTTATCATTCCTAAAATTCACAAGGTACCCTTCATCACATAACTGACTTATGCTAATAAGGTTGTGTTTAAGACCATTAACAAATAAAACATTTGAAATCAAAGTTTTACCTAGAAGAACAATATTACCAATACCAACAATTTCTCCCTGTGCATTATCTCTGGAAGTTACCTTTCCTCCTTTCGTTTTGATAATCTTTTTAAAATAGCATTTGTTACCAGTCATGTGTCGGGAACATCCACTTTCCACGTACCATTTATTGTTGTTGGTACTTCCTCTATCTTCCTAAAAATAAGAAAATAATTAGATTTTCAGAATCCAAACTTGCTTGGATCCGGGATTTCCAGACAACAAAATTTTAGGAACCAATACTTTCTTAGGAAAATAGGCTTTATGAAAACCTAGAGATTGGGTTTTCTTTAAAGAACAATTATTTTCCCAGTGACCACAACATTGAAAAATGGTACAAAATAGGGCACTTTGTGGAACAAACTAGTTGTTACTAAAAATTGGTTTTGCATGGGTATAACCAAATCCGGATTTGATTCTTAAAGTTCGTATTTGAGAATAAATTTTATCAAAATTTTCTTTACCATGGGTAAAGTTCGACAAACACTTCTTTAAAGAAAAAAATTTCGGACTTGAGTTTGATAACCAAGTTTTTATCTTCAAAATCATTAGATTTAGAACTAGATATAGGCTCAAAAACACTTTTCTGGGAAATTACTTTTTATAATTCTTTAGAAAGTTTGTTCCTCTCAGAACATGCTCCCTCAAGATTTTTCAAAATACTTATAAAATCAGCATTTTTCCTATCAAGATCTTTAGAAAGATATGATATCTCTTTTGTAAGAATAGAATACTAATAGTTTGCCTTATCAAGTTTCTTATTGAGTTTAGAGTTCTCAATCTCAGGAAGTTCAGAAAACCTAGAAACTTCTTCATAGGTAGGTGAAGTATTTTCTTCATCAGAAGAGGATTCTTCATCTGAGGAGTTATAATACTTACTATTATTAGGATTTAAAGATACATTGGTCAATGATTCAGCATTTAATACCTTAGCCATAAAGAAATGATTGTCAATAGGTAATCTGGCTACAAGACCATGATTCTTCTTTCCTGAAGATTCATAATCATAAGATTCATCTGAAGAGTCACCACCACTGGCACTCCATGTGTCATTTGCTTTCAGAACTTTCTTAGCTATGGTTTTGTAATACTTCTTCTTGATCCTTTCAGAATGCCTTTCTTTCCTTTCTTTCTTTTTGAGTAGAGAGAAATCTGGTCTAATATGTCCAGCACTCTTGCATTCGTAACAAGTCACTTCTCCATCATTCCTCTCTTTCCATTCCTTTTTCTTGTACTTGGATTGGAAATTTCTCTGGCCCGCTATCTTGTTCATCCTTCAAGCAAGATTTGTTAACTCATTTTGTGAGATTTTACTTTCAATAGAATCTGATTGAACAACCACCTTATTAGACTTGGATCTGGTTACTCTCTCAGGAGTCTTAGCTTTCATATGATTTGATATTGTTGTAAAAGAAATAGTACCATTACCATTCTTCTTTTTGATGTTTGCAGCATCTCACTTCATTCTGGTTTCATGTTGGAGAATAGTTCTGAATAGCTCATCAATAGAAATTTGAGTGACCTTCCTATTCTCATCTATAGTTGTTCTCTTTGATTCCCACTCATTGGAAATAATATCAATTATCTTATCTACAAGGGCTTCACCATCAAACCCTTTTTCTCCCATAGACTGTAAGCTGTTAAATATAGTCATAAACCTCTGTTGAACTTTGCAGGTTTATTCTCCATACGGAAAATTGAATCCATGGTATTCATCTCTAAGCATAGCTCTCCTAGTTTCAATCACTTTAGAAGTGCCAAAGTGTGTAACTTCTAACATCTTCCAGATACAATTAGCTACTTCACAAGAAGAAAATTGGCTATATATATTTCTATTCAATGAGCATAGTAAAGTATTGTGTACCTTATAATTGAGTTGATACTCTTGATTTTCCTGGTTAGTGAAAGTTCTCACTTCCTTATCAGGTATTTTATAATCACCAGTAAGAATAAAGAAATTTTCCACTCCAGTGTTGATAACAAAAGTCTTCATTCGATCTCTCCAGTATGCATAGTCATCAGCATCAAAGATTGGTGGTCTTGTAAGATTTAGATTGTCAATATAACAAACGTTGATTCCTATCATTCTAAAACAACCTGGGAAACCAAACTAGTTAGTAGAAAAAGTTCGTAACCAAAAATTTCATAATGACAAAGTTCGGAATGATAATGTTTGGAATGACAATGTTCAGAATGAAAAAGTTTGGAATGATAATATTCGGAATGATAAAGTTTGGAATGATAAAGAGCAAGAAACACTTATACGTGAGTACGAGTATTTCAGAGACCTCCTCTGATACCAATTGTAGGATTGAAATAACGATGTAGATGCTCAATATACAAGAGGGGGGGGAGATTGTATACTTTAAAATTCCATTGGAACCTTTAAAGTTGGTTATGGAAAATAATGTTTTCCTAGGCAAGGAAAATCTAGGTTTAACAAAGTCAAACAAAGAAAATTCACAACACCTCTGATCACCGACTGGAGAATTGGAACCAAAGTAAATGATATAAGATTCTACCTTAAAGCATATAGAATCTAAACTAATCAGAGTACAAGTATAAAGAAGTATAATAAGGTTATACTTTCCTTATAATACAATATACAGTGGAAACCAACAAGTAGTAAAACTACAAGTAAAAAACAATAACTCTTTTAACCCAAAGACAAGGGTATCCAACAACCTTGGATAAAGGTTTCTTGATTTATACTTTCAAGAAAGCCTGTCTTACCCACACCAGGATAAGCCCTCGATACAAAGATTAGAATCTCTATCTTGATATCCCCGCAAGCCCTCAACTTCAAGGTAGTTGGATCCTCTGTCTTCCTCAGCAAGGAAACCCTCGAACTTCAAGGTAGTCAGCACCTCTGTCTTCATATCCCCGTAAGTCCTCGAATGTAATCACCAACATCCTGAGTCACACGAAGAAATCTGAACGAGCAGTTCAGTACGCACAAGGCATGAAAAGATTCTCTCTCTAGAAATCACCTTAGCAGCGTGTGTTCTCTAGATCGATCAACTTATTTCTTGTTTTGAGCTCTTTCAAATGAGCGCCTATTTATATGCAAATTTCCAACGGTCCACTCCCTCTTCCAACGGTCATATTTTCCATGAAATTCAGAGGGACTTGTACACGTGTAACTCAACCAACAGTTAATTAGAAACAGAAAAGATGACATCGTTTTATAACAATCCATGTATAACTGAATGCACGACATCGTTTTGAAATGAAGCATATGTAAGTAAAAGATAATCAATATTTCGGAGTGTAAGTAAGTCAAAAGTTCGAAGTCTAACCAAACTGAAATTCAGAGTCTATGTTAAGAAATATTCGGATTCTGTTTTATAGGAATTCAGAGGCTGGTTTCACCAGATATCGGAATCTGAACTTGCAGAGTTCGGAGTCGAACTACTTAAGAGTGCGGAGTCGAACTCCTTGAGAGTTTGGAGTCGAACTACTTCAGAGTTCGGAGTCGAACTACTTAAGTGTTCGGAGTCGAAATCCTTCAGAGTTCGAAGTCGAACTACTGAAGATTTCGGAGTCGAACTCCTAGAGAGTTCGAAATCAAACTTCTTCAGAGTTTGGAGTCGAACTACTTAAGAGTTCGGAGTCTAACTTCTTCAGAGTTCGAAGTCCAGAATTCGGATTAGAACTACAATATAGATCACATCCATAATTCGGATACTAAAAAAAGAATGCTCCAAATCTTTTCATTATATGGCTCCAGGATTTTGGGTGTGAATCCGGTTGTTGAACATAAGAAAATATGGCTATGTATAAGAAAACCTAGGTTAGGGAAAATTTCCTTAAAGAAGTAAATTTTCCTTATTGGGGTAAAAATAATATTTTCTTAATTATAAGTTGTTTGTGATTTCCAAAATAATAAGGAATGGAAAAGTCATAAGTAAAACCTTATTAACTCAACAGATAGTTTCATTTGGGTAGCCACCAGAGTCATCATATCCATGAAATTATCCATTCTAAATCTTCTCAAATGCTCATTAGCAGATTTTGATTAGGAAATTAAAGTTCCATTAATTAATTTTTTCACCTATAAACCAAGGAAAAAATCTATTTCACTAATCATTTAAATTTTGAATTAACTATCAATGAATTATAAAAACTGATTGCATTTTGCTTCCTATGATACACTAAATATTATCTTGTCAACATATACTAGAACCATCATCCTTTGATTACTGTAATTGTTTACATATTGATTATATTCAACTCTACCATGTTGAGAACTGAGCTTCTTCAAAAATAGATCTATTATTGAATACTATGCTCTTAGTGAGTACATAAACCCATATAACGACTTCTTCAACTGAAAAACTCAATTCCAATATCCTTGAATGAGAAAAAAATATAGCTTCTCAACATGAACTTTTTATTACAGAACCCCATTGAGAAATGATGACATGAAATCTATTTGAGAAAATTTGAACCTTCTTTGAACTACTATGGCCAAGAATAAAATGATTATATCTAGGATTAAAAAGATTGTAAATTTTTCATCAAAATAGATACCCTATATATATATGTAACATTTTTACACTAGTTATTATTATTTTTGAATCATTGTTCCATCTTTATTTATCTTTTTATGAAAGAAAAATTTAGTCCCAATGACATTCTTATCTGTGGGTCTCGAAACAGTCTCCCAAATAACCTCAAACATAAAGCTAATATAAATAATTAATACCAAGTTTTTAGATGGTTTTATATGTAGAAATACTTTTTGGAGTATAGATAATACTTTTTGGAAAAATAGTAAATATTCTCTCACAACTTCTTGGTATACTGAAAACTGTCAGTTAATACCATATAGTTAGAACAATGTAAAAAATCAAAAAATAAATTAATGTTGCTAATTCTACCCCAATATGTCTACTTTATGTATGAAAACATAAAATTTCATCCTTTTCATACCATTGAGACCTTTCATGTGATTAAGAGATAGAATGACCCCCTTATGATATGCAACTCTTCCTATTGATAGGCCCACCATAGATCCACAATCATTCTACTTCTCTTGTATCATTTCTTCATATGTGACTATAGGTTTGTGAAACATCTCTAACAAAATATAATTTTATATTTTTATTAGCCTTTAATAATATTTTTAGTGGGTGAGATTACCACTTATTAATGAATCATCAAAAAATATCTAACTTCATTAAGTCAGAACTCGATGTAGGAAACAAGAGATAACTTTAATGACACCATATCTATCCATTGCACTCAAAAACTTCTATGCATATAAAGAATCCATATAACATTAACTCATATCAAGGAATTTATCTAGATTTATTTTTTGTATCTGGTAACTAATATGAATCAGTCGACATTCTAGAGCACATCACATCACCAATTTTCATCTTTTGATGACACTTCCCCTTGGATTGTATCTACCCTAAAACCCGAAGCACTTGAACACTAGTTAATAACATTTATACATATAGGGATAGGGGGTATATCTAGAATATTCAAGAGGAATATTTTACTTGATCCTAGTAGACTAACCCTGTGATACATTCTTGCAAAGAATAATACTCTTTGTATTTGTTCTAATTTCTTAGTCAACTTTAACTAATCTATCTATATATCTATACATTATTTTCCCACATGATCACTCTTGTTATAATATGTAGATTCTGTAGGCTTTTTCATTTTCATAATTTAGGTTTTAAACCCACTTATACAAATTTCTTTCTTTGATGCTACACAAAAATTCCATTTATCATGATTCTTTCTCTTTGAGAAGGAATCTCTCTAATCGTCTTCTCTTGATTATTTATCTATTTGAGGGATATTTTTCCTAAATTCACTTATCTCAATGTTTCATGACATGTGATTTTTTCAAGATATTATTTATTCATTTTTTTATCAGTTATCTAAGTCACCTCGCCATTTATTACTGGTGGTGGGTCCTTTACTGAACATACATTCTTATTAATCATAATTAGAGTAACTACTCTATTTTTTTCTAGGAATGTTCACATTCCTTCCACGAGAACTCTTGTTAGAATCATAAAAGATTTTGTTGATACACCTATTGTTGATATCCTTGTGTTTCCCTTGAAGCTATAAACCTATTTTTCAACTTATCAAGTTGTTTTCCTATATATCCTTTTTCATTATTTCCCACTATATTTGGAGATATCCTTTCGAGTTTCTTTTTCTTCCCTAGTTTATTCCAACTGCAATATCTTTTCAAATTCTTATAATTGGATCATATAAAACATCTCATGTTAAAAACATATCTTGATTCATCATTTCTTGGATGAGATGATGATATATTCAGATTTATTCTTATGACATTGATCCTTGGGGCTTCATGACACATTCTCATGGTGCGTCCCATCTTCCACAATGGTAGTATTTCATGGAAACATTATTTTGAGAAGTTTTTCATTCAGATTTTTCAATAATCTTCTGTGTAATCTCAAATGAAAAAATATTTCTATATTCACATTATAGAATAAATTACAAAGCCTCTGAAAAAGTATTTGATGTGTGACTATGTATCCCACATAAAAAGAATATATTTTTGTTTCTTCTTGTAAATACCGTTTATATATGCTTCCTATAGCTACAAAAATTTCCCCCTTTTTCAACTATTCACAACACTTTTCCTATCATGCATGGGAGAGCATTCATCATACCCAATAATAGTTTTTCCCAAAATATATTTCCATTGAGATGAGACAATCATTTCTTGTTTTTCCTCTAAAGTAAAATATTTTCTCTTCATATCACTATTAACTTTTGAAGGGATGTAAAATAATAAATGCAAATAATCCTCCAATTTAGGATTACCTTTGGAATTATATTTCTCCACTTCTTTATTCACTGGTTATAACTCTCCTCCTAAATGTTGAATATATCCCCTGATTCAAATTGAGCATTTAGTTATCTCTTGAGATTTTTCCCACTGCTCATCTCATCTTCCAATTCTCTAGTGAGCTTATCTGCCATGTCACTTTTATCCTTTATTTTCAATTTTTCTTAATCAATAGAATTAGTATAACATGCATTATTATATTGCATAATTTTATTATCTTAAAAATGTTTAGACATCTATGTATCATGATCATCATTTTTGGATTCCATATTTTGAATTTTATATGGGTTTTGATTATTTCCCTTTTCATCGACATTGAGTTTTTCAATCCTTGAACACTTCTTTTATATTTCTTTAGATTGGGAATTATTATTCTCCATCAGATTAGTGGAAAAATCAACAAGACTTTTATTTAAACCTTTTAGCTTGTTTACCTCACTTTATAGTAATTGGGTCCAAATATATTTAGATTTATTTCCTTAATCCAATTTCTGATTTAATTAATTCATTTTGTTAGAAACTTCCACTATGGTCTACTTTTAATTTATTCATAATCAGTATTTTTATGATCACTTATAATATAATTTTCTTTTCTCATTCCTCTAGCATCATTTAATGAGTAAATATTTTCACTATATGATTCATCCAAACCAATTGTTTGTACAATATTTTTTTCCCTTCAACTGAATCATACTCCTTCGATTGACACTTCAACAATGAGGAATACCACCGAGCTATTATTTCTTCTTTGTTGTTATACCCTTTTCCATGGTGTTCCAAGATAAGTGAAAATTGAAACATTAATTTAATCAATCAACTAAACCAATTTACAGAACAAATTGATGAATGAAAGCAATGATCTGATACAAATTGTTAGGTATAAAGGGTCTTATATACCCTGAGAGGTGTGGGTAAATCAAGGTATAGATATTCATTTCAAAATTATTCCAACCCCAATGGATTTTAACACTAAATTATAAGGGTTACTTTTTTCTATGTCATATTTATATTTTTTTCCTTTCCAATATTATATAATAATTATGAATAGAAAGTAAATAAAGAAAACCAGAACAAGTTCGAAAATATTTTAATTGGTTAACCTTCACAGGGCTATGTCTAAGAAGCATAAAATGGTAATGTGATGATGTACCAAATTTATTATTGCTCATTGAAAAATCAAGGTTAGGGCTAGATTACTTATATACCAAGGCTTACTCCTATTACAATATTTAGGGTCTGCTCAATGCTTTCCAAAATTTTGCCCCCTAAATCTCTTTAAATGGGTCATTGTTAGGGGAAAGGACCACCTTCTTCCTCATTCTTCTACCACTGCTCTGTAAAGGATCTACACATAGATTATAGAAAAATAGGTCTACTAATTATAAATAATGAATGCATCATCAACTATATCTAGATAATATTTTTAATTTATTTCTGGACGTCTCCATCACTTTTATCAAAACACCTAGATGAAACATATCCAATTTTCAGACAACTGGAATATACATCTCTTTATAGTAGAAACAAAAATCACCTCCACTTTAGAAAAATATTCAACAGATTCAATGTCTTCCTTTCACTTCCTTGAATTTATTAATGAATGTACTCCTATTATAATTATTTTCAAATGGTGTGCATCATCTTTCTTCTACTTCTTTTTATAAAATTAGATATGATAATGATACTGCTCATAGGGTAATATATGTGCGTTTATCTATGTGAAATATTCATGTTCGATACCCTTACATGAGAGAATGGTGTGTCAATCCTTGTGAGAGATCTAATAACGTAACCTTGAGTGAGATCCTGAAACATAAACTTGCAATAGATCCTGGCACGTACCCTTGTTTACACTTTGTGTGAGCTCTTGGCGCATACCCTTGTTCTCTTTTTGGGCGAGTTCCAAGCATGAAACCAGTTCACTCTTTGTAAGAGATCTGGGTATGTACCATTTTTCATGCTTTGTGTGAGATCCTAGAGCGTACCCTTGGCCACTCTTTAAACGACATCCTGATGAAAAAACTATTCTTGATTTGAACAATAATTTTTTTAGATCATGAGCAACACATACACAATGTAAATCACTTATATTCCTTTTCCAGATCTCTCTGTGAACCTCCTTCTTACAACGTCTCCATGAACCTCCTTTATGAGATGTATCTATGAACCTCCTTCATGATATGTCTCCACAAACCTCTTTTGTGAGATATCTCCATGAACCTCCTTATTGGACGTTACTTCAGATCAATCCTTTAAGAAAAGCCTCGTCAAACATTAAGGATGGGTTAGGGGTGTTTATAGGCATAAAACTAGTACCTTATATCTATAAATAATGTCAAACCATATGTTCCATCAACATAAAATGATCCATGAACCTACTAGCATGCGATCTGGGCATGAGTCTTGTTCCCACTTTGAGAGAGATCTGAGGGTGAGTCATGTTCGCACTTTTCAGAAGATCCATGTGTAAGTCATGTTTTCAATTTGCACAAGATATGGCATGATTCATGTTCATGCATTGTGTGAGATCTATGAATGAGTCTTGTTTTCACTTTGTGAAAGATCAAACATTATCACTTTTTGTGAGACCAAATAGTTTTTGATTGTTAGAGATCAGAAAGTTATCCCTTGCGCGAGACCAGGCAATTTGTTCTTCCATGAGATCAAGCATCATTCGCACACCGCAAAATCATTTAAGTATTCAAACTCCACAAGATCAGTTCAATATTTGCGATCTATGTGATTAGTTCAGTATTTTCACTATGTGGGATCAAATAGTTTACCTTTGTGAAATATTACACATTCACACTTTTTGTGTGATTAGACATTATCCACTGCATGAGATCAAACATATATGCTAACTCCTCGTTCTTTCATTGACAGTCATCCTTCATTTATAACCTCAAACCTTGTAAACAAACACAATCAACCCAAAAAGACCACAATGAGGGATTTTCGACTAACAGTTCTTCTATACCATTTATAGTGCCTAGTAGAGGTCCTTTGAATTTCTACCAGTGTAGTAAACCTGTGTATTCAAAATGAATTTTCATTGAGGAACCCAAGATATGTGGTTTATGTGGCTGTTCGGGAAACTTGTAGAAATTCAATTATATCTTCTCTTCTTCATGTAGTGTCATTGGATCATCAGCACCAAAAATTGTTGTAGTTAAATAAAATTCTTCATGATTCAATGATTTATAGCCATGGGAATCTGGAATGAAGGTTCTTCACATAGTGTAAAAGTATTTAGTGGAAGTATATATGGTTTCAGTGACTGTGAGTGATAAAATCACAATAGAATCATCTTTAGTGACTACTTTTTTTTTATTCTGGTGCATCTCATTCATTCATTTCAACTCATATTTTTAATATTATAAATCTTCCCATAGAGACTTTATCACATGTGATGGATATTACTGTAACCCATATAATAAATTGATAGTAGAGTCTTCGTTATCATACTTTTGTTTTCTCATTATCATATTTTCATCTTAGTTGGGATTCTCTAGTTCCCAACATGAAACCGCTTGATGTCATTTTTTGGATAGATTAGATCATTGATAATAAAGCAGAAATTTATTTTTATCTTTAAACGGTCTCATTTACTATGCTCGATGGGGTGTGTCATGTATTTTAGAGAAAATTGAACCTAATGTCGAGTAGAGATGAACCATCTTATCTCGAGTTGGGGAAAGTGATATTAATGTTTTATTTTTTATATAGATTAATAATTCTTAAGTGGTGATATCCCTCTAGTTTTCTTCTATTTTCCTAACATTTCCCTTTGGACTTCTATTGTTTATCATCGATATGGGATGTATAGTTTTCTATTGATTTGGTTCCTGGTACACAACCAGTATCTATTCCATCTTACCATATCAAACCATTTGAAATAAAAGAGTTTAAGACTTAGTTGGGTGATCAAATAAATAAAGTATTTATATTCCTGAGTGTGTCACCTTGGTAAGTGCGTGTTCTCTATACTAGGAAAGCTGATGGGTCAATTCACCTATTTCTTGATTACTGGATGCTCAAATGAGTTACGGTAAAGAACAAGTATTTGTTTCCAAGAATTGATGATCTACTTGACTTTTTTAAAGGGGAAAAGTGGTTTTGAAGATTGATATTCAATGTAGTTATAACCAGTTGAGAATAAAAGAATTTGACATTCTAAAAACCACCTTCAGGGGTATGTATGACCAATAAGAATATATTACCATGCCATTTGGTCTAACCAATGATGTTGAAGTCTTTCTAGCATTGGTGAAAAATATTTTCCATGAGTATATTGATATATTCATGGTAGAAATTCTATATAAATTCCTAGTTTACACTAAGTTATATGAGGATAATGTGTGTTATTTGAGAGAAGTTCTAGAATTATTGAGAAATCACTAAATTTATATCATGTTATCAAAATGTAATTTCTAGATTCCGGGAGCGATATTCTTGGGAAACATGGTCTTGAGACATGGTATTTAATTTGATCCTGATAAGTTTAATACTATTGTAACATGGGTAAACCCACGTAATGATTTATAGATTTATATCTTCTTGGTTTCCAATGGATATTATTGTTGGTTCATATTGAATTTCTCAAAGTTGGCCTCTCCAATGATGGCTCTAACTTAAAAGGGGAATATTTTTATCTCTTATGAGAAATATCAGATTTTTGTTTTTGATCTGAAATGTTTCCTTACTTCTACACCAGTTTTGACTATGCCATAGGCTGAGCATAGCTCTATGGTCTTCCATGACACATCAGGTCCAGTTTTGTCAATGTTATTATGAAGGATGATCACATATTTTTCTATAGCACTTGGAAGCATAGACCACATGAGAATAATTATCCAACCAATGATCTTGAACTAACAGCTATGATTCTTGCACTTATGATTTGGTGGAATTAACATTTTGGAGGAAGGTTTACCATGTATTCAGACCACAAGAATTTGAGTTATATCTTCTTTTAAATAGATTTTAATCTTCAATAGAGGCATTGGATGGAGTACCTTTAATATTTTGATTTCGATATTTCCTATACACAGGGAAAAAAAATTATTGATTCATAGAGAAGGAAAATTCCAACATAATCCATGAAAAAATCATTGGAAGTGTGGAACTTAATGGATCTTTTTGCGTATTTTCCTATTGGAGTTCATTAAATAGGGTCAAAGAATGCGGGATTTCAAAAATTCTTAGTGCTAAGTGCACCTAGGTACCACAAAGATATTCTACAACATGTAGAAATGATTCTGGTGGATGGTTAAGAGATGGTACATCATAAAATTTATTTCATGCAGTTATACTACCCAATAGGTCAAATCCAAGCATCAATATCCTTTGAATTTATTTCATTATAGGATAATGAAGACACAAAGCCTGTATAAATTAAATTATGATCGTCATCATAGACCACTGTAATTTTCAGTTGGTGATTAGTTTTTTTGAATGTTTCACCTTGTATGGGTTATTGAAGGCTTGGGAGGCAAAGGAATACTGATCCTCATTTTTTGGGACCCTTTATGGTTGTTGAGTAGGTAGGGAGAGTGGATTTCCATTTAGAAATTCTAGCATACTTGACCTTAAAACATAATGTATTCCACATATCATATCTATGAAAGTATCTTTATTATCCACATCAAGTTATGAGATGGAGTGATCATGACTTCGAGCTTTATTTATCCATTATTGGGCATTCATTTTGGATTATTTATTCTGAGGCCAAGGTACTTCATGGTAGGATGATACCTTTAGGCTGAGTGCTATAGTAGCATGGTTATGATTCTTATGAGACATGGGAGCATGAGGCATGGATGAGAGAGTAGTGCACTTACCTTTTCAATATAAAATCTTCTTGAAAGTCTTTCTAGGGATAGAATGTAATAGGGTGGGGTGGTTCTATACCCTGTTACCTTTCTATCAGGTATTTTTTGAACTATTCTTTGGTTTTAGTTTTTCAATGGTTGAGTAAGGCCAAGAAGGAATTTTTAGGGGCCCTATAATGGTTAAGTCTTGGATTTTTTGGAATTTTCATCATAAAACCTAGAATTTTTCAATATGTTGTGGATTTACACACCATGTAATGGTGCTACGAAATGTACAATCATTGCCTAGAAGATGTTATGAAATGGGTACACTACATGAAAGGTTACGTGTCTTATATAGCCTACATACAGTGTAAATATTAAAAATCATATTTTTAATAAAAGGTGATTATTTTTTGGAATATATGTGATTCGACAATTACACAATGTGTAATTGGGTTACATGATGTGTAAAATCTCGAGTGTCAGTTTTAAGCAGGAGACTCAGTTGAAATTCTTATTTCCCTCCCCCAGTATTCAATCCTCTCGACTGGAGAGATCTTCCTAAGAGATTTTGGTGATTTTCAATATATCTAGATCTTTCTTTTGGCAATTGATCATCATGTTTTTTGTAGTCCCGTTTTAGGTGTTGTGTTTTCATGAAAAAGGTAGGTGGTCCCGTTTTAGATTTGGCCAATTGATTGAACCATGAATTTATTATGTTTTAAATTTCATTAAATTTATTTTGTAAAGAAAAGTAATTTGATGTAAATTAGAACTTAGATTTGACTTGGCATGTATTTTTTGGAAAAAAAACCCTGAATTTTGATGGAATTATAAATTGGGGGAGTAATTTTAAATTGATGGAATTTGTGAATTGGTATTTGAATTGATTTTGAAAAATGGAATATATTTATTTAATAAAACCATTTATTGGTTTTTGAATTTAAAAGGCATGAAATGATGAAAAACCTATGTTTTAGTTTTGAACATGAATTGTCATTTTGAAATTGGAAAGGGGGAGATAGTGATGTATTTTGCAATGAAATGATTTTCCCTTCTTCTACTGATTGATGCAAGCCAGGTTAATTAGGGGGATTCATAGAAAAAACATGCAAGGATGTTAATTTCCTAGTAACATGTTGATGATTTACAACTCTAAAAATCCTAGTTATATATATCTTATCCCTTGTGGGATGCTGATGGGTCATATTTGGTGTGCTTTTTAGGTATGTGTGTACACATATTTATTATGATCGTTGATGTGAGATGTGTGAGGATCCCATAACTTGAAACTATCTTACCACAAGGCAGATGACCATGGTTCTTGTTGTAATTACTTTGATGTTTATTCCATTCATTGTAAAATTGTTTCACTCATTCCTAATGGGTTTTATTAATTCTTTAATATAAAGTGTTTACATAGGACATGTTTGAAATGTTTTCCATCATTTTAAATTAAAAGAATGTCATATTTTAAATATGAAAACATTCTTCCATGTCTATTTTGATTTAAAGTTAAAGAATTATTTTGTTTATTATTATGTAATCTTAATATGGAACACTTGGTGAGACCCTAAAGGGATTTTTATCTCAAATCCTACTATTTCCTTTAGGTATTTGAATATTTTCTCCTACCCGGTCTGAGTAAAGGGAAGGCACCTCTTGTAGGAGGTGTATGTTCATAATACCTTGGGGTTTGGAGTGAAATTTCCTTTGGGATGGGGAGTTTCTCTTATTAGACTTATGGTACTTTGATGATGTACCCTTTGGGTTTTTGATATACCTGTTTGGTTTCTATTATTGTCTCCCTTGGGATTTATTAAGAATAAATATTTTTATTTGTCTCTTCCATTGTGTTTTGAGAAACAATTTCTCCTAATTTTATATTATATGATGTCCGGTGTTGGTTGCCAGCCCGTGGGGATCAAAAACGCCCTTCGAGCTATGTTTGTGTTGGCTCAGGTATCAGGGTACTAGGGTATTTGGGCTGGTTCCCCACAAGATACTTGGAAGGTATCCAGTGTACTTCCATATGATACTAATGGGTGAATAGACAAGGTTTTGTTGATTTAAAAGACCTACTTTTTATATTTATAATTTACATATTTTATATTCTATTAAAATTAATGGGAGTTTAAGGTTTTCTTGGAATACCACTTGGAAAATGTATTATTGACACAAAAAACATTACTTCATGAAATGTGTTAACTATATTAAAATATTTCTATATAATATTTAAAATAATTTAATAAAAACTTTAACACATTATTTAAAAATTTTAACGCCTTCTTTTAATAATAACTAAAAAAATAAATTTGTTTTTTTTATTTAATATATATGCATATATATATATATATAAATTACTATAGTTTTTTTAATTATTTTTCTCTTTTATCAACACACACATATACATACACAAACATATACACACACAAATACATATATCTATATAATAGAAATTTGAGAATTATTTTTCTAGAATTAAATTTTTTATTACTTAAAAGAAATATTCTAAAAATATTATCTAAACTCTCACTACATTCTCTTTTATAAGAGAGGGGCCCCTGAATATTTTAAAATTATTTCTATAAATTTATTATTAAATAAATTATTTAATTTTTAACTAAATATATGTGTTTATATATATGAATATTGTATTTCATTGGTATTTTTTATTCTTAAAATAAGTTTATTTAATATAGATCAAAAAAATTTAATAACTACGCATAAAAATACTAATTAATAATGTAAATAATAAGTTACATAATAACATGAAATGACAACCCATTCAATAAATGGATCGGTTTTGGGATTGAGTATCACACCATGAATATTAAACAAGTCAACACGACTCGACCTAAATTGTCAACATTATCTTGAAATAATTTTATATTTCTAACATGAAATTCACATTGACAATTTCTGGTATTAGAATATTAATATATCTTTAACAATGAAACATGATTAATAAAAATACAATCATAATAATTAAAAATAAATTACTAATAATAAACAATTATAATTAAAAATGTAATTAATATTAATTAACAATAGTAATGTAATTAATATCGAATTATTATAATTTAATTAGAAATATAATTAATTATTATTATAAATTAATATTAATGATATTTTTATTTATTATTATCAATTATTAGTACTGTATTATTATTAATCATGTTTTATTGACTAATTAATTAAAACCCACTTTTAATTCCATTTTTTGGATAAACCCACTTTTTATCTAGGCTGAGTGGGAACCCTTTTAAGACTCGAAGATCTCGAAATAGAAGAGCCACATACCTAGAAACAAGAAACCTTAAATAATTTCCCAAATACTCACTATAAATCATATATTATTATTAATGTGTTATTATTAATAATATATATTTATTTCAGTACTGGAGAAGGGGAAGGTAAATACCACATTTGAATCTAAAAGGATTTTCAGAGCCCCTCCTCTATAAAAGGGACTATACAATAAGGTTTTGGATAATATTTTCAAAATAATTTAATTAAATTAATATTAAATATATTATCGGTTAAAAACTATAATTTTATATATATATAAGGAATTTCAACACCCACGACGAACATAAAGAGGACAGATTTTTCTTCTTTTCCACCATAGAAGAGATGTCACCTAGGGAGAAAGAAAATATTCATTGGTGATTTGATAAGAATATTTGTTTCAATATATTGAATAAAAACCTTACATAAGAAGAATTTTTTTGGTTATTGGTTCTATAAAAGCCTCTCATATGATGTTTTCACTCATTTTAGGGTTTTTCCCACCTTATGAGTTGTCAAACACTATAAGGGCCGTGTAATGTAGTTTCAAAACTGATTCATTTTATTGGAATTATAGGAATTTACATGTGACCATTTTATATCTCTAGATGAAGTCTTGAATGCAAATCCAACAATTTGATTGTTTTAGTAACATACATTTTTTTTTCATGGAGTGGTAAACATTATTTTTTTACTTCTGGTCACAAATCGAGAATTTTAAAAAATTTAATTAAAATACATGGTAATTGAAAAACATGACATAATTCCTTATACAAAAATGTAGGTATATTATTTTTTATGGGATAAGTAGTCAAAAATAGAAGATTAACCAAAGATTCCTTGACATAATTCTCTACATTATTGGTGGCAACATCGATGAGGAACATGAATTGAGAACTCGATTATCAGAGTGATTATGATTCATCAGTGAGGCAACATATTCTATACTTCACAATCAACTAATTATTCACTTAATCTATTTATTCTTATCAAGGATTATGTTTTCTCCAATGAAAAAACAATATGATGTTCTTGTTAATTTATAACTCGAATATTGAACAAAAATTATTTGATTAAACTAATAACACAAATTGTCAAATTTATTAATGAAGAATTGATTCTACAATTCAATTATTTTTTGATCATGCATACATGAATATTTGGTAATTATTTAATTATATAATGGTTTTAACATATAAAATTACTATTTATATTTTCTTCCATAATTCTTGAATACCCATATTTAATAATATATTATTTTGGCTAATAGATTGTATGATAATTATGCATTAATATTCATGCTTAAACATTGGGGTGTTTCTTAGTGGTCATCACACCAAAAACCTTTGTGATTATTTTCCACCTTGATTATCAAAATAGATTCATACCATAATACCTATGTTAAAAAAACCAAAATGTAGACTCATTCATGGGTGTTCTGGAATTCCACTGACCAAGAATCTTCAAATGTTACCATTTTGTTCTTATCTTCTCTATTTCTATGTGCCCATTTATATTTTTTTATGATGGGAGACTTATCAACACTTCCATTCCCAATTCACCATACACATGTCATACCTTATCATGAGGATGATGATGCCTTCATAATTCCATCACCATATATCACATCAGTTGTTTTCCATCATAACTTCATCATTTTAGTTACATAGGGTGTCCTTTTTCTCATATGTTCAACACATCAATTCAATTGGTTTTTTTTTATTTAAGGAAATGTTTGAGAGAGTGGGATAGGTGAGGGAGGGCAGATATTTCTAATGGTTCTTCGATCCATGATTATTATTATTCCTGAGTAATTATAGTAGATGTTTTATAGAGGTTCATACCAAGTGATATTTTAAGGATGGGAATCCTAGAGCATAGAGAACCATCACCTCTATGGTACCCCACCCCCCTTCAAGATATAACAAAGTTATTTATAACCAAACTGGTCTCATTAAATGGGGTTCTTTTTCTTTTGTTATATATTTATAAATATAATGTAAATAGTTACAATTGATGCATTGATTATGTCTTTCCAATAAGACAGTGGGAGTTAACTCATCATGGATCATTTAATCGATACAAAATAGTTTAACAAGGAATGTGTTGAACTGGAACACACATTTAAAAAAACCACTGATCTAGAAGTTATCATCTAGAAACTCAAATGCCTAATAAGTTATAAAATTAATGAGCACCATAGATTTAATTTATTCAGAACTAAGAGTCCTCACACCCCAACCACACACTTATCCATCCCTTCCTCTGAAAATAAATTCTATAAACCAATGAAAAAGAGAAAAATCAATCTATAATAAAATAGAAACAAGAAACACATTGGAAAATGTGTTTTGAACTTATTCATACACTATGAGAGAAATTTCTTAACTCTATAATTAGAATATAGTGACAAAAGTGAACTCTCGAGTTATAATGACCTTAACATATGTAACCGTACTCAGAAATATAAAATGAATTCATATAATGGATATAGAGTCCTTAATGATAGGCTCATCCATGTGAAATACATTTTATCGCTAAGTGGTTAGAAATAATGGATGGATAAATTATAAAAGTATGATTTCCAATTTCAAAAGGATATAATAGAGTGTAAGTGACCAAAGTTCATAAAACAAAGTGTATCATTTTGGGTCAATGAAGTCTGAGTGAATTTGAATTTTTTGTATTTTTATTGGTGAAGGAGAGGTTGGACTATTTTTTAAATGGTTTTTAGGATTTATTGATAGAGTTATCCTGATGGAAGAATGCATAAAATGAGTTTTTGGTGTTGGTGTTTGAATTATATAATCTACGAAAGGTCATTCCATGAAATAGATGATCCTTACCACATATGTCTTAATAAAGGGATAAAACCCTATGTATTGGCTTGGTCATGTCATGACTCAGATGGGTTACACCCCAATGAGGTCTAGTCCAAGGTTGATCTCTCTACAGGAGGGGAGTTCATGCCATAAACCAATTGAAGGTCCATTTTTAATAGGAATATTTTATTAATTTCAAATGGGCCCTATTCAGACCCCCTATAAATCTCATTGGGTCTTGTTTATTTGAATAATAGAGGAGATCCCTATTTGGATCTCCAATTATCTCTCTCATCCCCCAATAATACAGGTCATTTGGGAGGGATTCATTACACCCATTCTAGTTAATGTTTACCATTTTTCTTTCCATTTTTGTTATTCTACTTTTCATTTCTAATTTTCATTCACTCGGTTATGGTTTTCGAAATCATATTTTATCAAAGCATGGTTAAATAATTCTGCTTCACGGGGATTTGGTGTGTATCATGTAGAGGAGTTCCCTAAAAGGGATGTTCATTTCATCATTCATAATTTTCCTTTAGGTATTCCTCATTGTGGTTTTAATTAAAGTTTTTAGTGATTTTTAGTTTAAATTTCCATTGGTTTAGGTGAATTAATTGAGGGTTTAGTGTGGCTTAGGTCTAGGTACATGTCAAGAGTGGGATGCACCAACATTTTATCATAGTTTTTCACTATTATACCCCTAGTGATTTTATAATTGATTATTCCAAAATGGGATTTTGGTTTTGGATGCTCGGTATTCTTATTTCATTGGTTTTAAGGGTTTGGATAGGTGCTCGGGGTTATGAAGAAGGTTATTGGGAGCATGATATTGATATATGAGTCATCAATTAAGGTATGTGTCTCCATGAATAACTCAATAAATTTGAATCATGGATTTCATGACTATATTTGATTCAATCTTCAATCTTCTTATATAAAATGGTAATATACACACCTATTAGTGTTTTTAAAATTACTTAAGGAATTATTCCAATTTCAAAAGGGTATTTTTTTTAATTATTTTAAATGAGAGGTAATTCATGTTTTAAAAAAGTTCTTTCAAAACTAAGTATATTATTGTTTTTTATAAATTCTTCTTCTTCTTTAGTGATTTTTTTAGAATGCATCATTGATATTTGTTTGATATTTGGATTTGAGTGTGGTCTGGTGGAAATAATAAAATAATTTAGTGGAATCTGAGGATTTTAAAATGTTGTTTGGTCATTTTATTTTCACATAAATGATTTTAAAATTTGGTTTATCTATATTTATTTCAATATTACTGATTAGGATTTTATAAAAAGCGTTTTTATTTATTATAACATTTGAAAGAAGTGAGACCCTTTGTGTTATTTTGTAAAATCTAATGTGATGTGTTTATATTATGTGAGTTGATGGAATTATCATGTATATAAAATGTATTTATTATGTTATTATTATGGTAATAATGGGGATTCTTTTTTGAAGTATATTTGGAGGTGAGGTTGTGTTATGAATTTTTTTGCCCCGTATTTTTATGTTTCATTGAGAGTTTATATGCTTGGCTTCATTATTGATATTTCTCACCTTAACTGATTATTAATGGTAACCTTGGTTGCTTAGTTAATGAATACTAGGGAAAGTACTACTAGGAATGCCACAGACTACATAATCATAGACTATGCTACAACACAAACTAAATGATACTTTGATGTGTATATGATTATCACTAAGACTTTATGTAGTTATCCCTAGGGGATCATGAAATGGAATTTATATACCTAGTTCATGATGGATATGATTGGTTTGATCATTGAGATAGTATACAGATCCTAGTGTTTCTTTACCATATTTCACTAGGGTTGGTCTCACGATTCTAGTTATTTATTTTCCCTTATCCGAGTGATGTCAATATCATTTACATTCTGTTATTTTCCATGATTTGACTTTATATTATTTTTTCTTTTATATTATTTCATACAATGAAGTTTATCTTCTTATATATATTATTATGTGAGTTGATTTATGATTATTTTGTTCATGATCTTATCCATTGAGGATTTTTCATTATTCAAAATAGTATTGATTTATATTACTGATGAGTTCCTTAGATAATTTTTAAAAGGGGTATTAAAAATTGGTTTGTGTTACTTTATTTTTAAAATGGTATAATTATAAGGAATATTTTGAAACTTTTTCTTTTCCTATAAATTCCACCCCTTATTAAAATATTTAAAAATCTTGATTATGTTTAAATGGGTGAAATTTTACCATAATAAAAATATTTTTTAGGATGATCGTATGTGTCTTGTTTTAATTAAAAATGGAAATATAACTTTCATTATTGTATTTTAAAACCATAATAAAAATTATTTACTTTTAAAGGGTATAAAGAGTGTGTGGAAAAGATACCTACTAATATTTTTTCTCACTCCAATATATATTTGAGGTTTATTATTGGCTCTATTGATTATAACAATTTGTCTTTGTGTTCGAGTTTATGTATCATGATGGTACTAAAAAATGTATCATATTTCTTAAAAAATAAAGATGAGATATAAAGGTATACTTTTTTTGGTATTTTATTCATATGGTGAATTATTTCATCATAGTTATATTATTTTATTCAATCCTAATTATACTAGTTTTTGTATTAAATTAGATTCTTGTTATAATAAAATTAATTGTTTATATTTTTTGGTTTCTCTTAAAAGTTTGGTAATATATGTCATGTATTAATATATCATTTAGTTTTGTTTATCATTATATTTTATTAAATTGTATGAATTATTATCTGACATATGCAGTGATCATGATAGAATTATTATTATTATTGTTGTGCACGCTCTCAAAAATATTGGTGATTTTACTAAGTGAAGCACACTGGATAACTTAGGTCATTTTTTAAAAAAGGAAGTGAATTAAACAACTCTTAATAGGCTTTAATGAAACAATAAAATATGTGAAAAAAAAAGACACACAATTTTGGGGGTTTGGTTTAGTGACTCTCAGACAATATACTACACAATAAACAAGGAGGAACAATTGAAGACTCAATTTCATTAAAAAAACACTTGTATGAGAAGACATAGTCGATATAATACACCCCTTAACCATTAATTTATCATGACCAAATATGATTATAATTATTTCAATTATGAACCCCTAACCTTATCAACCCTCGAACCCTATGGAAATTAATGTGACCAAAAATATTGGAAAAATTAGCCTTATGTCAACTTTAGGACTTCCAATTGCAGCACCCTACTTTGATTGTGATCCAAAATCCAAATTATGATAAATGGATAGTTATGTACGAATATACTCCCTATTTTTTTTAATTAATTGTGTTTTGGTCTGAGACTTGAACCCTACAATTATATCCCTAGTTGAATGGATTTTGCGATTAACATTTCACTCACGCGATTTACACAAGCTCAACCACGCGGTCAAGTGCAAGGAGATCGAGTAACATAGAAATTAAAACACAATTAATTTATCAAAATTTATGAATTTAAGTATTTTTATGTATTGAAAATAAAAAAATTAAGGTAGTATGGATTAGATCAACTACGAATGAAATCACTCTTCCATGGGCGAAGTGGTCATTGTGGAGACGTTTTACATATACAATAGATTGAAAGGGGAACACCCAATCTCCTCTACACTATTTTATTACATCCCAAGAATAAAAATAAGAAGTTGAAAAAGGAAAAACACAGAAGATTAATTGACAAAAAATTCAAGATACAAGCATCAAATAAAATAAATACAAAGGGGAGGTGGGAGTGGAGAGCCTTTCTGGAAGAGATGTTTTCATAAGAACTTACTTCTTCCAAGAGTCGTGAGGGGCTCCAAAGAGACATCCATTTGTAAAAACCTTCTGAATTAATCAATAAACCCTTTAAAAGGGTGAAAATATTTTTTAAATAGATTTTGGGAGGGATAGGGTTACAAGACCTTTTTAAGTGTGAAAGGGAAATTCGGCCAAATTGTTTAATCCCAATTACACCGCATGTTGACCACTAAAACGTGTGAATTTCCTAGTCTTATGAAAGGATGATTTATGGATAATAATTTGGCTAAGATCTCCTCCAAATTTATGCCCAATCCAAGACCGGGTGAAGAATATACGACCCAAATAGTGACGTGTTGTCCAATCTGGATAGTTTTGTCCAACTTTGTCTTCAGGGACCATTTACTCTTCTCAAATGCACGATCCAGCTCACATTTCTTGAATATAAGTTTTATCCCATTAGGTCATGAACACATTTAAAATTTTTAATTCAAACAAATATAAATAAAAATATTTATTCCTGAAATACTAAAGTGAATTTTAAAAGAGTAAATCTGGAATTTCCATCAAATTTTCAAATAAATAATGATCCAATCCCAAATATTCAATAAATTAACATATTTAGCATAATTTGAGGAAATTATTTCATTTATTATCAATAATATATTTAATAAAATTTTGTTTTATCAACTCCCCTACACTTACCCTTTTTCACTCATGAGAAAAACCTCATATCATGTATTCGAAAAAATTGTGACGAGATATGAATGTTTATATTTATCAGTCCAAAATGGATTTTGAAAACATGAATTTCATATATATTCCATATATTAATGAACATGTTATATGATATTTTTTTCTTTTTTTCTTTTTTTCTTTTTTTATATTATTTTTGTTTTGAAAAATTTAACCAAAAACATAACAGAAAACACACACAAAACAAACAAATGAAAATCCTAAATAGCTACCCCAAAATTTGGTCCCCTCGCCCACACTTAAAATATTGCATTGTCCACAATGGGTACCCATGAGATGATATGTGCAAATGAAATGCCGAATTTTAAATAGTACAAATAATATAAAAGTGAAAGGGTTAGGAATAGCCTGATATGCTCAAGTGATGATGGGGTCATGTAGTGTGATGAAATCCACTACATCAGTAGAGAGTCCATCCATGTATTACTTCAAGCGTTTCCCATTAACAGTAAATATATTTCTAGTGTCCTCTTGTGTGATCTCCACTATACCATAAACAAAGACATTAGACACAACATAAGGACCTAACCATCTGAAACGCAATATACTAGGCATCAACAATGACCACGAACTGTAAGGAATGACTATATATCCAACATGAAAGTCCCTTTGTTGGATCATTCTATCTTGAGCTACTTTTCATCTTTCCTTGTAAATCCTTTAGTTCTCATATGAAGACAATATAATCTCCTCAAGCTCTTGAATTTTCAGCTTCCTTCGGATTCCATCTTGGGGCAAATCCATGTTTCATTTTTTTTATAGGTCAATAATCATGATGCTCAACGTCCATAGGGAGATAACAGGATTTCCCAAAAAAATTCTAAATGGGGACACACTAATGGGAGATTTCTATGCCATCCTATAATCTCATAGAGCATCATCCAAGCGCTTGCTCAAATCCTTCCTATTCGGTTGCCCGGTTTTCTCCAAAATTTCTTTCAACTCACGATTTGAAACATCATCCTAGACTTTTGTTTGGGGGTGGTATGTTGTTGATGTTTTGTGTGTCACCCCATACATCTGAAATAGAGAAGCCAAATTCCAATTGTAGAAGTGTGTCCCTTGGTCACTGATGATGTCCTTTGGTACTCTAAACCTAAAAAAATATGTGTCCTGACAAAGTCTACTATAACATGAGAATCATCAGTCATGGTGGCCTTAGCCGCCACCCATTTACTCATATAATCAATAACAACAAAAATATACAAAAAACCAATTGAACTAAAAAAATGGCCCATAAAATTGATGCCACGTGCATAAAAAATATCACAGAATTGAATGGGTTGTTGGTGCATCTCATGTCTCTTAGAAATGTTTCCCGTGTGTTGGAAACAAGATCATAACCTAAAAAACACATGATCATCGTGGAATAAGCTATATCAATACAATTCAGATTCCAAGTCTTTCATAGCTATCTGTTGGTGTCCCAAGTGTCCACTATAAGCAAGTGTGTGACAAAAATGTAAATCAGACTCGAACTCTTAATCAGGAACACACCTTCTAATAACTTTATCGGTACACATGTTAGAGAGGTAGGGATTATCCCACACATAATACAGAGACTCACTTTTTAATATTTGGACTTGATGTTTCTTTAAATTTTAATGGATTTCGGATGTAACAATGTAGTTCACTAAATCAGTATACCAAGGATGCGTACTTGAGATGGAATAAAAATGCTCATCAGGTAAAGTGTCTCGATGGGGTACCTATTCCAAGGTCTCAGCATTTATTGTGTGAGTAATCCTACTTGTGTGCTCTTTAACCAGGTTTCCTAACCCCTTCTTTTCCATTATCTCACTATCAAATTCTTGAAGAAGGATCATCCAACGGATACGTTTGGGCTTTACTTCTGGCTCTTTCAAGAGGTACCTCCGAGCTATATGGTCAGAAAAAACAACTAATTTAGAGCCCAATATGTATGAAGAGAATTTATCTAAAGTAAATATAACAGAAAGAAACTCATTTTCTGTGGTTATTTAGTTTTATTGGGATGAATCTAGTGTTCTTAATGTATAGGAAATCACATTTGAACGTCCCTCCAACCTCTGAGATAAGACAACTCCAGCTGCGAAGTTGGAGGCGTCACACATAAGATCAAAAGTAAGCTCCCACAGTGGTGGTTGTATGATAGGTTGAATTGTAAGATGTTGTTTTATCTCATCAAAGTAATTCATGCAAGAATCATCAAACCCAAAATCAGAACCCTTTTGAAGTAATTGTGACAGAAGATGGGCAATCTTACTAAAATCTTTGATGAAGCGCCGATAAAATCCTGCATGATATAGGAAATATCCAACATCATGCACACATGAAGGATATGTTAGGGATGAAATAATATCTTACATAGATATAGTAACCTATATCACATGTTTTGAAACTACATGCTCTAAGAAAATTCCATGATCTACCATGAAATGACACTTTTTAAAGATCAAGACCAGATTATTCTCAATACAAAAATTCAAAAACTTTTCAAAACTACAGATAAAATCATCAAATGAAGACCCATACACTATAAAATAATCCACAAATACCTCCCTGAATGAATCAATGAAATCTGAAAAAATACTCACCATGTATATCCAGAAGGTTTCAGGGGCATTGCAAAGTACAAATAGCATCATTCGGTAGGAAACTGTACTGAATGGACAAGTGAAGGGTATCATATCCTGATCCTTTAGAGTAATAGGAAACTAAAAATATCTAGAAAATCCATCCAAGAAACAACAGTTTGTTTTCCCAGCTATTCTCTCAAGCATCTGACCAATAAATGGGAGGGGGAAATGGTCCTTGTGAGGGGACTGATTTAGTTGCCTATAATCAATACACATCGGCCAAATATTTTTTACCCTCATTGGAACTAACTCGTCTTTATCATTTTTAATAACAGTAAAACCACTTTTCTTAGGCACAACATGAATAGGACTCACCCACTGGTAATCAAAAATGAGATAGATTATACATTCCTCAAGTGATTTGTCAACCTATTTTTTAACAACCTCCAAAAGTGATGTATTGAGTCTCCTTTGTGGCTACCTAACTGGTTTATCCTCATACTTTAAAAGAATACAATGCATGAAAATGGAGGGGATAATGCCTAATATGTCATCCAAGGTCCACCCAATTTCCCTGATCTTCTTCCTCAAAATATTAAAAAAATTCTTCATGTTCAAAAGGGATATTCTTACCAATTATAACAAGTAATTTCTCACCACTTAACAGGTAAAGGTATTTTATATTTGTTGGTAATGGATTGAGTTCCAATGTAGAGGGTGATGTAGGGATGGATAAATCGAAGGAACTGAAATATTTGAACAATGAACATTAGTATCAGAGTACATCATCAAAATTAGAGAATAGATAATCAAATCCATTAGCATACTCAATAGCTATGTCATAATCAGAGTTCACATGATCAAAATCAGAAGATGATTCTATTTTAAAATCAAATATAATAGAGTCTTGTGCATTAGATATAGGTTTGGAAGTACTCTTAGACATTAAATTATAACCAATACTTATAATCCCCTAGGAATAGGACAATCAAATTCCATGGGGTTTTTATTTGTCGGTTTAAAATGGGAGATAACAAATGCAGAATGGTCCTATAAGGGGTACTTCATGGAGTCCATAACATTAAATATCACAACTTCATCCACAAAATCCCTGGAAAATGTACCCCCATTAACATTTATGATAGTTTCTGCAGTTTTGTGTAAGGGTCAACCTAAGATAATGGGAGTATGAGAACTAACATGATCATCCTCCATGTTAAGAATGTAGAAATCTGCTAGAAAGATCATCTTTTTACCAAAACAAGTACATCCTCAAGGACTCCCACTAGAAATGTTGTAGCTCCATTTGGCAACTGCATAACTACTCTCGTCAGCTTCAACTCACCAATATGTAAAGAATAGAATATAGAGTGAGGCATCACATTTATAGAAGCTCCCAAATCACAAAGAGCTTTAGAAAAGGGTAAATCCCCTAGGGTGCATGGGATAATGAATGTCCCCGGATCCTTGCAATTTTTGGCATTGATAGAGTTGGATTAATGAGTGATAAAACATTCCTTCCAAGATGGATCGCCTCATTTCCCTATGGGCCTCTTTTATTGGTGAAATTTTCTCTTAAGAATTTTTCATACCTTGGGATTTTCTTAATGGCTTCAAGTAGAGGGATTTTGATCTCCACTTTCTTGAATGTTTCCAAAACCACTTTTTTCTTGGCCTCCTTATCCATATTCTTGGTTTTTACAACCATATTTGGAAAGGTAAGGGGTTTAGGAGGAACGTCATCAATCTTTTTCTTACCCTTTTCTTTCTCCTTTGGTTTTTCTTGAGTTGGTCTTGAATGGAGCTTCTTCGGAGTTTAGGTGATTCTCGGTGGAATAGTGGGTGTAGAAGTATCATTCATTTGATTCCCACTTCTCAATGTGATGGCACAGAAATTCCCCTTTGGATTTTGAGTTGGTTGAGAAGGTATATTTCCAGAATTATTACTTACAAGTTCATAGAGGGCAGTGGAAATCTGGCTCATTTGAGTCTTCAACTCCCTAAGCTCCGAACCTTGACTATTCAACTCATTCTATTGATTAAGAACAATTTGTTTTTTAAAATATCATCAATATTAGAATCTACCTTTGTTTGAGAAGTCCCTTGTTTTTGGATTTTTGATTCTTGGTCTTCAAATCTCCTTTGGGGTTGTTGGAAACCACTCTAGTAAGGCGGAGGATGATAGAAGTTTTCTTGAAAGGGGGCCTTAATTATTTTCTAGAGGAATACCTCATGACTGATTGATCCATCCACCCTTGGTTGTATGTTGGAGCAAAGGAATCAAACTTTTTTTGGGGATATGGTTGTTGTTTTTGCTGTAATGGTCTCCAATAAAACACTACTGCATAATCTTATGTTTCTTTTAGTTGAGGGAAACAGTCTGTTGGGAGTCTTGTCTCAGTGAAAATGCCACAAGGACTTAAAAGAGGGGGTTGATATGTCTATTTTGAAAAAGAAATCTGTGTCACCATATTTTTCAATTCTTCCAACTTGGTATCAATAAAATTAATTTCAAGAGAATATGGGCTTACCTGATGTACTCCTCTAACATTTGGGGTACCTCAATCACTAAATTGTAGAATGTTTTGTGACATCTTGTCAATCAATTCACGTGCGGCTAATGGTGTTTTTTTACACCAAAGCTCCTCCAACTGTGCCATCCACCATGATAGACTCCATAGGTTTGAGTCCTTCATAGAAGTATTGGATGAGGATTTTTCTCACTAATTTGGTTATACAGACAGCTTGCGCACAACTTCTTGAATAGCTGCAACTACTCATACATTGACTCCCTTTGTTCTTGCTTAATCCCAGACATATCCTTACAAATGGAAGTATTCTTTGATGATGGAAAAAATATCTTGAATAAAATACATTTCAAATCATTCAAGCATTTTACATCTTTAGTTTGTAAATAATACATCCAATCCTTTGCAGCTCCATCAAGCGAGAATGGGAATTCTCTTAATTTTATTTTATATTTAGATACATTTCTTGGTTTAAGGATTTATAAAACCACATTAAATTATTTAAGATGTTTTTTTGGTTCCTTACCAGATAATCCATGAAACTTTGGAAGAATATAAATTAACCCAGATTTCAATTCATAATCCAATTCCAGATTTTGGTATGCGATAAAATTTGGTTTACAGTTAATGTCTGGTGCATCCAACTCTCGAATTGTTCTATTAAGTTCATTTACATTTTTTTCAGCTTTCGGTTATTGTTTTAAGTTGGTATAGAAGTTTTTCCAATTTTAGTGTTACCAGAATCGAGGAATTGTCTAACTTGTTTAATGTTAAACGTTCTCGTAGACTAAGAATGTCCGATTCGAGTCTAAATGCTACGTTTAATCTTAGATTCAAGATCTAAATGATCCTCGAGGCTATTTTGTGTCATAAATCATATAAAAATAAAAATAATGAAAGTGTACCATAATAAAAATGAGAATTTGAGTTGATGGTCCAAAAAGAAGAAGAAGAAAATAAATAAAGAAGAAAATACCAGATTGGGTAAATAAGGAAGAAAGAATATAAAAAGATAATAAAATATAAAATAAAATAAATACCTCTAATTGGTTGAAATAATTACTTTCCTCCCCAAAAACTATTCCAATTTTATGAGCATTATCACACAAGCTCTAAAAAATATTTTTAATTTTACTAAGTGCAACACAGTGGATGACCTAGGTATTTCTCTCAAAGATGAAGTGAATTAAACTACTCATAATAGGATTGAATGAAACAATAAAATAATTGAAAAAAATTACACACATGTTTGCGGGTTTGTTTTAGTGACTCTTAGACAATAGACTACACAACAAATGAGAAGGAACAATTGAAGACACAATTTCTTTAAAAAAACACTTATATGAGAATAAAAAGTCGATATAATCCACCCCTTCATCATTAATTTATCATGATCTCATAAGATTATAATTATTTCAATTATGAACTTCTAACCTTGTCAACCCCTGAACCCTATGGAAATTAATGTGACCACAAATATTGGAAAAATGAACCTTAGGTCAACTTTGGGACTTCCAATCACAGCACCCTGCTTTGATTATTATTTAAAATCCAACTTATGATTAATGGTTAGTTAGGTTAGAATCTCCACTCTATATTTGAGAATTTTTTTTGGGATGAGACTTGAACCCTACAATTTTATCCCAAGTTGAATGGATTTTGAGATTGAAGTTTCACTCACACGATTTACACAAACCCGACCACGCAGTCATGTGCAAGCCGATCGAGTAACATAGAAATTAAAACTAAATTAATTGGTCAGAATTTATTAATAATAGTATGGTTATGGATTCAAAATAAAAAAAATTAATATATTAGGTATTAGATCAACTACGAATGAAATCACTCTTCCATGCACAGAGTTGTCATCATGGAGACGTGTTGCATATGAAATGGATAGAAAGAGGAACCCCCAATCTTGTCTCCGCTCATTTATTACCGCCCAAGAAGAAAATTAATAAGAAGAAAAATGAAAAACACAGAAGATTAATTGAATAAAAATTCAAGGTACAAGCATGAAATCAAATATATACAAAGAGGAGGTGGGAGAGGATAGCCTTTTTGGAAGAGATGTTTTCACAAGGCCTTAAATCTTCCAAGAGTTGTGAGGGGATCCCAAGAGACACCATTTTGTTCAAAACTTCCTAATTCCTCGACCAAACATCCAAAATAGTGAAAATAGCCTTTAAATAGAGTTCGGTAGGGCTAGGGTTACAAGAATTTTTTTAAGTGTGAAAGGGAAATTCAGACAAATTGTTTAATTACGCTTGCAGCGCAAAGTTGACTACTAAAATGTACAAATTAGCTGGATTTTTAGACGTATTATTTATAGATAATAATTTCCCTGAGCTTCCCTCTAAATTTGGTCCCAATCCAATCTTGTATGAAGAAGATACGGCCTAAATGGTGATGTGATGTCCAATCTGGATAGTTCAGTACAACTTTGTCTTAATGACCCATTTATTCCACTCAAATGCATGATCCATCTCCCATGTGCTGAATAGAATTTGTATCCCATTAAGTCAGGAACACAGTTAGAAAAGTTTATGTCAAAATAATATAAAGAAAATAATTATACCCGAAATACTATTGTGAATTTTAAAAGAGTAAAACTGGAATCTCCATCAAATTTTCCTATAAATGATGTAATCCCAAATATTCGATAAATTAACATATTTAGCACAATAAGAGGAAATTATTTCATTTATAATCAATAAAATATTCAATAAAATTTTGTTTAATCATATTATATGTGGAATTTCCTCTTATTTTTTTCATTGAGTGAAATAGTTCCCATTGGTATACACATGATACCCATACAGTAGTTTTCAACCCATAGGGACCAAGAATCCCTTTTAAGACTTACCGTAGACTATATATGGTGTCTGAATTTGTGGTAAACTAGGTTTAGTTTGTGACTATCTAGAAGTCCAAAATCTAAAAATCAAAATTAGGTAGTGATATGTGATGCAATCAAAATCTATCTTGATATGTTTGGAGGATAATTACAAAGGAAAAATGGCTTTGAGTAAAGAGTAACTCTATGAATAAAAGAAAACATTTATGCTATTATGTAATTATTTTATAGATGATACAAAATAGTAACCTTTAGTAGTTTTCTAAGGTTCAAATTTTTTACTAAAATAGGATGTTAAGGTTGTGGCTATCTTTGACATAGTGCATGGATAACCATGAATAGTAGATATAAGTGGATATTCTCTCTTTAATGATTGGAATGTTTTGTAATTGGTTTATTGAATGTACTCTATTATTTTTAGTATGGAAGAGTTATTATTAATATTAAATATTTCATATTGTAATCATCTCCCATTCATTTTATTTAAATTTTTACAGTATTCCCCATGTAGATTAACGTTGAGTCTGAAGTACATAACCTTTTTTTTTCTTTTCATTTTTTCCTTTCATTTATCATTCATAATTTCTTAGCTAGTTGATTTGTGTACATTGTATTGTGGGGACATAAGTGAAACTTTTATTCTAAGTTCCATTACTTCATGTACATGAGTTTATTCTAATTTGGTGTTTTGATTCTATATTTCTACTATGTAAGTTATAGGTGATAAATTCTGATTAGGTGGTTCGTTGTATACGACAAGTTGTATCAAAGCTTCAATATGGACTTTTGGATGGAAAAACACTAGATAAGTTGTTTTAATGATTTATTCTGTAGTATCATTATGCATGAAACTTTATAATAGAAATATAATAAGTAGTTTTAATCACTTATACATGTTTCTAAATTTATTGGGAGTTAATTGACTCTAGAAGTAATCGAATTTTATGAGGGTGTGGCTGGTCGAAGAAGTTTGACAGGGATACGTTTTGGATTTTGGATGATATAAATAAATTAATATATATACTATAAGGGTCTTGATATTTTATTTAATATCACTAAATAAGAAGTGATAGATAAGGAAGAATGGGAAAATCTAGATAAGAAAAAAGTATTGTTGATCTAGATGTCATTAGTTGAAATATGTCTTATAATATTTAAGAGTTTAAATTAACTTCACAACTTATGAATATACATCATAATATGTGTGAGATGCTGGTAGTAATTAAAAAGGTGTTCCATTTGTTAATTCTATTTAACATGATAATTTTAAAAGGAAACCTAGTGGTTGATCATGCTAATGAATTCAATATGATCAAAAGTCAATTGGATTTAGTTAACATGAATTTTAGTGACCCATAGCGTCCATTGTTATTACATTCATAACTCTAAGAATCCAAGGATGTGATGGCCATTACGGTGTGTAATATTATAATTAAGATCAAATTATTGTTTATGGATGTTATGTATCAAATTCTAAATAAATATATTCTTCGAAAAGAGGTCAAATAATATACTATAATTACATATTGTATGGAAGGAAGGGGAACTATATTTCACAAAAGTGTCATAATAAAGGAAAGGAAGGGGAATATTAATCCATGGTATCTTAGTGGAAGGTGGTATCATGTGGCAGAATTATGTAATGAAAGAGAACTTGATTAAGAATTATAGGGATTAGAGAGTAAATTATTGAATATATTCTTCCAAACGTGTGTTTGAAAATCCTATATTGGAATATATAAAAGTTATTTTGTTGATAAATACTAGTTCTCTTGAGTCTTGGATTATATAATGTGTAGTTTCTTTTCCCTCTTCATCTGGGAGAGTGAATATGAGAAACTAAACTTATCAATGATTTTAAAAGTATATATTTTAGACAATTATGCTCTTGATATTTTGGGAAAGGGATATGTTTCCTTCTAAATATGAATAGAATGTTTTCTAGGGTTACAAGGAGTGGTACACATACAAAGATTAATGAAAAACATGATTTTTGTAAGACAGTTAGAAATCACATGTTTCTATACAAACTTTGTGAATAAATCATAGAAAATTACAAGTGATTCTATAATGATGAAAAAATAATTAAAGGATATAATGTGGTACCTAATGGGTGATTCCATTGGTGAAATTCATGTAGTACAAATAACATCCTCAAAGTTATGGAATAAATTCATTAGTCACATAAATAATAAAGGGATGAAAAAAATTACTTCTAAATGAATGCTTAAGATCAAAATAATTGAGTATGGAACATGTGAAGAATGTATCCCTAATAAGTATAAAAAAAATTTATTCTAAATGGAAGGTAAGACACCCAAGGTTTGGATGTTTTTACTAGTTCATATGGAAGTATAGATTCCATTTATGGTCTATTCTAATAGTCATTCATTATAAAAAGATACCTTCATCAATGATGTGACAAAAAATGTGTCGGTGTAATTTATCAAAAATAATCATAAGGTTTTAAGAACCTTCTTTTTATGGGAATCCATGGTGGAAAATGATATCATAAATAAATTAAAATGTTTGATGTATGAAAACAATAGATAATATGAAGGTATATAAATATTAAGAATCTAATAGAAGAAAACTATACAATATTATAAATCTATACTTAGTACTCTAAAAAAATAGATTCATGCAGAGGATGAATTAGAAATTAGAGGAGAAGGTGGGGAGTAAGATAATTCACACATGTTTTCCCAAGGATTTTTGGGTTGAAACCATGAATTGTGTGGACTACTTGGTGAATAAGAGTCTATTTTCTACATTGGGAAAGGAACATTTGAAAGCTTGTTGGTTCATAAGAAAGCATGATATTTCTCTTATATAAGTATTTGATTCACTAAACAAGTTCCACATTTATGCCAAGGAAACCGACACACTTGATTATAATTTATGAACTTGTTACTTTGTAAGGTATGTTGACGAAGTATTTGTTTTTCATCTCATAGATAAGAAATATCAAAAGGTTTTTAAAATCCTTAATATTATCTTCAATGTATATATCTTGTAGAAAGATAAAACCCATGATATAGTTACAAATGAGATAAAAGTATCTTCACAAGATGAGGTTTGAATGAATGATAAGTTTAAAGTTATAGAAGATCCATATATTCTGGAATATTTGGAGAATACATCTATTCTGGAGCCACCAAACTATCTAAAATATGTTCTAGATGGAGGCCAAGTCACAATGGTTTTTTTAAGTCCAGATGTATTAGAAAGATCAGGGACATTGAAATCTCATGGAAGAGCTCTAAAAGGTGATGTTCTGTAAGTAATGGCTCTAGAAGTATGATAGATGAATGTTTAGTTGTATAGGTTTACTGGGATTCAGAATTAAGTGTTGAGAAATGAAAGTGAATTTTATTATTTTCTTTTCATTGATGACTGAAACCCCAAGATCTCAAAAGTGGTTGCAAGTCTAAAATGCTATAATCTGTGGGATTTATCCATCAGGGATGACATTGATTCATGATATGTTTCTTGGACATGTTATCTAATAGTAAGACATGATTGGAAGAAATAAATTCAATATAAATGGTTTCATCCATATATGGAGGAAGAATATGGTTGATAGAGGAATAAGGAAAGTCTTTTCATGAAGGGGTTTCATTAAAAAGGTATAGTTTTCAATGAGAACCTTTTTCGGTTGTAAAACACCTAACTATTAAGATTTTACATATCATGGATTAAACAGAAGTTTAAATCTTGAGTATTTATATATATATATATATACTATAATTATTAATAGAGACTTAAATGAAGTGATTTGTTAGAATGTGAAGTCTGTTTTTAGTTTACCAAAAGTCCATCCATCATAATTTTGTTATGTAAAATTTCATGCATCAGATGATGGATTAGATTAATTTATATGAAGTGGTTGTTTAATGTCTCTCGGAGCTCATAGGACCATCATAAGATTGTATTTTTTATGGACTCATAGTGGTCCATAATTTTTAGTGAACAAGAAGACTCAAGAATGAAGTATCAGGAAGAGTTTATCGAAGAAAGTGGTCAAAGTCTACAAAGATACTAGAGATCACTGGTCATATTCTAAATGGAGTAAATTATCTGAAAGTTTGACGGTGGTGAACCATAAATTAATATATGAAAATTACTTTAAAAAGGAAGTGGGGAACTTATACATAGTTTTTATAAGAAAGTATGGTGCATAAGGAAAGATTATAGTAATCATATAATTCCATATTGTTAATACTCTATTATGAAATATTAATTATGGTTCATTTAATTATATTTAATTACTATAATTATTCTTAATATAAATAAATTATTTGTGTTTCTACTATTTATATATGAAAACCCATCTAAATTATGTTAATTTATTTGTGTGTTTTACATATTTATGTTCTTCCATTATATTAATTTCATTTCTTTGAATGTCAATGAGTGTTTCTTGATTTTTGTGTTATAAATATTTTTTTGCCCGGATAGGGTTCTTTGAAATCTGACTTCTAGTATACCTAGTAAAGTAAGGAATACTTTTAGAGTTTTGTATTTCCACTATGTTCATTTTCACTAAATTTAATGTGTGTGTACTTATTTTGGATCCACAAATTAACTTCTTGTGATTTCCTAAAATTTTCCCCAACCTCCCAAAAAGAGGTATCATAACTCATTTTTCAAAACTCAATCAACATATAGGTTACTCGAGTTTTGTTCTCTCATTCCATGATGTGATTTAATTGTTAGAGGGATTTTACTTTCAATGGGAGGTATGATGTCATATAAAGGTAATATATAGATGTTTAAACTTTTTCAAATTGATTACGACATCTATATAATGTAATTGGAGGACCATTTGATTCAGAAAGACTTTTATATTCTAATATTAGGTCTTTTTTTATGTAGATGGAGACATAAAAATGGAAATGGTTAGATTGGAAGACACTAGTGTTGGTCAGAATGTCACTAGTAAAGAATTTTTATTTCATTATCTAGGAAAATAAAACAATCATAGGTGTGATGAATACAATGTTAGATATGTATGAAATAACAACAACACATAACAATTTATTCATCATGTGATAACTATTCGACTTATGTTTTTCATAAATAAGACTGGTACCAGATCATATAAATGAATCCAACATGATTTATGATAATATTCTTAATATTTTTAGAAGATTATGGCCACCTAAATATAGATATCACAAGACACAATGATAATAAATTCTTATGGAATAATTCCAATAAAGTTGGATGACCTAGCTCCTATATACTAAATTTGCATGAAGTAAGGGAATATTATGAAAAATTTAAAGGGTTGCGAGGAGAACACAAGAAGTGTTTTAACGTCTATTAGTTCAAATTTCATAATTACTCTAGAATGTGGGAAAAAATAAGAGTGTAAATACCGTAGTAGAAGATTCAATTATTGACTCTCAAACACTCTTTTATTCAAATGGAGATCAAAGATTCATGGTAAATTTAAATCTTGGAAGATTAGAAATCTTCATCAAGAATATGTTGAATCCTAAGATGTTTTTGTAAAATAAGATGTCAACAACTAAATGAATAATGGTGGGTATTTTAATCTCATTGAAGTAAGGCATGTTCAAGGTCTGTGGAAGAATCAAATATTCATTAGTAAAATTGATGAGGGTTGTTTTGGAACTCAACTTTTCATTTATATACAGAAATTTACTTTGGGATCCATGGATCTGACTATAGGGTTAAAGGATGGAACTCTTTACTTGGTCAGGAGTTATGATGGAATAATATTTTTTGGAATAATAACTTTTGATGATATATAATTTTAGTATTGTAGGGTTGGTCATATTTTTTAGAAGAACATAAAATTTATAATGAGAAAAATACATGTTGATACTTGATCACACATATCTTTAAATATTTGAATGTTGTCTCTTGAGTAAACAAAGGAAGAATTCTTTCAATTTAAATGGATAAAATCCAAGTTCACAGAAGCTGAAACTTCCTCACATAGAAGTTTGGGGACCTACCCTAGTCTATTGTCGTGGTGGTTACCTCTACATTATAACCATCATTGGTGATTATATTATAAATTTTTGGATTCAATTTTTAAAGAATAAGTGTGATGTGTTTTTTAATTTTTTTCAATTGAAAGCCTTGGTTGAGGTGGAATATGTCGGAAAGTTAAAGTGTATCCTTTCAGAAATAGACGTGACTACATTGCATACAACTTCTGGAATTTATATAAGAAGAATGGAATAAGTAATGGGAAGATAGTTCCCACGACTCCATAACATAGAGGATTGGATGAGAGGAGAAATCGAACCATGAAAGAGAAGGATCTAGAAATTAGGTTTCACTCAAGAATTTCTACTAGAATTTGGATAGAGACACTCAACATTATGAAATATCTCATCAATAAAAGTCCATCATTTGTAGTTTGGTAATAAATTCAATAGGTGATATGGTCAATTAATTAACCAAAAGTTGGCCATTGCAAAGTATTTAGATGTTTGTTGTGCATTTAGGTTGATGCTAAGATTTATGATAATTTTGAATCAAAATATAGAGTATGTTCCTTTTTCAAAAATAGATATAAAAATTTTGGATATTTCTTATGGGATTATGACAGGAATCCAACCAATATAGAGAACCCAACTCTATTGAGGTGATAAATTAGATTTATAAGAGTTTTTTAAATGTTTATAGATGATTTGAACTTTTTTTACTCTTAATGAATGTAGGAAAACTTGAATACTTGATAGATGTAGAGAAATTTAATGACTTGGGGAAATGTAATTTACCAATTATTGAAGAAAAATATTCATTAAAGTCCAATGGATATTTAGATATTACTAAATCACCAAAATGAAAAAAATCATCTGAGAATAAATGGTTCTATTACTTAAAGGAAGAGGTTTATGGAAAGAATCATTTTAGAGTAAGACCGGTGGTAAATAATTTTCAATAAGTGGGAAGTATTGACTTCTAAAAGATACTTTCACCAGTATTTAAACATTAAACTATCCAAATGATACTGAGAAAGGGAACATTAGAAGATCTTTATATCAAACAGATTGATGTTAAGATTAAATTTCTTCATTGTGATTTAGAGAAATAAATAAACATGAAGCAGCCAATAGGTTTAAAGTAAGATTGGAACTATAAATTAGTTTATAAATTGAAAATAAATTTTTATATTTTGAAGAAAGCGTTATGATAATGGAATTTTATGTTTTATAGATTTATACTAGAATTAGTATTCAAGTGGTGCAATATAGAACAGTTTTGTTATCTAAAGCAATGGGGTGATAGAATATTAGTTCCTTTTCTCTTGTATGTCAATGAAATGTTACTAGTTTTACTAGATGATATAAGGATTCATGAATTAAAGAGTAAATTGTCTATATGTTTTGAGATAAAATATAATGAAAAAACGAAGAAGATATTTGGAATGATGATAAAAATGGATAAGAAAATGAAAATTTAGTTTTATCCTAGTATGAATACATCTAGAAGATCATGGAAATTTAGGTTATGGCTAGATCCAAGTAATCCTCCACTCTTATTAATAGATTTAAATTCACAAAGGTATATACCCCAACATTGGAATAAGAGTTTCATTACATGGAGAAAGTGTGATATACATATTTTTTTATAATCTTAATGTATGAAATTACTTGTACTCGACTATATATTGCCTTTTTATATGGAGTTGTAAGTTTCTATATGCCAAAACCTTGATGATAAAACTAGGATATTGTTAAATGGGTTATAAATTTCATTAAATGAATGAAATATGTTACTCTATTCTTTGGGGAGGAAGATCTATTGCAAGTTTTTTTAGATGTGGAATTCCCTGGAAATTCATGCACCTAAAAGAGAACAATTATTTTTATATTTAACTAAAAAGGAACAATGATCGCTTTGATTTTGTAGTTTTAGAAGAGTTTAACTTTAAGGAAATCAAAATCATAAAATATTTTTTCAATGGAAGCACATATGGTGTTGGTTTGGTTAAAAAAATTGTGGAACGAACTCAAAATAATCCATTAAGGAGAAATTTTATTCTATGAAAATTATAGTGAAATTAACTTGTCTTAGAATCCAAAATTTCCTGAGAGGACAGTTCACATTTTCTTGAGGTACCATGTCATTAAACAATTTCTAGAGGATATGATCTTAGATTTCAGAATATAGTTTGTAACAAAAATTTTGTGGATATGTTCGCTAAAACATTAGTTCGAGAAATTATTTGGTAGCATCATGCATTAGTTAGGATTGGGTGAACAGAATAAGATAAGTGAACACAAAATGCTATAAAATGAAAAAGAAGAAAGAAAGTGACTTAATTTGTTTTTCTAATGTGTTTGAGAGTTACCAAAGTCTCCCAAAAAAAGTCTCTAGGTGGGATATTTTTTGGATTTTAATCCCAGTTTAAGGTTATCAAACGTTCATCTATCATAATTAAATTTAGTTGAATTTTGTGCATTGGATAGTGAATTAGCTCAGTCTATAAGAAATATTCGTTCATCTGCTCCAGGAGGTAGTAATACCATCCGAAATATGAATCATCCAAAAGAGTCAAGAAGGTATATAATGTTTACTGAACAAGAAATCTCTATAATGAATTTTATTAAATATATTACTGAATAAAGTGGTTGAAGTTAGAATATTTATTAGATATCAACTATTACATTCAAATTGTTGGCATATCCATGAGTGTTGGATGTCTATGAAACATAGATGACAAGATTAATATTCCTATAAAAGGTAATTATGGGGCTTTTTTATAGTGTATCCTGAGAATGTAAAATGCACAAGTGAAGTGTAAGGTAATTAAATTATTATAGTGTGTTAATATTCTATGATGAAATAATACTAATGGTTTTCAAAATACTGTTCCATTAATATAATTCACCTAAAAATACGGAAAGAAAATTACTCTTTATCCCATACATATAAGATAACTTATTTGACGAATGTTAATACCTTTATGTTCATTCCTATTTTATGTTCTTTTATACTTTATGTTCTTAAATTAATTGTAGTCTTGTTTCTCTGAATTTTGGCGAGTGTTTCTTGGCACATGAGCCTCATCTTTGTTGGTGAGGACTCCTAAAGTGCATCATGGCGACCTGGGATAAAATCCAAATAGAGGCATATTTCTAGTTACTGTAGAAGAACTATAGTGGTATTGTAGCAGGTAATACTTTGCACTGTAGTAGCCGAGATTATTCCCCCATTTGGGCCTTCAGGTCACCGATTTGGTCCCCCAGTCCTTTAAGGCCTTCAGGCCACCTAGGCCTTCAAGTCAGTAAGTCCTTCGGGCCACCTCCAGGCCTTCAGGCCACCTTAACTGTATATGCAACCCATAAAATCTACAGGGAACAAGTTTTAGAAGTAGGATAAGAAAGAACCTTTCACCATAGAAAAAGCTAAATGAATTGTAAGAATGAGAGGGTATGGCACCTGCCATCGGGACAAGCCTGTGCATGCATAGGAAAGCCTAACCAAACAACCATGAAATGGTGGAGAGCTAATTTAATGATAAAGATGTTGGGGGAGTAGTTTCAAGTAGTTAGTCTTGTTTGTATGTAATTTTTGAAGCATACGGGTAATGAATTCCTCTAAGGCCTATGATCCATGTAATACTTATTCCTACGGTCCTTGTATGGGTTCCACCTCACCCAATGAAAGGTGGATTAATAAAAATCAATAAAAAAAATGAAGGCTTCCGGGCCATTGGATGGATAGTGATTGTTTCTTGATTCTTGAGTGTGGAATACTTATTATAGTGGGTGAGTTTATTTGATTTCATTATTTTAGTACACATAGTAATGGGAGGAAGTCTTTCAGAGGTTATTTTTTCCACCATAATGATCTATTATAAACTTTTGGATTGCATACATCTAGTGGATCGATGATCAAACTTCTGGTAATCACATGGAAGTTGCTTTATCCTCCCAAAAATATTTAAATAGTGTATTTTAATGGTTTAAATGCCTTCATGGTACAAAAAGGTTCATTCAATGTAATTTTGATCATTTTTGTTACCAAAAGTTTTATGATGATGGAAGCTCCATCATCCTATTTCATGATGTGAATGACATAGTTATTTCCAAACTTGTGAAGGAAAGGATTTATGAGTAGAAAGAATAATTTTCTAGAGGTTTTGAGATGAAGGATTCTGGTCCAACAAAATAGATTTTGGGGATGCATATTATAAGGGAATAAACTTTGTTCCCGACTTAGTCTAACCATATTTAGAAGATGGTGGATTTCTTTGGAATGAGTGAGAAGGAACTGGTTATCACCCCTATGGACAAAAAAATCAATTATAAAAAGGATAAGGTACCATAAACAAAATAATAGGATCATTATATAGAAAAGGTTAATTATAAATTGGTTTTCAAATTCTTGATGAATGTCATGTTTTATACGTGGATGGAAATCGTTCCTATAGTGGGAGTGGTTGGAAAGTTCATGGATAAAACTAAAAGAGATGAATGATAAGTAGAAAAGTGGATTTACAAGTATCTTAAATGTTCCCAAAAATCCCCTTTCTTTTGAATAGGTTAATCACTATATAGTTTTGTATATTTAATCATTAGAGCAGATAAAAATCCTCATAAGATCACTACAGGCTATGTGTTTAATTAGAGTGGTACCAATGTGAGTGGGATGTTGAATCTTCAACTAGTAGATGAATTTTCAAAAACTAAAGTGGAGTATGTTCCATTAAAAGAAGTTACGAATTAGTTGAATTAGGTGAAGGGATTATTGGAAGATATTAGAAGAAACAATGAAGTCAAAAAATGTCATATGACTCAGAAAGTGAAATAAACATAGTAAAAAATTTGATGTTTTATTGAATAAAAAATAATATTTTATTAAAGTGACAATTTATTAAGAAGTTTTTGGAAGTTATAGTGATGAATCTACACAGCATGGATAGAGTTTACAATCTGATAGATACATTGATGAAGTTTTTATTTCAAGATGACTAGATGTGGTGTTACACCCTAGTAGGAATGGGATTATTAGAAGAAAACTAATGGCAACATGTGCCTACAATGGAAGATTGAGAGTGGAAGAGGGTTGAAGATGCTAATGTAGGAATTTATGGTGGATCGTGAAAATGATTCTCAAGTGGGATATTTTTAGGTTCAGTTCTGAATAAATGGATAATTGATTAAAAATAATCGAAGGAGAAATTATGGAATTCTAATCTTCAAATTCAAAAGGATATAGTGGAGCAGTATCAATTAAAATTTGGAAATCCAGAAGTATTAGGCCTAAAACAGGTAATCAGAGGAAATGTAATCAGAATCTATCTTTACAAGTATTATGGGGAAGGGAAGAGGTGAAAAGTAGTTTAATAAAGGTTAGGTGTGAGAATACATAAGATTTTTTATGATAATACATAATGGTCTTCAGGATGATGAGTTAGAGTGAGGTTCCAAAATCATGCACTATTCACTAGAAGAAGATGTTAAGGTGGTGGATGCCTTTGGCTGGGAAACAAGATACCCATGAAGATCATATCTTGATAGACATTCTCTCAATGAATATTATATGGTAGTGGATATGGTTTCATTATTTAGAATATATTATATTTTATATAGTGTATTAATTTTGAATATGAACTATTCAAGACCATAATCATCCTCCAATCATTTTAATAACACTTTTTCTACTTTCTCCTGATAGGGTAGGACTAAGTCTAAGCCATATAAACTTGTGTTGTTATTTTATTTTGTATTTCCTTAAATTTTTTATTTCAATGGTTTTTTTATGGTTGATTCATGTCTGTTTTATCATGGTGAATTAGTTGGGACTTTTATTTTTTATTCTAGTATATCATGTAGTTAGGTTCATTCTAATTTGGAGTTCTAGTTTATTGTTTCCACTATGTTTCTTATGGATGATAAATTTTGGTCTAGAAGTTAATCATACCCAACATCTACTAGAACACTGACTCAAATTATAATCCTTGGTGTAAAGTTTAAGTATTCAAAGACATATCCTCACCCCTTTTCACTCTAACATCATCTGAAATTAGTTCTCACTGCATCCACTTCTTAGATCCTAGACTTTACCTCACCCAACTGAGATATATCTATCTTATTTTAGACTAAAACATCTTAAATTAAATCATTATAAAATTTTAAATAATATCAATACAATACTTATCACAACAAAAACTGAAAGATTTACCACTTGAAAAATGTATTTATAAGATAATTCTAATAATCCGTCACTTGAATATTGTTCTCAAGGATTCCATCAAGTATATGGTAACATCCAAAAGAGCATCCCTTATGAACTATCTTCCACCTTCCACAACATCAACATGATCCTCCACTATAATTATGATCATTCATTCCCTACTGAGCTGTAATTCCATAATATAATTCCCTTAACCAAGACCTCTTATTTTTTCACCATTAAAATATCAGATTACTCTGCGACGTTTTCACCACAAGAACTACAATGAGAACTATTCAAATTTCCTAAATCCCCCTAAAAAATCACACCATATATTGTTTCTATGGTCTCACTCTTTTTATAATTTCTTATATTTTTGAAACTCTACATCAAGATTCTACAATCCTTGAACTTTTTAAAACATCTTTCTTCATTGATTCCAATTAAAAATTGATATCCGTCTATAAATTTTTCTATAATTCTTTGTATTAGAGAGACTAGGATACTCCCGGAATAATTTGGAAGCATTCTTCCATTACTGAATTCAACCAAAACATGTGTTGGTTCTTTAATATTCACTATATCCTCAATATAGTTTTGATGACTCTAATGGATTCCAACATCAGAGAGGAAATTAAAACTTCTAATTACTTTTTATAAGTTTATATTCCAAAGTTCTGATTCAAAGTTATTTTTTCCATACTGAATAAAGAAAAATTAATGGGATTTTGGATTGTCCTTTTTCCTTGCATTGGTTTAAATTTTGGCACAACTTATGAAAACATAGAGGTGGGTTATAACCACCGTCCTTATAGACTAGGGGTTTTATAGAGTTTTTTACCCTAAAACATTTAAGGGGAAAACCTTTAAAATATCACTCACATAGTCAACTATATTATCCCAAAACTCCTCTATGAATCTATAACATAAGTTAATGAAATTGATTTTCCCATTAAAATTCTAAACCATATTCTCCATGACACCAATCTTCCCAAGTGTTCATGGTATATTCTCCCTAACCTATGTTTCTTTCCACTAGAAGAACATTAGAAACTCTCTATTCTTGAACTTCCCCCACCAATAAACCTCAATAATTTCATCTAAATAATGAACTCGGGATATCCCACATATATCCATATGAACTAGTTCCAAATTTAGGTTCCCAAATTTCTTACCATTAAAATTGAACGACACTTTCCACTACTTCTCAAGCATGCACTCCTCACAAGTTTTTTACTCCATGAATTATAGTTCCACCAAGCCTTTAGTAACTAATATTTTTAACCCCTTTTAAAAAATGTGAATAAGATTCTTATTCCATAGTTGTAGATCTAGAAGTTTTCTCAATATGCATTACTCCTGTTAAATTTCAGGTTGGTAGCAATGTCCCATAACTTACACCATTAAACACCACCATGAATATTCAGAATATTTTCCACAAATCAGTCTCAAAATTTGTATAGATACTTATATTATCTTTATAACCAACAAGTATATAGTTATTTCATGACCCATGTATGTCATACACAACTTGAAACTCCAACAAGAACCCAATTCACATCTAGATAAAAGAATCACCTATACCAAAAATATTGAATTCATCCCCATCTATAAGGTGAAAGTTATTGGATATTTCAAAAATAATAATTTCTCATGATCCATATCTTGGATGTTGAGTGAAAAGAAACCCAATAATCGATAACACTTGACTCAAGTGGGATGGAAACACTCTATAGAAAAAAAAATATCCCATTTATATAAGATTTTAAAATCTTATGAAATCACAACTTCTGAAATGACGTTTTTAGTCATACTAGTTCTTCTTGGAATGACACATTCTTCGGTAATTTAATCATGAAAAATTGATCTTTTCTAAACCAGATCATCCCATTATCTTTTATTTTCCCTTAAACAAATCACCTAGCATTTAAATCAACTCCACTATCGATTTCACCTTATTAATTTTGATGTCCATGAATATACTAAAATATTACATGAAAATACCTGTTTCTATTAGTCGAGTATTTTCTATTCTACCCAAATAAAAATCATCTAGTTTTACTCTAATCCTTGAAATCTCCAGATCTCATAGAAGTTAAAAATCCTCCATCAACATTCTCTAAAATCTGAAATATTTTTCGTAGAACTTACTAATCCACACTTTTCCATATTGGAACTCCAACCTTATATAAACCCCACTAAAATGAAATGGATTAAAGGGAATGGGAATGGATATTTAGAATTATCCTACAACTCTGAGCTTATAATGTTTCTCTACATCAATATGTAAACACTTGACCAAGGTAGAAAACACCAACAGTCTCAACTAAGCTCAAGTTCTAAGAAAACTTAACTTGCTCATTAGAAGCTTAAACCATGTTCTGCTACCGCTTTTTGTGCTACAACCCATACTTCAGATAAAACTAACAATGAATCACAAATTTATCATCAAGAATATTAAATGTGAAACTTGGTACAAATAAGGTCCAAAATTCCATAGAACCATAGACTTAGTGTATCTAGAACTGAGAATCCTCTTAACCTTTCCTTGCACTTATCCACCCCTTTATCAAAAACGATGTTATTCAAAATAATTATTTATAAAAGAAACACTAAATAAAAAATGAAAAATTAGAATCACATGGTATTTAATGGTTTTGACTTAGTTATCCTCTAAAAGGGAAGCACCCAACTTTATATTAAGGATAAAATTAAACATAGAAAACTTGAGTTATAAGTTCCCTATCCTTAAAAACCACACCTTAAAATATAATAAGACGTCAATTTTATAATTAGTGTCCAAGAACCATATATTTTTATTTTAGATTTGTAGATACCTAGGACCATATTGATAGAGAGAGCGGTGAATCATTTGTTCCATTTTATGAATTATTTTAATTTGAATTCTACCTCTCAAACTTGATAAGGTTCTCGATCCACACAATATTATCCCTTAACATCAACTCGTGTAATTTGTAATAATAGATAGAGTTTCACACATGGATTTAATAGTTTAAATATAAAAAAATATTCATTTCCATGTTGGTTAGACCCCCCCCCCCCAAATCGATCCTCAACGATAATATTATCATTAATTATAGTGGTTCTGAAATATATTCGTTCTACACCCCAGTAGTTGATTCTCTAGTTGATCCTTCTTATACCTCCTAGATATACAACTCTTCTTCCATAATTATTTAGACCCCCAACCATCTTCTCATTGACTGGTTATACACCCACACTATAAGTATCTTCAGAAATTTTTTATAACCCCCTTCACAAGGTATTTATTCCTTTTGTTCATTGAGTGATAAAAATATCTTCAACATTCTAGATTATATTATTCCCCCATGATCCTACTGGGCTAGGTTTTCTCATGTACTTCCTTAAGAACTCAGGCAGTAGTACTGGTCTTGACACTCTTTCCTAATTTGGTCTGATCTAGATTCTCTTAATCTTATTCAAATACTTAAGTATGTCTCTTTCACGAACCAATGGCTTAAAATCATCTTCTTCTTCTCAATACTGGATGCATCAATCACTCATATGGTCTTATGATATGAACCAGAGGTCTCAATTCCCTATATATCTCTTTGTTTGATACATGTACCACATATTTATAATGAAAAAATTAAAATGAATATCATTCTCAAAATATAAAAAATAATTATTCCATATTTTAATTATATATATCCCATGATCATTAATATTTGGATAATCCACTTTAAATTAGTCAATTGATTCCCAGTTTATCTCTCATTTAAACTCATAATGTCACCATATTTCAATAATGAAAACCCCATCATTGTTGGCAGTAGTATCATCACATTTATATTAGTCAACTAATTCATGATTTATCTCTCATTAAAACAAATTTTAATTACCACTTAAATATTCATTTAAATACCCTAAAGATTTAGGCATCAATATTACACATGATATAAAAGAAGCAGAAACATAAATTCCAGCATCTAGGATTTTTATCTCTTCATGAAATCAAATACATCATATAATAATTATGAAATCATATATGTGTTAAATGTTTATGAAATAGGTAAAAAACAATGTGTTCCTTTCTAATTATGTAGCAATCAGCTATGTGGTTCTCAATTCAATTACATCTGTGAAATGGATATATGGTTTTCCTACATCGTTGAATCAGTTACGTGGCTGAATCAGACACATGAAATGGATACATCATTAAATCAGTTATGTGATTCATCTATGTGGCTGAAATTTCCATGTAACTGAGTAAACCATGTAAATCACCTATATTTCTAAAATATCTATGTGAAGAAACTATGTAGTTATTTGCCTATGTGAATCGACTACATGGACCTTCAAAATTATAGACCACACTTAAATTTATTCTAAACATCTTAATCTAAGTTTTAGACCTTCTCAGACACTTTTACATTTTTCAAATATGTTTTAGACAATACACATTCATCCCCCAACACTTTTCTTTACTTTCTTTGAACATTATCTCATAAATCATCACACATGCATTTCTACATTTTCTTGAACTTCTCTATTCGAGTTCTTCTAGTCATAGCCTCACAATTCCTTTACCATAAATAATGTAAGTAGCTCAATAATAGTACATACTTACATGGATAAATTATTAGGAATGAAATATAATTCATTCATGAATCCATAATAATACTCCAATAATCACCAAAAACACTTATTAAAACATTGACAATAAATTCAATACAAACTTGTGAAAAAAATCAACCCCCATGAATTTGTTTTCAATACCTATTCTCAATATCTATATGTGTTCTTGGATGCATTACACATTTATCTCCCTTATTAGAAAAAAATTTAAAGCTCAATGTCAGGGTATATTGATCTCTCATTATTTATTTTAAGGAACACACGGCTCTTTCCAATTTTTCTAAGAAAAGGATGATACTACATGGTTCTCATAGAAAGAAACATTGAGTTGGTCTACTCTAACCCCAAATGGTAAAACTCATTGTAGATAAAAGATATATACAACCAAGATTGTCTATATTGTATATAAACTACCATGCAAGTGATGTCACAGTCATATTTTCTTGATTCTCAAATAGGGGTTGAATGAAAATAGATTATTTTAAAAGAAACATGTTACCTGCTTACATATCAAATGACCATAAAAACAGTTCTTATACAAGTCATGTAACTCCCCCTTTTTATCATGTTGACATGAACCAAGAAATCCCCACAGTAAATATGATTAATAATGAGCGATGATGGTGTTATTTTCATAAATAAAATTCTATTATTACTTGGATGTCTATGAAAATTTAGATTCATATAAAATTATTTGGAAGCCTCCTTTCTCAATTTATCTCCCCCTCAAGGGGTTCACTCTAATTTTTATATATTTTTTGTAGTCTAAAGACTCCATGAAGGAAAATATATTTATTATTTCCAATAGTGGAAACCTCAAACTTCTCCTACAATTCCTTATTTATTATCTCCAATACATAAAATAATAGGGAATAAGGAGAGACCAAATTTTTTAGGAGTATCATTTAAGAAAAGAGCGACTTCTCATTCTGTGCTATTCTTTTCTTCTAATATCACAATATGGGAAGATTTCATTCAACTATTTTTTCTATTTTCAATATCATCTATTTAGATATCTAATATATTCCACTAAGATTCTTCTTTATTTGGAATACCTTTTTACACATCAGTTTTAAGCTTCCTTTTTTTGCCTCTTAGCATTTTGTGAGGAAAACTTTCACAAACCACTTCCTTGGTGACCAAAACAACCAAATTTGAATAAATCTTCCTTTGTGGATCCAAATTCACATTTTATTCCACATTATTGAAAACTAGAACAACCATTTTTTTATCCAAACATATTTTCTTTACCTCTAATAGAGTTGTTATGGGTGGTTAAATTATTTTTCTTGATACACCCCTTATTGAGCCTCATTTTTAAAAATCAAAAAAACTAAACTGGTTTTCCAGCATAATAGGAATTTTTACGGATAAGATATTTACTTATCATTCATAGGATTAGAGTTTATTTTTATGTATTATACACCCTTATATGCATTTCTACATTTTAAATACATTTTCCTATGATAAAAGATAGAAAAAATGAAACATTTATAATATGTTTCATACCTCATTTGGTCTCTCCTTGATTGAGATGTTGGTACTACTTGTTCTTTAAACATATTTGGTCTTTTAGGCTTCCAAAAATCTACTCATGATGTACATAAATCTTCAACAATAAAATTTCTTTTTATTATTCCATGTTTTAGGGAACTAAACTCCCATATTGTTCATGGAATAATAATTTACATCATCTTTGTTGTTTCACAAGTTGAGATAGATTTTATAGGGATATTTTATTTGTGTTCATCCTATCCTAATGGTCTTTTATTTTCATATATTTCCCATTAAACTTAGAAGAAAATAATTTTATATTAGAAGAATCACCCATACATGTTTGTCTTCTTTCATCATGTTTGGTTTTGAGTGGTATGATGCAAGAGTTTTACTCTCTCTCCCTAGATATTTTGTTTAAAATATATTGCGAAATATCTTCAATCATATCACTTTTCTCCATCATCTTGGTTCCCATTATCTTTTTTCTAGGATTTAGGGTCACTAATTCTCTTCTCAATGTTTTTTCCAAGGAAAAATATTTTATTGTCAAATAGTAAACTCCAAGAGTGATTCTCTGTTGGCGTTCTTCTCATTTGATGATCATTTATTAGAATAGGAACTTGATGTTGTTTCATATTCATCACTAAAATCACATATCCTTTTTAGCTACAAGTGAGAGTTTAGAATTTTAAATCCTTTCACAACATGATGGTTGGAATCAGATATTACATTGGGTTCAGATTTTAACACAACTGGAGAAAACAAATTCTAGGATGACATTTTTTTGTTATTATTCTTGTAAAAGGTTGGAAGATTGATGTAATATCTATATTGGTTGTATGGTTTGGATGAATAAACTTTATCATCTCTACTCATTATATTATTCTTGGGGAAGTCGATGGGAATGTGTGTACTTCCACTACAATTCCACTCATTCAATAATTTATTCCTTATTCACTTAACCCTTTTTGGATTTTGAAATAAGGGATATAATTTCAATGAAATATTTATCAAATTATATATTTAAAATTTCTTGGATCATTAAAGGTAAAAAGCTTTTTATACTGATTGTAAATTCTAAGGACCAGATTTACCACTGAAGGGGGATTAGTGGTTATTTTTTATGAACTATTTTCTTTTTAATTAAACAACTCAAACTAGTTAAGTTTCTTAGTAAAATATATATTATGTCTCAATCTATCCTTGGGTAAAATAGTGATAATCGAGAGAGAAACAAAAATGGAATTACAAGGTTTAGTACAAAGTCCCAATCCTTCCCATGTCAATTAGACCACCAAAAATTGATGCTATACTATATTATTATCATCAATTATAGTGAATCATAAAGAAAATATTTATAAACCCCAGTGTTTTATGCTGTAGTTGATCTAGGTTATACCAATCCAACAATCCAACTCTTCTTACTTAGTTAGATAAAATCCCACCCCAACTATTTTCTCTTCCTCAGGTAAAACAATTTAGCCATGATCCTCTTCATAAACTAGTTATATGGTTTATAGTCTTCCTTTATGATCCTATAGAATCAATTTTTTTCATGTACATCATCAATAAATTTGGCAGCAGTGTTGGCCTTGAGTCTCCATCTAAATCCCATGTGATCTGGATTCTCCTTAGCTTCTTCGAATACTCAAGTATGTATCCTTTAGGGGCACCAATATTTATATCATATAATTCTCATCGAGACTAGATGTACAGGCCTTTTAGATGATTTTTGATAAGAACCATAGTTTTAAATTTCCTCTCTATCACTTTCTTTGATACCTAAGCCACATATTAATACTCAAAAAAACATCATGAATATTAATCTCAAAACACCAAAGATAACGTTTCCATGTATTAATTATGTAAACCCCTTGATCTTCAACAAAATTGTTATATCATTTAAATCAATCCACTGATTCTTGATTTATCATTTGTCTAAACTCATAAATTTTCTATGTCTAAATTATATAAATCCCATGATCTCTAACCACAGGATCATCTCATTTATGTTAGTTAACTAATTCATAATTTATATTTCATGTAAAATCATTTTCATTCTATTGAAAGTCATTATTTAAATCCCTTAAAGGATCAAGATTCAATATTTCACATAATATATAAATATGTGTATCCTCAAATATCACATCTGAGATTTAAATGTCTTCATTAAATCATCTACAATGCACAATATTTTGGAAATATGTAGTATTGAAAAATATTCATGAAATAAGATATGTCACTAAGTTGTCTACATGGTTCATATCTATTATGTAGCAATAGGATACATGGTTTAAAATTCGACTATGTCACTATAATGGCTACGTCGTTTTCCTTCATCACTAAATCAGCAGTGCAAAACAACTACATGATTGAATCTTCTACATTAAATGGTTGTGTTACTAAATCAGATACATGAATTACATATGTGGATAAATGAAATATGTGAAATAGATAAATCACCAAATTGACTATATGGATGAAACGACTACGTAGAATGACGGTGTAGATATTTTCATATGTGAATCAGTTACATGGATATAGAAAATTCTATAATTCACTAAATAAAATCTAAATTTTTTTAAGATTAATTGAATCCCTTCTTAAACACATAAAAACTACTCAAATATATTTTAGATGATCTCCTTAATCCAGAAAAACTTTTCTTTACTTATTTTTAATATCATCTCATAAATTGTCACACATGATTTGTTGCATTGTTTGAAAGTTCTCCATTCAAGTTCTTTAATTTTTAGCCTCAAAATTTTGTTATCATTGAACATGGAAGAATCTCAATAATCTTATGGACTTAAATGGATGTATTATCAGGTATGAAACCCAATTCCTTCATGAATCCATTAATATCCTCCAAGAATCATCCACACTACATATTAGACCATTGAAAAAAAATACTTACTTGGGAACAAAAATATTAAATTTATATCGAAGTGGTTAATACTAATTAAATATATTATTACATGTTGTTCACTTTTCAATGTGTCTTTAATGTAATTATTTCATAGAATATCTTTTATATTGAAAATCCCATAGCAGTTATCAACTATAATAAGAAACTTGAAATGCTGTAATTATATTCTTAAATATTATTCTACTATCAAATAAAATTCTATGATGTCGTATATTATGTTTACTATCAAGTATGGGAACTCATAAATAGATGATATTTTATCTGATGAAGTTCCCATATGGTAATGTTTATGATAGAAGATTATATGAACTAACCTTATAGTAGGAAATCTACATATTGATGTGTCAGTAAATATTCATGTATGAGATCACGTATAATGACCCTTTGATATTTGTATTTTTATTAATGTATGTTATGTCTCACACACTTTAATGTATTATTATAAAATGGGATGATATATGATCACAGTGAAGTTGGGTACCACATGAATGATATGTTGTTAATGAATAAGTTCAGGAAGGATTTGTCCCTTTAATATTTATGGTAGATGATATCTTGTACATTTGAAATAGAACCAACATATTATATTACATGGCCATGGTGTATAGATGTGTTTATTTGAAATAGGTATAGAAAGACGTTTCAAGCATAAAGGTTAATGACGTTGGTGTCTAACATGTTTTATGAGATATCGTGATACATGGATTATATTATATACTGATTATTCATATGTGGTTGTTGTTATTGTTAAATATCGTCATTATTTATGTGTTCCTTGAACCTTTGTAAAACATTAATCTTAGAAATTATGCAAGACAGCCAAATTTCATAGAGCAAGAGGCCTATTGGGTCACACAAAACATGTTTCTATTGATCTTAGTTAAATATTATTTATATCTAACATTTTTAATATATATTAATCTTTATATCTAGAAGAAATATTTATTCAATATTTAATAAATTATTGAAAATATTAAATAAATGTTTATTAACAAGTTATTTGTCTAATTACTGAAATACATAATATATATTTATTTCTTATTATTCACACGGTAATATATAATTCTTTAATTATTAGTTGAATAATTAAATTCATTACTTGAATATTAAATAAAAATATAGATTCACTAGACTATGAATGGAATATTTTTTTATTAATTCAATGAATAAAATTTATTCAATAATTCAATAAATTTTTTAGAGGACGAGCATGCTATATTTTTTCTAGTGATAAATATTTATTTATCTGGCAGTAAAATAAATATTCATCGTTGATTGGGTTTTCACAAGTTACAAGTAATATAATAATATTATTTTTCTTTTTATGTAATGAGGTTTATTGGTGATTAATTCATAGTTGAGAGCCTTTGTGTATTTAAAAATATTTATGCCCTAACCTTGGGTCTATTTATAGACCGGTATGAAAATCAAAGAAAGGTTAATCATTTTGCAACACATTCCCCTCCTTTTTCATCCTCCTCATCACTTCCTCTCAAGAGTGAGAAGAAAATGAGAGATTCCATCAAGACTGAAGAAACTTGTGGTGATCAAGGAGAATAATTCAAGATGATCAATTGGCCGCGATAACACTTGGTGTTTCATCAATTTTATTCAAAGATTTAATGAGCACATGTGGGTGACTACAATAGGGGCTCTGATTTCATTCCTCATGATAAACGAGGGAACGTTGACTAGGTTTTAATGATCAGAACCATCAATGAATAATGATATATAATCCAATGTAATATTTTTTTATACTTTTCCTTAATTATAATTCAATTTGAAAAGGTCCTCTCTTAGTTCCAATGAAATATAGTTTTCAATATTTATTGAAAAATAATCATTTCTTGTGAATTTCACATGATGTATATTGCAAATGATATTTTGAATCTAAAAAAACGTAAGATGGCTATATTCCCTATATGAACATCCACTATATCTGGAACCATCAAGTGGTATTAGGGTGTCCCCATTCAATTGACAATTATTTATTGATTATTGATCAATTTACAAATTTCAACGTTATTTTTCATTTCAAGTTATTAATTCTTAAATTTTATTGTTGAGAAGTATTATCTTCCTCTTTGTTTTTTACTAATGTAACATATATAAAGTTAATAACAAATAATGAAACATTTTAATAATCCATAAGGAGGTGCTGAGATGTCTGGCTTGATAACACATGATTACAAAACTTATAGTTAATGTACATGTTATGTATCCTGGTTTATTCCACCAGGGTGTAGTGTGATTGAATTCATTATGTCATGTAATGAAAGACACACAATTCATTAAATGCATCACATGTTTACCAAGCCGAGATGGAACATGACATGTCACACTACATTCTATGTAACTGGGTTAGACAATGTGTATTTCATGTGTTTTCAAGGTGGAAAATTCATAGTGAAATACCTATCAAGTATTAATTACATAACATGTAAGGAATGAAATCCATGTAACAAGTATGTTTGGTGGTGTATACCAGTAGTACACATCATATAACTCATAGATTACCATGCTGAAATACACACCCAGTCTCTATGAGTGTATCATGGATATATGGTGAGAAATATATTCATCATATATCTATATATACATTCCATGTACCAAAATAGTTTATGTAAAAAAATAAAATATAAATTATTAATCCTTTAAACCTAAACAACATGTGTTTCAGGTGTCATTTATTCACTCGTACATTCCATTTTAGAGGATATATATATATAGTGATTATTTCATTTCATTATAAATTTCATAACTACATTCCATGTTTAGTGATAATATATTGATTACTCCATGGGAATTAAAATAATTACATACTATATTAATTAACATATGTTTTATGTGTAATTTATTGACTCATACATTCCATGTAATTATTGGTAAAAAATTTATACTATAATTTTCATAAGTATATTGTATATGATATTAATAAAAGTTTATTATTTTTAAAACATACCCATGGAGTTACATCCATGTACAAGATGTGTACTTATATTATTAAATTTTAAATGAAAATAATTTATTTTTTATGAAAAAAAAGATAGGTATCTAGATGAAATATTGGATAGATGTTGGGATAAATTGAATAAATTTTTTAATATGATAATTAATTGAATAAATTCATAATAATTTATCCTAATAAAATTACTTATAAGAATTAACTACAGTCAGTTATTTTTATGTGTATTAATTGCACAAGTGGACGATCATGAGTCTAGACCGACCTACATATGTGTGTGGATTATTTTAAAAGAATTATTTCATGGGTTTTTTTTAATAAATTTATTAAATTAAATTTATGTCATGTGAGTGATATCTCTCTTTTTATTATGAAAAGGCCAGGTTCCCTCAGTTTCTTTTATATAAAAAAATTATTTGTTCCCTTCACCTGTGAGTAAATTAAAAGAATTATAAGGATAGAGCATGATGGTCCAAGTGAATTAATCAAGTGGGTTTGAATTTAGAATTAAAAAAAATTCTATTAAAAATATTTTAAAAATTAAAAATTAAAACACCCCATAAATATTATAGTCATGTCCATAAATAATATAGGCATAAAAACATTGAATTAGTGAAATAAGTTTTCAAAAAAATTGGATCAAAAATCAGTTAAGAATTGTAAACCAATTTTACTTTTTAAATTATCTTACTCACAATAAAAAATAATCATTTCATAATATAAATAAAAATATCAAAGTATTTTGTATATAAGAATTTAATAATAGAAAATAGATAAAAAAACATAAACCCATAGTTGATCTTCAAACAAGTGGTTTAGTTTCAAGAAGAGACTTATACCTCTCCGCTTGAAAAAATTACAATTTAAAGAAGGTTTCTTAAAATAAACACAATGATCCACAACCTGGATTAGGTATTAAATAACAAATCCACAACAATAAGTCCATGCTATAACCATCACCTTCCAATATTATCCATGGGATGATAGACTTAACAGATAAGGGAAGAGAGTATCATATTACTCTCTAATAGAGAATAGAATAATCTTCTCATAGAATAAATAATAAAATAAATCATAAGTTGAAGGTAAATAATAACATAGTAGAAGATAGAAAGAATATGAAATTTTTGTGAATATTTCTTTCCATGATCAAGCTTGATATGATCATAAATGGTCTTATTCATCTTTTATATTGTCATTAAATCTACACTTGATGTCACTTTGATTGATCTTAGAAGTGATTTCACAAAGGATTAGTTTTATCATGAAAAATAGAGTATCATAGAGAGCATTGGGAAATCCACATTATATTTAGTAGAAACTAATCAACACTTTAACACATCCACTTATCACACAAACTAACCAACTAAACAACCTCCCTTATCGATGATAAGTTCTTATGATTTATACCTTTTCAAAACTATATTTAGCCATTGTTAGATATTAATAAATTAAATCCTCAAACCAAGTAGGAAATATGGGAAAACTGACTTTGTCTTTAATACTCCAGAGTATCTTTTTAAGAATTTACATTATTATATCCTCAGATTTTAAACCCTCTTGCTTTCATTAAAATCCATAAACTAGCCATGGGGTTATTTAATTTGAATTTATTTTCAAATTTTCATGGAAGAAGAAATTATCAGGGAATAAATGACAATAATGAGAGAAGATATCTCAATGGAAGTAGATATCACTTCATGGTATCATATAATTCTTCATTGTATAAGATCTAGGTTTATGGTATAAAATCCTAAAAATGGGTACAGAAATCACTTGATGTTTGCATAAGTTCACTCATGGTAGTATAACTTGTCTTGAAATACCAGAACTCTTCTGATGGCCAAATAGATTTTTAATGGTAAAAAATATCTTCTATCAATATGAGAAGTCTTGTTATTATATAAAATTTCTTCTAAGGGTATAAGGATTATTTTTAAGGTAATACACTTCATTAAGTGACTAAAAATTTCTACTAATGGTAGCATGAGTCTTTTAATAGTATCACACTTCTTCTGATAGTATCATAATATTTCTGATGGTATCTTAAATAAACACCAATTAAAAAAATTCACATATAGAAATTCAAGTAAAAACAATAATGATGATGTTATATCATACAACACATAAATAGTCATTAATTGAGTTAGCAATATTTATGAGCATTAAAACAAGGAATTTCTAAACATAGACAATAATCTATGGCTTTTTTATCATTCTAAGTCATAGTTTGAAAATAATTCCAAAATAATATATCAAAGAAATATCAAATCCTAATTAGAGAAGAAACAAAAATAAGAATAAAATTACTCCTTTTGTAAAAGAATTAAAATACCATTTATTATTCCAAAATGTTCCCATAAAACCATAAAAATACATGCCACAAAGTATTTTTCCCCCTTTGCAAAAATAAAAAAGGCATAAAAGTAAAGGGGAACATAGAATGAAAAGTAATTCATTAAAGCATAGAAAATAGATGTAAAGATAATGGAACTGAATTTTCCTTATGATCAATTAAAAAACATTTCATTATCATGATATAACATAAATTATCCCTATCATATCCTAGTCAAACTCTAAATCTGAATCCCTAAAAGGTGGGGAATTATTCTTGAGGAAGGAGTGTGATCTAAGTTGAAGGAGATGAAGGAGGCTTGAATACAATACATGTGGCCACTAGCATGAGATGTCTCATTTATTTTACTAGAGTAAAATTAAAAGGTATAACTATGATGAATTGAATCTAAATAGGAGCTATAACAGGAGTTGATAATTATGCAGTCATAGGCACAACATCTAGAGAAATCACAGCAGTCATGGAAGTGTAATGATAAGATTTCATCAACTCAAAAAACTAGGAGATCACTCTACCACCATTATACATAACCTAAAATAATTTTTTATTTTATTATAAAAAGATATTCAATATTTGGATTTAACCATTAACTAATTTTCTTTCTCTTTGAAGGGTTGAGTGATAGGTTTCATTCTAGTATTTACATCTAAAAACATAAAATGGGAGTTTTGATCTTGTAAGGAAAAAATATTATAAACACAATACTTGATAGATTTTGTTACCAAAAACTTATCATAACCATCCTCATTAATAAATTTTCAAAAAATATTATAAATATTCTCACCAAGGGATTTGGTCTATCATTTCTCTTTCTGATGATAAGTTTAGAAATTCTCTAAAACACTTTTTTTTCTCTTCTAAAATAATGCTTCTAACCAAGTAAGTATAAAAGGTGGAAGGAAGTGTTGGAGGATGAGATCTGGATGAGGAGGTAAAATCTTTATAAGAAATAGACTCAATATTCCTAAAGATGGTACAATGTCTCTGGGTAAGGTCCACCCAAATGTCCTCTAATGCAGGGTGAATAACACCAACATTCTCCAAAAGATTCTCATTTCTACTTCCAAATTCCACATCCATAGGAACATATTAGGTTGTATATGGTCACAAAAATAGATACTATCAGGGTTATTTCATCTTCTTTAATAGATTTATCCTAGATTTTAGAAAAACATTAGGTAAATTAGTAAGAACAAACATGAGATCAACCTTAAATAAATGTAGACCATCCAGGGTCAAATAAATAGAGTGAGGGGTAGGAAGAGGTGAAGACCTCTCCTATCTAATTAAACATGTATCATGTCCTGGAGGTGATCTTTGACCATCATCCTCTAGACATTTACACTCAACATACACTAATACTACAACTTCTTCCTCAAAAATAACTGGTATATCTAATGAAAAAGGGTGAAGAAACTCAACCTAATCAATATTCTATTACAATGATCTCTTAGGATCTAAATGATAATAAGTAATGGAAGGTATACCATTATCAAGTGCACTACCTCCACCATTAACACCTATATCATAATCTAAGTCTAAATGTAACGCCCCGACCCCAGCTACCCAGAGTCGGTGCATTATTACATAACATTGGCATGATCACAAGAAAGATCAAATCTCGAAAGACCGATTAGTTTAGTAGCCTTGGAAACACTAGATATAATCATAAAGTTTTACATTACATTTCAAAGTGAAAAACTACAACAACAACAAAGTTTTCATATCCACACTATTAACCCCTCATAATATCCCTGCAAGTCAATCATAATTTACTTCTTCACTACCTGGGAAAATAAAACATAGAAAAGGGGTGAGCTCAAATGCCCAGTAAGGATAACAATATAGCGGAACATTCAAAATAAGCGTAAACATTTAAGGCAATGAATTACTAAAACAAAAGCCTTTTAAACTTGAACTTCAACATAGTATGGCAAAAGTAAAATGAAATAATGTCATTTACTTGTTGACATGGATATTCTACTAATCGAATAATCACATGCAAAATCAATAACCACTTTCATAATGTTGGAATGCATAATGCCAGACTATCATAACCACATAGCCAAGGCCTCGTGCCAAGACTACAAATAAGATTTTGTCAAGGCCTTGTGCCAACACACTAGTTTGTCTCATGAGACCTATCGATGCATCGAGGAGCTATAGCGGGCTCCACCCGTCACTTATTAAGTCCAATGCATTCCCATATGAAAAGGTTTAAACATAACATAAACATTCGTATTAAAACTAGCATACGACATGTCAATAATTTCACCATAAACTATGAATGGTATAAAAATAGCACATACATAGTCAAACATATCACAAAACCTTCAATACAATATAGAAGTTTTGTATCATAATAAATCAACTTCAAATAATCTTAAAATCCGTCAAAGGATGTTGACATAGATGAAATTAAAATTCTTTTTAAAGAAATATCTCCTTTTATTTTGAAATCATTTAAGATCCATATAAAATAAAACATTTTCTTTGAAAATATTCTTATAAGCTTGTAAGGAAAGCTTTGAAGATTTTATAATGGCGTAAAATAACCGCACCCGCCGTATAAGTTAAAAAAAACATTCTTACCTCAATTCTGTCGAAAAGGTTAAAAAGGACCTTGTTTTGAAAACGACGGAACGATTCCTTTATAAACATCTTATAAAAAGTCAAACAAGGGTATAAATGACTTTAACCCATATTCTTGTAAATAGTAAAAATGTTTTGAAATACATTTTTAAGAAACATGGATGTGGATGATAAAGATATCCCAGTAGATTATTACGTATAAACAACCTCGGATAATGAAGAGATTGTGAAATAAACCCTTACCTTGTACTTTTCCTTGGTTGGGGTAGGTTAACCTCCTGTATGATAGTGAAATAATTGTTACTAAATTATACAAGAATCATATACATTAATATGATATCATATATGATCTTTTAATATTGATTTGATAATAATATCTTAGTATTATCGTCGTTTCGGGTGTTAACTTACTCATTTTCTTTATATGTTTTGTTACATAAGTCATGTTTGTTGTATCTTATTCATATCCAGAATGATATCAAGTCCTTAAACATCATTTTTAAATCATTAAATGATAATTATACTTGAATGGATACGATGGAGAATGAATCTCATCGCGTTCGTGGAGACGGTAGTCCGTACGTACGCACGGACGCTACATCCATTTAATTTTTATTTTAAAAGAATCGAATACCAATGATACATAGGTATATTAATATTCCAGTATAATATAATATTTTATACATGTTACTTAAGTTCATTAACACCATCCTTTATACGTTCCATGTGTGGTATGAACGAGTCATATCATTTTAAGGGGGCGGTAGTCCGCACTTCCTCAAATGAAATTATCGTATGTATATACAACATGAAACGAATAATGGTATGAAATAAAATGGAATTACAGAAGCTTATATATAAAATATATATCATTAATATCATATTTAATTACAGTGCCATCATAATGGCCACCATGAGAGGCGGTAAGATGTATTTGAACAATCATCGTTTCGTGAGGCGTTAGTTTGCCATCCACAGAAACATTATGTTCATCATCCATTATATGGAGTTGTGTGCATGTGTAGTTTGAATCCATATTATAACAACATCCTAGTATATTGAGGATACTGTTTTTGTTACAAAAGAAAGTAAATAAAAAGAGTTTGGGGGTTGGAGAAGCAAAATAAATGAAAATAATTTAAGAGAAATCGTTACCTTTAATTTAGGTAACTCACTTTGGTTAGAACCAAAGGACTTGTTGAAATGATTTCTGCCTAAGGGGAAGCTTCAAGGAGGAGTAGAGGGATGTGGGGAGCTTAGTTGGGCAGAGTTTGGACGAGCCAAGTGGCTTGAGAGGTGTGAGGAATGAGTAGAAGTGGTCTCCTTTTATAAGGGAGAGGAGGGGCTCTTTAGGAAAGAGTGAAAGTATTACTTTATAATATAATTATATTCGGTTTATAATGGTCCAAAAATCATTGAGGTCTAAGATAAGATGACTCATATTCTAAATAACATCATCCAATAAGAATTGGACAGGTTTTAGATAATATTTTAATCATTATAATATTATTTATTTCAATGATTTATTAATGAGGTAAACATTGCATCATTATTGTGTCATTAATAATTTAACTTATTTGATGACTAAAAATTATAAATAAAATATCATCATGTAGGAAATCTTTTTAGCTTTCTAATTAATATTTATAATCGAAAATCCAACATGTATAACCCTATGTAAAAATTGTTCTTCTAAAAGATGTAAGCTTATGCCATTTTTATTTTTATTTTAACTTTATTAATATAATGTGTCCCTACCACATACAAGTGGCTCCAAGGGGTCCCCAAATTGACCCAAGGATGCCCATGGTCGGGTATGTGTCCACCAATAAGGTTAGGACACGTTTTAAGGTAATTTAGTATTATTATAATATTATTTTTTAACCCTTATTTACCGGATTTACCCTTTAACCATGGTAAATAAAATATTTACCACAGTAACTATTCAAAATGTCTAAAAATAAAAGTTACCTATTTACACAATTTGAACATTATGATTCCAAATATAGAATCAATTTTCCTAAATTCAAAACACAGAAGTGGCAGAAATTAATTTAAAATTAATTCCCGCTGTCAAAACAAAAAGCGTGTTTTTAAGTGATAATAACTATAAAAAGATTGACACTTGTTTATGTTCAGTTTAATTGTAAAATTATGTCCAATGACCAACATTATATTAAATGGTAAAAATATATTCTAAATATACTTTAAAACCACTCAAATTCACAATTTATCACTATTAATTATTTTGATTAAAAAAGTTGTTTTTAATTAAAATTTAGTAATTTTCACTATTCATCAAAAATATAAAAGTTATCCGAAAAGTACCAAAATTTCACCCTAGGCTAATTTCAATATTCTGAATCCAAAAATGAAGTCCATTTTGAAATATAAAATATATATGATTTCAAAAAGTAGGTATTACTATTCACAATGGCTAGTTTAATTAGTTGTGGTGTGTGTTAGAACTCGAGGTTGCGTACAACACACGCTATCGCATTATTCGAAGGGAAACGTACCATAGAAGCTTGGGGTGTTACATTCTCCCCTCCTTCAAATAATTGCGTCCTCGCAATTTCTAGGGTATTACTGCATAAAAAGACTCGGGTGGTTCTTCATCATAAGTTCCTCGGGTTCCCACGTTGCCTCTTCCATCTTATGGTTTCTCCACAAAACTTTTACCAGACGCGTCGTCCGGTTTCTCAGTACTTGTTCTCTTGTATCAAGAATCCTGACGGGCTCTTCACAATAGGAAAGATCAGGTTCCAGTTCTAATTCCTCATAGGTGAGTACATGCGTTGGGTCAGGCATGTATTTCCTCAACAGAGATACGTGGAACACATCGTGAACTTTGGAGAGACTTGGCGGCATTGCCAATCGGTAAGCTACAACCCCAATTCGTTCTAGAATTTCGAAAGGTCCGATGTACCTGGGACTCAATTTACCTTTCTTACCAAAACGTATGACTCCCTTCCACGGAGATACCTTCAAGAAAACATGATCACCGACTTGAAATTCCAAATCCTTCCTTCGATTATCGGCATAGCTCTTCTGCCTACTTTGAGCTGCTTTGATGTGATTTTGGATTACTTTCACCTTTTCCACCGTTTCCTCCACCAGTTCTGGGCCTACAAGTTTTCTTTCACCAACGTCATCCCAACAGGTTGGTGTACGACATCTCTTTCCGTACAACGCTTCATATGGTGCCATCTGAATACTCGAATGGAAGCTATTGTTATAGGAAAATTCTACCAGTGGTAAATACTGATCCCACATACCCTGAAAGTCAAGTGAGCAAGATCTCAACATGTCTTCTAAGGTTTGAATAGTCCGTTCTGATTGTCCATCTGTCTGAGGGTGGTAAGCAGTGCTCAAATGAAGTTCAGTATCCAGGGATTTCTGAAGACTTTTCCAAAATATTGAAGTAAAACGGGGATCACGATCAGAAACAATCGATAGGGGTACTCCATGAAGTCTCACAACTTCATTAATGTATAGTCTTGCTAGGCGTTCCAGGGGTAGATCTTCTCTTATAGCAAGAAAATGTGCTGTCTTGGTAAGACGATCAACAATAACCCATATTGCATCGTTCCTTCTAGGAGTCTTCGGTATCCCCATGACAAAGTCCATCGTAATATTGTCCCATTCCCACTCCGGTATAGGAAGAGGTTGCATGACTCCTCCAGGCTGTTGCCTTCCAGCTTTCACTTGTTGAAAAACCATACATCTTGACACAAAATCAGCAATCTCCCTCTTCATGTTGTCCCACCAAAAATGTTCCTTCAAATCTCTATACATTTTGGTGCTCCCAGGGTGTATAGAGAAATTGGAACTATGAGCGTCATCCAGCAATTCCCTTTTTAGATCAGGTAAATCGGGAACACAAAGTCTCTTCCCGAATTTCAAAATTCCATCTTCATACACAAAGTCTCTCAATCTCCCATCATTCACAGCTTTAATCTTCTTCTGAAATTCTTCATCATTGGTCTGAGAACTCTTAATCCTTTCTAGTAAAGATGGTTTGGCAACCATTTGAAAAAGCATTGATGTTTCACCTTCCCTGGTTATTCCCATATCCATCTTCACTAGATCCATGAAAATTGGATCCCTTTCAATTCTCATCATGTTCAGAACTCCATGGTCTTTTCTGCTCAAAGCATCTGCTACTTTGTTTGCTTTCCCCGGGTGGTAGTGTATCGTACAATCATAATCCTTGAGTAATTCAAGCCATCTCCTTTGCCTCATGTTGAGTTCTTTTTGTGAGAAAATATACTTCAAACTCTTGTGATCAGTATAAATCTCACATTTTTCACCATAGAGGTAGTGCCTCCATATCTTCAAAGCAAAGATCACTGCTGCTAACTCGAGATCATGAGTAGGATAGTTTTGTTCATGAATTTTCAACTGTCGTGATGCATAGGCAATAACTCTATCATTCTGCATAAGGACACAACCAAGTCCTTTCTTTGATGCATCACTATAAATAACGAACCCATCATTCCCCGATGGTAGAGTCAATATAGGAGCACTGACTAATCTTCTCTTCAGTTCTTCGAAACATTCTTCACACTCTTTTGTCCAAACAAATTTAACCCCTTTACGTGTGAGCTTCGTTAATGGGTTAGCCAATCGGGCAAAATTCTGGACGAAACGTCAATAATAACCTGCCAAACCAATAAAACTACGTACCTAAGTTATACTCGTAGGTGCTGGCCATTCTTGGATTTCCTTGGTCTTAGAAGGATCAACAGAGATTCCATCTTTAGAGACAATATGGCCAAGAAAAGAAATCTCCTGAAGCCAGAATTCACACTTGCTAAACTTCCCATATAATTCATGCCTCCTCAGAGTCTTCAAGATAATGCGCAAGTGATTTTCATGATCTTCGTAGGTTTTGGAGTATACCAAGATATCATCAATAAATACCACCACAAATTCATCTAGATACTCCTTGAAAACTCTATTCATCAGATCCATGAATACAGAGGGTGCATTAGTCAATCCAAACGGCATTACAGTAAACTCGTAATGCCCGTACCTGGTTCGAAATGCTGTCTTCGGAATGTCTTCTTTCTTTACACACAACTGATGGTATCCAGATCGAAGGTCAATCTTTGAAAAGTATTGAGCTCCATGCAGTTGGTCAAATAAATCATCAATACGAGGTAGGGGATACTTGTTCTTTATCGTTATAGCATTGATCTCCCTGTAGTCGATACATAACCTCATAGATCCATATTTCTTTTTAACAAAAAGAACAGGGGCTCCCCATGGAGAAACACTAGGGCGAATAAATCCCTTATTACTCAATTCCTCTAGTTGTTTCTTTAGTTCGACTAACTCTACAGTGGCCATTCTATAAGGGGTCTTCGATATAGGCCTTGATCCAGGAATCAAATCAATGGAAAACTCAACTTCTCGTTCTAGAGGATGTCCAGGTAAATCTTCCGGAAATACATCTACAAATTCTTTCACAACAGGTACATCCTCTATTTTAACATTCCTTTCCTCACCGATAGTTACTTCATTCTCTTCCTCCCCAATAATTGAATTAAGTTGAGCTACTGGGGGTGGATCTAAATAAGAATTAGGTGGTGACGATTCTGCTCTAAAAATAAGGTGTTCCTTATCATTATCATCAAGAATCGTAACCTCTTTCTTCTTACAATAAATCTTCACATCATAGTCTGAAAGCCAGTCCATACCGAGGATTATATCAAACTCAATCATAGGTATGACGATGAGATCAGCAGATAAAGAAAATTTATGTGCTCTAATGGGGACTGATTCACAAAACTTTGTTGCAACGATACTTCCCTTAGGAGTTTTGACTGACAACTCCCTTATTATATCAAATTGGAAATATCTAATTTTCTTAGAAAACTGGGAAGATATGAAACAATGTGATGATCCGGAATCAAATAATGAATTTGCTAAACTTGAGGAAACCATTAAATTACCTGCCACCACGTCTTTCGGAGCTTCTACCTCAGCAGTAGTGATAGCATAAGCCTGGCCTTGATCCCTTGGCCTTTTCTGAGGTAAGTTCTCCTGACGCTTAGGGCATGCATTTGCATAATGCCCCATCTCCCTGCAATTGTAGCACTGAACGTTGGTAGCTTCCTTCTTCCCCTTGCAATCATGAGCTTGGTGGCCTTTTTCACCACACTTGTAACAGACTCCCATTCCCTTCAAGCAAGTACCGGGGTGTTTCTTCCCACATTTACCACATGATGGATATTCAACCTTTCCTTTCTTCCCCTTATTTCCATTCCCAGATTGATCAGCAGGTCTCTTCTTCTCTTACTTTGCTTTAAAGTCATAAGACTTAGAGAATTCCTTTTCGGTCTTGATAGCACATGAGACAATGTCTTCGTACGATGGAAAGGATTGTGAGACTAATGCTCAACGGAGAAATGGTTTTAACCCATCAAAGAAACGATCAATCTTACTTCTTGGGTTGCGAATATAATCTCCAGCATACCTCGCTAACCTTGTAAAGTTAGCCTCATACTTTGTGACATTCTCATCCTCCTTTTGTCTCAGACTCAGAAATTGTCTTTCCATATCTGCTCGATGGTCGTGAGGAAAGTATTTTTCTAAAAACAGATATTTTAACTCCCTCCACTCCATATTTGATACTTCATCATCTTCCTTCATGTTTTGAATCAATGACCACCATTGATCAGCATCTCCAGTGAGGCGGTAAACTGCCATGATAACTTTTTCCCTTTCACTGCTCCCCAAAGCCTGAAATATTTTCTCTAGGGAATTTATCCATTGCTCAGCTACTAAGGGATTTGTACTCCCATTGAACGTTGGTGGTTGTTGCCTCATGAATCGATCTAACATTGATCCTCCACGCTGCGGATCAGGGTGCTCCATACGGGTAAGGTTATTATTCATAACCTGAGTAAGTTGTCCCAGTATGGTGATTAGCTGATCGGCACCAGTTGCATCACCATCCCCACTATAATTATCTTGAGCAGGAGGGCAATCCCTACATGGAGTGCGTGCATTGATACGGTTTCCATTTCTTCCACTAGGCACCATTTCTAAACAATGGCATAAACTAGATCAGTTTATGAATCAAAATACATAATCCCATACTTATAAAACACTTAACATAAATTGAACTATTTATGGATATAATCCATAATCATAAAAATGCTTTCTTTGAGGAAGTATATACTCATAAACCCTTCATAATGATTTGTAAAGAAAATGAGAGTTATCCAAAGCATATCCCCCGGGAGTGTCGTAACCAAGAGTGCAGCAAGGCCCGTTGTCGTGCACCAGTTCCCGTTCGAGTCTAGCTCAAAGCGGTGTTTTCGGGTTTTACCCCTAGATACATCTGTGCCAGAGCCGCCTCTACCTGCTCGTATCCAGACAGGGATGTATTGCTCGGAAAACTCACAAAATCTCTACAATACAAAAATTCTAGGAATTTCTTCTATACTAATCCTCAAAGTTCATCTTAGGTCTACGTGCTCTAATCAGAGTTTATCTAAATCTAGTTTCCAAGGTTTGTACTAAACTTCCTCTGATACCAACTGTAACGCCCCGACCCCAACTACCCAGAGTCGGTGCATTATTACATAACATTGGCATGATCACAAGAAAGATCAAATCTCGAAAGACCGATTAGTTTAGTAGCATTGGAAACACTAGATATAATCATAAAGTTTTACATTACATTTCAAAGTGAAAAACTACAACAACAACAAAGTTTTCATATCCACACTATTAACCCCTCATAATATCCCTGCAAGTCAATCATAATTTACTTCTTCACTACCTGGGAAAATAAAACATAGAAAAGGGGTGAGCTCAAATGCCCAGTAAGGATAACAATATAGCGGAACATTCAAAATAAGCGTAAACATTTAAGGTAATGAATTACTAAAACAAAAGCCTTTTAAACTTGAACTTCAACATAGTATGGAAAAAGTAAAATGAAATAATGCCATTTACTTGTTCACATGGATATTCTACTAATCTAATAATCACATGCAAAATCAATAACCACTTTCATAATGTTGGAATGCATAATGCCAGACTATCATAACCACATAGCCAAGGCCTCGTGCCAAGACTACAAATAAGATTTTGTCAAGGCCTTGTGCCAAGACACTAGTTTGTCTCATGAGACCTACCGATGCATCGAGGAGCTATAGCGGGCTCCACCCGTCACTTATTAAGTCCAATGCATTCCCATATGAAAAGGTTTAAACATAACATAAACATTCGTATTAAAACTAGCATACGAAATGTCAATAATTTCACCATAAACTATGAATGGTATAAAAATAGCAAATCCATACTCAAACATATCACAAAACCTTCAATACAATATAGATGTTTTGTATCATAATAAATCAACTTCAAATAATCTTAAAATCCGTCAAAGGATGTTGACATAGATGAAATCAAAATTCTTTTTAAAGAAATATCTCCTTTTATTTTGAAATCATTTAAGATCCATATAAAATAAAACATTTTCTTTGAAAATATTCTTATAAGCTTGTAAGGAAATCTTTGAAGATTTTATAATGGTGTAAAATAACCGCACCCGCCGTATAAGTTAAAAAAAACATTCTTACCTCAATTCTGTCGAAAAGGTTAAAAAGGACCTTGTTTTGAAAACGACGGAAAGATTCCTTTATAAACCTCTTATAAAAAGTCAAACAAGGGTATAAATGACTTTAACCCATATTTTTGTAAATAGTAAAAATGTTTTGAAATACATTTTTAAGAAACATGGATGTGGATGATAAAGATATCCCAGTAGATTATTACGTATAAACAACCTCGGATAATGAAGAGATTGTGAAATAAACCCTTACCTTGTACTTTTCCTTGGTTGGGGTAGGTTAACCTCCTGTATAATAGTGAAATAATTGTTACTAAATTATACAAGAATCATATACATTAATATGATATCATATATGATCTTTTATTATTGATTTGATAATAATATCTTAGTATTATCGTCGTTTCGGGTGTTAACTTACTCATTTTCTTTATATGTTTTGTTACATAAGTCATGTTTGTTGTATCTTATTCATATCCAGAATGATATCAAGTCCTTAAACATCATTTTTAAATCATTAAATGATAATTATACTTGAATGGATACGATGGAGAATGAATCTCATCGCGTTCGTGGAGACGGTAGTCCGTACGTACGCACGGACGCTACTTCCATTTAATTTTTATTTTAAAAGAATCGAATACCAATGATACATAGGTATATTAATATTCCAGTATAATATAATATTTTATACATGTTACTTAAGTTCATTAACACCATCCTTTATACGTTCCATGTGTGGTATGAACGAGTCATATCATTTTAAGGGGGCGGTAGTCCGCACTTCCTCAAATGAAATTATCGTATGTATATACAACATGAAACGAATAATGGTATGAAATAAAATGGAATTACAGAAGCTTATATATAAAATTTATATCATTAATATCATATTTAATTACAGTGCCATCATAATGGCCACCATGAGAGGCGGTAAGATGTATTTGAACAATCATCGTTTCGTGAGGCGTTACTTTGCCATCCACAGAAACATTATGTTCATCATCCATTAGATGGAGTTGTGTGTATGTGTAGTTTGAATCCATATTATAACAACATCCTAGTATATTGAGGATACTGGTGTTGTTACAAAAGAAATGAAATAAAAATAGTTTGGGGGTTGGAGAAGCAAAATAAATGAAAATAATTTAAGAGAAATCGTTACCTTTAATTTAGGTAACTCACTTTGGTTAGAACCAAAGGACTTGTTGAAATGCTTTCTGCCTAAGGGGAATCTTCAAGGAGGAGGAGAGGGATGTGGGGAGCTTAGTTGGGCAGAGTTTGGACGAGCCAAGTGGCTTGAGAGGTGTGAGGAATGAGTAGAAGTGGACTCCTTTTATAAGGGAGAGGAGGGGCTCTTTAGGAAAGAGTGAAAGTATTACTTTATAATATAATTATATTCGGTTTATAATGGTCCAAAAATCATTGAGGTCAAAGATAAGATGACTCATATTCTAAATAACATCAACCAATAAGAATTGGACAGGTTTTAGATAATATTTTAATCATTATAATATTATTTATTTCAATGATTTATTAATGAGGTAAACATTGCATCATTATTGTGTCATTAATAATTTAACTTATTTGATGTCTAAAAATTATAAATAAAATATCATCATGTAGGAAATCTTTTTATCTTTCTAATTAATATTTATAATCGAAAATCCAACATGTATATCCCTATGTAAAAATTGTTCTTCTAAAAGATGTAAGCTTATGCCATTTTTATTTTTATTTTAACTTTATTAATATAATGTGTCCCTACCACATACAAGTGGCTCCAAGGGGTCCCAAAATTGACCCAAGGATGCCCATGGTCGGGTATGTGTCCACCAATAAGGTTAGGACACGTTTTAGGGTAATTTTGTATTATTATAATATTATTTTTTAACCCTTATTTACCGGATTTACCCTTTAACCATGGTAAATAAAATATTTTCCACAGTAACTATTCAAAATGTCTAAAAATAAAAGTTACCTATTTACACAATTTGAACATCCTGATTCCAAATATGGAATCCATTTTCCTAAATTCAAAACACAGAAGTGGCAGAAATTAATTTAAAATTAATTCCCGCTGTCAAAACAAAAAGCGTGTTTTTAAGAGATAATAACTATAAAAAGATTGACACTTGTTTATGTTCGGTTTAATTGTAAAATTATGTCCAATGACCAACATTATATTAAATGGTAAAAATATATTCTAAATATACTTTAAAACCACTCAAATTCACAATTTATCACTATTAATTATTTTGATTAAAAAAGTTGTTTTTAATTAAAATTTAGTAATTTTCACTATTCATCAAAATATAAAAGTTATCCGAAAAGTACCAAAATTTCACCCTAGGCTAATTTCAATATTCCGAATCCAAAAATGAAGTCCATTATGAAATATAAAATATATATGATTTCAAAAAGTAGGTATTACTATTCACAATGGCTAGTTTAATTAGTTGTGGTGTGTGTTAGAACTCGAGGTTGCGTACAACACACGCTATCGCATTATTCGAAGGGAAACGTACCATAGAAGCTTGGGGTGTTACACTAAATAATCTAAACTAAGAAATTCTGACCCTAGGGACTTCTCCCCCTTAGTTTCTGCATCCTCTAAATTTGATATAAATAGAATTCCACGAACTTGACCAATATAATGACCTTGAGATTAAATTTCCCATTCAACACTCACAGTATTTCCATACTTAGATATAGACATGAAGGTACTAGTCTCTTCTTCGTCATCTTCTCTATCAAAATTATATAAATAATTTTCCAAAATCATAATCATATACTATAGACTTATAAATTCAGATTCCTCAAAATGAGCATCATTCGAAACCACTATGTCTGATAACTAATCATCATCTAACATTATTTACCTGTAAGGTATAGATAGAGGAGAACATAAAGGTATATAAGAGATATTCTCACTTCTCACTATGTCCGAATCACTTCCTCATTCTATTAATATGGCTACTAATTATTCCTCAACATAAGAACTGGATTTAGCCACTTCTATGTTTGATTATTATTCCACAAAATTATCTGCTTCCAAATCCGAATCAACTAAATATCAAGGTCATATAAGGTTTTTGACTAGGTTCAACATTTTCATAAAACCTTTCATTATCCATAACCCATTTTTTAATCCAGGGGTTCTAATTAACCTTCATCACCCTTCATGTATCTTGACTTAAACAGAATCCACCACATTGAATGACCATTTATTATATAAAAGGGACTATTCGTCTAGTTTTCATCATAGATTATATTATCTTGGGATAATTTAATGAATTTTACCTAGGGTAATTTTTACACAACTACCTCATATATACCATAATATATCTAAAAATATTTACCCTTTCCCTTATCTTCATGAGATACAAAAAAGAAAACATCCTAGGATCTTAGGAAACTAATGTCCCCCTTCATGAGACGTAAAATGTGTTGGATAAACTTGAAGAGAATTCCATATTCTCCCTCAGGTTATAAGCTTTTAGTCATATAGGGAAACATTGTAAAATATGATACAAAATATCTTCCACAAAAAGAAAATCCTAATGGCCCATATGATAAGATCCTTAATAATATTCATAAAATATTTTATACGGAACTATTAAGAAATTTTCCATTGCTTCAAAAAGATTGCAAGTACTTTTCCACCAACTAAATTTTTCATGAAATATTTCTTTCACAGAACTTGTATTTGACATGAAAATAGACATAAAAACCCAATATAGGATAGAATAGTTGATCATTTTTTAGAATAAGACTACTCGTACTTTCCATTGAACTACCTTCCAAACCAGAAATCTTATTTATTATAACCATGCTACATACATTTCCTTCTCAGCAATAACCCCTTGAGATAATAGAAGGGGATTTCACTACTTCAAAAGATCAATTTATTCATTTTTTATCTATAATAAAGTGATGGATTATTAGGAGAATAAAAAAAGAGAGGACAATTCTTCTTTACCATATAAACAGAGATTTTAAGGATCAAATATTGAAGGTTGGGTTTGATAGAGAAACATTAGAGGAAGTGTTAAATGAACATTATAGAAGATGATTAATTCATAATTGAACCTATAAATTTTATAATTTTGGTAAGAACGCATTTTTTTAATATTAATGGGATACAAATTTGAATAAAACACTAAATTTATGGGTTAAATTTTGAAATTAGTCTTAGTTGAAAAAATCACAGAAGAGTTTCTGTAGCAGTAAGCTCACATAACAACACCCAGTGGTATCACCATAGCGATATCTCTGAAATGGTATCATCCAAATGGCAGTAATTGAATGGTAGCATATAAACAGTATAACATCTACATGGTAGTAGGCTCAGAGTAGAAGATGAATCATAAATTAACTCTACTAGATCAAAAAATAATTTTTTTAATAAAATATTAAAACAATATATCAGGCTTAGTTCATGTATGGTATATAATAATCACTAAATATTCCAAGGATCTATAAAAATTTCAATAATTTGATGTCCAGTGCCAATGAATTTAAGTGTTGTATCTCCTTTTTTGAAATGATATGGTGAAAATTTTTGTATTATATGAATGTGATTTTTCCTTTACTGATAAATTGGGTACTTAGAAATGTTAATATCCCTTGTATTGTCATATCTTATAAGGTCGTGTTGAAATTGATATCCAAAGTATAGTGGTGTGTGATTCATACCAAAAATTTGTGCACAATAACTACCTACATATATGTACTAATATTTATTAGTGGATAATGCATCAAAATTAGGATTTTTTGTTACAACATGACATTACCGATTTTCCCCAAAAGTGACATGTTCCAAAAATGATTTTTTAACCTAGATAAAACCACTAAAAGCTACATCTGAATAACTAACTGATTCAAATGGTTATACTCTAATGTAAAAAACACAAATTAATTTTATTATTGAGGTATTTGAAAATCTTTTTGAAGGAATTAAAATGTATTCCATGGGTTTGATTAAAAATGATAACATGTAAAAATAATATACATAATATAAGGTCATCCAGTAGTCAAGTGTATTAAACTTCTACTAATACCTCTTTAATTGGATTGATCAACTAGTTTTCCAGTTTAATCTTAATCCATCTTACAGGATGATCTCATGGGACTATCACCTCCTTTTGTATTATCCATACCAAAACATTACAAAAATTCTTTTTGTATTTACTTTATTTTAAAATAATACCTTTATTATATTAAAAATTATGAAAAACAAGGATGGAATTTAGTTCACCCATTAAACAAATTTCAAACTCTTTTTGAATCATTTCTGAAAATTCTATTCACAATACATTTTTTTATAATTTTAAAATAATATCATAAATATAAATTTCAACCACAAAAATATCTCTAAAAATAATTTTTATAAATAATGTAGGCATAGCTATCCATTTTGAAAACCTTTTAGCAATAAATAAAGAGCTGATCCTATCTTATCAATATCTTGGATCCTATTTTAAAACATATAGGGATTTCAAATGTTTAAAAACAAGATAGGGAAAATGAATAGTTTAAAATCTTGTGGGTTTATCAATAAAAAAATCAACTATAATATTACCATTTAGAAATAAATTGGTGACATCCATTCGACATAGTTTGAAATTAAGATGTGAAATATATGAAGATAGTATCCCAATGGTTTCAAGTCTAGCCACTAGTTTAAATGCTTCTTTATAATCTATACATTCCTCTTGAATATAACCTTGTATAACCAATTAAAATTTGATTCTAATAATTATTCTATCCTCATCATACTTGATTCTATATTCCCAATTTATTCCAAAAAATGGCCTTTTCAAATGCTCTCTCGTCCGATGCTCCGCCGCTCCCTGGGATCGCGTCCTCCTCGGTGCCTGGCCCTCCGACAATCGGCACGGGCTTGCATCGCCTTCTGGGTCTCTCTTTCTAGGAAGTAATCCTTCATCAGCATCCACTAGGTATCAATTTACCTTAGAGAGCTGTGTCGGTAGGCCAAGAGGTTAGATCTGGTTTCTTGGTAAATGGTTCTGTGCCAGGCTCCTCGTTGTCCGGTGAGGGTTTGCCTCACCCCCAGGTCTCTCTTTCAAGGATGCCCTTCTTTAGTAGCAGTCTTTGGGTGTAGATCTGCCTCAGAGTAATGCTCGGTCCGGTGAGGGTTTGCCTCTCCCCCCAGGTCTCTCTTTCCTAATTTTGTGTGTTATTTTATTTTATACTCAGCAAAACTGTTTCATTTGATAACATGAGTATAATTAAAATGATACTATTGGGTTTTGACTATTATATGACCATTAGTCAGTATGACCTTTGGAAACTAAATGTTGTGATTATTGTCTCTAAATACAAGTGATCTTGGTTAATTAATATAGAAAGAAGAATCGATGGCCTCATCCATTAGTCTCGGGCCAATTGAATCCCATCTAATAGAACTTTGGAAGGAGGTAGCACCACTGGGCTTTGCTCTGGACCAAACCCAAGCCGAACTTAATCGTCTGAAGCTAGAATGAAATCTCCTTTGTGAGAAGTTCAAACTGATTGAAATTACTACTCTTTCAATGTTGGTCGAGCCGCCCTTAGATTCTCTCACCTTAGCACACATTACACTTAGGTCCTATGATGGGGTTATAAGGGGCTATGTAAGGAGACCGTAACTGCCTTATGTAATCCTTTGATTTAAATAAAAATTCTGATTTCTTCTTGTGATGAAGTTTGTGAATTTTCAAATGTCTGGATAAATATACTATGCATATTTTTGATGAATTCGAGAAAAATAATATTTGAAAATATTTATGTAAGCCTTAGATAACTATTTATGTGTAATGATTTTAAAAAAATGGTCTTTTACAATTATGTTCAATATGAAATTTAGAGTCTAATAATATCAACTTAATTTTTTATGAATAGTAAATTATGAATAGTGATTTTATACATAGGATTAGTAATGTGACCAAATGGATTATTAATCTCACTTAAAGAAAGTATTGATATAATCTATGCACCTTGATTAAGTAATGTGATTCAATAAAATAGGTAAATAAATGTTTCATTAATTGTTAGTCAAGTATTAGTTTTTTCCGGTGAATAATGTTTTTTTAATTAAAAATTAAATTAAAAATATTTAGAAAATTATTTTTATAAAATGGATTTCATTTTTGAACTCAGAGCATCGATATTATGTTAAGGTAATTTTTGGGGATTTTTTCTGAAAAAAATGAATCTTCGGTGAATAGTGTATTTATTTAAAAATTAAATTAAGAATATTTAGAAAATTATTTTTATAAAATGGAGTTCATTTTTGAAATAAGAGCATTGATATTTGGTTAAGGTAAAATTTTGGGTTTTTTCTGAGACAGTTGAATTTTCAGTGAATAGTAGAAATACAGTTTTAGGGTTTCGGTATGTTTAATGACATCATAACTATTTCATGATGATGTTATGAGATATTTTAAGGGGTATACGACCAAAGGTGATTAATTATTGTATGGGGGCCCCATGTGGCCTAACTCCATGGGAAATACCATAAGAGATCCCATGGTTTTGAGAAAACCACTTGTGAGGTGTCCCTTGGCCATTAATGCCTTGTCCCCTCACATTCCCTATAAATACCCACCCTTTCCTCCTTTAGTTTTCACTCCCAACTCTCCTCCAAAGAATATATGGTCCCATTAACTCCCAAGGAGTCCTCTCAAGGTGCCCCCAATCTCTCAAGGTCCCAACCTTTGAGTTTTAAGAGATACGTTTTAAGGTAAGGGATCCTACCACTCTCTTTCTTTCCAAGTACTCTCTTTTATGTCATTTATTTTAAGCTCCACGTTCATATGTTGGGGATGTTCTTTTATATTCATACTACTATCCTTTTAATTTTCATATGATTATATACCCCCTCTTTCTCTCATAAATTCATTTTAATAATGTTTAAGTAGCGCCGTTAGGCTGCCAAATTTTTAAGGGATTCTTTCACGCTTCTTATTTTCAAGTTCTATTTTCATGTCAAGTATTTCGAGTTCCTTTTTATTATGTTGGGGTATTATATATATATCTATCATACTGATTTTTTATTTTCATATTATGAGATACCCTATTTGATCTTGTCAATTCATATTTTTAAGTTTAAGTGATGTCGTTAGGATGTCGAATATTTAAGGGATTCTTTTCACCCTTCTCGTTTTCAAGTTCTATTTTCTTGTCAAGTATTTCAAGTTACTTTTTATTATGTTGGGGTATGATATCTATATCTACCATACTGATTTTATATGTTCATATGATGAGAGACCCCATTTGATCTTGTCAATTCATTTTTTTGGGGTTTTAAGTGACGTCGTTAGGCTGGTGAATTGTCAAAAGAGAAATCTTATTTTTGCCTTCCTATAATGTTTTTCATTTCATATGGTATATCTTTAAAATTTTGTTACCATGTTCTTAAATCCTTTATATTCTGTCCCCATACTATTTTATGGATCATTCATGAGTGGGTTACCCATTTCGCCTCTCTTTCATTTTTTTCTAAAACCCTACAATATAGCTGTTATGCTTCCGAATTTCCCACTCAAAATGTCTCTCTCTTTTTCTCAAATTAATTTATTTTATTAAGTGAATACTCAAAGAACTTTATTCTTAAGGGGTATTCACAGATATAACAAAATGTTCTATTTTAAATTGGGGGATTTACATACATGATACCCGGTTTCCTTTTCTGTGGGTTTAAAGTGACATAAAGATCATGTCTTTGAAGCCGTTTTTAAAACGTTATTATTATGAAATGAAACCCATTTCTTTTATACAATATGGGTTATTTATGAAATGTTTTATGATGATATATGTGGCTCACATGATAAAAATTCAAATTTAAGGGTGTGCCCTGATAGCGCTTTAATGCATTGGGTAAAGACTTAATCTCTAGAGATGACCATTTTGACTGATACCTTGGTGAATAACCTTGGTAATTTTTAATGACACCTTGGGGATGTACCTTGGTGAAATGGATATGATTGTATATGTTAAATGTTGTAGAAATATCTTCAAGTTATGAAACATGTTTTTTTATTATGATATGCCTCATGATCTCTTTCTCATGACTTAAAGTTATTTTTCATGAATTTTGATGTATCTCAAGTTCTCATGTAAAATGATTCCATTGTTTCCCTTAGTGGGCCTTTTGCTCACTCTTTCCTTTGATGTATGCTCCCTGGTTCTGAGATTCTGTATTGAACTTATGATGAACAAATGAAGAAACCTTTCTAGTGTTTAAGAAGAATGTTTTTTTCTCATGTAATAAGTTCTTGGTTTCCAAGACACTAAACCTTAAAGATCCTCAGTTTTGTATAATATAATAAATGTTTATGTATAAAAAGGAAGGATTTCATAATGGCAGTGGTCGAAAATGTGGTAAGGTATTGTATCCCTCCGTACTGTCATCTGTGACATCTTCTTCAAAGTAGGTAGGGGAGGGGACTGCTTCTCCATGTCATGCTTTGGTTCCAGTAAGAAGTTCTCTAGGCAAAGGGACTTGTGTAAATCATTCAGTGTCAGAGATTTTTTCCTCAGAGATGGGAATCAGAGGTTTCCTCTAGCCTCGGGATCCAATGGTGGACAACTGGGTTCCCTCGAGTAGTTGCATCACTATCATCTCTATGGTAGAATCGGGCATGTGTGAGCCGAAGGATTTGTAGCATTATAAGGGATTGCCCCTCCTTTTATTGGATCCCTGCCCAACGGTGTCTCCCTCTTCGACCAGCCCAGTGGTGTCTTCTCCTCCTTCCTCTCCAGCAGTGCATTCAGCTCCTCTCCGTTCAGCTGCTTCCTCCCCTCCTGTGGATCAGAGTCACAATCAGGGCATGTGTTTCGATTCTCCAGAGGTCCCTTGTAGGGTGCTGTCCAGCAGGGGAATCACTCCTATGACCTCCTCCTCGAAGGTGAAAATGGGTGTTAAACCAGGTCAAAATCAAGAGCTGATGAGGGTGTATGTGTTATCTCTTCTCTTAAAGGAAAGGGCCTGGAGTCTGGGGCCAAATCCATACGGGTGCATGTTAATGTTTAAAGCCAAAATATGGGACGGTCAGGGCATTGGGGCAAGGGTGAAATCAGAATTTTCTTCTTAGTGAGTTAAGTAATAATCAAGTCTCACTGGTTGCCTTCTTGGAACCTAAACATGCATCCAGCAACATCTCTGAGTTTTCTCAGAGGCTTAAAGTATGTGGCTTTTTACATGGGGATCCTACTAATTGTCACATATGGATTTTCTGGAAATACCACATCAATGTTGATCTATTGAGTACAATAGAGAAATCCCCCAACATAAAGATAACCGTGGGGCTCGAAGAGTTTTTGTTTTCATTCATATATTCCAAGTGAAATGCTCAAGACATGGAGTCTTTATGTAGTGATCTTGAGGGCTTCAATCCTATTGAAGATCCCTAGATTTTTGGTGGAGATTTCATCATTGTGGCTAGTACAGAGGAGATAAAAGGGGGTGGAGCTTTCACCAAGAATGCCATTCAATCCTTCATTTCTTTCATGGCTCAGAGTGTCTTGTTGGATGTAGGTTTTGAGGGAAATATCTTCACCTGGTGCAACAACCAACGTGGGGGGAGGCATTTATACTGTCGCCTTGATCGATTTTTGATGAACAATGCTGCAATATCTATGTTCCCTGACTCCCGAGTCACTCACGTGACTCGGAGTTTGTCTGATCATTCCCCGCTTCGCATTTCCCTCGGGTCAGGGGTGTCATGGGAGGAACATGATATGTTTTCCACATCTTGGGTGCAGGAACCAGTTTTCTTAGAAGTGTTCAGGGAAGCTTGGGACTCACAATATCGGGGGAATCCATGGACTACTTTTTACAACAAACTTAGGAGGGTTAAGAATATTTTTCTCTGCTGGAGGAGAACCATCCCAGCCCGCAAGCCTAATGTCTCTATGATCAGTGAGGAGGTGGATTGTCTGGAGAAAATATTGTAACACGAATGGGATGAATCCATTTTTCTGAGCTGATAAGGAAGAAGGAATCTTTATCTGATAATCTGTTTAAACAGGAAAAGGTGGCTAGAGATAAATCTTGGGTAAGATGGCTTTAGGCGGGGGACCGGAATACATGGTATTTTCATGCGTGCATCAAGGAATGTCGTTGTGTCCAGAGGCCCAATATCCACAGGGAGGATGGATCCTTCTCCACAGACCGGGAGGAATTTTGGGTTATGATTAATGCAGTTATTCAATATCTAATGGATACTCCTAATCCTACCATGGTAGGGGGTATCCGAGTGGAGATGCTGAGATTTTTTAGGGTCTCTCCAGCAGTGTTTCGGAGGGCGTTGATGTTGAATTAAGGAAAATTCGTGATGAGGATGAAGTGCATGAAGCGGCATGGACCATGAACCCAGATAGCTCCCCAGGGCCCGATGGGTTTCATGGGTCTTTTTACAGAGTATTGTGGAAGATTATCAAAGTGGATCTAGTTTGGGCTATTCCGGATTTCTTCCTGGGAGGGTATTTTCCGCGTATTTCCTATGCTACTAAAATTATTCTTATCCCGAAGGTGAATAAACCTCTGTCCATTGATAAATATAGACCCATAAGTATGTGTAACTTACCATACAAGATCCTAGACAGTATTCTTAATAAGATATTGGCCATTCACCTGGATGAGTGGATGAATCCAGAACAGCATGGTTTCATTAAAGGGTGGTGAATTCTGGGTGTGATCGGTCTGGTCCATGAAATGATCAGTGGCATCAACAACAAGTCTTTTGGGGGCAATTTGGTGGATAAATTGGACATGAGCAAGGAATATGATAGGATGGAATGGGGTTTTGTTCTCAGAGTCCTGGCTTGTATGGGGTTCTCCAACTGGACTATTGACCTCCTTTTTCATTGATTTAGCTCAACTTGGATTTCCACTTCTTTCATGGGCAATCATTTTGGATTTTTCAAGGAATGTCATGGTCTCAGGCAAGGGGATATTTTATCCCCTACTCTATTCATTCTTACACAAAATTATTTCAGTTGCTACATTAATAAGGGGCTCAGCTCAGGTAAAATCCTTCCTTATCACAATAGGTATGCCACAAGGGTAATTTTCCACCTAATGTTCACAGATGACACCATAATTCTTATCAATGGAAGTAAAAGATCAGTGAGGGGACTTAACGATATTTTAAAGGAATATTGAAAGTGGAGTGGACAGTTGGTGAACAAGGAAAAAAGTATCTTATTTATATCAAGGGGGTCCCTTTGAGGAGGGAGAGGTTATTGCGATATTGCTTGAGCATGGGAAGGGGATCTTTTCCCTTGGAATACCTCAGAGCTCCGATTAATCCCTCTTCTCTGACGGTGCATCACTTTGACAATATTTGAAGCAAAATTACAAGGTGTATCCACAACTGAAAGAACGGATTACTCACTTTTGGAAGTTGCATCACTCTGGTCAACAGTGTTCTTGTTTCCATCACTATGCATATTCTTTCTACTCTAAAGGTCCCAAAAAGTGTAATTTCCAAGTTTGAAAGGATTATAGTGGCATTCGTTTGGGATGGTCAAATGGATGGTAGGCATCATTGGTCTTCAGGGAAACAGTTAGAAAGACCTCTATCTAAAGGGGGTATCAATAAGAGAAGTGTAGAAAATACCATGCAGGGGCTCCATACTAAGTCATCTTGGGAGGCTATGGAAGGCCGGTCTTTATGGGGCATAATCATGCAGAATGTATATGGTCGGAATGTGAATATTCAAATAAGGCAATCATCGAGGATATGGAACCTGACCCTCCCATATCCGTAAATTCTTCAGCATAACTCCCGATGGATTGTGGGTAGGGAGAATATCATCTTTTGGCAGCAGGACTAGGGGGTGGGCAGGCTGTGGTTCCCGGGGTATCCTACCCTAGATTTATCTTTTAAAGAGGTGATTACTCACCCAAGGTTCTTACAAACCATTCTTGATTCCATTCAACTGAAAATTTTCAATTCTATTTTTGTTAAAGATGAGGATGACTGGCTGGTTTTCACGGGCTCTTCGTCGGGTGCATTCTCCATCAAGGATTTTGATCGTGTGACGCGGAGCACTGAGACTGCAGATCCATTGGGGGAGTCCTTGTGGTGAAAATATATCCCTTCGAAATTTAACTTTCTGGTGTGGCGTGTGCAGAACAAGACCCTGCCTACAGATGATAATCTGCAAATAATGGGTGTGAACATGGCCTCAAGGTGTTGGTGCAGCCGGGATTTCAACTGATAATCAATAAATAATATTTTCTATGATTGGGAATGGGCCAGAGGGATTTGGTAGACTTATCGGGCCTTCTTCAGTTCGAATGGGTATGACGGTTCTCCTAGAGATTTTCTACAAGCATAGTTTAGCGGAGCTGGAAACCAAGGGGTGGAGAGAAAGGCCAGATCGATCATCCTAAGTGATAGGAGTTGGACAATCTGGAAGGCACTAAATGATGGTAGGCATAAAAACACTTCGGGATCCTTGACCTGCATTCTACTCAAAATGAAAAACAATCCTAGGGATCTGCTTCAGGTATCTCCTGACTGTCACTCGGCACCTTCGGTAAGTGCTCTGGTTCTACCTCTATCTACAAAACAATAGTAAATTGGTGTAGGGTAGGGTCGTTGGATTCGGTGGAGCCCTCAGAATTAAGGGCTAAAGTTAAACTCGGATGGGTCGTTGCGCGGGGGGTGGGAGATGGATGGGGGCGATGTCGTGAGAGATAAATCTGGGTCAGTATGGGCGGCTTTCACTGCTTCGTTCGGGAAGGGAGACTCACTTTAGGCAGATGCCCTGGCTTTGGCCAAGGGTTTGGATTTTTTCTCCAGTAGGAAGCTTCGCATTTCATCAGTGGAGACTGATTCCCTTCTTCTGTATCCAGTGCTGATGGACATGGGAATAATTCTTTGGAGTATTGTTTATGTTGTTAGGAGATGCAAAGCGCTAATGGGGTCTCACACAGTGATATCGCATACATGTCGGGAGGAAAACACAGTAGAGGATTTTCTGGCGTCAATGGATACATCTAATAGCGGTACGGTTTCCTTTTTTAATTTGGGAACATTTCTTAGTGAGGGGATGTATTTTTTTTTCAATGATTCGTTGGGGATTCATTACTTTAGACCTCCTTGATGATTTTCCTTTTTTCTGTATGGCGATCTCCCAAAAGAAATAAAAATGTTAACTTTTAGTCAATTTATTCCAATAGTTAACTTATATTTTGGTCTATCAACTAATTCCTAGAATTTATTTCTTTCAAATTGATTCAAATCTTGCTACATGTCTATCACCCAATTCTCATCATTTATTTATCCATTGATGGTCTTAGGTTAATATGGAGACAAAAAATGCATGATTTTCAACCTGGTTTCTTATAGAGGCTTTAGTTTGATTTTCTTTATCTATATATCCAACTATAACAACAAAGGGATGATTTTTTAGGATTATAATGGTTTTAAGGGTTGAATTACATCATTCTTCTTGGACTTCTTCTTGGTCATGAAGGACTTTATGGTCTTTGTTAGAAGATTTATTAGGTAAATTAGTTGTAAGGTTAGAATATATAGATGTATTATGGATATTAAAATTTAACAAATCATCCAAAAAAATTTCTATATAAAGTTTGGGTTCATGTGAATTTATCTCATAAAAAGTGACATGAAAATAATATTCCAGAAAATTATATTTTTTAGTAAGGACTCAATAAAATTTTCTAGTGGTTGAATAACTAAGAAAAATAATTTTATATATTTCTTGTGAAAACTTCTCTGAATTCTCCTTTGTGTTTAGAATGAAGACTTTTTATCAAAAAACAAAAAATTATTTTACTATGGTTTTTCTACCATTCCATAACTCATATGGTTTATTTTTCAAGATAAGTCTAACAAGAACTCTGTTAATTACATAATGAGTTGTGTTAACAATATTAAACCAAAAATAGAAAGGTATTTCATATTTACTGATCATATTTAGGAAAATCTCTTAAATAGTCTTATATATTTTTTCATCAACACATTTTTTAGGTGTTTTAGATGAAAATAAATTGTGAGTATCGCCAAATTTTGTGTAGAGTGATTCAAAATATTGAATCTCAAAATCATGACCATGATCCCTTATCATGGTTTCAATAGTTATTCCACTAAGGTTCTCAACTAATTTTTCATATTTAGTAAAAAAATGAACTTCACTTTTGTAAGCTAGGAAAAAAACCCCATGTGTATCTTGAATAATTATCAATTATTATATAATTATAGTGTTTTACTAAAAAAAATAAACTATAAAAGTTCAAAAAAAATCTATGTGAACCAATTCTAGTGTTTGAGAGGTAGAAACCTCTTTCTTTTGTTTAAAATGTGTTTTTTTATTTCCCTCCATTTCGATATGTATTGCACAATTTTTATTTAGAGAATTATAGTTTGGGTTGATATTTGACTAAGACCTTTTTATTTAGATTCTTATGTGAGTTTTTATTATAGTGTCTTGGTTTCCTATCCCCGAACCAAGACTATCTATAGAAGAATCTCAAATAAGAAACATTTTATGAAAATGAATAATATAAATTAATAACAAAAACATTATCATTTATCAAAGTAGTAAATATTAAATTATTCATGGGATTATAAATATAAAAATAATTATTTTCAAACATCACATAAAAATCATTATCACATAACTGATAAATAATTATCAGATTATATTTTAATCCATCAAAAAATAAAACATTAGAAATAAGGACAGATTCAGTGTTACCAATTTTTCCAATTCCAATAATCTTCCCTTTGGAATTTTCACTGAAAGTTACATATCCACCATTTATCTTCATAAGGTTATTAAAGATTTATTAGTGTACAATAATATTTATTGAAATTATACTATCTAGATACCATAGATTTCATATAGATATTTTCAATAAGTTTTCTTAAAAATAAAAAAAAATTACAAATGACTTTGGTACCTATATTTTCTTTTTCCCAAAGAAGTTAGAAAACAAAGCTTTCAAAATACAAATCTAATTGACATTATTTATCTCTATAAAATTAATGTATTAAGATATAAAATCATTTTTAGGTACAAAATTTTTATAATTATTTCAAATACTATATATTTTATTATACTTAGATAATAAATTCTTATTCATTGAACTAGGAATAAAATAATTTTTAAACAGCTTCCCTTGTAGTCTATATCCAAACCAAATTATAGATTTAAATTTAGGATTCTTTTATTTACCCAGTATAATATTCAAGGTTTTTCTGTAAAACTACTATTAAAAATATTTTTTAATTTGTTCATTGACCTATTTCATATCAGTATTTTACTTTAATAGATTTAAATTCTTTTCTTTTTATGTACTAAGATCGATTTTATCAACAACACATAAACATGATTCTTTTAAATTTTTTTATATTTATATTTTAATTAATTCATATTATATTACATCATAGCACAATAATCTTAAAATTCACCAGTTTACTTTTCAGAGTCATTAGATATATGTGTAGAAGAAATAAATGGCACCTCTAAAGTTGTATCTATAAAACATAGGTTTTATATTTTATTTGCATCTTCTCATATAGAATCTTAATAAATTGAGATATTATCAAATACACTCCAAGTGGCCTTTATATACTTCTTTGAAATTTCTTATTTATGTTCATACTTCATATTTTAATTAATCTTTGGATAGTATACTTTTATATATCCTTTACTCTTAACCTCATTATAGGTAATCTCCTTAGAAGAGTTTTTCATTTTCCAGTCTTTTTTCTTGATTCCACTTTTTTCATAATTTCCATTATAATTTGACTTATAGAAAAAAGTATTCTTTATATAAAATTTATTGAATATTCTACCTTGATAATATATTTCCTCATCACTATCTATACATTCTTCACTTTCACCTGTACTTACAGGTATGAAAACTTCCTTGAATTTTGATTGTGAATCCTTAATAGAAAAAAAATCTTATTGGTTCATCAAGTTATTTGTTAACTTTCAAAAATTCATCATACATAATCATATTTAAAATTTGTTATTTGACTGGTAGTTTGGAGATGTCACATGATTCTCAAATAGAGACCATAGTACCAATCTATCAATCTAGTAAAAATCTAAAAATCCCAAATACTTGATCTTTTTCATCCATATTTTTATAAGTGTAATCATAGGTTTTATGATCTCATTAACCAAAAGAAACATGTTAGAGATATATTAATTAAGATTTATTTTAAAATAATTATACTTAAAAGAATATATATTTATACTCATTTCATTTACATTATATGTGACTTCATGTGACATATAATGATTACCCAAAATTTGATAAGAAATACTACTAGAAAATATTATATTAAACACATACTATTCTAAATAATATTAAATATAATTCATGGATTCTAAATAAAAATCATAACCATATTTAGATAGGGCATCCCATTTCTTTCAAATAGTTCTAGGTTTTTCATATTGATCTTAAATAGATCCCTAAATGTCAGTACCCACACTATCAAGATGAATTTTAATTTTTATTTACCAATGATAATAATTTTGACTATGAAAATAAAGATGTCTATTTGTGGAATAACCTTCTAACATAGCTTCCACACTAAAAAATTAATGAATAAACAAAAATATCAATCTTGTTAAGAGACTTGATCAAGTTTATAAAATAAAATAGAGAAATCTTAAAAATTAACAAAGCACTATGATACCAAATGATTTTCTAAGTAAATTTCTCATGAGGGGTTGAATTCAGTATTCAAAAAATTTTGTAAAAAATATTTTACAAATTAAAGCTTAAAAAAAATAAATAATACATCCAAATTAACTAATAACATAAGTATAAAAATTTTAATCTTTGAAATAATTTCTCAGAAGTCTAATCGAAATTAAGTTAAAAAATTTGAATACAATTAAATATTTGAAATTATGTACTCACAAAAGAAATTATATCACAGTTAAAATCTAATTATTAGAGTATTTTGTTAAGAATAATTTTAAAGTTAAAAATAGAGAAAGAAAAATAAACATATGCACACTACAGATTTTAAAAGTAGAGCTTTTCTCTCAGAATTAAACTTAGTCCTCCCCAATTAATATAATTACACTATCATAAAGGTTGATTAAAATAAACACAGTGATCCACAACCTGGATCGGGTATACAAAAACAACTGTAAATCGGGTAGTCAAGGCTATAACCACCCTCCTCCACTATTATTTGTGGAATGAAAGATGTAAATAAAAGGATAATATATTTTTATAGTACTCACCAATGAAGTAGATGATATTTTTTCCATAGAATTGGTAAGAAAATAAATGAAAACATAGATGTAAATACAAATAAATAAGAAAAGAGAGGGGATATGGAATTTTTGTGAATCTCTTTTTCATTGATCAAGAATGTGAAGATAAATAAAATTATATTCATATTCTATTTTATTTTCATTAAACCTTTCCATGATTAAACTTTGCTCAAATCTTGGAATGTATTTCACAAAGTTATTACCTTCACATTAAAAATATAGTTTCAAAGAAAGATCGGAAAATTAACTTTTTTTAGTAGAAACACTCAACACTTTAAAAAGTCCACTTATAAAATCAACCAACCAACTAAACAAACACCCATATACTTGAGAAGTTCCTCTAATTTACAATTTTTCAAAACTCCAATTATATTTTGTAGGATATTAAGAAATTTATTCTCATAATGGGCACGAAATTTGGGAATGCATGAGTTTTTATTAAATTATCAGGAGTATCCATTTAAGAATAATAATTCTTAAATACTCTTACTTATAAATCCTTGACTTGAATTAAATTCCATTAAATAACTATCAAAATATTTAATTTAAATTTAATCTCAAATAGTCATGGAAGAAAAAATTCTCATGATATAATAGAAAATGTCGGATGAAAATATCAAAATAGAAGAAACTTTCCCCTTTCTATATGTGATCAATATTCAAAATAGTTGATCTTTCTTGGTTGTAGTAGATCTGAAGCAAGGATGCATAACTCCTTAGATGGTATCTGAAGTCAACTAATGGTAGCAGAACTATTCTGATGGTACCAAAACTCATTATATGGTCATAGAGTGTTCTAATAGAGGAAAATCTCTTTTTATAGTAGTAGAATTCTTCATATGGTTGAAATTTTCTTCTGATGGTAGAATGAATCTTCTGATAGTATCACACTCATTCTGATGGTAGAAATTTTCTTATGAAAGAATAATTTTCTTTATAATGGTAGAACATTTATTCTGAGAAAAACATAAGTCTTATGACAGAGGCATAAGTAAACCCAAGGTAGAAGACTGTACAGAGAGAAATTCAAAAAAAATGAAATAATGAAGTTCTATCTAATAACACATAAAAAATATTAATAATAAAGTAGGCATGATTTGTGAGCATTAAAATAAGTAATTGATTGACCAATCGAATGTTAGGTCAGAAAGACTATAGTGATAACACAAGAGGGGGGTAAATTGTGTTCTTTAAAAAGGTTCACAATTTTGTCGATTCACATTAATAGAAGATAGAGCTAGCCTCATTTCTATATGAGAATATATATGAAGCAGACAATAAATAGAGGACAAGGAACAAAAATTTATAGTGGTTTGGGGCACAAATATCACCAAGTCCCCCACCAATCACCCTCTCTACGGGCTTGGTGAATTTCACTAATAAGGTCCTCTTATCATAAGACTTATCCACAACTGAGTGCAGACAGTTGTCACTCTTACAAATATAGGATTACAAAATAGATCCTTCTGGTTCTTTTATATGGAACTGATACAACCACAGCTTAGTGCGAGAAACTAATACTCCACCATGACTGAATACATGCAGTCAAAACTCAAAATAGATAAGATGTAGTTCTGATGAGAAATAGATGTAGCCCATTGTTGCAACAACATGCAACAAATAAAAGCAGGATCTTCTACTTCAGAAGAAAATAAACTTTGAAATATATCTGAAGAGATCCAATTGAACCAGATATCTTTGATTTTAAGAACAACAAAAAAAATAGAGCATTGTGATTCCATATTAGAAGATGTATATCTCGAAAATGTAGTCCTTGAATCTGAGATACTAGATCATTGTAGTACTGTAAAATAATTTTCACAAGAAATTTTGAAGAATAATAATCAAAATAGACATGAAATATCTAGAACATCAGGTCAAAATATCCAACGCAAAAAGATATATATATATATATATATATATATATATAACAATATATTTTGTAGCAATATTCCAGATCCCCCAAAGGCTCTATATAAGTTGATTGGATTCAAAATCAAAGAATATAGCTCAGAGTAATCGTAACTTCACTTAAGAATATGAGAGAAAATCTATTTTGTAAATAGATCTTTAAATAATTTAAAATGAGCTTTGAATCAATCAAAATCGAGTTTTAAATTGCCCTGAAATTCTACAAATACTATTTCTAAATGCTCTGATAAAGATATAAATTCAAATTTCCAATGTTGAAAAGTCAAACGTAACATTCCTTCACAAAATGACAAACTATAAAACGTAGGTTTCAACTTCATAATGTAGGGTTCATGATCCAAACATTTGTACACAATATCATAGATCTCTGAACATAACATTGATTATCCATTCATCTTCTTTTCCAAATGCAAAGTTGGTCATAAAAGTGAGGATGATGATCCATGCGTTTGTAAAGTTCCATACTTATGTAGGGTTCTTTAAAAATACTTTTTCTTTCTAGAGAATATATGTTTCTTATCCAAACGTAGTGTTCCTTAACCATACATTTATTCAAATGTAAGGTTGATTAACCATATGCATTGATCTTTAAAAATAAACATATGTTTTGATCCATACATTACTTTCTTTGATGTATTGAATGAATATTATTTCTAGTAAATGAAAAAAGGTGAACAGTGTTTTCAGAATACACTTAAGAGCATTACGAACACATTAACGAATATTTATCACAAATAAATTGTTGAATATTATTTTAAAATAAGAGTCTATAAAAAATATAAATTTCCTAAAATACACTCAAAATTAAATCATTAGTAAAACAAATAAGGGTATTCATGAGCATCAAAATCATTAATATTACATTCCCAACAATCTCCCCCGTTTTGATGATCACAAACCCCATAAATAAAAATTATAATCTCAACAAAAAATAATTTATAATTTTTTATACATTAAAAGAAAATAATTTCTATTATACATAATTATTTCAATAAAGAAGAAATATCTGAATTTCTCCCCCAAAGATAGAATTCAAAAAAATGTTTGAATTTCTATAAATAAAATGTTGTGTAATCTAATTTCCTTAAAATAAAATAATGAATTATTTTAATAAAGAAGAAATATTTGAATTTCTCAAATAAAATAAATGGGGTGTTTATTTAAAATTCTCCCCCTTTTGTGATATCAAAAATAAATTACAGAAACAGATTAAAACACATTTAATATTGAACATGATGATAAGTGAAATTTATAAGTAACTATAATTAAAAAAGAGAAATGGATTGTGGATATTAGACAAAAATACAAAAGTAGCTATAAAAATATAACACATAGATGGTAGAAAAACACATTGATTAATAAAGATATTAATACAATATATTTTGTGACTGAGAAACAAAAAATATCATTTCTATGGGTAAACATAGGAAAGAAAAAGAAGGATAAGGATTGGCTGGATGAGAATTATGTATGAATTCAAACATATCCTTTAGATCAGCCATCTGAAATCTCAGTTTCTTCATCAAACTATCTATAAACTAAATTATCAACTACTTGACATCATTATTGACATAAAGATTTTCCATAATGTTGACTTTTAGAAACTCATGAAGACTTTCCTCTTGCTTCATGAGTAGCTCTAACTTCTCTGAAAACTTTCTCAACATCAATCTAATGCTTGGTCCTCCTTCAGTTAACTAAACCACAAGAAATTTTTTATTATCCAATAAAACTGATAGAGTATCACTATTTCATTAAAGATCCTAAAGGAAAATATCCAGATCTTCCATAATAGATGTAATGATCTGAAAGCCTCAAATTAAATTTGAACTAGTTTCATGGGTATGAGTAGATGCACTGGCCTAATTTACAAAAACTTTCATAGATTCAAAATGACTTCCCAAGTACCATTTTAATTCTACAAAATGTGATTTTGAAACAACTTCATATCTGATCTTTCTAGTCTCATTTAACATGTCTCTCTTGAAGGCATCAAAATCCCTTATAGAAACGGTATTCTCATTAAGTTCCTGAAGATTTTTCTTTGTAATTTCTAGTTCCTGCCACAGATTGTGATTCTCCGCTTAAGACTTATTGAATTTAATCACAACTTCTTCCATATAATGATATAATGAATCACATGACTCCTTATCTACATTCAAATATTAATTTTCATTTTTAGTAGGCAAGGGATCCGTAACTATTTTCATTATAGATTATTCACGAGAAAATGACTAATTATCAAAAACATCAGTCTGTCCACTAGAAATATGGTCTGACTATCCCATAGTCTAATCCACCATTAATGGTTGAATTTATATAACTAATTCTTGAAAATATTCCCTTATTGAACATTTCCTTGTTTAGTAACATTTTCACTAACAAACTTCGATTGAACATTTTCAGAGTGAATTTTTTGTTCCTAATCTTTTTCCACAGGAATGATCTCTTCTATCAGTTCATTCTCTAGAGATACAATGAAAAGCTCTCTAGCTTGACTCTCCATTTGAACTTCCTATTCAATAAATTTTTCTTCCAAATTAACTAAGTATATTGCTTCTCCAGAAGACAATATTTTCTCTTCAACTTAACGAGCATCTCTGTTTCTTGTTTTCAGCACAATTCCTTCTTGAATCTACTCTTATTTTCTTATTCTTCTTCTTATACAGCATTAAATCTTATTCTTCTCTTGGATAGTTGTGAAACTTCATCTATTCAATATTCAGATAACCCCTCTTTTCGAACACCAGCTTGATCCACCTAAGAAAACGCTCATGAGCTTTGTTCTTCCTCAACTCCAACAAGTAAAATTTTTCCTTTTTTAGTGCTCCAGTAAAATCCTTGTTTTCTTAATGTTACAGTATTCAACACATTACTATGATGAAATTTTACTCTCAACTAAAACATTCTGATGATATCATTCTTAAAAAATCCTTGAAATTATCCTTCCATATGGATGAAAATTCATTCTTGCATCTAGTGAACAACATTAATTAATATATCTAAATAAATACCTCAAGAAATTTAATTTGATATAAATCGGAAAAAGAAACATGATATACATGTTTGGGTATAAGATTTTCTCTATCTCAAATATACTTGATGATATTCCTGTCTGAATAAATTTCCATAGAATCTTATGGTTAGGTTTTAAATCCTTAAAAGACATCTTTTTTGTGTGTTTTGAGATGAACAGAAAAGACATTATGTCTTCGAAAGAATTGTTCTTATCTTCAATCGACTAAAGATAAAAATAAAATACTTCTTCATGTGGACAATTCAAAATCTATGCCAACCTCATTAGAAGAAATAGACAAATCCCTATCTTCAATACTAGAAAAAATATTTTCCTTTGTATCTCCAAAAATAAACTCCATACTCTTATAAAAAGAATTCAGTTCTACCTCATAAAGACATTTTGAGTTGTTGTCATTAAAAGTTGTCTCAAGACCTTGAAAATTCAATGCTTGTTTTAGGAGAAACTTTGTCTGGTATAACCATTCCAGATCAATCACCTTTCCCTGAAGATTTTTTTTCCTGACATTCTTTGACATTTCAGTTCATTGGATTCTCCTTCTTCGATTCTCTTGGTTTTTTTCAGTCTTGTTGATCTGAAAATCTATGTTTTTCTTCATTTAGGCATTGGAAGAACAAATGAAGATTGAGGGGTTGACGAAGCTGGTTTTTTTGGGTAAGCATGATTTAGAAGATGAGGGGTTTGGAAAATAAATAGTTTCAAACAAATGACATATTTCCTCGTTTCCCGTGTCATAGAGTAATTATAAAAAAATAATTAAGAAGAGTAAATAAATTTAAGATGACATGTATTAACTGAAATACCGTAAGATAAAAATAATAAAATTAAATAAAATAAACAAAAATAAATTAGGCATAAATTAAACAAAAATAAATATAAAAAATAGAATAAAAAAATAGAATAAATATTTATTTCAAAATTAAATAAACCTAACTCCCCCTTAATAAAATCATAACAAGAAATGAGAAGAGGTTTAGTAAAAATATCATCTAATTGATATTTAGTATTAAAAAATTCTAAAGATATATCTTTTTTAAGAACATGATATCTTAAAAATTGATGTCTAATATCAATATTCTTAGTTCTAGAATGACTTATAGGATTTTTTTAAAATGTTTACAGCACTTGTATTATCACATAAAATGGGTGTATTAGGAAAATTAAGTCCCAAGTCCTTTTGAGTGTTTTTCATTTGCAACACTTGTGCACAACAACTGCCTAAAGATACATACTCTTCTTCAGATATTGATAGTACAACCGAGTGTTGCTTCTTACCTAACCGCAACACTGACAATTTTCTTAAAAAGTTACAGGTTCCTAAAGTACTTTTTCTATCTAATATACATCCTCCAAAATCTGCACCTGAATATGATAATAAATTAAAATCACAAGTTTTTTTATAAAGAAGGGATAGAACAGATGTTATTCTTAAATATCTAAAAATCCTTTTTACAACAGCAAGATGGGATTCTTTTGGATTTGATTGAAATATAGAACAAAGACATACTGAAAACATAATATTAGGTCTACTAGTAATAAGATATAGTAATCTTCCAATCAAACCTCTATATAACTTGTAGTCTATTGGTTTTCCAGCTTCATCCAAGTCAAGTTTAATATTAGTACACATGGGATTTGAATATGTCTTTTTGTTCTCAAAACCATACTTTTTCAATAAATAAGTAATGTATTTACTTTGATTTAATACATTTCCAAAATCTTTGGGATAAATTTGAATTTTTAAAAAGAAAAATATTAATTCCCCCATCATGCTAATTTCAAATTCTTTTTGCATGAGTTCTGAAAAATCATTGCAATTTTTTTTATTTGTTGATACAAAAAAATAATCAAAATAGATTTGAACTAAAAATAAATTAGAACACACTATTTTGTTAAGGAGGTTTGGGTCTGGAAAACCAACAGTAAAACTATTTTTCAAAATAAATGAACGTAATATTTTGTACCAAGCTCTAGGATCTTGTTTAAGGCCAGAGTGATATTTAGTAAGCTTAAAAACAAAATCTAGTTTTTGATAATTTTCAAAACCAGGAGGTTTCTCAACATAAACTTCCTCTATTAAATATCCATTTAAAAATGCAGATTTTACATCCATCTGATATAATTTAAAATTCATATGAGATTAATAGGCCAAGAGAATTCTAATTTTTTCTAGTCTAGATATGGGATCAAACATTTCATCATAAACAATTCCTTATTCTTAATTATACCTTTTAGCTACCAGCCTATCTTTGTTTCTAGTAATAATACCTTTATCATCTTATTTATTCGTAAAGACCCTTTTAGTTCCTATAACTTGATAATTCGATGGTCTTTCCACTAATTTCCATACATTTTTTCTTTTAAAATGATTTATCTCTTCTTGCATTGCTAACATCAAACTTTCATCTTCTAGGGCTTCTTCAAAAGACTTAGGCTCTAGATGGGATAGAAAAGAAAAAAATTACACAAGGTTTCCTACACTTCTTCTAGTTTTTATTCCTATGTATATATCTCCTATAACAGCCTATAAAGGGTGATTATTCAATATTATAGACTTTCTAGGATGAGAACTTTTAGGATTATAAGTATTCTATTCTTCTGAAATGAACGGTGTTGGACTCACCTATTTTGATAATCCCAAACCATGTTTAATTCCATGGTTATAATGTATTAGTCATTTGTGCAATCTTCTTTAATCTGTCTTCATAATGTTTATCTTGCATAAATATATATCTTTTCAATCTCATGGATTTTATTAATCAAGTGTTCAGTTTACATTTCTCTAAGTATAAGTTCACTGTTAAAGCGTACTGGTAAGATCCTTCTGTATATTAAAGTTCACTGTTACAAGTCTACCGTTGGAGTACTTACCAAAGTTTACAGATGAAGAGTTATTGTTGCTAAAAGGTCGATGTTGAAGATCTATAGTCACTATTGGAAGCCACTGGTACAAGGTCACTACTATGACAAGGCTTATGTTTGAATTCCACTATCAGACTCTTTCTCAAGTCTTCTGTTAAGAGCTTCACAATTCAAGTCTACCACTAGACATGTCTACCATTAGTAGAAGGCCACCGCTAGAAACATCCTACTGTCGATTTAGTCCACTGTTGTTCAAGTATACCATTAGTATAAGTCTGCTGATAGAAAAACTCCACTGTTGATGAAGTCAACTGTTGAGACAGTCTACCACTAGAAAATTCACTGTTGAAGTACTCTGATGTTACACAGCTACTGTTAGAAGCTTACTGATTGAAGTCTACCACTGATCAAGATTACTGACTGTAGCCTACTATTAAAGGTCTACTGTTGAGCCTACCAATGAAGTCCACTGTTGAAGAGCCTACTGTTGAAGTCTACCCTGTGACATGTATCTGCTACTTCTGTTGAAGTCTACCTTGTGACATGCATTTGCTTCCAGTCTAATGATAATATATTTTTTACTTTACCAATTTTCTTAATACTATCATAACGGTCATGTTTGGACATTTTAATGCACCTAAAATTATTTAATGATATTTTCAGGAATATCAGGAAATAGTACGAGGTATGAGGAAGACCACACATGGATGAATCATTCCTCTTGTCAGCCCCTAATAAATTAAATAAGGGAAATATAAGCTGAAAATAGCATATATATGTGTGTGTGTTTAGATACCTAAAGAAAAACAGACAGGAATCAAGATATTGAATACCAAGAAAGAAGAAGTGCACTCGACCACTCATTCTGAAGATCCCATAGATTCACAAAGATCTGTTAGAAGAACATTTTCCAAGCTGTGGTGGTGTGCTACAAAGAGTTTCCGACTCAAGAAGCTGATCATATCTACATCTGGAATTCAGAACCTGGAAGTTGCGACACTCTATTTTAGAGACAACTTGTAGAGAAAGACCAAAACTTAATTTTGTTCATTTCATGAAGTCCATATCTGATCTGCCAACACATAGATCATTCTAAAATTCTTCCTAATATTTTTATCTCTACTGTGTTTAGTATTTTACATTTGTGAGCAGTGTGTCTGTCTTTCTTACACACACTGACTCTTGTGCTTGAACTGAGGGATACTGAAAGTCCCCATACCAATCTCTCTTTACATTTGTTTCCCACACATAACTGTGGAAGAATCCTAGTGTGGATTGGTAGTTTATTTTCCCACGTAGAACTGTGGTAGAGGTTTCCAAACCTGGACAGTTTGTGAAAACTATTTTAATGACCGATACAGGTTGTGTATCATTTTTTTTAATATAATTGCTTGGTGGAAGGTGATCACCAAGTAGATAGGATTAGGTCTTGGCTTAATAATGAACACCTTGTTTAAATAGTTGTGTTCAACTTTCAAGTACTCTATTTTACATTTATCCGCTACTTATATTTTCAAGAAAGAAATCTATTTTTACACTTACACTTATAGTTAGTTATGGATAGTGTGTATATGTGAATATTTTTGTAAATTTGTTTCAAAATTTGAATTATTACTCACACTGATTCAACTGAGGATTAATCAACCTTTGAGAAATCTGTTGAACAATAAATCACTTATATCTCTACTGCCTTAATTGACTGGGATGTTTTAATTTGGCGGATTTTAATCCTAAAAGTTTTTTACAGAAATTTTCATTGGAACTCAATTCACCCCCCTCTTGAGTATCCACTCCAACCAACATTTCGTATCAGAGGTTTTCTTTATTCATACCACCAAACCTGTTTTTCAAGATTTTCAATTTATTTTCAACTATGATTTTACTTGTATCTTCAAGATCTCAATATTTCTATTATATCTAAATTTTCAGTTCTCTAACCTTTTAATTTTCTATGGATAACCGAGTTGAGGGTGATGCTACTAACATTCCACCTTTATTTAATTTCAATAACTATGTTCAGTGGAAATTGAAAATGGAAATGTATCTGGAAAGCTTTGGTCCTGAAATCTGGGACACAATTAAAGAACAACATGCATTACCTGCTACTGCTAGGGATACATGGTCCCAAGTAACTAAAATTACCTATAATAATAATTTTAAAGAAATTAATGCCTTATACTATGCTTTGGGTGATGAAGAATTCAATAGAATATCTGTCTGTACGACTGCTTATGAAATTTTGGATACATTGGCTATTTCTCATGAAGGAACAACCAATGTTAAAGAAATGAGATTAAATACATATACTATTAAATATAATAATTTTAAGATGAATCCTAATGAACCTATCTCTGAAATGTATCACAGGTTTAATGAGATAGTAAACACCATGAATCTGCTTGGGAAACCAGTGGATAGTAATGACCAAATCATTAGGCTACTTAGATGCCTACCTGACATATGGAGAGGCACTTCTGTATCAATTTGAAAATCATGTGACATCAGCAAGCTACCAGTAAATGAGCTAATTGGAAAGCTAATTATCTATGAATAAGATATTAAGGTGAATCAAGAAATAGAATAAGAACCAAAAAATAAGTCAGTATCATTCAAGACTTCTGCCTCAAATAGAAAACACAAAGAAAAGGTTCAAGTACCTGTAGACAGTCCTACAAGTGAAGAGTCAAATTCAGAAAGTGATGAGGTGATGGCACAACTTGCCAAAAGATTCAAAAGGTTCTACCGAAATAATAAATTCTAGAGAAAGTCAATCTTCAAAGGAAAGTATGATGATAAATGACAATGGAAGAAAGAGAGGAAGTGGAATGAGAATACAAGTGAAAATTATGCCATGAATGTAAACGAACAGGTCATGTGAAAGCAGACTGCCCCAAGTTGAAATTCAAGAGAAAATATGAGGATAAGGGAAAAGGTTATAAAAGGGATATAAAAGAAACTTGGAGTGCTTCAGAAGACAATTAGAGTGGATCTAATGCTTCATACTCATAACAGAACAAACATGCCAATCTATGCTTCATGACAGAGACATCTGAGATAGTAATTAATTCCCTTGTGCATAATACTTATTATAAAAGTGACTCTCATGATGATAATGATATGACTACAGAAGAATTATTTGAATATTTTGAAATGAGTGAGGAAACTTTTAATGAACTCAATGATAAATATAAATTATTGAAAATACATCATTCTTTAAATGAAAATTACAAGTCAAATCTAGATATAGAAAAAAGGAAATTTGCTAAGCTGCTAAAGGAAAATACAGAGATGAAATTATATAATGAACAATTAAAAAGGGATCTTGAGAAGTTCACTGCTGGTAAGGATACCTTGACAAATTTTCTAAGAAAAAATATTTCTCCAATATATACGACTGGTCTAGGATATCAACTAGGACAACGAAAAATTAGCAAAACCAAATTTGTTTTGAAATCTAGAAAGCTCACTACTAGTTCTATTTCTAGACCATCGTTTGAGAGAAAAATTTATAAAGGACCAAACAATGTATTTATGTCTCAAAATTTGTTTTCTTATTTTAGAAAACCTATAAAGAAAATACAGGTTCCCAAAGTTTTACATTATAACCTCTTTGGACCCAAGAAGATATAGGTACCAAAATTACCCTGTGTTTGATGTATTTTGTAGGGCAACTGTTTAAAAAGTTCCTATAAGACCTTATGGTACATGGACAGTGGATGTTCAAGACATGTGACAGGAGACTATTCTTGCTTCAAGAGTATAATTAAAGTTGATGGTGAGCATGTCACCTTTGGTGATAATGCAAAAGGAAAAATCGTCAGCTTAGTCCAGATTGGTAATCCTGATAAAATATAAATTTCTAAAGTAATTTTTGTTGATGGACTAAAGTACAATTTACTTATCATATCTCAGTTATGTGATGATGACTTTAATGTTATGTTTTAAAATAATGCATTCAATGTTTTCAATTATAAAAATGATTTAGTTTTCACTGCATGTAGAAATGGGAATGTATATGTTGTTGATCTAAATTCCTTAGTAAAACAAAATGTTTCTACTTAAATTCTTTTCACAAGGAATCTTGGTTATGGCACAGAAGGTTAGGACACTGAAATGTTCACTCACTTAAGAATCTATCTAAGAAAAGTTTATCTAGAGACATACATAAATTAGAATTCCCACTTGAAAAGGTGTGTAATCCTTGTCAATAGAGCAAACGACATAAATTTTCTTTCAAACCAAAGAAAGAAGTTTCAACTTGTCAACCACTTGTGTTGGTTCACATGGATTTATTTGGACCATCAAGAGTTTCAAGTTTAAATGGGAAGCACTTTGTTTATTTTCTTGTAGATGACTTTTCTAGGTATACTTGGGTATACTTTCTAGCTCACAAAAGTGAGTCTTGTTCATATTTTATAAAATATTCCAAGTCTGTATAAAATCTTAGTGGACGTAGAATCAAGACCCTGAGAAGTGATCATGGCCATGAATTTGAAAATCATGAGTTTGAATCTTAATACTCATATAATGGCTATATTCATAACTTTTCTGCCCATAGGACACCACAAAAAAATGGATTTGTTAAGAGAAGGAATATGACCCTTCAAGAAATCGCAAAAACTATGCTTAATGAGTATGATTTACCTATTTATTTTTGGGATGAAGCTGTAAATACAGATTATTATATAATCAATAGAGTTTTAATTAGACCTATTATAAAGAATAACCCATATGAGCTTTGGAAAAATAGAAAGCCTATGGTTAGTTACTTTAGAGTTTTTTGTTGCAAAGCCTTTATTCTTAATAATAAGGATAATCTTGACAAATTTTCTCCCAAAAGTGATGAAGGAATTTTCCTGGGTTACTCTATCTCATGTAAATCCTATAGAGTGTTCAATTAGAAAACCAAATGTGTGGAATAATTGGTTCGTGTAAAATTCGATGAGACTGATCCACATGAACCTAAAAACTATCAGGAACATCTTGAGGAAGATTTTTCAATTCTGAACCTTAATGACAAAGATAGTGAATCCCCTGTAAAAGTATCCAGTTCTGGGAATTTTCTAGAATCTGCACCTGCTGATTTTGAACCAACAGACAACAATGAGGAATCTAGTTCAACCCTTCTTAGAGGAATTAGGACTCTTAAGAATCATCTTCTAGATGCTGTTGTCGGTGATCTAAATAGAGGAACACAAACAAGAGCTTCTATAAGAAACCAGGATAAACATCAAGCTTTTATTTCACAACTTGAACACAAAAATATTAATGATGCTATTAATGATTAATTTTGGGTAATGGCTACACGAGAAGAATTAAATCTTTTCAAAAGAAAAAAAATTATGGGAATTAGTGGAAATGCCTAAGGACACTTTAATAATAGGCACAAAATGGGTCTTTAGAAAGAAAGTTGATGAGTCAGGAAATATTGTTAGAAATAAGGCTAGGTTAGTTGCACAAGGATATAGTCAAGAAGAAGGAATAGACTATGAGGAGACCTTTACACCTGTAGCTAGATTAAAATCCATTAGAATACTACTTGCATATGTAGCTCATCTTAATTTTAATCTTTATCAAATGGATGTTAAAAGTGCTTTTCTAAATGGGTATATAGTTGAGGATGTGTTTGTTGAAAAACCTCATGGTTTTACAAATCCCCATTTTTCAAATCTTATTATTAAACTTTCTAATGCCTTATATAGTTTAAAACAAGATCCAAGAGCATGGTATTATAGGCTCAGCTCTTTTCTTATTTCAAAAGGTTTTAACAAAAGAATAGCTGATCCTACTCTTTTTATTAAAATAATTTCCAAAGATGTTTTTATAATACAAATTTATGTGGATGATATTATTTTTGAATCTTCTAAAAATTCGTTATGTATTGATTTTTCAAAAATGATGCAAAATGAGTTTGAAATGAGTTTAATGGAAGAACTCAAATTTTTCCTTGGATTTCAAATCTTTAAAAATAAAAATGTCATTGTTTTGAATCAAAGTAAATATATTAAGGATATTTTAAAACGTTTTTCTTTGGATGGTAGTAAAGGCAGTGACACACCTATGAGTACCACTTGTAAGTTGGATTCTGATAAACTTGGAGAACTAGTGGATCAAACCAACTACAGAGGTATGATAGAGTGTCTACACTATCTTATAGCTAGCAGACCCGACATTATGTTTAGTGTATGTATTTTTTCTTGCTTTCAAGAAAATAAAAAATATTCTCATTTAACTGTAGTTAAAAGGATTTTTAAATATCTCAAATATAATCCCAACTAAGGATTATTTTATCCAAAAGGACAATCATTTGATTTGTTGAGTTATTCTGATGCTGATTTTTCCGGTTGCAAGTTAGATAGAAAAATTACCTCTAGGACATGTCAAATTTTAGGAAAGTCACTAGTATCATGGTGTAGTAAAAAAACATAATTTTGTAGCGTTATCTACTGTCGAAGCTGAATACATAGCTATGGGTAGTTATTCTGCTCAAATTCTTTGGATGAAACACACTTTACTAGACTATGGATATCAATTCAAACATGTCTCTATAAAGTGTAACAATACAAGTGCTATTAATATTTCCAAAAATACAGTATCTCATGCTATGACAAAGCATATTGATGTAAGACATCACTTTTTGAGGGATCATTATCAAAAATGTGATATCACTCTTGAATTTGTTGGCACTGAACATCAATTGGCTGATTTATTCCCAAATGCTTCGAATTTAGAGAGGTTAAATTACATCAAACGTGAGTTAGGTATGATTAATTTCAGTATAGGAAACCTCACTTTCAAACCTCACTGATAGGAACCTCACTGGTGTACCTCACCGTTAGACCTCACTATTAGACCTCATCGCTGAACCTCACTGTTACACCTCACCGCTGAACCTCACTGTTACACCTCACCACTGAACCTCACTATTACACCTCACCGTTGAACCTCACTATTAGGAACCTCACTATTGGTTACCTCGCTGTTTGATTTTACCAGTTATTTTTTTTCGGGAATATGAACCATTTTATTCCTATTCATTATTTCATTTTTTATTTCATAAATGATAAAACAAAATCTATGAACATATCTCAATCCACTTTCTTCCTCAATCTCGAACCTTAACTCTCTAAATCCCTAAAACCTAACTCTCCATTAGAACCATCAAACCTCTTTCAATCTCCATGGATAGAACCAAGTGACCCCCTTCTGTCAATGAGGATGCACCAAGGACAAAAAGGACTCAAGCCAAGTCCAGTGGCACCAGTAGTACCCTGACGGGACCTATCAACCCATATCTGACAAAGAGATAAATCATGGCTGAGAAGGAGCTAAGTGAAGAATGGATACTGTCGAGCAAGTCATTAGTGCTGGAAGCACTAGAATCCCAAGGATGGACCAAATGCTTTTCCAACAACAATGGTCCTTACAACCCGAAGCTTGTGAAGGAATTCTACGAATACCTGAAGTTCGAAAAGGAAGATGTTATGGACAGACTAGTATCTAGAGTCAATGGCAATGAAGTTATCATTTCGTATGCTGAGTGGACTCCTTGTTTGAGAGTCCCTCATGAAGGAGTGTATAAACACTATTCTGGAGTGGCTCCTTCAGACAGTGAGATTTTAGAGTATGAAAAATCTCTGGAAGAGATGACAAGGAATGGAAAATCGGTGAATATTATTACAGCTGATATGAATGGAGAAGACAGGCTATTATTTATGTTCATTCAGCAAGTGATTAGTCCTAGGAGAGGGGATTTTGTAGTACTAAAGTATCAGGACATATTCCTGATGTACATACTGAAGCATGGGGAGAAGATCAACCTATATAGGTTACTGATGGCACAATTGGAGGATATGACTAAGGAAAGCTCAAATTCCAATGCCCTATTCCATGACAAGATAATCTCAGTAATGCTAAAGGTAAAGTATGTGGCTGGAAATAAATAGGGGATGATAGTGGATAAGAACAGTGTTTGTATCTCCAAAGTTATTTTCAAATTCATGAAAATTAGCCGGAATCCCTGGAAGAAGGCATGGGTGAATGATGACAGAAAGGTTTATGAAAAGTTTGACCCTACTACTCACCCATCATGGCCAAAAGACAAGAGATATCCAGGCCTAAAGCCTGATGAACCAGAACCATCTTTTTTAGATGAAGATGAGGAAATTGAAGGAGTTGTGGAACTTGAGAGACAAGACACCCCCATTGATGATGGGAGAGATACTTATTTATCTGCCAGTCCTATAAGGACAATAGCATTCGAAGCACCTATCCCTCCAAAAGAACTTCCAAGGAGAGAGAATGTTCTAAGGGACAGTGATACTGAGTCCAGTGAAGAAGAAGAAGTATCTCAGAATATTGTCAAAGACACATCTGAAGAGGATGAGGATATTGAGTCAGATCACTCTGATGATGAGGCAAAAGAGGCCGGTGATAAAGATGAAGGAAAGGAGGCTGATGTTGCTGAAGCTTATGATGAGAACAGGGAAGAATAAGAGCTTAGTTTCAGCCCTCTAATATATAATATAGACCAGAAAATGTATGACCAAGAGGAATAAGTGGAATCTAATGCCATTGAAATAGAATTCATTGATGACTCAGTAGAGGTAGTGACTCACCCCACTAATGAACCAATGGATCAGACAGAGGTTGAATCTACTAGAGTTGAAGAGGAGGTTATGGAATTGCCTAGAGTAGAACCAGCAGAAGAGACTACTCAGGAGAAAGCTCCAAGTGAGGGGGAGTATCTTGTTTCTGTATCTATTCTTCATGACATTGAAGAATGGTCAGAAGACCCTGGATACCTAGTACTTGGGTTGGATTATGATGATTCTGATTGTGATATGTCAAGAAAAAGACACCATGTACCTGCTGTTTTATAACCTACTGTAGTGCCTCCAGTGGTTATCTTTCCTGAGAACCTTTTCACTAAGGATGATCTGGAATCTCTAAAAACAGATCTGCACTAGATGTTTGATAATAGGTCCTCTGAAATGGAAAAGGAAATGGCCTTAATTCAAGAGTCGACTGCCTCAGAGATGGAAAGAGTTCAGTCTTCGATTCAAGCTTGTTTGTCCCAAGAAGTATCTCAATGCCAAAATCAACTCAAGGATGCGTCTCAATCTGTGGAACTTCTAAGACAGTCAGTGGTGAGCCTGACTGCTCTAATGGCCTCTTGGGGCCAATCAGACAAAATCATTCACTATATCAGAAATGTGGTGCAATAGATGGATGTAGTGTCTGATAGTTTTAAGGAATCCATGAAAGCTCATGTGCAGGGCCAGGATGATGATGTGAAGAAGCTCATCAGTGGGTTAACCAATTCTTTTAAGGAAACTGTTGCTTTCACTATAACACCTTTGGTTACCTCTGCCTCTACTTCAACCTCCACTACACCACTTGTGGACTTGTCAGCATTCAGGATAGTGGTCAGTGAAGAGTTGGCAAAGATATCTGGTGTCAGTGCACCTGACTCTCAATCTGTAACTCAGATTATCACCACTACCAATGATGTTCAGAAGGTAGTTAGTGACTTCATGAGAGAGGTTTCCCAGGACCATAAGATTATAAAGGAACGTATTAATTTTTATTACAAAAGGATTTACTCCAAGAATTAGATGGATTTTCATTTCAAGAATTTTTTGGAAAACCTCAAGATTCTGCCAGTCACCAGAGTCTTCAAAGAACAAGTCACTCGGTTGGGCCAGTTGACTCCAACATTATAAAAAATTATGGAGAACAAGGACAGTTTCATCTCATCTATGGAAAGAGGAGGAAGAATTATTATGGACTTTAGAAACCTACTTATACCCTTTCTTTGTGTGGAATGTACCCCTGTCATAGTCCCTCCTGACTTACCTGCATCCCAACCCAGTGCCTTTTCCATGATGTCTCCTGCTGAGGCCATTAGAAGACTTACTCCACTGATACCTCAGAGAGCTAACCACTACAGACACACATCTGCTTCTATTGCTGCTCCTCCAGTCATTCCTGTAGAATTTCCAAAACCTGTTGATCCACCAGCTCATCCTCTATCTTTTTCTTCCAATGGGAAAGAATACTTTCCTGAGGAGGATGTGGATTGAGTTTGTTTATGTCTTTTGATAGGGACTGTGTATTCTTTTTGGCTCATGTAATATACTTCAATTAATACAATCATTCTCTATTATCTCTATTTGTTTTTCTTTTTTCTAATCACAAAGGGGGATAAATGTAGTAATAATACTAATATGATCCTATGATTTCATTACTCTCTATTGGACCTATTCTGCATTTCCCTTTGATAACATGTACTCTTACGAATCTCTGATACTTGAGAAACCACAACTGAACTAAGGTTCCCATTGATCTATGTTTAATATCTGTATTATAGGCTTATCTGTGATACCTATAATTAATACATATTGGCATAATTTGTGATTATCAAAAAGTGGGAGATTTTTGGACTCACCTATTTTGATAATCCCAAATAATGTTTAATTCCATGGTTATAATGTATTAGTCATTTGTGAAATCTTCTTTAATCTATCTTCATAATGTTTATCTTGCATAATTATATATCTTTTTCAATCTCATGGATTTTCTAAATCAAGTGTTCAGTTTAAATTTCTCTAAGTATAAGTTCATTGTTAAAGTGTACTGGTAAGAGCCTTTTGTCCATCTAAGGTCACTGTTACAAGTCTACCGTTGGAGTACTTACCAAAGTTTATAGATGAAGAGTCACTGTTGCTAAAAGGTCACTGTTGAAGATCTAAAATCACTATTTTAAGATACCGGTACAAGGTCACTGCTGTGACAAGGATTTTGTTAGAAGTCCACTATCATAATATTTCTCAAATCTTCTATTAAGAGCTTCACAGTTCAAGTCTACCATTGGACATGTCTACCGTTAGTAGAAGGCTATGTCTATGCAGCTCTTAATGTCGATGTAGTCCACTATTGTTCAAGTCTACCATTAGTAGAAGTCTTATGATAGACAAACTCCACCGTTGATGAAGTCAACTACTGAGACAGTCTACCACTGGAAAAGTCACTGTTGAAGTAGTCTGATGTTACAGAGCTACTATTAGAAGCTTACTGATTGAATTCTACCCCTGATCAAGATTTCTGACTGAAGCCTACTATTAAAGTTCTACTGTTGAGCCTACCGATGAAGTCCACTATTGAAGAGACTACTGTTTAAGTCTATCGTGTGACATGCATCTGCTACTACTGTTGAAGTCTACCGTGTGACATACATTTGTTACCAGTCTAATGACAATCTATTCTTTACTTTACCAATATTTTTAATACTATCATAACGGTCATGTCTGGACAATTTAATGAACCTAAAATAATTTAATGATATTTACAAGCATATCAGGAAACAGTACGAGGTACGAGGAAGACCACACATAGATGAATCATTCCTCTTGTCGGCCCCTGCTAAATTAAATAAGGGAAAGCTGAGCTAGAAAAAGGATATATATATATATATATATATGTATATATATATATATGTGTGTGTAGAGACCTAAAGAAAAACTTATAGAAATGAATATATTAAATACCAAGAAAGAATAATAGCACTCGACCACTCATTCTGAAGATCCCAGAGCTTCACAAAGATCCGTTGGAAGAACATTTTCCAAACTATGGTGGTGTGCTACAAAGAGTTTCTGACTCAAGAAGCTGATCATCTCTATATCTGGATTCCAAAACCTGGAAGTTGTGACACTTTTTTTTATAGGAAACTTGCAGAGAAGGACCAAAACTTCATTTACTTCATTTCAAGAAGTCCAAAGCTAATCTGCCAACACATAGAGCATTCTAAACTTCTTTCTAATATCTTTAGCTCTATTGTGTTTAGTATTTTACATTTGTGAGAATTGTTTCTATCTGTATTACACTCACTGACTCTTGTGCTTGAAATAAGGGATACTGAAAGTCCCCATACCAAACACTCTTTACATTTGTTTCCAACCCATAACTGTGGAAGAAGCCTAGTGTGTCTTGGTAATTTATTTTCCCACGTAGAATTGTGGCAGAGGTTTCCAAACATGGAAAGTTTGTGAAAACTATTGTAAAGCCTGATACAGGTTGTGTATCATTTTTTTAATATAATTTCTTGGTGGCAGGTGATCACCAAGTGGAGAGGATTGGGTATTGTCTTAAGACTAAACCTCTTGTTTAAATTGATGTGTTCAACTTTCAAGTACTTCGTTTTACATTTATCCGCTGCTTATATTTTCAAAGAAGAAATCTATTTTTACACTTACTCTTATAGTTAGTTTTGGTTAGTGTGTATATGTGATTATTTTAGTAAATTTGTTTCAAAATTAGAATTAGTACTCACACTGATTCAATTGAGGATTAATCAACCCTTGAGAAACCTGTTAAACAAAAAATCACTTATATATCTACTGCCTTAATTAACTGGGCTGTTTTAATTTTGGGGATTTTAATCCTAAAACATTTTAACAAAAATTTTAATTGGAACTCAATTCACCCCCCCCCCCCTCTTGAGTATCCACTCCGACCAAAAAACTGGATTTTATTTATATTTTCAAAATCATTTTTCAAGTTATCAAGTCTCATATTGCTATAATAATCATCAGTTTCATTTATTTGACCTTTCTATTTATTAAAAGGATCAGTTTTAGGATTGAACTTTCCAACATTATCCTTGGTGTTCAAGATATATACCTTGCTTCCAAAAACCTTAAAGTACTTTTATTTAGGCTTTCTGTTGTTCCAAATTTCATAAGGAGCATTTTTGAATAGTTTTGTTTCTTCTTCCAAAAATTCCATTTTTTAAGGTGTTCTTGGTGCCGAAAAGGTGTGTTCAATACCCATATTTGAGAAAAAATAAGTAAATTTTTTATTCTCAAATTCTCCACCATCATCACTTCTTAATTAAATTATCTTAAAACTTTATCATTTTCAAATCATTTATAAAAACATTCAAAAACAGAAAAAGATTCATTTTTTGGGTTTTAGAAAATATACCCAAGTAAATCTAGAATAATCATCATCTAAAACATAAAACTATAATTTACCAGCCAAACATTATATTCTAGATGGTCCAAAAAAATCCATATGAATAAGTTCTAAGGGATTTGAAGAAGCAATTTTTTTAACAAATTTGAAGGAAGGTTTGTCTTGCTTGCCAATCTGGCATGAATCAAATAATCAGTCACTATCAAATTTGAGACTAGGTAAATCTGAAACTAATTGTTTCTTAGATAACATATATAAAGAATAAAAATTACAATGACCAAGTATTCTGCGCCAAATCCATTAATCATTTACATTAGTAGTTAATATTTCACTTTTTGTTTACACAAGGAATTTAAATACAATGTGTAGACATTATCTATTCTGAGTGATCAAAATTTAAGTAAATTATTTTAAAAAATAGAACAGTAATTATTAGAAAAATAAAAATAGTATCCATCATCACAGAGTTGAAATATACTTATCATATTGTGCTTTAATCCTTCTATATAGAGTACTTTATTAATTGAGATAGTACTTTGATATCCAACTGTTCTAAGTCCAATAATTTTTACTTTGGCATTGTCACTGAATTTGATTAGTCTTCCATCTATTTTGGTTAGAGTACAAAAATTTGATGAATTTCCACTGATATGTATTGAACATTCATTGTCCATTTACGATATATATTTTCCTCTTTTTTGGAATATTACCAATATAGTCAAATTAAACAAAGAATTGTTTTGGTATCCATATCTTTTTGGGTCTAGTAGTGTTAGCTATCAATGAATTAGGAATCCAAGAAGATTTATTTTGATCAACACTGTTGTAATTAAAATTAGATAAAGATTTTGAATAATGAACATGCTTGACACCACATAATTGTGGTTTTCTTAAATAGCTATCATTTTCATAATGCCCATTAGTACCACAACAAAAACATTTAATAGTATATATGCTTTTTCTACTAGAACTAGGAACAAAATAGTTTTGTACAGTTTGGGTTTTTTCACCCTTACTGCATATACCAAATATTTTCTTTTTTAATTACATTTTTACCAATAATTTCATTTAGAACATTTTTTCATTTTTTAAATATAAGAGAAGAATTTTTTTATGTTTTTACTTCATCTAGCAGTTTTTTATTCTTATTTTCATGGTTAGTACAGTTTGTAGTAGATGAACTAAATTTCTCAATAAATTCTTGATGTTGTTTGAGTAAAGTATCACTTTCTCCTAAAATAGAATTATGAAACATTTTAAACAATTGGGTTTCTTTAATAGAGAGTCATATCTTTATTCTAGTATAGTACAATAGGTAGTCATTTTATCATTTGAGTAACTAGAATCAGAATCAGATGAATAGTACGATTGTAACTTCTCTTCTTCAGCCATAAATCATATATTAGCTTTCAGATTCTATTCTTCCTTCTCTAAATCAAATATTTATGGGCTATTGGAGTGTTCATAAACACTCCAAGTGTCATTCATAGATCTTTTATCCTTTTTCTCATTGTCAGCATTATTCTAATATTTATTTCTTGTCTTTCTCTTCTCTCCTTTCAATTGAGTACAATCAGGTCTTATATGAACCAATTATTTTTACTCATAACATTTTACATCACTTGAGTATTTTTCATCCTCTTTGAAGGTTCTTCTGGATCCTTTCTTCTTCCTATGAAATTTACTGAATATTCTATCTATTTGATCCAGATCAACTTCTAAGTCAGATGGGTCTGAATTTATTTCTTCTTGTTTTAGTTTTCTGTTCTTCTTTTAGGATACAACTTTTAAAGCAGTATTATCCTTTTTTACTAGGACTTTCTAGTTTTCAACTTCATCTTCAATTTTAGCCTCATAAATCATTAAGGTTTCAATAAATTCGCTCATTGTCAGATTCATGAAAGGTTTTGATTGGTGGATTGCAGTAGATATTACATTCCACTTTGCTGGTAGAACTCTTATAACATTCAAATCTTGATCAGGTTTGCTAATAGGCTCACTTAATGATTTTATATTATTAAAAATTTCTGTAATCCTTCCATTCATCAGTGTTATTATCTCTCAATCATACATTCTGAAAGTATCAAAATTTAGTTTTAATGTAGCATATCTCATTTGTCTAACATTGTGAGTACCTTCATAGGCTACTGCAATTGTCTCCTACATTTCATAGGTTGTTGGGAATTACGATACACGGTTGAATTCATCTAGTCCAAGACCATAAATAATGGCATTCATTTCTTTCGAATTCATATCATACTCAGCCTCTGTAGTAGTAAACCGAGTTTTAGGTTTTTAAGGAATTGTGTAAGGAGTAACAATCTTTGAGTATACGCAAAATCCATTATTTTTTAAGTATATTATCATTCATGACTTCCAGGCTCCATAATTCTCACCATTGAAATATAGAGCACAAACAATTGACATTTCTTCCTTGAGATTCTCCATTTCAATCACTAATATAGATCTTATGACTTTATCTTGTTTACCTCTATTGAAAAGCACAACCTTTGATACAAAATGTTAGGTTTAAAAGAATATAGTGATAACACAATGGGGGTGAATTGTGTTCTTTAAAAGGATTCATGATTCTATCAATTCACAGCAACAATAGATAGAGTTGGTGGAGTTTCTGTATGAGAATATATGTGCAGTGGCTAATAAACAGAGAACAAGACATGAAAATTTAGAGCGGTTTGGGTCACAAAGATCCCCTAGTAAACCCCACTAATCACCCTATCTTTTGGCTTCGTGAATTTCACTAGTAGGGTCATCGTATCATAAGACTGATCCATAACTGAGTGCAGGCAGTTGTCACCCTTACAAACAAAGGCTTACAAAATAGAGCCTTCTGTTTCTTTTATAAGGAACAGATAAAACCACAGCTTAGTGCAAGAAGCTGACACTCCACCATAACTCAATATGAGCAGTTGAAACTCCAAATAGATAAAATGTAGTTTTTATGAGAAATAGATGTATCTCACAGTTCCAACAGCACGAAACTGATAAAAGTAGGATCTTCAACTTCAGAAGAAAATAAGATTTGAAATATATCGGAAGTGATCTGATTTCACAAGAGATCTTTGATTTTAAGAATAGAAACAAAAATTGAGCAGCACGATTATATATTTGAACATGTATATCTCCAAAATGTAGTCCTTGTATCTGAGATGCTTGATTGTTGTAGTACTGTAATATAATTTTCACAAAAAATTTTGAAGAATAATAATCAAAACAGCCAAGAAATATCTAGATCATCATATCAAAATAACTAATTCAGAAAGATATATATGTATATATAACAATATATCTTGTAGAAAGTATTAGATCCATGAAAGACGCCTAATAAATTGAGTGAATTCAAAATCAAAGAATACAGCTCAAAGTAATTGTAACTTACCTTTAGATTATGAGAGAAAATATCTACTATAAATGGCTCATTAAATCATATAAAAAGAGCTTTGAATCAATTTAAATCGAGTTTTAAATCACCCTAACATTCCACAACGACTGTTTCAAAACGCTTCGATAAATATGTAAATTCAAATTTCCAAAGTTGAAAATTCAAACGTAATATTCATTCACAAAATGACAAAATAACAAACGTAGTATTCATCTTTATAAAGTAGGGTTGATGATCCATACGTTTTTCCTTGTCAGTATATATCTTTGTACGTAACATTTATTATCTATTCATCCACTTTACCAAATGAAAGGTTGACAATGTAAGGTTGATCATAAAAGTAAGGTTGATGATCCATACGTTTGTAAAGTACCATACTTAAGTAGGGCTCTTTATCAATACTTTTTCTTTCTATAAACCAAAAGGTTCTTATCAAAACATAATTTTCCTTAACCATACATTTCTTCAAACATAAGTTTGATTAACCATATGCGCTGATCTTTCAACATAAACATAATTTTTTTTCCATACGTTACTTTCTTCGATGTACTAAATGAATAGTATTTCGAGTAAATGAAAAATGGTGACCAATGTTTCTAGAATCCGCTTAAGAGCTTCCGAACACTTTAACAAATATTTCTAATAAATAAATTGTTGAATATTACTTTAATATAATAATCTATAAAGAATATAAATTTCTTGAAATACACTCAACATAAAATCATTAGTAAAACAAACAAGGGTATTTGTGAGCATCAAAATCATTAATATTACATACCCAATAGGTAATAGTTCTTTCTAGTGCATGGATTTTGTTTGATATAGATCCATGTTGAAACCAAACCAAGGAGATAAATATGACTGAGGTGGAATGATAAAAACATGAGCCTAGATCGGCTACAGAATTTTTCCCCTTGGTTTAACTTTTTGTTTATTCTACACCAAATAAAAAATCACTAGTTAAATATCATGATCATTCAACATTTTATTTATTTTATTTATATCTATTGCATTTTTATTTTATTTATGTAAGGCCATGATTCTATAAATAAATAGAGTAATATAAAAATGGAATTAAAACAAAATGATTATACATAAATATTTTGTTTGGAATATGGTTAATCACTTAACTAAAATATAATTAACTCAAATAAAAAATGTAAATGGAAAAAATAAGAACATTGGAACATATTAAACAAAATAACTAATGTTAATATTATTTCATTATTTCTTTCATTATATGAATTAAGACAAACCAAAGTGAATGTTTTTATTTAGGCCATATTTGGTGTAATTTGTTTTATTGGAGAGTCATAACTAAGTTGATAGGTCAACTTAACCAAACTTGTATTTAATTTTTCATTTATAGTTCATTAAATAAAAATTTAGATGTATTTTTTGAGGGATTTTGAGTCAGTATTTTAGGATTGGGGTGTCCACTCAATAGAACAAGGAACCACAAGCCCACAATTGATAAAACTACCTTCCTAAACACATTCTTATGGTTTACATGGAAATTGTCCAAATCATAAAGAGGGTGATATAGATCCTTGCCACTATAATTTTTAAAGTTATATGAAATTCTAAGTTTAGTGGTGAGGGATGTGAAGACTTAATAAAATATTGGAGGACTCCATAAAATTAAAATCATTACATGTCACATAATTTATAATCATTTAAAGTAATAATAATATGTTTTCTTGTTATTTTTGAATAATGTCAAATTTTATAACTACATTATTGTAGAGATCCATGTTATATTTGTTTCAACTGATAGAGGGGGTGAATCAGTGATACACTCATTTTATGAATTCTTTTACTTTTTAATTCAACCTCAAAAACTGGTTAAGTTTATTGATACACCCATTGATATCTCTCAACCATACATCATGTGCAGTAGTAATAGAGATACTAGCACACAATATATGAAAGTTTTATTAAAAATAAATACTCCTTACCATTTTTTTATCCCCCCCAATATGGATTCTCCACAATAATCTTATTATCAATTACAACGATTCAAGAGGAAAATGGTTATACACCCTATTAGAAAGTAATACAATTGATTCTAATTATTCCAGCCCCCCCCCCCAATAAATTCAACTCTTCTACCTCAGTTGGTTATACTCCCCTAATCATTATCTTCAAATACCGGCTCCAACATAGATACTTTTTATCCTTCAAGATCATACTGAAACACTTCCTCTTTTCTTAGGTCCAACCAAGAAACTTTTACCCTTATTCAAGGTTGAATCCACTGCAAGATAATTTTTTGATCTTCCTTGATGATATTTCTAAATCAAACTTTATAATGTACACTTCAAGTATATTTAAACGTCAATGGTTGAGTCTTTCAGTCTTGCTCAATCATTTTTATCACTTTTATATGATCAATTACCTTAGTGAAACACAGCTTTGGAAATTGTTTCTTTTCATATTAATGTCTTCACCTCACTAAATGTGTTAAAATAGTACAAAAATGGCTTAAATATTATTTTATGAAATATAATATCTTTTAAAAGATCAATATACTTTCTTCTTGAGTTCTCATCCTAATTAGATCATATTCACTTCATGTGTGTTGCATGACATGTGAAACTTGAGCACATTCATTATTTTTATTTTTTTATTCTATATTTGAGTATATTTTGTGTATATAAAATGGTTTTTCTGTGTTTGATGATCACATACATGTCATTACTTATTGCAAATATGGTTTGAGTGTCGTAATTACTTATGAATTCACAGTTTCATGTATCCATGCACTTCCTTCGAAAACAATTTTTGTATCTCAATGATTTCAAGGGTTGTATAAACTGTATTGTAAAAGTTTTTTCCTTCTTGACCCATTACTCTCCTAGTTTTGGTGTTACAGGTGTTTCAGATGTGTCTCGAAGAGAATTCTATGGAGTTTGAGCTACTGGAGTACTGTAGAATTTAGTTCATGATGTGAACCCGATTCACAATGTGAGTTTGTGATTCATGTCATGTGTCAATGATTCATGGAAAGTGAGGTTATGTAATTAATGGATTCGGTTTCGTTGTGGTGTGAAGTGTGGAATGCATTAACATCCTCAAAGGGTAACTTAAGACATGAAATTAAATTAAGTTGATGTGACAATATGTTTTGTGAAATTTGGAAATATGGGAGATTCAAAACCAAAAAATGGATTCACAAATTGTAATCCATGAACCCTATGTAATTGTAGATGTGAATCTATAATTTATGATGTTAAATGGGTGCTTTCCATGTCGTAAATATGTTTTGTGGGGGTTTTTCAATCTATTTTTCTGTATCCTCTATTTTGGGAAACTATCAAACCCATCTTACCTTTCCTTGATCCATGGGTTCCGATGGAGGTGTTTCAGGGATCAGTGGTGAGTTTTTCTCCTTTAACACAATGTTTTCTTCCTTTCCTCTATGGGGATCCATTAAGGTGATGTTGGTTTTGTTTTTGGGTGTGTTTTGGGTTTTGTTTTGATTTTCCCTTGATGTAGTGTATATAGATCCATTATTTCCTTGCATAGTTGTGCTTTGCGGGCTATTTATTCTTCTCCATATAGTCTTTAGTGAGATCAGAAAGTGTCTTAGAGGTAAAGTATCATCATTCTCACCTATTAATGTCTTATGTGTGAGGTTTTAATTATTTTTATTTATTTTGTATAGATATTACGGGTTTATATAATGAATATAAATAATTGGAATAACTAAAATTGATTAGAATGGGGAGTAATCTCATGGTTATACAACTTTGATGATATTTTTGTTGTGTTCATGCATGCCTATTACCGATGCTAAAAATAAAGGTTTTGGAAGAATTATTTTCACTATGGTGGTTATATATGAGTCCCTTACTATGTTGTTGTGTGATCCTGTCTTGAATAAAAGGTTAAAGAATGTATATTTGGCTAATAAATTGGATTCCCACAAAATATGGTGTGTGTGATAATAACCAGGATTATTAAAGAAGTGATATGATAAAATAACTTGAATAAATTGTTTAAATAGAATGTGTTATTGTGTGTGTGTGATGGTGTGTATTTTATTTCCTTGTGTGGTTGGGGATATTGTACGATGGTTGTGATGACCAGTTAATATTTTTGAGGTGTGTGGTTGTGATGTGTTGGTTCATTAGAAGGATGTGATTTGAGTAATTGTGATGTGGTTGTAGTGGGAAGGATATGATTATTATTGATGAGGATGTGTGGTGTAATTGTGTCATTGTTTTTGTGGTGGTTGTGTTGTGATATGAGGTTTGGATGTATGATATGTGGTTGTCATGGTGAGATGTCATTTTCAATGTGCCACTGTGATGATTGTGGATGTGATGTTTTCTGGTGATGGTTGTGTGAGATGGACTAGTTGTGGCATGGTGTGGTTGTGTTAGATGCCCAATTAGCCATGGGATAAATTGTGACGATAAAATGGAATGAAATAGGCTGGTAAAGTAATTATATGGGCTTAAAATGAAAGTTTGGTAAAATAGATTAAATAAATTTAACAATAATTAACGGGTAGTATAAATGAGAATGAAGTATCTCAGTAAATGAAAGTTGAATTGTGCAGTTTATGTGTCGGGTGTGGGATGTTTTTCATATAGTGGTGGAACAAATGTTTTTGGTAATTTTATGGTACATTGATGGTGATGTGGTGTATGTTGTTCTTGTTTTTTTGAACCCATAGATAATGTGTTGTGTTCTACCTATATTTCAAGTCTGTTTATGTTATTCTATCTCACCCCACTAAACTTAGATAACCATTCCAAATTTCAAAGGTTCAGGGTTACTCATGTTTTCACTAACATTTGTAATGGCGGTGATATAGACGGATGGTGATCCCCTCACCGCATGATTGTCATTCCAGGAATAAGGAGTTGGAACATCCTGAATCTAAGGAGAATAAGGCCTCAAATGGTTATTCTGATGTTTGTGGAAAGAGCCTCGATCTGAATGGTGATAGGTATGTTCATGGTAGTGAAAGATCTGTTTTAGATCCTGGTAATAATTTTGGTATTGTATATTACGGTGAATTGGTGAAGCAAAAGAAAGCTATGGTATTACCTAATGAGCCGAGTGTAGTAGGGATTTTTAACTGGAAGAAAAGAGATTTGGAAAGTCCTATGAGTGTCAATTTATTTTATAGGATAAAAAACCTATTTAAATGGAAGATGTCAATCTGGATATGCTCAATGATAAAGAACAATCTCTGGTGGATCCAATTGGAGCTGAGGTTTTAACTTTTAAGGGTGAGGTGTTCCCAAGTTCTTGCACCTATGATATGGTTGTGCATGCATGAAGTTGTAGCAACCCTGAAAATGTGATCCATTTATCTAGTGATGTCAACCCTATGGATGGTGAGGAGTTGGAGGTGCTAACTCTTGGAGTATGAAGTTATCTAAGTCCCAAACAAGGACCCAATTCGTATAAGACTCTAGCCTGTGTAAATTTGAACAACTGCTTTGGGTGTTAGTGTTCCAATGGAGGGGTTGAATGCAACTCTTTCTATCCCCCAAAATTCGAGTCTAGTGGAGAAGGAAAATACTCATATGAAAATTTTATAGGAGAGATCAGTAAAGGACTACACAATCAATAGAGGAAGAAGGGTAGTAACGAAAACAGGGATGTGGGGCTATGTATTGCCTCCAAAAAGAAGAAACCAAAGGGTCACAAAGACTACTTCTATCTCCCTATGCCAATGGAGACACAGTCAGCCAAAAAAGGTGGCAATTCTAAAGAACATGGGGTCCAGAGAGTAGTAGGTGAGAAGGTTCATCACGTTGAATAATTCAAGTCTCCAGAACATGGAAAGGATGTCTCAAAGGCAGAGGATATATGGGACATTTTGGTGAACACTCTAGGTGATGTAGATGAGAGTTTAAAGGTTCGGCTCGGGGATACACCACTGCATTTCAAGGATGTGGCACTGCTGAAGGAGGAATAATTCTCTCCTGCATAGCAGTGTAAAGAGGAGCTATGGGAAATTATTAACCATTCATTTGAAAGAAATGATGGAGAAATTGATTCCATCCAATGCCTCAAAAGTGGATGGGGATAAGATTTCCAAGAGATCACTTTGTGTGGCCACTACCCAGGTGTAGATGGAGTGGATCAATAAGAAAGGTTGTATTTTGGCAAGAGGATATAATGCATGGAATTTTAACATGGAGGAATTCATACAGACATGGGACATGTTTTTTATTTCTGTTTGAGGACCTTATCAAAGACGATCCAAATTTCAAGGTAAATGGACTTCTCTATAAACTTTTTATGAATAATGAATCTAATAGACTTAAACATGATTTCAATGGTTAATATATCTCTTTTGTTGTTTGATGATATCTAATTTTTAATGACTTGGGTTCTCACTTCCCCTTAAAAGTGCTTGGAAATAAAAAAGAAATTCTCAGATTATGCTAGAACTTGATGCAAAACCTTACAAGGGTGGGGTGGGTAGGGATGCACCCCAACCCACATTAGAGATGTAAGTTTTGTTATATGATTTTATGAAATTTGTATGGAATGTATGGGAGCACATGACATTCAACATTGGGGTGTGAGAGAAGAAAATTAGTGTAGATGCATTATCAGGGAACCTTTTTTGGTTTGATCTTGATACAATATTATTATATTGAATTATTGATTTTTTGAGTGATCCATGGTGATTTTAGGTTCTAGTTGGATTACTTGTGTAGGTGCTTGTTAGTTTTTTTGTTTTTCATTGCCACATTAGAATTCTATTTTCACATGAGCAATTGAGACATTGGTTATGTCCCTATTGAGTATACTTGTATCCCCACCCTAAATATATACACTATTTTTTTCTAGTTTCATATAGAACATTTGAGATTGATCTTTACATTTTTATATTGGGTTTAGATAGTTTGTTGGGTCACTATCATAGACTTGTCATTTAGTATATTTAGAGATATTTATATGTATTAGTTTACTTTATTCATGCATTGTGGGATATTTTTTTGGTTTACCATTATTTTTTATACTATATTTTATGGGTGTTTGTTTATCCTATATCATAATACTATTTATATTATAGAGGGTAATGCCTCCCATTTGTGATATTTTTTATTCCCTCAGTGCAAGTTGCAAACCAAAGGTCTACTGGAGGTGCGAGTTAAGGGTTCATTATCTCTCATTATTAATTAAATCATATTTAATGGAAGGGGGTCATGAAAGAGTGGTATAATAGGATTTTCTTGAGATATAAGATGTAGTTTGTATCTATTAATGATGAGTTTTTCATTGATTTGTTATAAAATGGTGACAAATGATCTTTTTACATGACATAGGCCAAGGATACCATGGGGAGGTACATGCATCATTATTGTTTATGTTTGTGTATGAATTGGGTTATTGTGTGAAAATAAAATGAATTAAAAAAATAATCTTAATAAAATTCTATGCTACATGGATTAGGATGCCCTCCTTTCTTTTCAGGATATGTTCATGTTTTTCATCTATGAGTGGTTTATAAAGTTAAGTATTAGGAGGATGAATTGGTTAATAGTCGAAGGATCATTCCAACGAAATAGGAAAAGGTTTAAAAGTGGGATTTACATTCCTTCTTCCAGAAGTGTATGGGGAAGTATGATGGGAGAATCTCTGATCATGTGACAAATATTTGGATGGGGGAGCTTGAGATCGCTTTCTATATGACCCAAGAATGGTCGGAATTTAGGGTAATATTGGTATTGATTTAGATATGGGGATCTATGCATCTTTTTGTGGACACTATTTCTTAGTGACCATGTGGAGGAAGATATGTTATAGACTAAATTTTAGAGGGAGTTTCGAGTGGAGTTCATTTCCTTGACGATGAGGGTATCCAATAGATAGGAGATGTTCTCTCTTCAGTGGGAGATTTTGAGTGTATGGGGATTGGTATAATGTTCAAGGACCTCCTACACTTTTTAAAAATGTTATCCTACATGAGGATTTTGAATTGTAGGTTCTAGATGATGTTGTGTGCCCAGTGATAAGGTATACAGTCGCACCATTTACACTCCCTATATATCTGAAGGTGTAGAAAAATACTAAGGTTATTGAGAGGACGATTTCTTCCGAAGGTTATCGTTAATATAGTGTCTATCTGGGAATCTAGAGGAGTATGGATTTAGGTAGTGGGTCATGGGTGTTTAGGAAATCATGGTTCATTCTAGTGGGGAGTCGGTTGTGGTATATCATTCCCCGTTCATCTGGGAAAGGTGGATTCTGAGCACCTATTGGTGGATTTTAATTTTAATTCTTTGATTGTGGGAGACATGACCACCACCAAGATCAGGGTCTCAACACTCAGGGATGCTAGTTTTAGTTAGGTGGTTACGCTCCTTTTTGGTAGCAGTAGCAGTTGTCTATGAGGCAATTTAAGTAGGTAGGACCGCCAATACTTGTTCATCTCCTGAGAGAAGGATGAGCTAGTAGAGGGAAGCCCCATGATGGTCTATGTACATAGGGATCTAGGACAAAGTATGGTTTTCGTGGAAGAAAGTATAAGGATATATGAGTTCAGTGTCTTAATATGCATGTGTTAGAGTAGTCACTCCAGCAGAGCCATGAGTTGTTCCAGGTACGTTAGTTTATCATCTACCCTTATGTGTGTGTTTTTTGATTTGGAAGCCTAAAACACATTTTTTTATGTTACTTTATTCCATGCTTTAGGACTAGACATACATAGCATTATATTTCCCCAGGTTTTATCCACATTAGTTGAAGTTTAGACTTATTTGATTGATATATACCGGTATGTAGATTGGTGATGGGGAAACACCAATAAATGTTGTACTTCTTCTTGCTTTAGACACAACCATTCAATGTCACTCTCAATATATATTATCTTTATTCCACACATTAAATCATAAACTAATTCCAGAGGAGAGTTTTATTTTATATGTCGGGGGCTAGCAAGTGGCATTTTTTGGCGAGTGAGGTTATCAGAAGGGTGGAAAGTGGAGACTCTTTGGTCTCAATTAGTGAAGATATCAATGGAATCTCTTGTGGGAGGTGTTCCAAGAGTTATGGAGGATTTACTAGACATTTTCCTAGAAAATGTTATGAATATTACCCTTGATATGAAGTCTAGTTTTAAATCAAGTTACAACTAGTTTTGTCTCTAGTTTTGATGGATCCCTATCGAATTGAACCTACGGGGCTATGACAGTTGTGGTTGTGGGTGGTTGAAATAATGTTGAGGCATTTCATCTAACTTAGTGTGTCTTTAGGGGTTAGAAATTGTTGTTCCTAAATAAGGAAGATGATAGTATGAGGTTGTTTATAGATTATTGGAATTTGAATCTGGTGATGGATCATAACTGTTACCCTCTTCCAAGGATAAATGATCTTTTTTACTAGTTGATAAGAGCTAGTTGGTTTTCAAATTTTAATCTGCAGTCAATATATATCCAATTGAGCGTGAATAATTTGGATATTATAAAGACTTAATTTATTTATACATATGACCACTTAGAGTTTTTTTCATGTCATTCGGTGTTATGAATGCACAGGACATGATCATGAGGATCATGAACCCCATGTTCAATGTGTCCCTGTAATGTTTTTTCAACATATTTATTGATGGTATATTGATCTAGTTAAGTCCAAAGGTGGATCATATATAGAATATCATATTTTTCTTACAGGTTCATTGATGACACAAGCTCTGTGGTTTGTTTTCCAAGTGCAAGTTCTTTATGCGAGAGGTGAATTTTTGTGGACATGTGGTGTCCATCATTATTTAGCGGTGGAACCACCAAAGGTCAAGACAATTGTTTCTTATGTAGAACCCAACAATGTGATAGAGTTTCACAGTTTCCTTGATCTCATAGGCTATCATTTGTAGTTTTTTCATGATTTCTCTGAAGTTATATCCCTAATAAAAACATTAACAAAGAAGGATAAAGATTTTGTGTAGAGTGATCAGTGTTAGGTAGCTTTCATTTAAATGAAGGAAAATCTAGTTGGTGCTTGAGTGATTTAGTTTACTGAGGTGGGTCAGTTGTTTGTGGTTTTTTTATGATTCTTCCTATCTAAGATTAAGATTCATGTTAATGAAATAGAGGTAGAAAATATATTATAGGGCTAGGTAGTTATTTCCCCATGAGAATAATAATACCATCCATGATCTAGTGTTGATGATAGTTGTGTTTTCATTAAATTTATGGAGACACAACCTCATCAGTGAGTGCTTTGTGGTTTTTATGATCCATAAGATCTTGAAATATGTTTTCTATTAGTGAAATATGATTCTAAGATAGTGTAGGTGGATATATTTTCATTAGGATTCTGATTTTGACCTCTCTTATACCCTATGTAAAGGGGATGTGGTTGTCAATATATAGATTTTTGCATCCCAACAGCATATGGTTTAACAGTATACAGATATTTGGGAAGGATATAGGAGCATTCAATGGTTTGTCTTGACATCAAGGTTAACCGTGGTTTTTGTTATCTCTATTAGATGACTATGGAGTTATCCTTGATGCAGTAGGTGGATGAGTCAAAACAGAGAGAATCAGAGTCATAGGTGATACATGATCATGATGACCATAGATATGAAAAATGTTTATCATTACTTGAGGAGAAAGTTTTGGTGGGCAAGGAATAAATAGTAAGTGGAATGGTTTGTGGGAAGGTGTCTGATTTTTCAGAAGGTGAAAGTAGTCCACCATGTTCCTGATGGTTTGTTATTGTCTTTAGATATTCCCAAGTGGAAATGGGAGGATATATCAATGGAATTGTTCAAAGGTTTTTCCTGATCCTAGAGAGGATGTGATTTAGTTTGGTTGATAGTGGGCCAATTGATAAATTCATCTCATTTTTTGAAAATGTTTTAGAAAAGGGGTGTGATGTACTGGTGAGGAGTTATATGAATGATATATTTAGGCCTCATGGGGTTCAAGTGAATATCATCTCTAACTGGTATATTTATTTTATATCTCAATCTTGAAGGTGATTGTAGCATGATTTTGGCTCTCAGTTACACATTAACACTTTTTACAGCCTTAAATAGATGGTAAGATGGAGCAGACAATCCAGGAATAAGAGGATATGTTGCGAGCCTTCATCATGTACATTAGCGGATGATGGATGAGGCTACTTAATTTAGATTATCTTTCATAAAATAATAATTATCACTCTTCCATTTTCACATTTTTTTATGGATTTTATGAGAGACCATTTCATTATCTATTATACTACACAGAGGTTGAGGAGTCAAGGGTTCTTGGACTTGATGTTTTGAAGAGAATGACTATGAAGATATAGATGATCTAATAGCAAATGGGGGTATCACTAGAATAATATAATTACTTTGATAATTATAGTAGGACTCCATTAGAAATCAATGTTGGATAACATTTTTCTTGAGAGTCTCTACTCAGCAACGGCGTTGGATGTTTGGTTGGGGGTGAGCTTTCTCCCAAATTTTTCAGTCCCATTAAGGTGTTAGTGAGAGTTTGTGAGGTGGAGTATTGATTGGAATTTCCACTATGGCTGGAGAAGATCCATGACATCTTTCATGTGTCTCTAATTCATCGGTATCATCATGACAACTCCCATTTCCTTGACTATGGATAGTTGGATATCGAGGATGACATGATGTTCATGGAGTGACTAGTATAGGTCCCAGATTAATTAGATAATATTATAAATGGATGAATCATTACCTTATTTCATCTATTGTGAAAGAATGGTGGCATAGAGGAGAGAACATGGGAGTGAGGAACGCAGATATTTTTTGAGTACCCATATTTTTTTTTGAGTTTTTCTCTTCCAATTTTTTTGATAGTTTTTTGTTTGAATATCACTATTTTATGAGAGGTTTTTTTTATTATTGATTTTTTATTTATTATGTGGGAAAAATATTCTATCATATGAAAATGGTAGGACCATAATCCTGATGAAGATGTGTTATACTCTAATGTGATTAAACCCAAGCGAGAGAATGATTTCCACCAAAAGAAAATAATACCTTAACATAAAAGATGTAATTATATGATTTGTGTACTTAGGGAAGTGTTCTGTGTTGGATGTATAATTGGATGATTTGGGTTGAATAGAGGTTGATATATTGATCTGTATGGATTAGTGGAAGGTTTTGGATGTGGACGGTATAAGATTTGTTGTATTGTGCCTAGTTAGAGGTGGTCGTGTTACTATGTGGTGTTTTTTACAATGTTTTTGTTTGGAATGATTGGTTGTCTGTATCATTGGAGGATTTATGAGAATATTAAGAGGTATCTAGAGGGGTATTTGGTCAAACTATTTTTTTTCTTCCATTTTTGGTTTTGATCCTCAAGGGTGAGAATATATTGAGAGGTATCTAATGTAATGGTTTATGCCTTCCCAAGCCATTAATTTTCTAGTTTGTCTGTTGGATGTGTTTTAGAGGAGTATAGAGGAGAATCCTATGGATTTGGAGTTGTTGGAGTACTACAATAGGTAGTTCCTATTGTGTACTGGATTCACATCATGAGTCGGTGATTCAAATAATGTGAGGCCAAAGAATTCATAGATTATGATTGGATGTGGTGTGAACTGTGAAATGGATTCACATCATGAAAGGGTAATTCTTGATATGTAATTAAATTAGGATGAGGTGATGTAAATTTCAGAAGAAGATGAAGATATGGGAGATTCTTGAAAACAAATGGATTCATATATTTTAATCCTTGTCCCAAATGGAATTCATGATGTGGATTTGTAATTCATGATGTGAAAGTGGAATTTTACAGGTTCTAAATAAGATTTGTTTGGACAATTATCTATAAATTCATCCATCTCCTCATCCACTCATTTTTTTAGGAACACAAAGAGATTTTGGGGCATTCCATACCATCTTTCCTCACCTTGATCATCTGGATCTGATGGTGGTGTTTCAGTGATTAGTGTTGAGTTATTATCCTTTATCATGGTGTTTTCTTCTACTATTCTTTAGGGTTCTATTTTTGGAAATATTGGTTTTTATTCAGGGTGTGTTTTGGGTTGTTTTTTTATGAACCCTTGATGTGGTATAGTTTTATTCATTTTTTCCTTGTTTAGTTGTGGTTCACATGATGTTTTTTCTTTTCCATGTAGTGAACAGTGAGATCAGAAAGATTCTTGGATGTAGGTGATAATAATTCTCACCCGTTTACATGATATCTGTGATATTTGCATTATTTTTTATTTCCTTTGGGTGGATAGTAAGGTTCATATTAATGGAAATAATTATTTTTAATGGATGAAATTTATTGAAATGGGGATTTATCGTATGCTTTTACTTCTTTGATGATATTATTGTTGTGTTTATGCATGTCAGTTGCCAATGATGAAAATAAATCCTTTTAGAAGACTTTTTTTGTGAATTAGTGGTTATATGTGATACCCTTGTTGTGTTATTATGTAATCTAACCCTTAATAAAAGGTTAAATAATATATATCTATGAAAAAAAAGTTTCTTATGGTATCTGATTTTTGTCATGATACACATGCTAATGAAATAATTAATATGATGAAAACCCTTGAATAAATTGTGGAATTCGGAATGTGTTTATGTGATGTGTGCTAGTGATTTTTTTGTTACCCTATGTTGTTTGGGTTGTGCTATGGTGGTGATGACCAGGTGGTATTTTTGAAGTGTGGGGATGTGATGTGGTGTTTTGTTGGAAATGATGTGATTTGGGTAGTTATGATATGGTTTTTGTGTGTAGGATGTGGTGTGCAGAGGCGATGTTTTTTGGTGGTGATGTGGGGTTGTTGTGTGTGGTAGCTATGTTGTGAAATGTGGTTCGTATGCGTGATGTGTGGTTTTCATGGTGATATGTAATGTTTTATGTGGCACTGTGATGATGGTGGATGTGATGTGTTGTGGCGATGGTTGTGTGAGATGGTCTAGTTGTGGTGCGTCATGGTTGTGTTAGATGCCTAGTTAGCCCTAGAATAAACAATATTGATAAAATGAAACAAAATAGGCTAGTAAATAAATAATTTGAGTCGGAAATGGATGTGTGGTAAAATGCATTAAATGAATTGAATGATAAATGAATAGAAATTGTTAATGGGAATGAAGCGGCTTAGTAAATGATAGTGGAATCATGTGACATGTGTGGAGATTGAATAACCTTACCAATACTCAGAGGTTCTAGGCTCCAGGTGTTTTCCCCAACATCCAGGATGGTGGTGATATGGATGGATTCTGATCCCCTCTTCATCACTCTTCCTTTAGTAGTGAATACCCATGTGTTTTCTGGAAAGATGTGTAGTTTTGGCCTAGGTTTTTTGGGAGAGGTGTGATGTGTTGTGGTTATGATGAGATGTGACATGAATATGGGTTCATGCAAGGAAGTATGTGGGAACGTGTGTTAGTTCCTTTACATTAATGATATCATACTACTCAGGTTATGTGGTTGAGATGTGTTGTGACATCATAGGTGTCTTCGAGTGAGATGAGATGTGATGGACTAGGTGTATACAGGTGACATGTTATGGGATGATTCCTAATGCAAGCACTAGATGTTAGAACTTATGAGGGTAGTGTAGGTATGGGATGAATCCTAACTGACATTTTAGAGAGATGGTATGTGATGTGATGTGAGATGATGTGTCTAGAAGTGATGGGAGTACGGGATGTTTGATGTTGGGGTGTGAGAGAAGAAACTCAGTTAGGGAAGTGACAGAGGGGTGCCTTTCTTTTTTATGGTCTTCATGTTATATTATGATATAGTATATTTTATTTGGTGAGTGAAACATGTTGAGGATGGATCTTAGTTAGATGACATGTATAGGTTCTTGTTGGTTCTACTATTTTTTCACTAGAAAATTAGCATACTCTTTTCATGTGTACACTTAATACCTTGGTTATGTACCTACAAAGTATAATTGTATGCCAACCCTACATATGTAAACTATTTTTTAGGTTTCTAATTGGACTTTGGGGACCTAGATGGAAATTTCCATCTTGGGTTTAGGGCTACAGTTGTTTCATTTATGTAGAAATGTATTTTGGTATATGTGGATAATTTTTTAAGTATTAGTTTACATTATTCATGCATTTTGGGATGGTTTTTTTCTACCTTTATTTTATCTAACAAATATTATTAGTGTTTTTTTATCCTATATCCTGATCCTATTTATATTATAGAGGATAATTCCTCCGAATTACAATATTTTCATACCCTTAGTGCTAGTCTCCAATATAGGGCCAACAGGAAGTGGGACTCGAGGGGGTCATTATCTCTCTTTCTTCATTGCAACATCCTTGGTGGGAGCGGGTCATGACATGTCTTATTTTCAAATCCCTGAATGGGTTTTGTTTTCATTTTTATTATATGCACTATAAATATTTGAGAATCCTCATGGTTCCAATCTACCTCCATTGCATAATCGTGGAAGGTATCTCAATCTCTTTGCAAAAGGGTATCACACACACCCAATTGGCTTGGTGTAATAGTTTCATGCAAACCAATAGGGTTTTTTTCATTATGAAAAAAAATTGTTCATGGAACCAATTATTCATGAATCACTTCAAGTGTCTTTTTCACAAGTTGAATGCCTATTGTGTTTCTCCTCTTCCTTACATAAGCAGAATTTTCATGGATTCTCTTCATGAAAAATATGTTCATGGTGACTCTATTTCTTTTGAAAAAATAATCTCTCTTAAATCAAAAACAACATCTCCTCATTCATATACCATGGTATTTCAAGGAAATACTTTTTTCCCTTCACCTAATCGAATTCTATATTTCAAGACGCATTAGTGGTCTGAGAAATATATCATGTCGAGGAATATTTTAACTCATCAAATATTTCAACATCCCTCATATATTATTCTGCATTAAAATAATGTCATCCCTGGGATGAATGCTTCTTCCTTTATAGTGATCATCTCACATATACATGAAGATGATCATGTGCTTCTATTTTATAAGCTTGAACTCATCATGTATGAATGGATTCCAATTTCTTCATATCTTCCTCAATAAGATCATATTTTTTGAACTGATTAATCCATACAATATGGAGATTTAATTCATGGAGGATCATGGACTTAATGTATTGAGATCTAGGGAATTTGATCTTATTTTGATGATGTCAGTCACGGCAAGCATAAACTTCAGAGAACAGAAGCCTTTGAATGTTGGGAGATTAAGGATGATGACCAGGTTTTAATTAGACAACATAGATGTATTTGACCATGCAACCGGTGATATATCTATATTTATAAAGGTGAATGAATAGTATTGTGAGTTCCCATATCCCACAAAGACATATGATTTGAATTTATGATATTTTATATGTCAATCCATGCTACTTCACTCTCAATATGAAATTATGGTTTGGAAACCACAACACATCACACACCACATGGGGTGGGTCGACCCGCTCACCATGTTGTGCATACCATATGAGCACCAATAACCCATAGACACTTTTTCAAACCTATGTAGTAAACAACCTTCACCCAAGCTGTCATAGCTGGCTAACCTTGCTGGTTCCCAGGCATGGTTGAGTATTTCTATCACAAGAGCAAGGATGATCGATCCTGGTTAGCTATTGTAAGATCCCAGTTTTTGGAAAGGTATTTTCTCATTATGTTTCAGTTGAATCCTTTGTTTTTGGCCTCAAGGGATGTTTTATGAAATTATGAGGGCTTTGGAGGTGTTTCAGGGACTCGGGGCACGGAAGAATGGAGATCTAGGCAAGATAGGCCAGGGCGCACAGCCTGCGCACGGCCAGGAAAACCATGCAGCCTTCCCATGTGAAGTCGTGTGACCCTTCCTCCTTAGACAGTGGTGTGCGCACGGTTTGCACACGGTTTTCTAAACCGTGAGGCTAAACCATGCGACCACTTAGTGTTAGGAAAAATTACAGTTTTTCCACTCTGGGCTTTTAAACCCCACTCGGGATTTTCCTCTCCTCCTCCTCTCCTGACCCTAGCGACGAACTTGGCTAACCCAAGTTTCCAAAAGGTGGTTCTCCTTCGATTCTTGGACATTTAGAGCGTCATTGGTTGTGTATTGAAGCTCTAGGTAAGGCTAATCCCATATTTGGTTCTCTTTTTGGTTTAGCTTTGATATCTTTTCTCCATCTCATTATAAAGCCCTAAAACCCTATCTTTTGGGTGGGTTTTAGGTTGAAGCTCCAAATTTTGGTTAGATCAAAGTCTAAGGACTCGATTGAGGGTGCATTCAACCGCGGTTATGAGTTAGGTGGTCTACAAGTTATATCCCATATTATTTGAGTAAATTGTGCATGTTGGGTTATGTTATTGTTTACTTTTGGTTATGTTTTGGATAACCTTGGCTTGTTGGGAATTAATGGTGTTTAAAATGGAAAATGGGAACCCTAATGATCCCTATGGGATGTGTTCAGATTGACTTGACCAAATTGGGGCCATCCATGGGATGTTCTGGCTTCTCCCAAGCTTAGGGATTGTAATTGATCAAGTGAACTTGTTGTAATTAAGGGTAGAAACTTTAATGAATAAGTTTTCATGATTGGCTAAACATGGAATAGAAGTTAGGTGATGCACCTAGACTTTTCAATAACCAAAGGGTTAATTGGAATGGGTTGAATGGTTGAATCATGGAAATGGTGAATGGGTTGAATGGGTTAATGTGTAGATTGATTGAGGACCATAATGGGATGGGTTATGGGTTTAGTGTTAAATGACTAGTGAGTTAGGCATAACACATGGGAATTGGGTGAATGGTTAAATGATGTGAAAGGGGAAATGTGTTAATGAGTTAAGGTGTGATGTGGAATTCCCATGTGGGGTATTGTGAGCAGTGTTTTCCTTAGGGAAATGGTTTGTATGGTTGATGGTTTCTTATACATAAGCATGTGCACATGGCTTTGTAGAGTGGGGTATGACATGAGGATCTACGACCACGGGTCGAGTGAAGATTGAGGATCTAAACTCCACCCAAAATGCATGGGTTAGGAAAGGGGAATGAGGTTATATTCTCCTAACGGTTTCATCCACCCGGACTGAGGCTTCGAGGTGAGGATATGGTTGTTATGAGGAAGTTAGTCCTAGTGAGATATGATAACAATGTGTTTACCCTCTTGCATGTGATTGATGTCCTTATACCCATGTAACATAAGGTATGTAATTTACTCATGGAGATGTAATGAAAGGGTAAGTGATGGTAAATGGTAATAAATGGATGGTAATAGAATAGAAAGGGCTTTTGATTTAAACTGGTTAATGGTACCTTAAATAATTACTTGGTATTTATCATTCATCTACCTTTTGCATGCACAACTGTTTATACTGGATATTTTGTACACAACGTTGGTGGTGGCCTACTGAGTTTTACTCACACCCTACTCGGGCCGCCATTGGGTACCCGATCAGACTTCATGTTTGCAGGTCTGGAAAAGGGAAACGGTCCATGCTAGTTAGCTGAGTGGACATGGGAAGCACTTGGTGGAGGATCCGGACTTGTAGTAGGGACCATTTTGGGATTTTGGTCGTTGTATTTATTTTTGGGCTTTTGTTCACTCTTTCACTGTAGTATGACATGGCATATTTATTTTTGGTAAAGGTTTCTATACATGTTCCTTGTTTATTTGTTACTCTTTCCGCTATCTGGTTATTGTTTTGTGGCTTACTCTGATAAAAAGGGGGTATAGTCTCCCCACTTGACCCCATAGACCCCCGATGCTAGTCAGCAGCCTTTGGCGTAAGGGGATGCGCGCTTATGTTCATGTAACCACCCAACTCGGAGAACCTATTTAATGGATTCCAGGTCGGGGATTTTACAAAGTGGTATCATGGGAGGTCTTTCTTCTCCTTCTCAAAGGTCTTGTTATTTGGGATTGGTAGCCCAAGGGTTAGGATGTGTTGGGCCTTGGAAATGAGATCGTGCTTGGGAGTAGTTGACTCAGGTACGGGGGAATAATCCAATTCACCCTGGGTGGGAAATATTGTTCTTGGTTGTGTGTTGTTACAAGTTGACGATATTTCACAGTTGGGTGATGCACATGTGGTTTGATATGAATATTTTATGATATATTGATCTTGGCCTTAATGGAATGAGGATTTGCATTCATACATCATTTTAGGAACCAAGGGAGGTAGGTTACATGCATTTTGTTGGGCACACGCACGGGGTGGGTGTGTGAGGCAGGAAGGTAAGGTGTGTCATGCATTTCAGGAAACCAAGAAATAATGAGAAAATGAAATATAAGGGTTTGAAAGGAAGTGGAAAATGTTGTTTAAAGCATTGTGTGGGTTTGGTGGTAGTTCATGGTTGTTTACCCCATATGGACCATGGTCACGGTTGGGATGGTTGGGGCAATTATAGCTAGTGAAGAGCTTTTGTTGCAGTTGTGAAGTTTTATGGTACGCGTTCTAAATCTCATGCTTGGCATTGCAGAGAGATGCCACCACAATGTCGATTGCCATTTGGGAAATGGGAGGATGTTGCTGAGAACACTCCTCCGGTAGAGGAGAAAGAAGATGTGGTGATAAATGAAGGTAGAGAAGTCCAGTTCCAAGATAACTTGGCTCACCTGATGCAAATGATGGATCGGGACCCAGGGTGGGTTGTACTGATAATGTTTGAGCTGACCAGGGAATTCCAGCTGCAGCACCCTCCAACTTTCACCGGAGAGGGTGGACCAGAGGCAGCGGAGTTCTGGTTAGAGTCCATCTAGATGATACTGGATCATCTGGAGAATCTGGTTGAAAAGCGAGTGAAGCTGGCCGCTTATATGTTGCGGGGTAGGATAGGTGTTGGTGGGACATTCATGCTCAAATCGAGCAGGCTAAGGAAATGTCGTGGATGGTTTTTTAGGAAACGTTTCTGGATCATTTCTAACTAGAGACTTTGAGGCGAGATCGGGCTATAGAGTTTATGATCCTGACTCAGGGATCATTATTGGTGATGGACTATGCTAGTCGCTTCACTGATTTGAGACGATTTTTCCCAGTGTTAGCAGGGGATGAGGCAGCGGTAGAAAGACGTTTCCAGGATGGGTTGAGGCATGAGATCGGGTCTCAAGTAAATATCTTCTGCTTGAAGAGGTTCACAGAGGTAGTCGATCCGGCACGGATCTCAGAAGGAAACTTGAAGGGAGATTCGGGTAGTGGGATAGTGGTTCCAGTGGGGCAGAAGAGTAGTACAGCTACTGAGGGTCGGAAGCGACGCCATGAGGGCTCGCAGCATGGAGTAAGTGTGCAATGCGGCTGGAAGAGAGGGGACGCCTCTCAGAGTGGGGATCAGGTGTATAGCTATCAGTATGGTAGGTCAGGGAACATGTGTGGTTAGTGTCCTCGACCTCCAGTTGAGTGTCGTTCGTGCCGCAGGATGGGACATGTGCAGAGGTTCTGTAGGAATCCTCGGCAGGTAGGTGAGCATGATGGTGGAAGGAATATACTGGATATGGTAAGGGGATCAGTTTCCCCATATCAGGCAGGCAGTTGGAGCTCCACGGGCTGTACTAGCAGGGGCAGTGGAGGCGGAACTCCCGGGAAAGATTGCTCACGCCAGCAGGGCAGTGCAGTGCAGGGCGTTCAGGAAGGAGCCCAGGGTAGAGGGGAAAGTCAGCTTCAAGAAGTTTAGTTTTCACCTAGCGATGGAGAGGCCGGACCGTCGACTGTTCGAGGTATGATCCTTTTAGCTTCTATGTTTTCTAGTGCGTTGTTTGACATAGGTGCCACACACTCTTTTATCTCTTCTCAACTTGTGGTATTTCTAGGTTTACCTATGGAATGTTTGTGTGGAGTTATATCAATTGACACCCCGTTGGGAGTGCGGGTTGATGATATCAAGTAGTGCAAGGTATGTTCCTTGGATGTTGGTGGGTATCATTTTCTGTGGAATTTATTTGTTCTCGAGATGTCAGGATTTGACCTAATCTTTGGAATGGATTCGTTGGTGTTTTACCAAGAACACATAGATTTTTATCATCACAGAGTATCATTCAGGTCACTTGAGGGTGATGCTTACATTCACCATGGAAAATGGGATGTTCGAGCAGGGAGTGTGGGGCTGTTTTGTCAATAGATGGGTGGAATCACAGCCCAAGTGGCATGTCTCATGCTCGATGATGATGAAACATGGGAACAACATGTTTTTTCCTCCTATGGTGGAACGGTTCCAGGATTTGTTCCCTGAGGATTTGTCGGGGTTTCCACCCAAGAGGGATGTTGAGTTCATGATCGAGTTTCGGCCGAGAGTGGAGCCAGTTTCTATTCCTCCATACCGAATGGCACCGCCAAATTCCAGGAACGGAAGGTTCAACTTGAGGATTTGGAGCGTAAGGGGTTTATCTGTCCCAGTACGTCTCCTTGGTGATATCTTGTGCTTTTTGAAAAGAAGGTTGATGGGTCATTGAGGCTGTGTGTGGACTATCAAAAGTTGAATCAGATGACAGTGAAGAATCGGTACCTGCTTCCTAGAATTGATGAAATGTTTGATCAGTTGAGGGGTGAATCAGTGTTTTCTAGAATTGATCTGAGGTCAGGTTATCACCAGTTGAGGGTAAGGTCTTCTGACGTACCACTGACTGCTTTCTGAAGTTAGTACAGGTTGTTTGAGTTTATGGTAATGCCTTTCAACTTGAACAATGCACTAGTGGTATTTAGTGATTTGATGAACCAGATCTTTCATCCCTATATAGATCAGTTTTTTGTTGTCTTTGTTGACGATATCTTAGTGTACTCGAAAACTCTCGACGATCATGCCTAGCATCTTGACATTGTCTTTAGTATTCTTATAGAGCATCGTCTATACTCCAAGATATCCAATTGTCAATTATGAATAGGTGAGGTGCATTTTCTTGGTCACATCATCTCGAAGGCAGGTGTGACAGTGGATCCCGAGAAAGTGCAGGCAGTTGTGTCTTGGGAGCAACCCAAGAGTGTTTCTGATGTTTGGAGTTTTCTAGGTCAGGCTGGGTATTACCCAAGGTTCATTCAGGATTCCTCTCACTTGACAGCACCACTCTTGGGCTTGACCAAGAAGGGGATCATGTTCGAGTGATCGGGGGCTTGTGAGGATTCCTTCTATGAGTTGAAGAAGCGGTTCAGGACCGCACCTATCCTGATCTTACCTGAACCGGGTAAGAAGTTTTTCGTGTTTTGTGATGCATCTGAAATCAGACTTGGGGCTGTGTTGATCCAGGATGAGCGGGTTTTGGCTTATGGGTCGAGGTATTTGAGACCCCATGAGTGGAACTATCCCACTCATGACCTTGAGTTAGTTGCAGTAGTGTACTCCTTGAAGTGCTGGAGACTCTATCTGTTGGGGGAAAGGTTTACCGTGTTTACGGACCATAAGATCTTAAAGCACATCTTCTCACAACGAGATCTAAATCTTCGACAGTGAATATGGTTTGAATATATCTAGTATTTTGACTTTGATTTGGTGTACACGCCGGGAAAGGGGAATGGTGTTTCTGATGCTCTGAGCAGGAATATTCAGAATTAGGAAGTTCAGGAGTCCAGCACCGAGTGGAGAGTGATGGCTTTGTTTGAAGAGATGCACCTGGAGGTGCAGGAGGAAAGTTGTTAGGTCACTCTTTCTTCCTTAACGATGGATTCAATGCTTTTGAGTCGAGTTGAGGAAGGTCAGCTTGATGAACCTGAGTGTTTGTCCATTAAGGAAAAACATAAAGGTGGGGAGCTCCCTTCTGGTTGGTCCGTCGACGCGGAAGGTGTTGTTTGCGTTCGTGATCGTGTGGTTGTGCACATGTGTGTGTGGGAAGAGTTGATGCGTGAGTTCCATGCGTAAAAGTGGGCAGTGCATCCTATTTTGACCAAGATTTACCGTGATCACTAAAGGTAGTTTTGGTGGACTGGAATGAAGAAGGAAGTTGTGGTCTTTGTGGCACGGTGCCTTACCTGTCAGCAGGTGAAGGCCGAACATCAATGCCCAGGTGGTTTGTTGCATCCATTGCCCATTCCGGAGTGGAAGTGGGATGATGTAACAATGGATTTTGTTGTGGGTCTTCTGAGGATGTCGTGGAATAACGATGCAATTCGGGTGGTCGTGGATCGATTAATGAAAGTGGCTTCTTTCTTACAGATTCAGGAGACATATATAGTCGACCAGTTGGGTGAGATGTATGTTCGGGATATAGTGCAGTTGCATGGGGTGCTGCAAACCATAGTTTCGGACCGAGATCAGCGTTTCAGATTGCATTTCAGGAAAGGGTTGTAGAAGGCGCTGGGTATGCAGGTGTTTTTGAGTATGGCTTTCCACTCACAGACGGACGGGTAGTTGGAGCATACGATCGAAGTGTTGGAAGACATGTTAAGAGCATGTGTCTTGGACATTGGTGGATCTTGGGAGAGGCATCTATAGTTGGTTGAGTTTTCCTACAACAACATTTTTCAAGCTACGATTCAGATGGCACCATTTGAGGCACTCTACGGGAGACCGTGTAGATCTCCATTGTTTAGGCAAGAGGCTAGTGAATATGAGTTATTGGGGCCAAGTCTTGTGCAGGAGACTTTGAAGAGAGTCAAGTTGATTAGGAAGCAAATGGCTACTGCTCAGAGTAGGCAGATGTCGTATGTAGATCGGAGGCTTAGACCTCTTGGGTTTGGGTTGGGTGATAAAGTGTTCCTTTTTGTGTTGCAAAGGATGGGTCACCGTTGGATTCGGATGCAGGGTAAGTTGGCACCCAGATATGTGGGACCTTTCGAGATTGTGGAGAGGATCAGACCAGTGGCTTACTAATTGGATCTTCTACAGCGGTATGGTGGGATGCATGATGTGTTTCAGGTGTCACAGCTTCTGCGGTATCACCCTGACCCATCTCACATGGTTGATATTGAGGATGTGGAGCTTGAGGCTGATGCGTCCTTTCTGGAGCATCTGGTCCGTGTGGTGGATCGTAGTGAGATGTTCTTGTGAGGCAAGGTTGTGAAATTATCGTGGGTACTATGGCAGCATGGGAAAGTTAAGGAAGAAACTTGGGAGCGAGAATTAGATATGCGGGATCATTGGCCCGAACTCTTCTCTTCGGTGGATTAATGACACTTGGGAGCTAGGCTCAAGGACGATCCGTTATAAGGTGGGTAGGTTGTAATATCCCAGTTTTATTAAAGGTATGTTCTCGTTATATTTCGGTTGAATCCTTTTTTGGGCCTCAAGGGATGTTTTCTGAATGTATGAGGGGCTTTGGAGATGTTTCAGGGACTCGGGGCACGGAATAAGGGAGAGCTGGGCAAGACAGGCCAGGGCACACGGCCTGCGCACGGCTAGGGAAACCGTGTGGCCTACCCAGGTGAAGTCGTGCGACCCTTCCTCCTCATACTGTGGCGAGCACAAAGTTTGTGCACGGTTTTCTAAACCATGTGGCTATACCATGTGGCCACTTAATGTTGGAAAAAAATATAGTTTTGCCACTCCATGCTTTTAAACCCCACTCGGGATTTTTCTCTCCTCCTCTCCCGACCCTAGAGACAAACTTGGCCGACCCAAGCTTCCCAAGGGTGGTTCTCCTTCGATTCTTGGCCATTTAGAGCACCTTTGGTTGCAGATTGAATCTCCAGGTAAGGCTAATCCCATATTTGGTTCTCTTTTTGGTTTAGGGTTGATATATTTTCTCCCTCTCGTTCTGAAGCCCTAAAAACCTATCTTTTGGGTGAGTTTTAGGTTGAAGCTCCAAAGTTTGGTTAGATCAAAGTCTAAGGACTCGATTGAGGGTGTGTTCAATCAAGTTATGATGTAGGTGGTCTACAAGTTATATCCCATAGTATTTGAGTGAATTCTGCATGTTGGGTTATGTTATTTTTTACCTTTGATTATGTCTTGAAAAACCTTGGAATGTTTGTAATTAATGGTGTTTAAAATGGAAAATGGGAACCCTCACGATCCCTATGGGATGTGTTGGGATTGACTTGACCTAATTGGGTCCATCCATGGGATGTTCCGGCTTCTCTCGAGCATAGAGATTGTAATTGAACAAGTGACCTTGTTGTAATTAAGGGTAAATACTTTAATGAATAAGTTGGCATGATTGGTAGAACTTAGAATAGAAGTTAGGTGATGCACCTAGACATGGCAATAACTAAAGGGTTAATTGGAATGGGTTGAATGGTTGAATCATGGAAATGGTGAATGGGTTGAATGGGTTAATGTGTAAATTGATTAAAGACCATAACAATATGGGTTATGGGTTTAGTGTTAAATGGTTAGTGTGTTAGGCATAACACATGGGAATTGGTTGAATGGTTAAATGATGTGAAAGCGGAAATGTGTTAATGGGTTAAGGCATGATGTGGAATTACAATGTGGGGTATTGTGAATAGTGTTTGTTGTAGGGAAATGGTTTGGATGGTTGATGGTTTCTTATATATAAGCATGTGCACATGGCTTCGTAGAGTGGGGTATGACATGAGGATCTACGCCCACGAGTTGAGTGAAGACTGAGGCTCTAGACTCCACCCAAAATGCACAGGTTAGGAAAGGGGACTGTGGGTCTATTCTCCTAACATTTACATCCACCCAGACTGAGGCTTCAAGGTGAGGATATGATTCCTATGAGGGAGTTAGTCCTAGTGAGATAGGATAACGATGTGTTTACCCTCTTTCATGTGATTGATGGCCTTAGACCCATGTAACATAAGGTACGTGATTAACTCGTGGAGATGTGATGAAAGGGTAAGTGATGGTAAATGGTAATAAATGGATGGTAACAGAATGGAAAGGGCTTTGCATTTAAACTGGTTAATGGAACCTTAAATATTTACTTGGAATTTATGATTCATTTTAATTTTTCATGAACAACTGTTTATACTAGATATTTTATAGACATCGTTGGTGGTGTCCTACTAAGTTGTACTCACACCCTGCTCGGGCCGCCGTTGGGTACCCGAGCAGACTTCATGTTTGTAGGTCAGGACAAGGTCAAGGGTCCTTGCTAGTTAGTTGAGTGGACATGGGTAGTACTTGGTGGAGGATCCGGACATGGAGTCAGGACCATTTTGGGATTTTGGTCATTATCATTATTTTTTGGATTTTGTTCAATCTTGCACTGTAGTATGACATGGAATATTTATTTTTCGAAATGGTTTTTATACATGTTCCTTGTTTATTTTTTATTGTTTCTGCTATCTGGTTATTCTGTTGTGGCTTACTCTGATAAAAAAGGGGGTATAGTCTCCCCACATGACCCCATAGACCCACTCTGCTAGTCGACAGCCTTTGGCGTACGGGGAGGCACACATAAGGTCATGTAACCACCCGGCTCGGAGCACCAGTTTAGTGGATTTCGGGTCGGGGACATTACAGCTATCCAATGGTTGGCCTATTTTTTGAAGTTAAGTCCCAACATAATGAATATACTTAGTATATGACAACATTAAATTATTGTGACATGTAAAATTTAATTTCTCAAGTATTTATGATTCATGGAATTATTTTTAAAATGCATGTGTGTCCACCTTATTTGTTCGTCGTGAAAAATAAAATATTTCATGGCCTTCATTAATCCCTCCTCTTCTTCAACATGATATAAACAATGTTTCCTTAATGAAAAGAATTTTGGAACTTAATACGAGTTCAACAATCATCACAATCTAATGGATAACTGCACAACCATTACATCCAATTTCCTTAAATGAATCCATGAAAATCTTCTTATCATCACCACTTCATCATCAACTTACCAAATACATATTGACACAACATTAACAATATATAAAACACATAGCACTAAATATCTCCCCATTTTTCTTTTTTTCAATATATTGGCATGCTAAAAATTAATATGTGTGCTAAATTGTTTTCTCCCCTTTATTGACAATCAAATCCAAAGTAAAAGTTGTAAAATCATAAGTAAAAGTGGGGTTTTACACATATCTTCTAAAAATAAAATGTTATCCTCCATTAAAATATTATTTCTTGAACATTTCTGACAGAGGGATGACATTACAAAATCCTCTTAAAAATGAGCTTGTAGTTCATCAACACTAAGTATAAATGGGATAACATAGTGTATAAAACAAGATATATATAAACGAGGTTGTATTAGATGTCTATAAAATAACATGCATGTGAAACCATTCTTACAAATTCTCAAATAAAATTTAATATCTTTATAATAATCATATTTTTCAAATAAATGTAAAATCTTTCACACACATAAATAAACACTTCATAAATTTCAATTGAAAATAAACAACTCTACCTTTGTTTCATCTTATCATCAACCAAGAAATCCCATTAAATGATGTAATTGATATAATTAAGGATGATGGATGAAATTTTTATTTTGATACATCGACCCTTAGGTTTTAAATCTATCTTGAATTTTAATATTCACCAAAATTTAGTAAAATGATAGATTCCTCTCAAGGTTGTTCCCCCTCAAGGGATGTGATTTTTCTTCTGTTTTATGTTGGTTAGTAGAATATAAGAATTACTATCTCTTCATAATGTCCAAAAGTGAAATCCTCAAACATCTCCTTCAATTCACTATATGTTAGATCATAACACAAAAAATAATAGCTAATAAATATAGACCTTGTGTTTTAGTTGTAGCATTCAGGCTGATAATTGCCTCTCAACCTGGGATATTCCTTTCTCCAAATATTAGTAAACTTCTTATCAACATTTCATGGAATAACTTTTTTGACCTCGATTTATATAGAAACTTTATTTACTTTAGATTTAACAAGTTTTTTTATCTGCCTCCCATTGATTATCCAATTTCAATTGATTTAGAAAAAACCAGGCACTTTTTCTTAACATTCTCTATATTATAAGAATCTTCACATAACTTAACATTTTTTTATTTAAGCATCTTCCCCTTCACAACATAGGGAATATCTCTTGGTAGATGTTCCATATATTTCTCATCTATGTGACCTATCTTCTTAAATATTCCACAAAATTATACTAAGAATTCATATATGTTTTAAATTGGCATCTTGGGTGGAATTTTCATTACAAAAGTTTTCTTTTTGGCGATATTATGTTTAACAACCATCTTCTTTTATTCACATATCAAAACTAACTTGTCACCTTTCTTTATTACCTGCTTACCCTTTTATTATGGCCTTCTATTCACATTATTTGATTATTTGTGAATAATTGGTACAAGTGATTACTCATCATAATGGTGACCATTTCTATTGAAATAATCATAGAAATATTAAAATAATTAAAATCATCTCTTTGTGTATAGATTCATTTTCTATGGATTTCTCTTATTTGGTGCATGTATTCTCTAATATTTATCTTTCCTCCCCTTAAATGCAGACCTTCTATTATTTTCATGAATTTTATTATTATTCAAATATTATAATGTCTTGTTCCCAAACTACCATTAACAACAACAATAACATAGGAATATTCTCCTATTCTTTTATGGTGTAGTCTATTTGGAATTCATAGATGGTGAAACTTTTTATTTTTGAGAAGAACCAAACACCTTTTAGACACTTCTTAAAAAAATATCCTCACACATATTTTATCATTCAGCATTAATGTGGTGATTTTATGAGTATTTTTCACCATCCATAATTTCCCAGTGTTTAGTTTGAAACTTGTACCAGTAATTGAAACTACATCAGTACATAGGGTAGTTTTTAGGTAATGGGATACCATATTATTAGAGGATATTTCCATTTGATTACCGAACTATCATATTCTATTCTCAAATTCATGATCCTTAATGCATACTTGTGTGCTATAATCACTTTTTATAGGAAATATTTTAAGGTCTACCTTATAGTGATTCGTAATTCTTAAATCTCACATCCTGCTCTAAACACTTTAGTTTGAGGGAGTTCTTTGAGTCATAAATTGTTCTTAGTTTGTCTTCATAATCCCCTTTTAGATTATTTATTTTTTCTTTATGTATCTTTCTTAATTACTATAAAACAAATTTAATCACCTTGACATTGTTTGAATTAACTTCAAGTTGATTATTTTTTATATCCATTGAAACTTCTTGTAAATTTTCAAGTGTATAAAAAGCTTATATAAATAAAATAACATAAACATATTTGGCATATAATACCATTAAAATTATTCTTTGGAATAAAGAATGAATAAATACCTTGATTATTCTAGGTTTGTGAGAGTGATTCACATTTTAAACATCTTAATTATTGAACCCTCTGTTTCTTCAAATTCTTCTTCTAGCTATTCTTTATCATAATGAATTCCCGTGAAACCTCTAAGAATTAAATTTATAAATTCTTTGTGAACTTTCATTAGATGTTATTTGAATTCAAGAAGAGTATCACTAAGTGATACATCATCATCATATCTTGATAAGGCTTAATTTAAAGAATCATAATTTGGAGAATTATTGAAACACATACCACTTTGATTTCCTGGTGTCACATCCATTACTGTAAGATTATTCTTTAACTTCCTTGCCTGTATTTTCTTTTTGTTCTTCTGAATCTTCTAATAAATCTCCATATTCGTATCCTTGATAATAACTTCCTTTTTATCCACCAGATATAGTTCAATCATTTCCTAAAATATTTACTTTCTAAGAACTCATTAGGATTTTTAGAGGTAATCTATAATATTATACCCCTTATAGATCGTGATGTATAATTAGATTCCACTAATGGAGGGGTGAATCATTTTTACACTTGTTTTATGGATTCTTTTACTTTTTAATTCAACATATTTATTTTTTTAATTTTCTTGTTCCACTATGTGATATCTCTAAATCTCACCTTGTGTGAAGTAGTAATAATAGAGACAAAAGAAAAAAGTATTTAAATATTTTTGTACAAAAACCCACTCCTTAACATGTTTTTTATGCCCAATGAAATGGATCCTAAACTATAATATTAATATAAATCATAGCGGTTCATGCATAAACTATTTATGCACCCTAGAAGTAGATCTTCTAATTAATTTTGGTTATACCCCCCCCCAACAATCCATCTCTGCTACCTAGGTTAGTTATAGCTCCCAAACATATTATCCTCCAACTAAGAGACTTATTCTCTTTCCATCTCCAACTAAAGGACTTCATCTAATCCCAACTCTAATTGAGATACTTTTACTATTATTTAAGGCTTTATGCGCTATAGGATGATGTTTTAATCTTCATCCATGAGATTAATAAATCACACTTTCTCATATACTATTCAAGTACCTTCAACACCCATTGGTTGAGTCTATCGATCTTGCTCGATCAATTTTGATCACATGTATATGATGAGTTACCTCATTGAAACACTAATTAGGAAATTCTTCCATATGATGTTGAAGTCCTGACCTCACTTAATGTGTGTAAATAGTGCACACAATATCTTCAATATTATTTTATGCAATATAATAACTCACACAAACATAATATACTTTCTTATTAAGTTCTAAACCTCATTAGATCATATGAACTCCATGCATGATTCATGCCATGTGAAAACCAATAATATTCATTTATTTTTATAATTATTTAATGTGATCAATTTGAGTATTTTTTAAGTATCAAAAATATTTTTTATGTATTTGATGATAACCTGAATGCATTTCTTTATTGTGAATTAGGTTTGGGTATCTCAATATATTTTGAATTCACAAGTGCATGTACACATGCACTTAATTCTTCATGAAACCAACTATCTTCCTATCATAAATTGTTTGGGTATCTATATGTTCTAAAGGGTTTCATATATTATCTACTTTGGGAAAACCTAAATGGGTGTAGTTATCACTATTATTCTTCACGCAATGGATATGTGAAAATCCTCAAGGTTCTTTTCTACTTCCTTTTTTATGTTTATATAGTATCTAAATATCTATGAGTAAGGGCATTGGACACACCCAAATTTCTTAGAATATGAGTTTTATGAAATCTAGGAGGGTTTTTTCTTAACAAAAGCATGTGTGCTTTCTGAAATCTATTATTCATGAATAAATTATAATATGATTTTCCCACATCAAATGGAAATATAATTTCTCCTCTTACTCACACAAGAATAAGCATCATCTATTCTATTCATGAAATAGAAGTTACTAACGGATCTATTTCTCTTTAAATCACAAGAATAAGATTCATGTATTCTATTCCAAGGGAGCATGTAATATGCACATGATTATGATTGTGTGCTTCTCTTTTACATTATTGGATACATCCTATATGAAATAATTATTGTTTATTTATATATTCCTCAACATAATCATATTATTCAAACTGATTCATGTAGGAAATAGAGAGACCATGTTAATGGATGTTTTTGGAATCACTATATCATGAACTAATCCATTCGATATTGGTTCATTGATGGAATTCACAACATGCATAAAATTCAATGAAGAGAAGCCTTTGAAAATCAAGAGATTGAAGAAGGTGGCTAGGTTTTATTCAAACAGAATATTTGGCATTAATCAGGTGGTTGGTGTTATATATATATATATATATATTGAAGGTTTATGAAAAACATCACATTTTCTGGTATCCAACATCAATATATGATTGGAATGGTCACTACATTATATTGAAATATGTGATACTTCACCCTCAAGCCAACATTGAGGTTTGGAAACCACAACATAGAACACACCACATGGTGTGGGACAACCTGCTCCCCCTTACATGAACCACACGATCACTATGCACCCATAGACACTCTTTCCTTCCTATGAAGGATCTCATCTTCACCCACATGTATATGTTTTTCTTTCCTTATTTATTACCATGTTTTGTTAATCCTTACTCCCACAAGAGCAAGATTATGCTGGCTTGGTAATCTAGCAAATGGTTTTCCCATTTTTGGATGTCAAGGCCCAACATAAAGAATATACTTATTATATGTGAACCTCAAATAAATTTGATATGAAAAACAAAATTTATCATGCATTTATAATGCATGGCCTTCTATTTAAAGCAAATTACTGTCCCAGTTATTAAGTTTTCATTTAAAAAATCATTCATGGACTTCATTAATTCCTCCTCTTCTTCATCATAATGTAAAAAATATTTCCTCGATGACACGCATCTTTAAACATAATTCTAGTTAAAAATAACTATAATATCAAGGAGAATTTCTCATGAATGACATCCAATGTCATTAAATGAATCCATAAAAATTATCCAACAATTACCACTTTATCCTCAATTTAAAAAAACATATTGAATAATCTTTTTCAATAAATGCATAACATGGACCTAGCTATTATACCAATGATTAATTATGTTGAAATACCATCTCCTAAAATGTAGTAACTTCCAGGAATGGTTTAGAATTTTATGATTTGTGCTTCATTATGAATGAAAATATTATATGATTGAATATTTAATCCATGTTTCACATGCTAATAAGATGAGTGATGAGGAGTTCACTATCTTTGAAAAACACATGAGTGATGTGTCATATGTTTAGTGTTTAATTATTTCATACATCTCTAGTGAACTTATGAAGACTAATGAAAACATGTATTCCTATGTCCTACTCATGTATATCTATGAGATTTATGAGGAGAGTACTAAACATGAATGGTATAAAATCTCTAATGCTCTCTTTATGACAAATCTTAGAGAAGGTGTGCTAGTTGGGCTTCACATAGTCAAAATTATTGGCCATATAGAGCACCTAGAGGTTCAAGGGTTTAAAATACTCAATGAATTATGTAACGATATTATTATTTCATAAATCACATATAAATTCTCTATTTTTTTAAAATTAAAATATGAACAACATAGGGAAGTCTATTCCATATCTTATCACACTACTTTTCCAAGTTTACAAGGATATGGAGTATGAAAAACCTTCTATACATACATTGAATAAGAGGAAATATCGTGTAAATATCTCTAATACTTACTCCAATTCGAAATCATTTTCACAATTACCTTCCAAAAATAGAAGGATCAACAGATAGAGAAAAGTAATGTGACATTATCAATTTTTATGAGCAAATAGGTACACTAAAAGAAAAACTACACATACGAAAAGAAGCAAGGGGAATATTTAGCTGTGTTTGTTATTGATTTGAATATAACTATTTCTATATATTGGGTTTTAAATACTAAATGGTGTTCTCACATATGTAATGAAATATAGGAACCAAGAATATTATTGAATATTTCATAATATTAGGTGGATATATGAGTGGAAAAAAAATATACATGATATTATGGCTATTACTAATTACCACCACACATTGACAACTACAATGATATTGGTTTTAAAATATTATTATTATGTTTTTTCACTCATAATGAATATTGTCTTTGTGTCTGGACTTGATATAAATGTATTTATTTCTGATTTGGTAATAAATGTCTCTTATTTTTTAAATAATTTTTGTTATATGGGTAATATTAAAATAGTGGTCATTATTTGTTTTTTTCGTGAACTAAGTAATAGAAATAACTAATGAAAATAGTTCACATTACTCTTACCAAACCCAACTACAGAATCGCCCTCTTGATAAAGTAAAAAAAGAAATTTTTTTAACCATATTACTCCAAGATAGATATTTGTATTCATTTGTACTAAACCCATTTGGTTTATTTCATATATGTTTTCAAGGAAGAGTTACCAAATCCCCATTTAGTAGTAAATGTGAAATGGATAAAGATCTTATTGAATTGGTTCATACTGATATGTTTGAACCACTTATAATTAAATCTAGGGGTGGGTAGTTAAACTTTATAACTTTTTTATGACTTTATTAAATATGGATATGTCTACTTAATGATAATTAAGTGATGTTCCATTGATATATTCAAGGAATTTAAAAATGAAGTAGAGAACCTATTTTTAGAGTTGGTTCCCCATAACCAACTAATTTATAATTTATAATGACTATATATTCATGGATTTGAATATTAATACCTTATCACATATTGATTGTTATTTTGTATAAAATTATTTTGATAAAGTCCTAGAACATCCATCACATTGAAAAGGTCATAGAAGTTCCCCGCTATGATGAGGAACTTGAAATGTCATGATGGTATTATTAAATATTATTGTATAGTAAAATAACATTCTATGATGGGACATAGTTTATATTGATTATTAGGTTTGATTACTCATAATTATAGGAGAATTTGTCTCATAAATTTTTCACTTATTAATCTCTAATATGGGAGAATATAAGAATATAAACGACTGTAGAAATTCCTTATATTTATTTTTCATCATTTATTTCTATCTGTGAGCATGTGTAATAGTCTTTAAACTTTGTGATTATTATTAATACATGTCACAATTATCAGAGTTTGATGTATTTATATAAAACAAGATGAAACTGTTAATTAAGAATTTGGATACATTGGGTGTTTCATGAATGATGTGTTATTAATGCATAATTTAAAGAAGGATTTGACCCTTCCATATTTATAGATGTAGATATCTTAGAATTATGGTTGAAATGGAACCATCACATTAAATTCCATAGAAATAGGGATATAATAAGTTCATTTCAGATATTACAAGAGAGATATATCAAACATATAGCTTGATGACACCGGCATGCAATCTTCCTGATGAGATATCACAAAAAATTAATTATCTTACATGGTGAGAATTTTTATGTTGTTGTTGTCTTTGTGATATACCTTCTTCCTATATGGATTCCTTGACTTGTTACTATACCTAAATCTTAGACATTAAGAATTACCACCTAATGTCACTAAGGAAGAGGCCTATATGGTCACTCCTAAAGTTATTTCATCAGTCTTAAGTAAATTTTATTTATTTAAGAATTGTAAAAATATTATTCTCTAAACTGAGAAATAATATTTATTTAGGATTTATTAATCAATAAAAATATTAAATAAATCTTTCTTCATGAATAAATTGTTTAATTACAAAAAAAAATTATATAACATTTTTTATGTTCTCTTATTCCCAAGGAAATAAATAATTATTTATTCATTAATTAATGATTTATTTAATTATGTTTATATTTGAAAAATATTTATTCATCAAAATTTGCATATAATATTTATTTTAATTTATTAAATGATTAATTTTTATTTATATTATTTATTCAATAATTTAATAAATGAAAATGAGGAAGAACATACTATGTTTCTGGTCTGTGGATAAATATTTTTTTATAATATTGTAAAATAAATATTTATCAATGCGTAGGTTAGAACATTCTATGATGTAAAATAATATTATTATTTTATTACATGGAATGGGGTTTCTTATGTATTGAATATATTATTAAGGGCCCAACGGAAATTAATTAAGGTCCATTTGGAAATTAATTAAATATAAAACTAAAACTCTATGTCTATAAATAGATCATTATTATATTCTAGGGGAGGTCAATCAATGTGAAAATTGAATTCCTCTAAATATCTTCCTCCTCCTCTCTTTATCTCAAGACCAAGAATAACAAGATAAAATTCATTTAAGTCTGAAGGAGAGTGAAGAGATCAAGATGAACAATGAAAGATAATAAATTGATTATTCTATCACTCAACAATTTTTTGGTGTTGTATGGAGATTGAAGGAGAATGTGTGGATAACCACTATATGGTCTTTGGTCTTTACATTGGGTCCTCACTATGTAGTGGTACTACACTGGTAGAGTTAGAATGATCAACACCATCAGTGAATAAAGATCTCATGACCATTCTAATATTTGTTCTTTCACTTCAATTACTTATAAAATTAATGTTAAAATATCTTTTATTGGTTCTAGGTTTTTTTTCAATATTCATCGAAAAAAGTTTCAATGGACAATAAATTCACATCTTGTACATTGAATTATGATGCGTCAAATATAAAAAATGTTGAGTCATCCATTCGGCCAATAGGTGCTTCATGTAATATTCCTACCTAACCCATTTTATTGGTAAGAATCATGTGATATACTAATCTTAGGTGACTTCCCCTGAAAACTAGAGGCTTACAACAACTTCCAAGGGAACATTAGATCACTAGGGGACAATTTTCAGTATAACGAGAACAAATTTTTAAAGATGAAATAAAGAAAAATTACACCATATGGAACATGTAAATAAAAGTAATAAATCTCAAGCTAGATAGAAACATTAGAGTTTCAAATGTAATAAAAATTTATAAAATTAACACCACAAAGGAAACCCAAAGTCAAGACACTAAAGTGGAATAAACCCAAGAATCCCCCTAAACAAGCTCCAAGCTCTTAATCTAATCCCCAAGTGCATTGTATCATGATTAATCACAAAATAAGTACATAATCCTACATTTACCTATATCTAGGTACACAACATCTAAAACACACTAAGGTTCTCAAGTAGGGGTGAGTATAAAATTCAGTTAGTAATTCCCAAAGACTTCCCAACACACACCACTTGGAAGAGAACAAGTATTCTTATATATATATATATCAAAATAAAAAAATAAAGTTTTTAACAATTCCATGATAAAGTAATTAAACACTTTTCCAAAACCATATCCAATAGGAATCATAATTCCACAACTCCCATACACATGCATGCTCAATGAAACTCCATGTACTGATGAGTGGTGACTTGTCCCATTAGAAAGACCTCACCAGATGGAATATACCATGTAAAACTTTTCCAATAGCCCAAATTTTTAACTAAAAAGGTGATATAATTCAATTTCATTAACACATTCCAAAAAAACATTCCATGTTCTCAATAAAAACAATATCTTTTGAAAACCATTTTCTTTAAAGAAATTTATCAGACACATTATGTGTATCATTTCAAAACGAAATATTTAGGTATTATAACCAATAATTTTTTTAAAAAAACAAGATATATTTATTTATACATCAAGCCTTCAAGTTTTAGAAAAAGTAGCATGGGAGAGTATCCACCTACCGTACGATGTTTAAATATAATAAAAAAAACATAGGAAACCTCTAGATTCATCCCTAAAACTTATTCCCTCAAATAAATACCAAGAATATCTCATAAAAATAAGTATGATAGGAAATAGATTTATCTTTAACAATTGGATCTATGGATCTCTGAGAGAGAAGATGAGTCGATCCTGAGAGAACAAGCAAGAACAAGGACTTACTATTGATTCTAGAGCTTCAACGCACCTTGATTCACCAAAACAATCTTAAAAATATAAAGGAATCACCAAGAATGCCAAGGATATGAGAGGAGTTTGATAGGTAGAGCGATGAGATGAAAAAATAGGGTTTAAATGTGGAAACTGAGTTAAAGACTAATTTTTGGAGTATTAAATGAACATATCATGTTTAGGCCACATGGTTTTGGATAATCATGCGCTAACTCTATGGATGATACTATCACCAATCTATATCCTTAGACAGTTTGAAAAACCATGTGTCAACTGTGTTTTCCCAACTGCCTCCACTTGAAAATTTTTACCTGGAACCCACACTGTTTGGAGAAACCATGTACTAACTCTATGCCTATCCAGAAACTATCAAAACCCATTCCATAGTTTTTTTGAGAAGCTTCACTATTTTACATAACTTTTCTGAAACCACGCACCCCTAAAAATCCTTCCAAAATAATATAATTATAACCGAAAACACCTAAAACTAAACCCATGTATTGTATAACGTCAAAATATTTAATGAAACGGTAAGTTACCTAAAATCGAGTATGTTAAATTCATTCCACCATTGGTATTTACATCTTCAGAATGATGGAGAATGGTGGTTCTTGGGAATAGGTTGGCCCACTGTTCTAGTATTTCCTTCTCATGTTCACATTCCTCTCCCAAAATCTGTCCTTACTACCATAAGACTTATTCCAAACCGATATTTTTCCATGAAACAACATCTACTACCTATCCAAAATTTTTATTGAAACATGAATCAATGTATCATTTGGCTCAATATCAACATGGTTACATCAAGTAACATATTTTGGATCTATCTACTACTTATTCAATTGAGAAACATTAAATACATTGTGAATAGATATAATTCTTGGTAGGAAATCAAAATGATAATCCATATCACCAATTCATTCCAATATCTCAAAAGGGTCAATGTACCAAGTAGAAATTTTAAATTATTTACCCAAATGATGATGCCCTAGATTTAGAGAGGCTCTCAATAAAACTTGATCACTCACATCAAATCATAATGATTGATGATGATGATACACTATAAGGCCCCAGCCTTAAACCTTACTTAATATTGAATTAAATGAATAATTCACATTGAGGATCTTTTCAGGTTTAGAGTTTTAGAGAATTAGAACATAACTATTACATATTAAAAGATTACAAAGTAGACACTTCTACTAAGATTCCATAAAATAAAAACTCTTAAAAAGAAAGATGTCTAGATTCCATGTTTTAGATAGCATGACATTCCCTTGATCCCATCCTTGACCTTATTCCACTTTAAGTCCTGTGAAAAACATTTCTAAAAACTTGGGGTGAGCATAAAAAGCTCAGTAAGGGATACACAAAGAATGAAAACTGTTAGTTTTTCAAAATCAAGTAAAACATGTATACTCTATCAAAGTAATACCTTCACCTTCATGAAGTAGTAAAAACTATTCACTGAATAAAGTATCATTACTTACCTTTTTGTAACCAAAGTATTACCATAAAACCCATATAAAGAACACATAGCATATATAAAGGTAACTTGGGACATAAACATACTTAAGTGGAGTAACCATACGGTCGACTTCCAGACATATCACTTAATGGAATAGCCATACGGCCAATTTCCATACATACTTAATGGAATAGCCATACGGCCGACTTCCATACCCAATGCATTGGAGGTTATAACGTAACCACCCGTCCTGGTATTCACGGCACCACCCGTCATATGGTTTATAACGTAACCACCCGTTAAAATGTCCAAGTACCAGTATAAAATCATAAAACATAAAACCAATATAAAGGAATGATAACATTTCCACATTTCAATCATGATATAACATAAATATATTGACATAATAGAATCCTTTATCAAAACCATTTTCAATACCAAAATACATAAAAGAGTATATGGTATTTATTTTATTCTAAAAACAATACGGCTTGTTGAGGAAGCCAAAGACCAAATAATACTCGCGGCGGCGGAAAAAGTCGTTGTCACCGCGTACGTTAAAAAACATTCCTTTTTGTCGTTTAGTAAAACTCTTCGTAGAAAAAGATTCCTTTTGTATAAAATTAAAAGTCAAAGGGTTTATACACCGTATAAAAGAAAGTTGTGTATAAAACGAAATATGCCTCAATGAAAGGAGATTGAGACGAAGTCCCTTACCTCATATCCGACTTGACCCGACCGTTCTTTAATCTCCTGAATAATAAACCTGAGTTAATCTCTACTTGCTTATGAATCTTTTTCAAGTTCATTATTCCTTTGATACCATGTTATGAACATCATGTAATCAGTTATGTTAATAATGTTCATTTTGTCGGTATTTGGTTCTTAATTCGAAAGTTGACTTCTTACAATTACATGTTGTTCATGTGGTCAAAAGTTCTTTATATCCAGAATGAAATTCCCGATTTGGATATAATATGTATCATATATATCCAGCATATACATGTATTTATAATATTACATAATCATTTAGAGGTAAGAAATGAAATGCACCGTTCATGGAGACGGTAAGCCGTACGTACGCATCAACGCTACTTTCATTTCTTTGTCATATTAGTGGAATTAAAACTAAATGAGAGGTATGTATATTTTAATTCCAGAATTATATTCATCATTTAGATATATCATTAATTATATATATACATTATATACATGTAATTTTAATAGTACATTACATTTGGGGATAAGAAATGAAATGCACCGTTCATGGAGACGGTAAGCCGTACGTACGCATGAACGCTACTTTCATTTCTATCTCATGCTTTAATGGAAAGAAATAATAATGATATAGAGGTATATTATAATTCCAGTATAACATCATATATAATAACTTTAAATCCATCCTTTACACGTCCCACATATGGCATTAACGAATCACATCACTTTTAGGGGGCGGTAGTCCGCACTTCCTTAAATGAAGATATCGTGTTTACCCATAATGGAAACCATAAAGGTATTCCAAAAATGAAAAATACAGAAGCTTAAAGAAAACATAAACATATTATATATCATATATAAAAATAGTGACATCATAATGGCCACCCTTGAAGGTGTTAAATGAGTATTGAACAATCATCGTTTCGGGAGGCAGAATTTCGCCATCCACGGAAACCGTATGTTCTTTAACCATTTGATGTAGTTGTGTGAGAGTGTAGATCAAATAAATATTATAACAACATACTATTATATTTAAGATACTGGTTTTGTTACAAAATAAGTAAATAAAAAGAGTTTAGAGGGTTGGAGAAGCAAAATAAAACAAATGAACAAGAGAGAATGAATTACCTTTAAAAGTGTAACTCCCTTTTGATTTGAGCCTAAAGGCTTCCTTTGAAAGGATTCTGCCCAAAGGGAATCCACTAGGATGAGGAGAGGGATGTGGAGAGAGTAATTGGGCAGGGTTTGGCCAATCGAAAGGCTTGAGAAGTGTGTGAAATGGGGTAGAGGTGGGGGCCTTTTATAAGAGGAGAGGAGGGGCACTTTTGCAAAGTAAAGAAATATTACTTTATTTGAAAATGTGTTTCGGTTTTAAAAGGTCCCACATTGATATAATTCGTGGATAAGGTGATAAGGGTTCGTAATCCACTCATCCAATTTGTTTTGGCCATGTGTAGGTTTTAGATTTTTCATTATCTTTCCATTTTATTTAAATCGCCAAATAATGATGTCATCACTGCATCATTATTATGTCATAAATAATTTAATTTATTTAATGTCTAAAAATCATTAAAAAAATAAGATGATGTAGGAAATATTTTTAGCTTTCCAATGACTATTTTTAATTAAAATTTTGACTTGTATAACCCCACTCAAAAATTATTTTAGTAAAACAATTTATGTTAGTGTCATTTTCACTTTAACATTAAATAAAAATATATTAATGTCATTTTCCAACTAAAGTGGCTCCATGGGGTCCCCAAGTTGGCCCATGGCTTTTCATGGTCGGCCATGACTCACCCAATAGGTGTAGGACAAGTGTCATGGTGTTTTCACATTCTTATAATACCATTTTTACTTTAAACTACACTAATTACCTCTAATCGCGATTAATGAAAAAAAGTTACTATTCACCAAAAAAATTATTTTAATCTCATTGAACCACATTTTACTTCTTAATGACAACCATGTATGTCTGATTTTCAAAATTCAATACACATTAGTGGTAAACTTTCATTTAACTGAAAAATCAGTTTGCTTGATTACCACTTAGTGGTTTCACTATTCATCAAAAATTGAAGTTTTTCAGAAAATTACCAAAAATTCACCCTAAGCTATATTTGATATTCCGAATTCAAAAATGAAGTCCATTTTACAAAATTCAAAACATATAAGTCAAATTAATTAATTTAATAATTAATTCCCGCTGTCATGACAAATAGCGTGTTTTTGTGAAACAATAAGTATCAAAAGATTGACACCAGTTTAAGTCCAATTTCAAAGTGAAATTGATTCCAATGACCACCATTGGATTAACTGGTAAAAATATTTTCTAATTTCACTTTAAAACCAATTAAAATAATAATCTAATCATATAAATAAATTAGATTAAAAAGCGGTTTTGAATTAAAATACAACATTTTACACTATTCATTAAAAAATGAACTTTATCAGAAAGGTACCAAAAATTTACACAAAGTAAATTTTGATGTCCCGATTCTAAAGAAGAGTTATATTTGGTCCAAAATAATGTATAAGAGTGATCAAAACTATATTTAATGACGTTTCACCATTAAAAGGTGATAAGTGAACCTTTAGTGAAAATTAGAGTATATATGCCCTAAAATTGAACTCTTTCCGTATTTTAAGCCTTTATCTTTTATTGGGTAAATGTATAAACATTTAAAAACATATATAATCATATTTTAGTTATTTCTATCCATTCCCGCCAGTACAACGGCTACTTGTTAACTAACATTTAAAATAATATTATTTTATTACTAGTGTGCTACGTAAGTTTCAAAGAAACTCATCGTTGCGTATCGGGTACGCTATCGAACATAGCAACCCCTTTAAAATAAAATTAATATTTAATTCATAAATATTAATAAATATGAAAATTATTTATTCTTTATTTACCTGGGATGTTACATCCTTCCCCCCTTTTGGGAATTGCGTCCTCGCAATTTTATTCACTTATCAAAATAAGTGGGGGTATTTATCCCTCATAGCATTTTCAGATTCCCACGTTGCCTCTTAAATCACATGGGTTTTCCACAAAACCTTTACCTGATGAATCACCTTATTCCGTAACACCTACTCCCTGTGGTCAAGAATCTGGACCGGTTGTTCCTCATAAGATAGGTTCTCTTCCAGCTGAACTACCTCTGGACTCAAAACATGAGATGGATCTGGCATATACTTTCTCAACATCAAAACGTGAAAAACATTGTGTACCTGAGATAAACTCGGAGGTAAAGCCACTCGGTATGCAACTGATCCAACTCTTTCCAGAATTTCGTATGGTCCAACCAACCATGGACTCAACTTTCCTTTCTTTCCAAATCTCATCACACTTTTCCAATGAGAAAACTTGAGAAAAACATGATCACCTACCTCGAAAGATAGATCCTTCCTCCGGTTATCCGCAGAACTCTTCTGCCTGCTCTGAGTTGTTCTCATGTGTTTCTGAATCAGCTGAACTTTTTCTGCCATCTCTTCTACCAATTCTGGTCCCATCAACTTCCTTTCACCCACTTCATTCTAAAATGCTGGAGTTCGACACCGCTTCCCATATAATGCCTAAAATGGTGCCATCTGTATACTGGAATGAAAACTGTTATTATAAGAAAACTCAACCAATGAAAGATGTTGGTCCCAACTTCCCTGATAATCCATAAAACAAGCTCGTAGCATATCCTCCAATGTCTGAATTGTTCGTTCTAACTGGCCATCTGATTGAGGATGAAAAGCTGTACTAAAATTTAATTCAGTACCCAATGACTTCTGAAGGCCTTTCCAAAAGTTAGAAGTAAACCTTGGATCACGATCTGATACAATGGAGAGAGGAACTCCATGTAACCTGACTATATCTTTAAGATACAAACGAGAAAGTTGATCAAGAGAGAAAGTATCTCGTATAGAAAGGAAATGAGAAGATTTGGTCAAGCGATCAACAATAACCCAGATTGCATTATTACCTCGAGATGTCCTCGGTAATCCCACAACAAAGTCCATGGATATGTTTTCCCATTTCTACTCTGGAACTGGTAAAGGCTGAAGCATCCCTTTCGGTAACTGCTGCTCTGCTTTAACCTGTTGACATGTCAAACACTTCACAGTAAAATCAGCAATGTCTCTTTTCATTCCATCCCACCAGTAATACTCTCGCAGATCTCTGTACATCTTAGTACTGCCAGGATGAAAAAACAACTCATTCTTAAACTGTGAATCACAAGGCACACATAACCTCTTCACAAACCTCAAAACACAAACACAAACTTATCCAAGAACTCATGGAAAATTTTATTCATAAGGTCCATGATTACAGCAGGTGCATTGGTTAACCCAAAAGGCATAACTACAAATTCATAATGGCCATATCTAGTACGGAACACAGTCTTCGGAACGTCTGCTTCTTTTACTTTCAACTGATCGTACCCCGACCTCAAGTCAATCTTCGAAAAATACTGAGCTCCCTAGAGCTGATACCACTTCATTCGATGGCCCAACATCTGCTGAAGTTGTTGCAAAGGATTTTACCACCCCTTTATTCTTTTAGTCTGGCTGCATTCCCCCAGTTGAGTTCTTCGTTGGACACTCGTTTGCATAATGACCCATTTCATTACACTTAAAACATCTTACCGTTGACTTTTCATTTCCTGCTTGATCATCTTCCTTACAGTTACGAGCAATATGACCAGACTTTCCACACCGAAAGCACTTACCAAACTTGGATAAACATTCTCCAGGATTCATTTTACCACACTTCTCACAGGATGGATATTTGGTTTTCTTACCTCCTTGCTTCTTTGATGAATTCTTCCCCTTTTCCTGCCAACTAGACCTCTTATTCTGTTGTTTGTCAGAGAACACCTGATCATCGGAAAACTCCATTTCCACCTTCTCCGTGCATCGAACAAGTTTTTCATAACTTTTAAACTCACGAGAAGATAAAGACCTTCGATAATTTGGCTTTAACCCTGAGAAAAAATGGTTTATTTTACTCTCAAGATCTCGTATGAAGTTTGGAGCATACCTTGCCAATCGAGTGAACTTTTCTTCATAAGTAGCCGCTGAATCATCCTCCTGCCTCAATTCTAGTAACTGTTTTTCCATCCTAAGATGAACCACCTTAGGAAAATATTTCTCAAGAAACATACCTTTGAATTCGTCCCAGTGAAGATCCTCAATCTCATCACTATCCCTTATATTTTTCACCATCGACCACCACTGATCAGCTTCACCTTCAAAACGGTAAATAGCAAGACTAACCTTTTGATTATCTGAACACCCCATGACATCAAAAATCTTATCATGTGCTTTAATCCACCCTTCAGCTTGCACAGGGTCAGATGATCCTCTGAATGATGGGGGATGTTGCCTCATGAAATGTTCCACCACTGACATGTTCCTCTGCGGTTCATCTGGCTGATCTCATGCATGGATACCACCACCATTTATATCCTGATTCAACTGTGCCATCACTACAACAAACTATTCAGTTCCGATTCCGACCATCTCAGGTTGCTGATTTGGAAGGTTATCTTCCTCCTGATGTCGTCCCAACATAGCTGCTTTGTTTCCTCTGCGGAAAACCATTCTGAACACAGAAATATCTTAGGCGAAGCAACATGGTAATCCGTAAATGCTATATCATTTCAATCATATTATAATTTAACACTTTTCTAACTCCTAAAGTTGTCTAAACCGACCTCTGATACCAACTATAAGGCCCCAGCCTTAAACCTTACTTAATATTGAATTAAATGAATAATTCACATTGAGGATCTTTTCAGGTTTAGAGTTTTAGAGAATTAGAACATAACTATTACATCTTAAAAGATTACAAAGTAGACACTTCTACTAAGTTTCCATAAAATAAAAACTCTTAAAAAGAAAGATGTCTAGATTCCATGTTTTAGATAGCATGACATTCCCTTGATCCCATCCTTGACCTTATTCCACTTTAAGTCCTGTGAAAAACATTTCGAAAAACTTGGGGTGAGCATAAAAAGCTCAGTAAGGGATACACAAAGAATGAAAACTGTTAGTTTTTCAAAATCAAGTAAACCATGTATACTCTATCAAAGTAATACTTTCACCTTCATGAAGTAGTAAAAACTATTCACTGAATAAAGTATCATTACTTACCTTTTTGTAACCAAAGTATTACCATAAAACCCATATAAAGAACACATAACATATATAAAGGTAACTTGGGACATAAACATACTTAAGTAGAGTAACCATACGGTCTACTTCCACACATATCACTTAATGGAATAGCCATACGGCCAATTTCCATACATACTTAATGGAATAGCCATACGGCCGACTTCCATACCCAATGCATTGGAGGTTATAACGTAACCACCTTTCCTGGTATTCACGGCACCACCCGTCATATGGTTTATAACGTAACCACCTATTAAAATGTCCAAGTACCAGTATAAAATCATAAAACATAAAACCAATATAAAGGAATGATAACATTTCCACATTTCAATAATGATATAACATAAATATATTCACATAATAGAATCCTTTATCAAAACCATTTTCAATACCAAAATACATAAAAGATTATATGGTATTTATTTTATTCTAAAAACAATACGGCTTGTTGAGGAAGCCAAAGACCAAATAATACTCGCGGCGGCGGAAAAAGTCGTTGTCACCGCGTACGTTAAAAAATATTCATTTTTGTCGTTTAGTAAAACGCTTCGTAGAAAAAGATTCCTTTTGTATAAAATTAAAAGTCAAAGTTTTTATACACCGTATAAAAGAAAGTTGTGTATAAAACGAAATATGCCTCAATGAAATTAGATTGAGACGAAGTCCCTTACCTCGTATCCGAATTGACCCGACCGTTCTTTAATCTCTTGAATAATAAACTTGAGTTAATATCTACTTGCTTATGAATCTTTTTCAAGTTCATTATTCCTTTGATACCATGTTATGAACATCATGTAATCAGTTATGTTAATAATGTTCATTTTTTCGGTATTTGGTTCTTAAGTCGAAAGTTGACTTCTTACAATTACATGTTGTTCATGTGGTCAAAAGTTCTTTATATCCAGAATGAAATTCCCGATTTGGATATAATATGTATCATATATATCCAACATATACATGTATTTATAATATTACATAATCATTTAGAGGTAAGAAATGAAATGCACCGTTCATGGAGACGGTAATCCATACGTACGCATGAACGCTACTTTCATTTCTTTGTCATATTAGTGGAATTAAAACTAAATAAGAGGTATGTATATTTTAATTCCAGAATTATATTCATCATTTAGATATATCATTAATTATATATATACATTATATACATGTAATTTTAATAGTACATTACATTTGGGGATAATAAATGAAATGCACCGTTCATGGAGACGGTAAGCCGTACGTACGCATGAACGCTACTTTCATTTCTATCTCATGCTTTAATGGAAAGAAATAATAATGATATAGAGGTATATTATAATTCCAGTATAACATCATATATAATAACTTTAAATCCATCCTTTAAACGTCCCACATATGGCATTAACGAATCACATCACTTTTAGGGGGCGGTAGTCCGCACTTCCTTAAATGAAGATATCGTGTTTACCCATAATGGAAACCATAAATGTATGACAAAAATGAAAAATACAGAAGCTTAAAGAAAACATAAACATATTATATATCATATATAAAAATAGTGACATCATAATGGCCACCCTTGAAGGTGTTAAATGAGTATTGAACAATCATCGTTTCGGGAGGCAGAATTTCGCCATCCACGGAAAATGTATGTTCTTTAACCATTTGATGTAGTTGTGTGAGAGTGTAGCTCAAATAAATATTATAACAACATCCTAGTATATTGAAGATACTGGTGTTGTTACAAAATAAGTAAATAAAAAGAGTTTAGAGGGTTGGAGAAGCAAAATAAAACAAATGAACAAGAGAGAATGAATTACCTTTAAAAGTGTAACCCCCTTTTGATTTGAGCCTAAATGCTTCCTTTGAAAGGCTTCTGCCCAAAGGGAATCTACTAGGATGAGGAGAGGTATGTGGAGAGAGTAATTGGGCAGGGTTTGGACGATCCAAAGGCTTGAGAAGTGTGTGAAATGGGGTAGAGGTGGGGGCCTTTTATAAGAGGAGAGGAGGGGTACTTTTGGAAAGTAAAGAAATATTACATTATTTGAAAATGTGTTTCGGTTTTAAAAGGTCCCACATTGATATACTTCGTGGATAAGGTGATAAGGGTTCGAAATACACTAATCCAATTGGTTTTGGCCATGTGTAGGTTTTAGATTTTTCATTATCTTTCCATTTTATTTAAATCTCCAAATAATGATGTCATCACTGCATCATTATTATGTCATATATAATTTAATTTATTTAATGTCTAAAAATCATTAAAAAAATACTATGATGTAGGAAATCGTTTTATCTTTCCAATTACTATTTGTAATCAAAATTTGGACTTTTATAAACCCACTCAAAAATTATTTTAGTAAAACAATTTATGTTAGTGTCATTTTCACTTTAACATTAAATAAAAATATATTAATGTAATTTTCCAACTAAAGTGGCTCCATGGGGTCCCCAAGTTGGCCCATGGCTTGTCTTGGTCGGCCATGACTCACCCAATAGGTGTAGGACAAGTGTCATGGTGTTTTCACATTCTTATAATACCATTTTTACCTTAAACTGCACTAATTACCTCTAATCGCGATTAATGAAAAAAAGTTACTATTCACCAAAAAATTATTTTAATCTCATTGAACCACATTTTACTTCTTAATGAAAACCATGTATGTAGGATTTTAAAAATTCAATACACATTAGTGGTAAACTTTCATTTAACTGAAAAATCAGTTTGCTTGATTACCACTTAGTGGTTTCACTATTCATCAAAAATTGAAGTTTTTCAGAAAATTACCAAAAATTCACCCTAAGCTATATTTGATATTCCGAATTCAAAAATGAAGTCCATTTTACAAAATTCAAAACATATAAGTCAAATTAATTAATTTAATAATTAATTCCCGCTGTCATGACAAATAGCGTGTTTTTGTGAAACAATAAGTATCAAAAGATTGACACCAGTTTAAGTCCAATTTCAAAGTGAAATTGATTCCAATGACCACCATTGTATTAACTGGTAAAAATATTTTCTAATTTCACTTTAAAACCAATTAAAATAATAATCTAATCATATAAATAAATTAGATTAAAAAGAGGTTTTTAATTAAAATACAACATTTTACACTATTCATTAAAAAATGAACTTTATCAGAAAGGTACCAAAAATTTACACAAAGTAAATTTTGATGTCCCGATTCTAAAGAAGAGTTATATTTGGTCCAAAATAAATTATAAGAGTGATCAAAACTATATTTAATGACGGTTCACCATTAAAAGGTGATAAGTGAACCTTTAGTGAAAATTAGAGTATATATGCCCTAAAATTGAACTCTTTCCGTATTTTAAGCCTTTATCTTTTATTGGGTAAATGTATAAACATTTAAAAACATATCTAATCATATTTTAGTTATTTCTATCCATTCCCGCCAGTACAACGGCTACTTGTTAACTAACATTTAAAATAATATTATTTTATTACTAGTGTGCTACGTAAGTTTCAAAGAAACTCATCGTTGCGTATCGGGTACGCTATCGAACATAGCAACCCCTTTAAAATAAAATTAATATTTAATTCGTAAATATTAATAAATATGAAAATTATTTATTCTTTATTTACCTGGGATGTTACATACACATATGAGTTTTAGTGGATCTTATACATCTTTATCCTCTTCCTGATCATCTATATCTTCTTTATTATCTCATGCATAATGCTAGGCCAGATAAGTGAAGTCTTTCCTAATTCCATCTAACAAAGTTAAGAACGAAAAGGACATACATAAAAATCAGAAAAATAAAGAATAAGTATTGAATAATAATAAATTTTATTTTATGAGAAATCCACTAATGGTATATGATCCTACCACATGCCACCAAAGTCCATAAAAACCCACAAAGCATATTTCCTAATGTTTGGATCATCCATTAGAACTGTCCATCCATCTGAGGATGATAAGATGTACTCATGGTCAAATTGGTTCTAAGAGATTGATATAAGGATTTCCAAAATAGGGATGTAAACATGATCTATCGATCAATCACAATGAATTTGGCATGTCAATAAACTTTAATAATTCCCAAATATATAGTTTTTAAAAGTATTCCACCATATTGGATTCACAAATAAGGTTAATGTGAGAATATTTTTCAGCTAATCTACAATCACCCAAATAGAGTCATGATTTTCAATAATTCTTTATAGACCTATAAAAAAATACATATCCATCTATTCTCATTTCCACATGGTTATATGTAAAGATTACAATATACAAACAGACCATTACTTCTCCACCATAACCTCATGACAAGTGTGGCATCTTAAGACATGCTCCACCACACTATTATTCATGTTATCCCACTAGAACTATGTTCTCATCACTTTATAAAACTTATGAATTCTAGGATGAAAAACACAACTCGAGTGGTTGAAGGAAGAAATAAGTTGTTTTATATTAGTTAGGGAAACCACAATTTGATCTCGAAAATGAAACAAACATTTCTCATCTAGCATCAAACCCTCAATTTTCTCCCCACCATAGAGTTTTGACCTCATGGAGTGACATTCTAGATGTATGATCATTTTTTACTTTCTCAAAAATTAATTAAGTAACAAAGAGAAAATGGATCTAAAAACACAACATCACCTTACTCAGCACAATCCATATGCATATTATCTATGAATGGCATTAGCTACCATAGATCTGAAGCCTCTTTAGGGAACTAACTATATGACTTCCTACTCAATATATCTTCCACTGAATTAAAATTACACAGTGTATATATCAATTCAATGTAAATAATCTGAAGGTATTCTATATCATCACTTATTTAGATTCAAATATATCTATGAGAAGATGTATTTTATGCTTTTATGATCCCTGAACAATGTGAACATCTCACCAAATAGATAATGAAGCTATGTTTTCAAGTAATATACTACGACATATAACTTCAAATCATGTTTAAATAAATTATTCTCATGAACCCATAACTTTTATGAACTATAAGATATAACATGATATCCCTACATGATAACTCATCAAAAACCAGATCTGGATGCATCATAATAGATAATTGATCCTCCTCCTAACTCTAAAACATAAAGATGTGGGTTGATGTAAGTTAAAACTTAATATCATGAAAAGATTTATCACACTCATCACTCCATTGGAAAGGAACAACTTTCCTCATCAAAGATTTCATTTGAGAGTTATGTCATGAAAATTCAGGAACAAAGAACCAATAATAATTTGATAAACTGAGGAAAATCTGTAACTTAAAGATATTATTCAGTGGCTACCAAGAGATAATTGTTAATAAATTATTAGGATCAATAGAGATTCATCTTATAGTAATGAAAATTACAGTAAAAATTACAAATTTTATCCATAAATCACACATCTAAATATTATAATAGAGGGGATATTCACACAAGATACCCAACACTATGTCGAAATATTATTCATGGTTGGTTTTAGTCTTAGAATGCATTAGAATACCATCAATGAATACCACAAAAAAGGATCCAATATACATAAAAATATATGATTCATCAATTCTGTAAACATCGATGATTGATTCAAAATAACAAAGGGAAAACACATATTTATAATTACTATAATGTCTCTAGAAAGATATATTTCAAGTATCCTTCTTTGGAACCTAAATTAGGTGATACCTTTAACATAAATCAATATTAGAGAACTATTTTCCTCCCACTTATTATTTAAAAATATCATCAAATCATGGAATAGGATATCAATTCTTTATCATAACCTGGTTTAACTTATGATAATCAACACAAATCCGAAGAGTTCTACCAGTACTATTTTCGAAAAAACTTGTGTTGCCTATGTAGATGTACCGGGTTGAATGAATCATTTTATTTAAACCTCTTCTACTCGAAAATTCAATTACCTTAATTCTATTGGTTCTATCGAATAATACGGAAGTGAAATAGTATCATCCCTTAATAAGATATCAAACATATTCCACTTTTATTTTGGGTGTTAACCTAGAGAAATTATCAAGGACTACATAAGGAAATTAGTCAATGGTGGTTCTAAAATCTCTATGGTTGATTGCATCAATAACATCCAAAGTAAATACTCCAAAATTGAAAGAGATAGTCCAAACCACTGGTACCAAAGGTCCTTATCTTCTTTCACTCACATGAAATCCCCTTTAAAGGGATTCTCAATATCATATGAATATGTGAAATTAAACTATGAGGCATAATAGTCAATGTACTCCTTGAAGGGTTTCAACCAATCCATTCACAAAATTTTTTCATAGATTTAAATCTCAAGAATAGATAAATCCCAACCAAATTCATCCCCATTGATAGTCATAAAACATGATACACACTTGAATTCTTGAAATTCTATTTTTTTGAGAGTTTTTTTAGGTTTCAAGACATGAGTAACTATTTTAACATGAAATTATATATGATCTACAGCATGAAAATTAATAAGATAGAGGGATACACCATTATTAAAAAAAATATTTCATAAGAGTATAGTTCAACATATTAATACTTAGAAATATTAATAGAATTTGTTAATCCCTTATGATCATATTCATAGCACCATACAGCTACTTAATAGGTGCACCCCACAATTTGTTATTGTTATGTTTTGGCTATGATGACTTATGAGGTGTCAGTGTGATACGAGAGTCTCCCAAGGTCACTCGATTTTGTGACTTTTTACCATTGCATATATATTGAACCATATGATCATGAGATGGTTGGGACATGTTTTATCCATTGGAATTAATAATCCTTAGATTCAAAATATTGTAACATTTTAGATGACCCCACTTACCAAAATTGTGGAATTCCCACAAAGGTGTCATGAATCTTCTCTTGATATTTTCATAATATCAATATTGTTAACATCCCATATGATTACTTTGTCAAGTTATAAAGGATAATGAACCAACTAAATAGTTTATTAGAGATTTTATTACATGAGAAAACCTCTCCTTCTATTTGTTCCACATGTTAGAGTTCCCACTTTTACCAATGTAAGTAAAATTATTTCCCCTAACGTTGGTTCCCAAGATACCTTTTTTTGTTACCATCTCCATATTAACCATATCTATATAATTATCAATAGAGAATAAAACCAACATGGATGTTATATCAGGTCCAAACCTATCTCAATTATCATTGCATTCAAGTACTCACTAATTGAAAATTCAGCAAAAAAATTGAATTAAACTAAAAAATTGAGTAGCATACATCGTCAAAGAAATATTCTCTAAATTCGGAGTAAAAAAATTTCTTTGTGATCTCAAAGGTGTGGGGATAAAAAACTTTTTGTTACAAATCAAGTTAATGTCTCTCCGTGTTAGGTACTGGTCCTATTTAGTCTAGAAAATTATATCTCAGACCTATCTAGTGATACCTACCTCATATAAACTTCCATCTTCATTTTTATTTCCTTTGAGTTTTTTCAAGAAATAAATAAAAAGAGATATATATTTCCTATCAATGCCTCCAATATTTTTGATCCTGAATCGCCCCAAAATATTGAAGTATTCTATTTGTAACATCCTAGGTAAATAAAGAATAATACATTTTCCATAATTATTCATATCTGTGAATTAAATATTAACTTTACTTTAAAGGGGTTGATATTCTTTATGGTGTACCCGATACGCAATAACGGGTTTCTTTGAAATCTTACGTTGCACACTAATAATATAATAATTTTTTTAAAATTTAAGTTAATTCCTAGCCATTATATTGGTGGGAGTTAATAAAACTAACTAAAATATGATTATAAATGTTTTTTAAATGTTTTTACATTTGTCCTATAAAATTTAGTGGCTTAAAATGAGAATTAATCTAATTTTAAGCATAAATACTCTAATATTCTCTATACGATCGATTTACCACCTTTTGATGGAGAACCCTATTTAAATATATTTTTTTTCACTTTTATATGTCCTATTTTACAAAATAAAATTATTCTTTAGAATTGGGACATCAAAATTTACTTTCGTTAAATTTTTGGGTTTTTTTCCAGATAAAATTCATTTTTTATGCATAGTGAAAAATATTGTATTTTAATTCAAAAATGCCTTTTAAACTAATTTATTTATATGGTTATATTATATTTTTAATTGGTTTTAAAGTATAATTATAATATTTCTTTACCATTTAATCTAATTTTGATCATTGGAATTAATTTCACTTTGAAATTGGACATAAACAAGTATAAATATTTTGATAGTTAATATTTCATTAAAGCACGCTTTTTGTTTTGACAATGGGGAATAATTTCAAAATAATTAATACAAATTATGTGTTTTTAATTTGGTAAAATATACATCATTTTTGAATTTGTAATATCAAATATATATTAGGCTAAATTTTTGGTAGTTTTCTAAAAAACTTCAATTTTTGATGAATAGTGAAACCACTAAGTCGTAGTTAAAAACTGACATTTTCATTTAAATGAAATTTTAAGGCTTCTGTGGATTGAATTTTAGAAATTAGATATATATGGTTGTTAGTATTAAGTAAAATGTGGTTCAATAAGATAAAAATAATTTTTGGTGAATGGTAACTTTTAACTTTTATTTACCACAGTTAAAGGTAAATAGGGTAATTCAAGGTAAAAAAAATATAATAATAATATCAAATTACCTTAACACATGTCCTAACCTTATTTGATGAGTCATTTACGACCATGGGAATCTTTGGGTCGATTTTGGGACCCCATGGAGAAACATGGGAGTGATAATGACACATTATTTTAATTAACTTATTATAAAGGCAAAAATGACATAAACAAATATCTTTTAGTAAATTAATTTTTACAAGTGGTTATATAAGTTATCTTTTTGACTATAAATATTCATTATAAGTATAAAACTATTTCTATAATTATGGTATTTATTTTATAATTTTTAGAAATCATATAAATTAAATTATTTATGACACAATAATGATGGAGTATTTACCTCATTAATAAATGATTTAAATAAATAAGATTATAAATATTAAAATAATATCCAAAACCAGTCCAATTATTATTTTATGATTTTATTTTGAACTTTATTCATCTTATATTCAACTTTAGTGAGTTTTGGATATTTCTAAATTTAAAATAAGTTTACAATAAAATAATATTTTCAAACTTTCTTAAAGAGCCCCCCCCCCCCTCCCCTTATAAAAAGCCCTCAATTCTAACCCATTACTCACACCTCTCAAGCCTCTTGGATCATCCAAACCATGACCAAATAATCTCTCAAGATCCCTCTCCTGCTCCTAGAGTCACAATGCACTTCAAGAAGACCTTTTGGTTCAAACCAAATGGAGTTACCCCAATTAAAGGTAACAATTTCTCTTAACTTCTTTTCTTTTATTTTACTTCTACAACCCCTAAACTCTTTTTATTACTTTATTTTATAACAACACCAGTATCCTTGATATACTATGATGTTTTTATGAGAATTATTCAAACTACACTTACACACACCTCCATCTAATGGGTAAAGAACATACTGTTTCTATGAATGGAAAACTAACGCCTCACGAAACGATGATTGTTTGATTATCTCCTACATCCTCTAATGGTGGCCATTAAGATGAAAATATATTTATATATGATATATATTAAATTTATGTTATATTTATTCTTCTGTATTTTTCTTTTATATCTTACCTTTATGGTTTCCATTATGGGTAAATGCGATAATTTCATTTGAGGAAGTGCGGACTACCGCCCCCTCAAAGTGATATGACTCGTTAATGCCATATGTAGGATTTATAAAGTATGGAATTAATGATATTATATATTATATTATGTTGGAATTATAATATATCTATGTATAATTATTTTTAATTCTACTAAAATAATAAATAGAAATTAATGTAGCGTTCATGCGTACGTACAACTTAACGTCTCCATGAACAGTGCATTTCATTTCTAACCTATAAATGTTATGTAATGTTATAAATACATGTATATACTAGTAATATATGATATATATGATATCTAAATCATTAATATCGTTCTGGATATAATAAACTGTTGACCATGTGAACAACTTGTAATTATAAGAAGTCCATTTTTTACTCAAGTACCAAATATCGACAAAATGACCATTATTAACTTAAATGGTTACATAATGTTTATAACATGGTAATAAGTAATTTAAAAGGAATAATGATCTTGAAAAAGGTTCTTAAGAAAGTAGAAATTAACTTTATTTTGTTATTCAGGAGATTAAAGAACGAACTGGTCATGTCGGACACGAGGTAAGGGACTTCATCTCAATCTCTTTTCATTGAGGCATATTTTGTTTTAATACACAACATTGTTTTATATGTTTTATAAACTCCTCTGAATTTTCATTTCATTCAAAGGGAGTATTCTTCTATGAAGAATTTTACTAAAGGATAAAAAATAATATTTCTTTTTGATGTAATCGGTGACATTGACTTTCCGTCATCGCGAGTATTATTTGATCTTTTTGTTTCCTTAACAAGCCGTAATGTTTTTAAAAGGAAAATAAATAGCATATAATCTCTTTATGTATTTTGGTATTGAAAATGGTTTTGATAATGGATTTTTTATGTCAATATATTTAAATGATATGTTGTGATTGAAATGTGGAAATGTTATCTTTCCTTTATGTTTGTTTTATGTGTTATGAATATGTTATGATTCTTGGGAATTATTTCCATATATAGGTGGTTCCATGATAAACCTAGGGTGGGTGAGCCCGAGATATCTCTCCAATGCATTGGGTAATGTGACAGAGGTAAACATGAACGTTTCTCTTAAGAGATTTAGGGAATACACTGTGATGGATATTCCAAATGTAACTTCCTACATAGCTGTGATAGCTAAAAAGTAAGTATGATATGAATGCCACAAGTTACCTTTTTTATTTATGTTTTCTATGTGTTATTCATAAATTTTATGATTTCTTGATGTATGTAAAAGAGATTTTGTTATGTTTGTAATGATAAACTATTGATTTCTTTCTTTGTTTTATAACCCTTACTGATCTTTTTATGCTCATACCAAGTTTTGAAAAGTTTTTCATAGGACTTAAAGATGAATTGGGTCAAGGATGGGATCAAAGAAACGTCATGCTGTCTAAAACATGGGACTAGACATGGCTATTTTTTCAATAGTTTTTATTTTTAAGAAAAAAATGGAAACTGAGTAGAAGTTTCTCCCTTGTGATTTTTGAGATGTAATATAATAGTTATGACATAATTATCTAAAACTCTAAACCTGAAAAGATCCTCAATGTGAATTATTCATTTAATTCAAGATTATGTAATGTTTAAGGCTGTATCCTTATAGCTGGCATTAGAGGTCAGTTTAGATAACTTTAGGAGTTAGGGTATTGTTAAATTAATATCCCTAAATTAATTTATGTTAATATTTAAAGGATATAGAATTTATATATCACCATGTTGCTTCACCTAAGATATTTCTGTGTTCAGAATGGTTTTCTGCAGAAGAAATAGGGCAGCTATGGTGGGACAACATCAGGAGGAAGACAACCTTCCAAATCAGCAACCTGAGATGGTCGGAATCGGAACTAAATAGTTTGTTGTAGTGATGGAACAATTGAATATGGCTATAAATGGTGTTGGTATCCATGCACTAGATCATCCAAACCAACCACATAGGAACATTTTAGTAGTCGAGCATTTCATGAGGCAACATCCCCCATCATTAAGAGGATCATCTGACCCTGTGCTAGAAGAAGGGTGGATTAAAGCACTGGAGGAAATTTTTGATATCATGGGATGTTCATAACATCAAAAGGTTAGTCTTGTTGTTTACCATTTTAAAGTTGATGCTGATCAGTGGTGGTCGATAGTGAAAAAATATCAGGGATAGTGAGGAGATTGATGCTCTTGATTGGGATGAATTTAAAGGTATTTTTCATGAGAAATATTTTCCTAATGTGGTTCATCTTAGGATACAAAAACAATTCCTATAATTGAGATAGGAGGATAACTCAGTGGAGTCTTATGAAGTAAAATTCACTCAACTGGAAAGGTATGATCCAAATTTCATATGAGATCCTGATAGTAAAAGCAAACGTTTTTACTCAGGATTAAAGAAAATTTATCTAATGTCTTTAGGTTATCGTGAGTTCAGAAGTTGTGAAAAACTTGTTTGTTGTGAAGAGAATATGGAAATAAAGTTTGCCAATGATTAGGTGTTCTTTGAAAAACAACAAAATAAGAGGTCGAGGCAGCATAAGAAAGGGAAGAACTCTTCAAAAAATTATGATGGTAAGAAACTTAAGTTTACAGTTTCTGAAAATTGTGGTAAAAAGCATGTTGGGGAATGTCTTTTGAATTATGGTATGTGATTATAATGTGGTAAAATGGGATATAATGCTCGTAATTTCACTAAAAAGAGTAGGGTAATGGTAAGACAAAATCCTATTTACAGTCAATAAAATATTTTCAGTGCAATGAAATGGGTCATTATGAAAATGAGTGTCCAATAAAGAACTCAACTGAGGGAAATTAGCTAGACTACAAGCAGAAAGGGCTGGTGAAGTCCTTTGAAACTACTTTTGCAGATGTTGGGCCATCAAATGAAGTAGCATCAGGTATACTATTTTTTGTTAAGATTGTGCCAATGTGTTGTTTTATTATGGGTCTACACACACATTCATTTCTGAGATGTTTTCTAGAAAATTGGAAATTCCATCTCAAGATATGAATACAAAACTTGTGGTAAAAACACCTGGAGGAAATGTTGTGACAAAAAAATTATAAGAACCTTTTTGTCCTTGTGTGTAGAAATAATCTACCTACAAACCTTATTGTTTTGCCTCTAGTAGAGTTTGATGTTATTTTCGGTATAGATTTGCTTTCTTTTTATCTTTCTAAGATTGGCTGCAAAGATAAAGTGGTTTATTTTCAAAAATATTTTTAGTTTTTGTACAAGAATGAACCCTTTCTTTTGATAACATATCAGGAAGATGAGAAACTAGTAAAATATAGAAATGAATGTTACCTTGCACATATTATTGAAAATAAAGTAACTGTTGAAATAAATGATGTTTCATTGGTAAATAAGTACCTTTATGTTTTTCCTGATGATTTTCCTGGTATTATACCTCATCAAGAAGTTGAATTTATTGTTGACTTAGTTCCTAATGCTAATCCAATTTCAAAACCCCCTTATCGAATGGCTCAAATTGAACTTTTAGAGTAAAAGAAGCAATTATAAGAATTATTAGATAAAGGTTTAATTATACCTAGAACATCAACTTGGGATGCTAAAATATTTTTTGTTAAAAACAAAAATGGTTAAATGAGACTTTTTGTTGACTATAGAGCATTGAATAATATCACTGTTAAGAACAAATATGATTTTCCTCATATCAATGATTTGTTTGTTCATCTCCAGGGAGCATAGTATTTTTCGAATATTGATTTAAGGTCGGGGTACCATTAGTTGAAATTAAAGGAATCAAAAATTATGAAGACCTTATTTCATACTAGATATGGTCATTATGAAATTTTATTTATGCCTTTTCGTTTAACCAATGCACATGTTGTATTCATGGATATTATGAATAGAATTTTCCATGAGTTATTGGATAAGTTTATTGTTGTGTTCATTAACAATATTTTGGTTTATTCTAAAAGTAAAGAGGAGCATGAAAGTCATTTAAGGGTTGTCTTGAAAACCTTAAAAGAAAGGAAACAATTTGGGAAGTTCGTCAAGTGTGAGTTCTGGTTAAAAAAAATTTAATTCCTTGGCCACATTGTTTCATAAATGGCATAACTGTTGATCCTACTAAAACAAAAGTGGTTTAAGAATGGCCAAAACCCACAAATATAACTGATATTCCTAGTTTTCTTGGTTTGGTAGGTTATTATCGGAGGTTTGTTGAAAATTTCACATGGTTGTCTAGTCAACTGACTAAGTTAACTTGAAAAGGTGTTAAGTTCGTTTGGAAAAAATAATGTGATGATTGTTTCTAGGAATTGAAAAGAAGAATGGTGAATGTTCTAGTTTTGGAACTACCTTCCAGAAATGGTGAGTTTTTTATTTACAGGGATGCTTCATTTAAAGGAATTGGTTGTGTCCTTATGTAGAATGATCAAGTAATTGCTTATGGTTCACGTTATTTGAAACCTCATGTGTTAAATTACCCTACACATGATTTGGAATTAGATGTTGTTGTTTTTGCTTTAAAAATTTTGAGGCATCATTTGCATGGAGTAAAATGTGAAATCTATACTGACCATAAAAGTTTGAAGTATATATTCAGTCAGAAAGAATTGAACATGAGACAGAGTAGATAGTTATAATTAATCAAGGATTATGATTTCACGATCCTTTAACGTCTGGGAAAAGTAAATAAAGTGGTTGATGCTTTCAGTCAAAAAAGTAAGTCTTCATTAACCATGCTACATTTGGAACGAGATCCTTGTGTTTTTTATTTGATAAACTTCGGAAAAAAATTGATGATGCAGGAAATTCTTCTATTTTGTTTCAGGTGTCAGTGAAATCATCTCTATCATACAGAATTAAGAAAGCACCGAAGAAATACAGTGAGTTACAGAAAAAGGTAGAGTGGGTTCAGAATAGTAATTTTCCTGAATTTAACATTGATAATGATTGTGTTTTGAGGTTTGGAAAGAGATTATATATGCCTTTTGATTCACAGTTGAAGAATGAGTGGTTATGTGAAGCTCATAGTTCTCCATTTTCAATTCATACAGGAAGTACTAAGATGTACATATATCTTCATGAGTATTACTAGTTGGATGGAATGAAAAGAGATATTGCGGATTTTACTGTGAAGTTTTTGACATGTCAGCAGGTTAAAGTAGAGAAGCAATTACCAAAAAGGATGCATCAGTATTTACCAGTGCCAGAGTGGAAATAGGAAATTATATCCATGGACTTCACTGTGGGATTACCAAAGACATCATGAGGTAATAATGCAATCTGGATTATTGTTGATCAGTTGACTAAATCTGATCATTTTTTCCTATTCGATAAACTTTGTCTCTAGATCAACTTTCTCAGTTTTATGTTAAAGAGATAGTCATGTTACATGGTGTTCCACTCTCCATTCTATTTGATCGTGATCCCATGTTTACTTATAACTTTTTTAAAGGCCTTTATAAGTCATTGGGTACTGAATTAAATTTTAGTATAGATTTTCATCCGCAATCAGATGGTCAGCCAGAATGAACAATTCAGACCTTGGAGGATATGTTACATTCTTGTTCACTGCATTACTAGGGAAGTTTGGACCAACATATTTCTTTGGTTGAATTTTATTATAATAACAGTTTTCATTCTAGTATACAGATGGCTCCATTTGAGACATTTTATGGAAAGTGGTGTCGAACTCCATCTTTTCGAGATGAAGTAGGTGAAAGGAAGCTGATGGGACCAGAATTGGTAGAAGAGATGGCAGAAAAGGTTTAGTTGATTTAGAAGAACATGATAATAGCTCAGAGTTGGCATAGAAGTTATGCGGATAATCAGAGGAAGGATCTCTCTTTTGAGGTAGGTGATCTTGTCTTTTTTTCAAAGTTTCTCCCTGGAAAAGTGTGATGCATTTTGGTAAGAAGGGAAAGCTGAGTCTGAGGTTCATTGGACCTTATGAAATCCAGAAGAAAGTTGGATCAGTTGTGTTCAGATTTGATTTACCTACATGTTTGTCCAAGGTACATAATGTTTTTCATGTTTCAATGTTGAGAATTTATATGCCAGATCCATCTCATGTTTTAAGTCTAGAGGTAGTTCAGTTGGAAAAGAATCTCTCTTATGAGGAACAACTTTTCCAGATTCTTGACCATAGAGAGAAAGTGTTGTAGAATAAGGTAATTCACCAGGTAAAGGTTTTGTGGAAAAACCATATAGTTGAATAGGCAATGTGGGAATCTAAAAATGCTATAAGGGACAAGTACCCCCATTTATTTGATAAGTAAATAAAATTTCGAGGACGCAATTTTAAAAAGGGGGAAAGGATGTAACATCCCAGGTAAATAAAGTATAAGACATTTTCCAAAATTATTCATATCTATGAATTAAATATTAACTTTACTTTAAAGGGGTTTATATGCTCGATGGAGTACCCGATACACAACAATGGGTTTCTTTGAAATCTTACGTTTTACCCAAATAATATAATAATATTTTTTTAAATTGTAGTTAACGCATCTGTTTTATTTGCAGGAATGAATAGAACTAACTAAAATATGATTATAAATGTTTGTTAAATGTCTTTACATTTATCCAATAAAAGTTAGAGGCTTAAAATTAGAATTAATCTAATTTTAAGCATAAATACTCTAATATTCTTTAAAAGGTCGATTTACCACCTTTAGATGGTGAACCCTATTTAAATATAGTTTGGGTCACTTTTATATGTTCTATTTGACAAAATAAAATTCTTTTTTATAATTTGGACATCAAAATTCACTTTCGGTAAATTTTTGGTGTTTTTCTGATAAAATTCATTTTTTATGAATAGTGAAAAATATTGTATTTTAATTCAAAAGTGCCTATTAATATAATTTATTTAAATGTTTAGGTTTTTTTTCTAATCGGTTTTAAAGTGTAATTATATTTTTTTTTACGATTTAATTCAATGTTGGTCATTGGAATTAATTTCACTTTGAAATTGGACATAACCAAGTATTAATCTTTTTATAGTTAATATTTCTCAAAAGCGCATTTTTTGTTTTGACAACGGGAATTAATTTAAAATTAATTAATACAAATTATATGTTTTTAATTTGGAAAAATAGACATCATTTTTTAATTCGGAATATCGAATATAGCTTAGGCTGAATTTTTGGTAGTTTTCTAAAACACTTCAATTTTAGATAAATAGTGAAACCACTAAGTAGTAGTTAAAAACTGACATTTTCATTTAAATGGAATTTTACCACATCTATAGATTGAATTTATAAAATCCAACATACATGTTTGTTATTATTAAGTAAAATTTGGTTCAATAATATGAAAATAATTTTTGGTGAATAGTAACTTTTGACTTTTATTTACCGCAGTTAAGGGTAAATAAGGAAATTCAAGGTAAAAAGAATATTATAATAATAAAAAATTACCTTAACACTTGTACTAACATTATTGGTTGAGTAATTTAAGACCATGAGCATATTTAGGTCGATTTTGGGACCCCATGGAGCTACTTGGAAGTGATAATGACACTTTATTTTAATTAACATAAAGTAAAGGCAAAAATGACATAAACAAATATCTTTTAGTAAATTAATTTTTAAAATTGGTTATATAAGTTATCTTTACAACTATAAATATTAATTGGAAAGATAAAAATATTTCCTTCATTATGTTATTTATTTTATAATTTTTAGAGATCAAATAAATTAAATTATTTAAGACACAATAATGATGCAGTATTTACCTCATTAATAAATTATTTAAATAAATAAGATTATAAATATTAAAATAATATCCAAAACTGTTCTAATTATTATTGGATGATTTTATTTTGAACTTCAGAATTACTATCTTAAACTATAATTAGTTTTGGATCTTTAGAAACTCAAGATAAGTTTATAATAAAATAATATTTTCAAACATTCCTAAAGAGCCCCTCCTCCCCCTTAAAAAAGCCCTCAATTATAACCCATTACTCACACCACTCAAGCCTGTTGTCTCATACAACCCTTGAACAAATAATCTCTCAATATCCCTCTCCTCTTCCTAAAAACCTTACCTGAGGTAGAAGGAACTTTAAGAAGACCTTTTGGTTCAAACTAAAGGGAGTTCCCCAAATTAAATTAAATGGTTTCTCTTAACTTCTTTTCTTTTATTTTACTTCTACGACCCCTAAAATCTTATTATACCTTTCTTTTATAACAACAACATTATCCTAGATATACTAGTATGTATTTATGAGAATTATTCAAACTACACTTACACACACCTCCATCTAAAGGGTGAATAACATACTGTTTCTGTGAATGGAAAACTAACGCCTCACGAAACGATGATTGTTCGATTATCTCATACCGCCTCTCATGGTGGCCATAAATAAAAAAATATATTTATATATGATATATATTATGGTTATGTTATATTTATTCCTCTATATTTTTCATTATATCAAAACTTTATGGTTTTCATTATGGGTAAACGCGAAAATTTCATTTGAGGAAGTGCGGACTACCACCCCCTCAAAGTGATATGACTCGTTAATTCCATATGTGGGATGTATAAAGGATGAAGATAATGATATTATATATTATATTATAATATAATTATAATATACCTATGTATAATTATGTTTTAATTCCATTAAAATAAAAAATATAAATGAAAGTAGTGTTTATGCTTACGTACGGCTTAACGTCTCCATGAACGGTGCATTTCATTTCTTACCTCCAAATGTTATGTACTATTATAAATAAATGTATATACTAGATATATACGATATATATGATATATAAATCATGAATATAATTCTGTATATAATGAACTTTTGACCATGTGAACAACTTGTAATTATAAGAAGTCTATTTTTGACTCAAGTACAAAAAATTGACCAAAATGACCATTATTAACTTAAATGATTACATAATGTTTATAACATAGTAATAAGTTATTTAAAAGGAATAATTAACATATAAAAGTTTCTTAAGAATGTATAAATTAACTTTATTTTATTATTCCAGAGATTAAAGAATGAACGGGTCAATTCGGACATGAGGTAAGAGACTTCATCTCAATCTCCTTTCATTGAGGCATATTTTGTTTTAATACACAACATTATTTTATACGCTGTATAAAATCATTTGAATTTTTAGTTCATTCAAAGGGAATATTTTTCTATAAAGAGTTTTACTAAACGAAAAAAATAATGTCTCCTTTTAATGTAAGCGGTGACAATGACCTTTCCTCCACTGATAGTATTATTTGATCTTTTGGCTTCCTTAACAAGCCGTAAAGTTTTTAAAAGGAAAATATATACCATATACTCTATTTATTTATTTTGGTATTGAAAATGGTTTTGATAATGGATTTTTTATGTCAATATATCTAAATGATATTTTGTGATTGAAATGAGGAAATGTTTTCTTTTGTTTATGTTTGTTTTATGTGTTACGAATATGTTATTGTTCTTGGGCATTGTTTATGTATACGGGTGGTTCTGTGATAAACCTAGGGTGGGTGAGCCTGAGATAGCTCTCCAATGCATTGGGAAACTGACAAAGGTAAATGTGAATTATTCTCCTAAGATATTTAGGGAATATACTGTGATGGGTATTCAAAATGTAACTCCCTACGTAGTTGTGATAGCTACAAAGTAAGTATGATATGAATTCCACAAGTTACCTTTATGATTTATTTTTTCTATGTGTTATTCATAAATCTTATGATTTCATGAGGTATGTAAAATATCTTTTGTTATGTATTCAATAATGAATTAATGTTTTCTTTCTTTTTTTATAACCCTTACTGAGCCTTTTATGCTCATCCCAAGTTTTGAAATGTTTTTCACATGACCTAAAGATGAATAGGTTCAAGGATGAGATCATGGAAAAATCATGTTGTCTAAAACATGGGACTAGACATGACTTTTTTTTCAAGAGTTTTTATTTTTAGAAAAAAAAATGGAAACTGAGTAGAATTGTCAACCTTGTAATTTTTGAGATTTAATGTAATAGTTATTTCCTAATTCTCTAAAACTCTAAACCTGAAAAGATACTCAATGTGAATTTTTCATTTAATTCAAGATTATTTAATATTTACGGCCGAGTATTTATACTATTTATTAAATTACATGGTGGAATTTTCATTGTGTGGCTATGGAATCTTATTTCCCCTATCCATAATTTCAAATACTTGGACTATTCTCTGAAAAATTTGTTGACCTACTTATGGATCAAGTTGTACCACATATCCAGATACTTTATATTGTGGGTTTCTAGATCATCTAACTAGTTCTATTATTACTAAATACATACTGAAACACCACTTAGTTATCAATTACTCATAACAGAAGGCATAGAATATTCAAAAACATCTAAAGAAACAATCATTATAAAAAACATCTGGAAACCAACAATCATAATATGAACAATGTTTTCCAAGCAGTAAGCCTCTTTGGTAATGAATGATATGCTACACTAATTGGCTAAACAAATGATGATTAGATGAAAACACACCTATAAGTGTATTAGAACACTTTTTTACCTAGATTATCATGGTTACTTTAAGTTCATCATAAAGTGGTTAGATACATATTATTATTCTATACAATTCAGGTTCTGATATTCTTACCTCCTTGCTACCATCCTAGGATGATGAACCGACCAAGACTCAAACCATTTGTAACATCCCTACCCAACTCATCAGCTTGAGCCACTTCAAAGGTACTACTAACCATAGGTGATGTCCTCAAGATTCAAAAGGCTATAAACAATTGAAAAGGTTATACTATAATATTGTTATATGATTTTATATGGAATGTGAACAACCAACTGAAGAAGAAACAAAGCTAAAAAACACTATATGATGCATGTAATGAAAAAAATATGACCCAAACCAGATAGAAACATCAGAGTAGTATATGAAAAAAAAGGTACAACACTGACACAATAATGGAAAACATAAATCAAGACACCAATGTACCATCAACCCAATCATCACCCAAAATAACCCCCAATATTTGACTTTGATTCCCAAGCTCACTATATCATGATTCACCACTAGAGAAGTATGATACCTTTCCTTCACCAGTATCTTGGTATAAAAGATCAAAAAATGTACCAAAGTTTCTAATAAGGGGGTGGGTATAAAACACCGTAGTTAATTCCCAAATAATTCCCAACACATTCCAATAGAAACATAAAAAAGTTAGATTATATATATATCATAATAATACAATAATGTTTAATAATTTCTATAATAAAGTAATTAAACATGTTTTCAAAACCATAACCACTTGTCATTATCATTTCACAATTCAAACATACCTGCATGTCCATTGAGAGTCCTAATACTCATGAGTGGTGACCAATCCCATCACCAAGTAACCACCTGATGAAATAAACAATGTGTCACTTTGGCACCAGCCCAAACTCTGAACTAACAAGGCACTGCAATGTTATTTCATGAACTCAAAAAATGAACACATTCCAAGTTCTCAAAAAAACCATTCATTTTGAAAACCAGTTTATTTAAAGATATTTTTCAAACGCCTTATGTGTATCATTTCAAAACCAAATAATTTGGTACTAAAACAAATATTTTTTTTCAAAAAATAACAAGGAGATATTTATAAATCCTTCTTCCAGGATCTTGAACAATTAGGGAGGGATACAATCCACCTACCCCACAATAGTTAAAGAAAATTAAGAACAACACATCAAACCTCTAAATCCAAACTGAAAACTTCTTCCCTTTATTATATCCTAACAAGATCTTAGGACATTGATCTATCAAGAAAATGATAGATATATGTATCTATGATTGAGAAGATGAGTAGATATAGAGAGAAAAGATAGAATGGGGACTTACCATTTATTTAGAAGATCTAATGCATCTTGATTAACCAAAACCAACTTTTGGATCAAAACGAATATCTGGGAATTCCTATGAGAGGATGTGAGTTAAAGAACCATATATAAGAGGTAAAAAATGAAGGTTTTAGTGTGAAAAATAGAGTTAAACTCTGATTTTCTATGTATTTAACGCATGTTCCATAGTTAGGCCACATGGTTTGAAAAATCACGCGTCAACCATGCACATGATACTATATCCAAACCATCCCCTCGCATGGTTAGATCACACTATTTGACAAACTATACACCAACCATGTTTCTTCCAAATTCCTCCACTCAGATGACATGACAAAGAACCAACATCATTTGGAAAAAATGTACACAAACCATGAACCTTCCCAAAAAATCAAAAACCACTTTCAAAGTTTCCGGAAGAAGGGGCATGGTTTTCTCCAATCGTTCAACATTAAAACCATTATAAAACACTCTAAAAATATCAGAAAACTCTTAAAACTCAACACAAGTATTATATAACATCAAAATAAATAAAAAATGTTAAGGTATATAAAATTTTCGGTGTTACACTTCTACTATGGCTAGAACATTCAAGTAGTTTTGGTGAAATTAAAGTAAATTTATTTTTATTTATATCATTATTGATCATTATGATTTTAAATTTTGGATTTCATTTCATGTTTTATTTCATTAATAATCTAACATCAATGTCACTTATTCATACTATTTGTTTCTTTCTCACATAACCAATATTGGTTAGTAATTAAAAAAGAATTCATTTGAATAACCTATCTAGATGTGCCAATAATTCTCTCTGGATAACATGATGTTACATGGTGGGTACCCATTTATCAAACACAGTATTCCCTTATTCATTTCACTAGGAAACATGTGTGGATTATGGGTCTTCATGGAATGAATACATTCCTCATTCCTTAAATTTACCACATGTTGACCAGCTAGGCTAGCACTAGGTTTTTATGGACTCCATACCATGTATTCCATGTGTTTTTTAGTGGAAAACACATGGTTATGAAAAATAGGGCAATTAATATAATTTTTGTATTTAATACATAATGTGTACTAGCTAGAATCCATTCAACGTTAATTACCCATCTTCTATCCTTCTTATATTTCATGAACCACATAGATTTCTACAAGAAGAACACCCTGAGTCCATAGGTGTCTACTACTGACATCAAAAGAAGCAACATACACACTGTGTGGCCAGCCTAAAAAAGTGTACTTTACCTATTTACATAGAAATATCAAATCTAATTAATTAATACATTAAACCTCATTGACCTGATTTACTTGAGTCATATAAATGATTTTACAAATTATTCATTATGTTTTATAATATATTAAATAGTGAATTAATTTAATGTAATAATCGAAACTATATGTCATCCATGTTCATTGCAAAATAAATACTCAACGTGAATTAAATATTATAAGCAACAAAATTTTCATGTTCTCTATGGGTAATAAATTTTAAAAGTACACACCTTGAAATTTTGATATATTTCATGCACAACATATTCCAAGTGAGTTCACTGTATTAATAATGGATAATTCTAAGTAGTTTAGGGAGATTGTCACTGTGTTACTTCCAAGTACAAAGTTGTGTAATATTATTGTTAAATTATAAATAAAATAAAAATAATTATTTTATTTAAAATAACAGCATATAAGATTCTTCAGGTTGATTGGATGGAATAAGATAAAATTTATTAACTTATTAATATGATAATTAATTGAATTCATTCATGTGTGGTTTTATCTTAACAAAGAAGAAATTTAAATGAGTACTAGTTAGTTATTTAAAATCTGTAGTCATTACTTATCTATAACTAATCATGATCTTTGATTAGAACTATATATGCATTGGTTTAATTTAATTATTCTTTATTGAATGGGTTTAAAAATTTTAAATATTAAATTAAATATAGTGGTCTGCGTGTCATCCTTACCTCCTTTATTATGTAGGAAATGCATGTCAAAGGTTATTTTATAAACTCCCCTAAACCAATCCTTTAGTTCCCCCCACTTGTGTGTGAATTATAAAAAATATATAATAAAATAAGTATATGAAGGTGAATAAAGACAATTCAAGGTAGATCTAAGGTAGAGGGGGCTCAAGATAGAACCAAGGAAAAACCAACTTAGAAAATATATAGGTGGATAGGTCGGATGGAGAAACTTCTTCCAAGACAAGCATAAGAAGTTTTTTCCAAAGTTCTTAGCTTGATTTATTCCACTCAATAAATAAACCATTATATAAACGTCAGGAACATTTCATTGATTTATTTATTTTATTTCTTTATATTTCATTATTTATTTTGTGGGTGAAATACCATGATCACAAAATTAAATGGACTAATATGAAAAAATGGAATTAAAATAAATGGATTATGTGAAAAAAAATTATCAGAACATGTTTAATACCTTAAGTAAATTCATGTAATATGAACAAGAAATTTAAATCATAAAACAATAAAATTTTATTCATAATAAATAAAATTCCTCTACTAAATATTAATTCATTAAACCTTCAATCGTCTAAATTAAGATAAAATCATAGTTAACGTGTCAGTTAAACATGTTTTAGAGGAACTATTAATTATAATATGTTTTAACTAATATATTGGGTTTAATCAACCAAATATGTATTATGTTTAAGGGCCTTAGTCAATCCAAAAGAAATTTTGAGGAAATAGTTAAGGAAATCTTGGTTAGGATTTCTAGATTGGGGAGTCTGCTCAATAATTCAAGGAGCATCTAGTTTTTAGTTGGAAAGACTGCATACCTAAATACATTCTTATAATTTTCATATCCTTTATATAGATTATAAGGATTTAAATATGGATCCATTCCACTCAAATTTATACATGATTATGGATTCCTAGTTCAATGGTGAGGGTCATTAAGACTTGATAAAAAAGTAGGAGACCTATTAAAACTAATAAAATAATTTCATCTCACTTATTTTGTAATATACTTAAGTACTAATCACCAGTTTTAATTATTTTAGAAAGAATTGGAAAAAAATAATGAAAAACATCATGATCATTTATTAATTGAAGGAATTCCCCTATGGGCACCAATTTCCTGAAGTGGCCAAGATGTTTTAAACTACTTGACTATCAGATAATTTGTAATATGTATTGGAATTCTCTAAATATAATCATCTCCCCACCAAGAAGAGGTGAAAATTATTCCTAAATAAGATATATTGAGGGTGATTCTTCCATGATATCATGTCTTCTATCTCTTTAGAAGAATTTAATTTGGCATTAAAATAAATTGTATTCTCTATACATTATTTTATCATAATCCATAAAGGGGGTATATGTCCTATAATCATTTCTTCAAGTATGGAAATATTTTATTTAAAGTTATGGTTATATTTGGATAAGAAATTATGCATGAATCTCGGGTTATCATCATTTCCACCTTGCCTCTCCTTATTTGTAAAAGAATGAATAAATAGTATGGATAAATCTCCCATAAATCATTTTATCTATACTTCACCCAAAATAATAAATTCTAGAAGAAACTTATTTCCTTTCTACTTGTGGTGAAAAGGAATAAAACATATGATTGAGAATCCCTTGTAATTTTTAAGTTCGTGTACTTTTAAAGATAATGGTTTCCATACAGTGTCTTTTAAAGAGCCAATGGATTTAGAGGGTGGGAAAAAACATGAGGAAATTTAGTTTTCATGAGTTAATAAATGGTTATTGGAAGAATTGAAATATATTAATGTTGAATTAGTTATAAAATTTTGGAATATTCATCATTTAATATAATATTTCTATTGGAATTCTTGGAGATCGAATATAACATGTTTTACATATTTTCTCATTTGAAAATTATTAATGTTTATAAATATTATAATAATTAGGGTTAATTTTTCCAAGGGCTGAGGAGGGGTAATTTCTATATCAGTGGTGAGAAAAAACAACTTATAAATTTCTAGGTTAGATTGAATTGAGTTTTTAATGAGTGTTATGAAAAAATTTACCTCGTAATCTATCAAGAAACAATGATAAATTATTTCACATTTGGAATAAATGTTGTTATAGTACTTCATAATATATTAATTGTTCAGTAACTATTGAATCATAGATATACATTGTAATGAATGATGAATAAAAAATATAATACTCTTAGCCAATTGTGGTAATTTAATTATTTCTCAAATAAAACTAAAAGTAATTGACTTTTTTGTACTCATAAAAGGTGTTTTGGTCTCTAATAATCTAAGATACTAGGTATACTAACAAACTACTTATTATGTTTTAGATAAATAAACCTTTTTAAATAAATATATGCCTCAAATATTTTATATTTAGTTCAAAAAGGTGACATGAACTATTCTAAATCTATTGGTAAATTCATATATTTCATTAGATCCCTTAAAATGTTTAGAAATGTGCAGTGAATAAAATTAGTGGACTTAGTTAAGATAGAATATACCCTGATCTATACTATTAAGGAAATTATTATCCAAGTAATCATTGATCATACATGTGAAGTAAAGGTCTTCCCGAACTCACATTTCCATATATACATCAATATCATGATGGTAATAAAAGGAAGATCAATGATGATTCCTATATACATTGAAAACCTTCTATAATTTTTTCATGGTACATTTTTAAAATAGAAGTGAACAAACTAACCATTTACCAACAATATTGATTAATGGATATTATATCAAATTTGATATGATAAGAATATATTCAGACATAATCACAAGTGTTAATTGAATTTTTTTTGTTAAAATATGTCTTTAGCTAGAAAAAAACATGAATTACTTCATGCATATCGGTTAATAATCATGTAGACACAAATGGTATTAATTTCTAGTCAATGTTGACAATGTTTACATAAAGGAATCCTTTCACTTTGATGATAGTGGAAGATAAATTTTACTTTTTTGGGTTTAGGATAGGGATACACATTATTTGATATAAGAATTATGTATTCCAATGAGCATAGTGAAATGGTTATTTCTAGATACACATAATATGTAGGAAATTATAACAAAATAAGTGGTTTATGTTCAGCGCATTGGGTGATATATATATAATTATTTTAGGAATATAGATTCAAATAAATAAGAAGTAAATAGAAATATGATAAGGTTGATAAGTATGTATATATTCAGGTAATGGACTCCATGTATCAATATTCGAGACTCTATATTTTTAGTATTTTTATGACTTGACATTGCTCCTAAGTATTCCAGAGAAAATAGACATGGATGGTACAAGATGGTACAAATAAATTATGATTGATTATTGTAAGATTTGTTCAATGAAAAAACCTATAGAACAATCATCACGACTAAAATAATTTTCAATTCTACTTGGTAGAGAATACTTCTATGATCATCATATTAGGATAATGATTTTCAGGACCACCAAATTTGGAGTAAACCTTATAAATATTTCTATAAGACACAACCAAAATTAGACGTTATGGAATAAATCTATAATTCATAATTAGACAAGGTTGGTGAAATCAATAAATTCCAATCATATATACAAATTATATAAATTAATTTATGGTTAAATCATGTATATTGATCAGAGAATATTTATTTGGAAACTAATTAGAGACATTTGTGTAAAATAAGTTAATGGGGGTGATATAATTTTTAAACATATATATTCTGATAACATATAGAAATAAAATCTTATGTCTTACCAGTGTTTCAAGATTAAGTAATTAATTTCTATGTGAATTACATAAAGTTTAAACCATTATCTAGGGAATATGATCTACAAAAAAGATCTATGGGTATGCTAAATCTAATAACAGTATTTATATTAACAATGAATTAAAAAATAAAAGGTCAAACAATTCAAAACCATATTGTTGTTGGAATATAATATTTCTTGTAGAACATGCATAGGAATAGAAAGATATAATCGAGATAAAAAATTCATAAACTTAAGTGAAATGGGGTTTTCTCATATGACATGATATATACTGAAATTTTATATTAATAAATCATGATTCATAGTAAGTAAATATTAAATAGATCCAACATAAAAAAATGAAGTACAGTTATAGATATCATAAAATACTTAAAAAGGTAGAATCAGATGAGTTCTTTGTTTCTGGTGAAGTGTTAATACTATTGATCGAGGGAATTGAACAATTTTTTTCATTTAGTTCAATTTGATCTAGTATCACAGAAATGCTAAGGTCATATATAAGGAATACATATTATGTCTAGGGGATTTAATATCTATAAAATTTGAGTTTGTTTCAGATTCTGATGCAACTTAATAAGTGGTTTAGAAATGTCTGGTTCCTATTTTGGGTAATACCAAAAGACATTTCTTATCATTATTATGATAAGATCTGGCTATCGACTAATGATTTCTAGATTATAAAAAGGGAAGAAGAGGTAAATTCTTATTAATATGACTACTTTATGGATATTCTCAAGTCATTGATGTCTAAGAAATTAGATTCATCACATAGACATGTATCTATACCAACTTTGGTCATAGAAACATGGTAGGCCCATTAGTTATAGTCATACTAAGTAAAAGCATGTTTTATATGTAAGAAATAACCAATCATTAGTAATTATATCTAGTGAAAGTGGGACTCCGTTAATATTGGTTCCCTATAACCAACTACTTTATACTTTATATTTATTTTATTTTCATAGATTTTAATATTAATACCTTATCAAATTTTGATTTTTATAATGTATAACAGTATCATGATAATTTCCTAAAATATTTTTCTCAATGAAAATATCATAGCAATTCCCTGCTATGAGGAAAACCTTAAACTATCATGTTTATATTAATAAATATTTTTCTATAGTCAGATAAAATTATACGATTGGATGCATATTATTTTTTCTATCAGGTGCGACCACTCATAATCAGATGACGTTTTATCTCATAAATTTTTCACTTGGTAATCCCTAAAATGATATATTATGAGAACATACTTTCCTATGGTAATTCCTCAGGTTTATGTGTCATAGGATATTCCAATATGTGAGCATGTGTAGTGGACCTTAGACTTTAAGATTATTATTGATGTGTGAAAGGAATTTCACACTTTGATGCATTGTTGTAAACCATGATGAGATAGATCATGGATATGTTGGGTTTTTTTGGTTCATCACGATAATGTGTTATTGATAAATTAGTCATGGAAGGATTTTTTTCCTTCTCTCTCAATAGAATTATAAATCTCAAAACATTTATTGAAATGGAAACGTCACATTAATTTTCATTTCCATGGTGTAATGAAGATTTTACCACAAAACATCAAAGAAAGACTTATCAAACATATAAGCTAATGACACAAGTGTGCAACCTGTTTGATGAGAAGTCCTGACAAAGGGATTGTATTATATAGTACATGTTCATATGTAGTTTTCATTGGGATATGCCTTTTTCCTATATGGATGCCTTGACCCATTTCTAGATGTTAATCATGGACTTTAGGTAAGTCAACCTAGTTCCACTATTGAGGAGGCCTAGAGGATCAAAAATGAAGTGTTTCTATTGATCATCGTTAAATATTAATTATTTTAAAATTTGAATAAATGTTTATTAAATAAAATTATTCAAGAATTTAATAAATGATGAAGAAAAATAATGAAAAAGTTTTGGGTCTGGTGATAAATATTAATTTACCAAATTATAAATTAAATATTTATCACTGCGTAGGTTTTGGTATTCCATGAAGTAAAATAATATTATTATTTTTTACATGGCATAGGGTCTCTTATGGTTTTAATATATTATTAAGGGAAAATGTGAAAATAAAAAAAATATTAAACCCTAACCCTAGGTTTATAAATAAACCAATATTTCATTCCAGAGTGGGTTTATCTGTGTGCACAATGGATTCCTCTCAAGATCCCCCTCATCCTCTATTCATCTAAAGACTAAAAAACAATAGAAAATTACTTCAATTCTGAAGGATCATGAAGTGATAAATATGAATAATAAAATAAAATCTATCAACCGTTCCAGAACATGGAATTTTATCGGTTTTGTTTAAAGACAGAAGAAGCGCATGTGGATCACTACTAGATAGATTCTACTTTGGGATTTCACTAAGAAATAATTCCACACTAATTAGGTTTGAATGATAGACACCCATAATAAATAAATATCTCCATACTAAGGTAATCGTTCTTCATAATATTAAATTAAATAAATTCAATGCAAAAAAAACATCTCTTGGTTCCAGTATTTTCTTCATCAATATTCTTTGGAAAAAATATCATTGGTCATGATCTTCACGTCTTTTAAATTGCTAATTATCCATCAAATATGAAGAAAAAAATTGAGTTGTAAATTGGCCCATCATAAACATATTCTATGTCTGGAACCTTCACTATTTTAATAAAAATATTAATAAACTCTTATCAGACTATACTGGGGAATATCTTAATCAAGTATTTATTGTTTTTTTATAGTATTATGGGATTTTATCACAACTCAAACCTCCTTACAAACCACAATTGAATGGTGTAATTGAATGGGGGAACTGCACCATGTTATACATGGTATGGTCAAAAATATGCCATGTGAGGATTTTATTATCCATTTAGGGAAAAATATTTTAGACATCATCACACATACAAAAATGAGTACCAAATAAAATAGTGAATGGTATTCCATCTCTGCTTTGGTATGGTAATACACCCATGTTATCTCATGTATGAATGTGGGGTAGCGAAGTGATTGTTAAGCATATTTCTAGAAACAAAATTTTACCCATATCCAATAATTGTATCTTTATATGGTATTCTAAGGAAACTAAAGGATATGACTTATACGACCATATAGATAAGAAAGTTTTTATTAATAGATGTATCACTTTTCATGAAGCAAATCATATTTCCAAAATCGATACTAGGATAAACATGAACTTCAATGAAGTTGTTGATCAAGATACACATGAGTTGGCACATGAATAGATTCTACAAATCCACATGAAAGGGGATGTTCCAGAGACACAAGTACTGCATAGGATTACAAGAGAGGTTAGATAACCTAAAAGATTGTGATTTCTAGTCCCTATTGATGGTGACTCATTATTAGTTGACAATATTAATCCTATTAACTACAAATAAGTAGTAAGTGGCATAGAATCTACTAAATGGAAAGAAGATATCAATTTTTCAAATTTATTCTATATACCAAAACCAATTTTGGGTTTTGTTAGATACTCTAGTGGATATAAATTGTAACACCCCAAAACTCGAACCACCTGTATTGATAAGTTATGCTTACTTTTGTTTGAATAAATGAACAAAACTTGTTCCTCATGAGAAAAATATAATATAGTTTTAATTTATATTATAATGAGTCCGACTAATATACACAAGTGGATACAAGACATTTCATTTAAATAAAACACCTTAGCAATTACAATACAATGAGATTAGAAGAGTAAGCATGCTAACCAAGAATACCTATTAAAAACCCTATCAGATTTATAGGGAGATAATAAAAAACAATGATATCCCCAAGAAAATAATATGGGTCGTTAGAATTTTTCATAATGAACATAAAAATGGATGAATCCACCACTACCACACTAAGAACCAATGGTATGACGAGAACCATATTCTTCAATCAACTTTAGTTTTAGGACACCCAAAGTCTTGGATTTATAAGACACTAATGTGACTGTTGCCTTGCAAAACCAAGGAACTCTGACAGCTATAAATATAGTTGTTGGCATTGTTGGATAATTAATTGAAAACTTATAATGATATTTTATTTCACCAAGTAATTAGGTTATAAAATGAAAAATTATAAAAAAACTACCCCTAACAATAAACATTAAAAGGGCATAGAGTAATGTTTTGAATTATATGTTGGTGTTTTTTAAATGTAATAAGGAATTCAAAACATGTTACAATTAGTGAAATTATATTGTAAAGATTTTCATTAAGTGTTTTTAAGTTATGATTAATTTATTTAAATTAAACTATATTCTTTATTAACTTAGTTTTGACTACTATTAGTACAAAATATTTTACGTGGTTATACCGAATTTCAATTCATGTTAAAGCTTTGGTGATATAAATATCTCTAGAAATATTATTAGACAAGGTATAGTAAGGTGTTCATTAATCCTTCCTCAAGCTTAAATAAAAATTCATGAAATTTCTATAGAGTATGATTTACCTTGAAACTTCATATATATATATATATATATATTCTCTTAAGGTTAAGTTTTTGTAAAAAATTGGGCCCGCTAGGGCCAGCCCTTTATGGCTGGGCCAAGGGAGGTAGCTCACACTTGCTGGCTGAGCCTAGCCCTCAACCCAAGCCGGAGCCAACCCGAGCTCAGGCATAGGTCCACCGAGGGGTGCACCAGAGCACGGGAGTAGGCATGCATGAGTGTACAGAGCGTAGGCGCACCACTGCGGGGGCGAGGCCGTGGCGGAGCATGGGTAGGAAAAGGCTAGCAGGGGCGGGGTGGGAGCCCATGTATAGAGTCCCCTTCATGTGTGTTGTGTGTTTTCTGAGCAGATTATGGGAGGATTGAGCTTATAAGGGAGGCGAAAACCGCTCGCCGATTCGATGTGGGAAGATATTTTTTTGGAAAAACGCGACCTCATCCATTAGATCATGTCACGCGCGATCTGGATCGCCGATCATGATCTTGTTTTCGATCTTCAGCAACCATGGATTTCCACCACATTTTTCTGCGTCGTTCAATCTACCATGGATCTAATCATGGTCGTTCAAAGCTTTTAAAAAACTCCGCATCAATCTCGTGTCGTCCGATCAGACTCAGATTTAATCTGAGCTGCCCATTACCTTTACGAAACCACGGATGAATCCTAGCCCTTCATTCTAAGCCAGATATAATCCTAGCTGTTGAATTCCTTCACAGTTTTCTACTCAAATTTTTGTCTTCTTCCCCCACGGAGTGCCCTGAACCAGTCACCCTAAACCCTATTTCTTACTATTTTTCTTCTCCTGTGACAGCCGCTGGTCTCCCTCCTTCACATAGATTCCCTAAGGGCGGACTATAAGTTTTTTTAAGGCCACTTGGGCCTTGGATCCCACTCATCTTGCATTAAAATAATAATCATAGGTATAGTATATAAAACTACACTGACACATTCAAAGAACCCTCCCGGTTCATTGCACACAAGCCTCCAACAGACCTCGACGTGTCCTCTGAGGTTTCCAATGCCTTCCTGAGCTCCTCCTCCTCCTCAAGCTAACGTAGGGGATTAAAAATTGTCTTACTTGTGTGGTTTTAAGTTTTTTGTATATATGTATATACCCTATAATATAAAATATATCACCTTACGGTTCGAGGTTAATTATTTTCTTAAGGGTTGCAAGATCTTAAGCTATAGGGTATTAATAGACCCTAAGTATGGATGCCCCATGCAAATTTATCTTATTCCTTAAATGCGTAATCAGTTAAAAATATGCACATATATATGAAAATATATAAGTATAATATACACAACCCATAGATTTTCATAAACATCATATGCCTAGGATAAAGATTTCAAAGGTTTAGATAATGAAGAGCTAAAATGCATTGAGTCACTTTGTGTATGAAATTTTATATCTAATCATTTATGTTCTTATAAATATGGATACACATAATATAAATGAGGTTTTTAAAATAATTTAATAATTTTATCCAAATGATTTGGTCCATGTTTTTGATAAATTTTAAAAGTAAAAAACTAATATATAATGAGAACCTTGCATATACTTGATATGTATAATCGGGTATGTTGGTACGTGTGTGTGAATGAAAGCATTAATCTCCTTTTGTATTTATAAATTTCTATGGTTTGTGAAGAAGGTACTAAACATTCATATTTAAATGTTATTGTCTTGACTAAACCACTACTTTTTATACATATCCTGTTGAATGAATTTTTTTCGCAATGTGAAACCCTAATCATGGTTTTCCAAATGCTTTCTTTTAATATGCTTAGTTAATGAACAAAGATAATGGAATCTTGTTACTTCATTTTCATATTTACTCATTACTCTTCACTCTTTATAGAAAATGATAATTTTTAAGGCTGATTTTGTACTTTTGAGTTTTAACATTTAATGTAGTAAAAAAACTTATTTATAAAAAATGTATGAGATAATGTGAGTTTGGTACCCTGCATGAAATGTAAAGTTTACCTCTTTATTTATTATGTTGAGTTTACCTCTTTATTTATTATTTTAATTCTACCTCTATATTTAATCATGAATGTTCTTGATTAATATGGTTCTAAAATTTGTCATTTTATGTGATCAAGTTTTTATTTCTTTTCTGTTAATTTTCATCCCAAGTACTGTTAACTTATATAGCAATTAATGAATTGACCACATAATTCATAGTATTTTTCTAGACTCACTACATATGCATAAATGTGTATGATTGTAATATTAAACTTTTATGCTTTTTTTGAGTTTATCGATTTAATTGTTCAACGTGGTGTGGGACACCTTGAATAAAATGAAAGGTGAAATAAGAAATCAAGTAACTTGTACACTTGGTTTGATATGTGGTAAGTGATTTAATAAATCAAAGTGGGATGTGCACTTTGATTTAGAGATATGAGGAATGCATTGGACTTAGTATGTGATGGGTGGGTCATGCTATATCCCCTCCATTCATCAGTTGGTCTCATGAGACAACTAGAAGTGGAATTGGATGAGGCCTTTTCCAATTATGAGTTATGGATTTTGGGTGATGCCTTAATCATTAGACGTCTTGGTACAAAGCCTTGACATCATCTGGAATACACACTTTCCTCATTAATACCTTTGTAAACTAATTAAACATAGAAATATCCGACTAGTAGAATATTTCTGGTTAAAGGACTTATGATTATAAGAATCGGAAGAAGTATAATTATGGCATTCAATTTATGCAATATTCAGAGATTTTATAGCCAATTTATGCTTCACAATAGTGAAGAATGAAATTGAATTTATTATTTTAAGCACAAATCTGAACATGAATTACACTTAGTTATTAATTTTGTACCTGCATTTTAGCATGAAATGTCCTTTACTTATGGGAATATCTGTAATTGAATCATGTATCCTTGAAATTTCTAACAGCATGTTCTGTTTAAGCACTCTTATAATGTGTACATGTGTTACAGATTTTATTTAAAAAGACTATTTTATGAAATGGTTTTAAAGAATGTTTTCAAAAGTTATATTGATTTATTTTGAGACCCCTTTCTGGGCATTCGTATGCTCACCCAATGTTTTTTATTAAAAAAATTTAGGTAATGGATTTTAGAAGATGAAACATTTTATAAGTAGCTGGTTTCTCAGAGCCCAAACCAAATTCGATCCTCTGTATGGAATCGGCTCCGGGTACTCAGGAGCTGGGGCACCACAGTTGGTATCTGGGGATTTTGTTTGGATAAATCTGGAAAACCAGAATTGAATAATGAAAAAATTACTTAGGAAAAACTAAGAATGATATATTCTTAATTTTCAGATGGAAAATGAAGGTACTAATCTTCTGTCTCTTCCCAATGAGGCCCTAGAAACCATAATTTCAATAGCCAGTCATGAAAATTTTATAAAATATTCCCATATCCTAATGACGTGTAAGAACCTCTATGACATATCCAACTCACCCCTAGTACTTTAACTCCCATGTAGTGTGTGTCTGGATTATATCTTCATGATGCAAGCCCAGTTTCCATCCGACGCAAGACAGCGAAAATACTACGAGGGACTTTTTAGATGATTCACCATAGTGGAAGGATTCCCGTCCCTCACGGCCTTCTAAGAAGCTTCAGTAACAGGAGACCTCCTCATGGTATATATGTTTCAAGTCCTATCTTATGGCCATCTTGGTCATGTGATGGACTTTGAAATCCTTAAAAATGAATCCTCACATTCGGTATACAGACAAAAAGTACATAGAGACGTCTCACAATTGTACACCCCAGATGAAGGACTCTAAAGACCGCACAAGTGCACCCACGATATTGAACAATATTTCTTAGGTTGCATATGGTTAGGGGAAATCTAAAGTTTTGAACTGGTTCTGGGGATACATGTATTAGGGAACTAAGGAAACCATTAGACTGTCTATTATTTTTTCCATTATGAACAAGTGGTGGTATGAGAGAACAAATTGGTATCCATTATATCCTTTTGCTTCCTAAATAGGTTTCACCAATTGATCCTTCATAATTAATTTTTAGATGGAAGGACATACTCACATCCCATCACTCCCTACTGAGATACTATAGACCATCTTGGTCAAGACCTATGAAGAGGAGTACCTACCTTTCTCAAATTTGTGAAAAACGTGCAAGAATATCTATAAAGTGTCAAACAGCCTGGACATTCTCCATTCCTGTTAGGAGAATGCCTACATATACCATAGAATATCCGCGATACATTTGGCAGAGTACAGGTGAAGAGGGAAATACCACGAAGGACTATTTATATGCTTTACTTTGGGCCAGAACTTCACGGACAGAGAGAGATTTAAAGAGGCCACATTAGAGGCAGACCTTGGTGAAACTTACATGTACCAACTCCTCGATTTCAGTTTATACAAAAATGCCTATGACTTATATATTTTCAATCGAGAGTCATTCTGGAAAATTCTTCGGGAGATGGTCCATTTGGACATCTCCGAACTTTCCACCGCTCGAGCATCTATGTGGAGGCCCGAATACACTATACAGAGGTTCAACCCTTTCTTCTCAAAAGGTATCTGGGCCAGAGAAGTGAATGATTTGAACATAAACTTGGTAATTCACCTAGCCACACAATAAGACCCTCTACGATGGAGGTTGTGGTTAGGATGATAAATAAGTCTTTCTCTTATGAATATGTAGAACGAATTGTGAGGACGCAATTCCTCGTACGGGGGAATGATGTCACACACCAAAACTCGAACCTCATGTAGTGATAGGATATATTTACTTTTGTTTGAATAATTGAACAAAACTTGTTTCTCATGAGAAAAATATAATATAGTTTAAATTTATATTAGAATGAAACCGAGTAAGACACACAAGAGGATACATGAATTTTCATTTAAATAAAAACACTATAGCATTTAAAATACACCAAGATCAAAAGATTAATCATGCTAACCAAAAATACCTATTAAAAACCCTATCAGAATTACAAGGAGACAACTTAAAACTACGAGATCCCCAAGAAAATAATATGGGTCCTTATAATTTGTCATAATGAACATAAAAATGGTTGAAGCCACTGCAGCCACACTAAGAACCAATGGTATGATGATAACCATATTCTTTAATCAACTTGAGTTTTAGGACACCCTAAGTCTTGGATTTATAAGACAATAATGTGACCATTTCCTTGGGAAATCATGGAACTCTAACGGCTATAAATATATCCATTAGCCTTGTTGGATAATTAATTTAAAACTTATAAGTATATTTTAGTTCACCAATTAATTATGTTATAAATTGAAAAATTATAAAAAAACTAATCCTAACCATGAACTTTAAAAGGGAATAGAGAAATGTTTTGAATTATATGTTGGTGTTTTTGAAATGTAATAAGGAATTCAAAACATGTTACAATTAATGCAAATATATTGTAAATATTTTCATTCATTTATTTTATTTTATGTTTATTTTCATTAAATTATACTATATTCTTGATTAACTTAGTTTTTACTACTATTAGTACAAAATATTTTATGTGGTTATACAAAATTTCAATTCAGGTTAAATCTTTGGTGCTTTAAATAGATCTAGAAATATTTTTAGACAAGGTATAGTTAGGTGTTCATTAATCCTTCCTCAAGATTAAATAAAAAGTCACGAAATTTATATAGAGTATTATTTACCTTAAGACTTCATATATATACATTCTCTTAAGGTTATGTTTTTGTAAAAATTTGGGCCCGCAAGGGCCAGACCTTTATGGATGGTCCAAGGGAGGCAGCTCAGGCATAGTGGCTAAGCCTAACCCTCATCCCAAGCCTGGGCTAGCTCGTTCTTGGGCATAGGTCCCCCGAGGGGCGCACCGGATCCAGGAGCAGGCACGCATGAGTGCGCAGATCATAGGAGCACCACCATGGGGGCAAGGCTATGGTGGAGCATGGGTAGGCCCAGGCCTGAAGGGGTAGGGCAGGAGCCCGTGTATAGGGCCCCCTTCATGTGTTCTGTTTGTTTTCTGAGCAAACTATGGGAGGCTTGGGCTTATAATGGATGAAAAAAATGCTCGCTGATTCGATGTGGGATGATATTTTTTTGGGCAAAATGCGATCTGGGTCATTGGATCGTGTTGCGCGCGATCTGGACCACCAATCATGATCTCATTTTCGATCTTTAGCAACCGTGGATTTCCACTACATTTTTTCGGGTCGTTCAATCTACCACGGATCTAATCGTGGTTGTTCGACCTTTTAAAAAAATGGTGCATCAATCTTGTGTCGTCTGGTCAGACTTGGATTTAATCGGAGATGTCCATTACCTTTAAGAAACCATAGATGCATCCCAGCCCTTGATTCCAAGCCAGATCTGATTCGGACCGTTGAAATTCCTCGTGGTTTTCTACTCAAATCGTTGTCTTTTTCCCCTGCGGCATTCCCCAAAACAGTCACCTTATACCCTATTTCTTACCATGTTTCTTCTCCCGTGACAGCCGCTGGTCTCCCTCCTTCACATGGATTCCACAGGGGCTGACTATTAGTTTTTTATAGGCCACTTGGGCCTCAGATCCCACTCATCTTGCATTAAAATAATCAGCCTAGGTATATTATATAAAACTGCACCGAGGCATCCAAAAAAACCCTCCTGGTTCATTGCACACAAGCCTCTAATATACCTCGACGTGTCCTTAGGGGTTTCTAGTGCCTTCCCGAGCTCCTCCTCCTCCTCAAGATAAGGTAGGGGATTAAACATTCTCTTGCTTGTGTGGTTTTAAGTTTTTTGTATATATGTATATACACTTGTAATATAAAATACAGAACCTTACGGTTCAATGTCAATTCTTTCTTTAAGGGTTGCAAGATCTTAGGCTATAGGGTTTTAATAGACCCTAAGTATGGATTCCCCATGAAAAGTTATCTTATGCCTTAAATACATAATAGGTTAAAAAATATACACATGTATATGAAAATATATAAGTATAATATACACAAAACTTGGATTTTTATAAACATCTTATTCCTAGGATAAAGATTCTGAGGTTGAGTTAATGAAGAGCTAAAATACATGGAGTCACTTTGTGTGGTAAATATAATATCTAATCATTTATGTTCTTATAAATATAGATACACATAATATAAATGAGGTTTTTAAAACAATTCAATAATTTTACCCTAATGATTAATTCCATGTATTTGATAAATTTTACAAGTGAAAAACTAACATAGAATGAGAAATGTGCATATACTTGATATGTATAATTGGGTTTGTGGGTACGTGTGTGTGAATGAAAACTTTAATCCACTTTTGTTTTTATAAATTTATATGGTTTGCGAATAAGGTACTAAACAGGCATATTCAAATGTTTTTGGCTTGACTAAAACACTACTTTTTATACATGGCCGATTGAATGAATGTTTTATGCAACGTGAAACCCTAATCATGGTTTTCCAAATACTTTCTTCTAATATGCTTTGTTCATGAACATAGATAATGGAAGCTTGTGACTTCATTTTCATATGCACTCATTACTCTTCAATCTTTATAGAAAATGATAATGTTTAAGGTTGAGTTTATAATTTTTAGTTTTAACATTTAATTTAGTAACAAAATCTTATTTATAACAAATTTTTGAGATAATGTGAGTTTGTTACCCAGCATGAAATGTAATGTTTACATCTTTATTTATTATGTTGAGTTTACCTATTTATTTATTGTGTTAAGTCTACCTCTCTATTTAATCACGGATGTTATTGATTAATATGGTTCTAGACTTTGTCATTTTATGTGATCAATTTTGTATTACTTTTGTGTTTATTGTCACCACAAGTACTGTTAACTTATATACCAATTAATGACTTCACCACATAATTCATAGTCTTTTTCTAGACTCACTACATATTCAAAAATGTGTATGATTGTAATATTAAACTTTTATTCTCTTTCCAGAGTTTATGGATTTAATTTTTCAAGGTGGTGTGGGACACGTTTAATAAAATGAAAGGTGAAATAATAAATCAAGTAACTTATACACTTGGTTTGATATGTGGTAAGTGATTAAATAAATCAAAGTGGGATGTGCACTTTGATTTAGAGATATGAGGAATGCATTGGATGTAGTATGTGACGGGTGGGGCCCTCTATAACCCCTCGATGCATTGGTAGGTCTCATGATACAACTAGTAGGGGAATTGGCAGAGGACTTTCCCAATTATGAATTATGGATTTTGGCTGAGGCCTTAATCATTAGACGTCTTGGCACGAGGCCTTGACACCGTCTGACATATGCACTTTTCTCATTAAGACCTATGTAAACTAATTAACTAGAGGAATATCTGACTAGTATAATATTTCTTTCAAAGGAATTATGATTATGAGAATCAAAAGAAGTATAATTATGGAATTATATTTATGGAATATTCAAAGATTGTATGGCCAATTTATGCTTCACAATAGTGAATAATGAAATTGAATTTATTATTTTAAGAGAAACTCTGAACATGCATTACACTTATTTATTAATTTTGTACTGGCATTGTAGCATGAAATTTCCTTTACATATGAGCATGTCTGTAATTGAATCATGTATCCTTTAAATTCCAACATCATGTCTTGTTTGAGCACTCTTATGATGTGTACATGTGTTACAACTTTTATTTAAAAATATTGTTTTATGAAATTGTTTTATAGAATATTTTCAAAAGTTATATTGATTTATTTTGAAACCCCTTACTAGGAATTCGTATTCTCACCCAACGTTTTTTATTAAAAAAATTTATGTAAAGGATTTTAGCAGATGAAACATTTCAGAAGTAGCTGGTTTCTCAGAGCCTGAACGAAATTTGATCCTCGGTATGGCACCGGCTCTATGTACTCGAGAGTTGGGGCACCACATAAATACTATTTTTTTAGATTGGTATTCAAGAATAAATTGTAAATGGTTGAAAAAGTCAGTACATAAATGGAACAACTTGTTTCAATGGGGTATAAACATCTTTAACCTGTGAACTATAATGAAAACCTTTCACTAGTTTCTATATGGAAATCCATTAAAATTATAGTTTCCATAGTATCTTTCTATGATTTTGAGATTTGGAAGATGGATGTAAAAATAGCTTCCCTTAACTATAACATTTTGGAAGATGCGTATATGAAACAACCAGTAGGGATTGTCACTCTAAAGAATATTAAAAAGGTATGCTAGTTACACATGTATATTTATGTATTAAAGAAAGTATCCAGGTCATGGAACATTTTATTTTATTAATCTATAATGAAATTTTGTTTTATAAAGAACGAATGTGCTCTATGTGTCTATAAACAGTTTACTGGGAGTACAATCATTTTCCTAATAGTTTATGTTAATGAAATACTTTATATGTGAAATGAAGTAAGAGCCTTAAAGTATTCTAAGGCCTAGTTATACACATTCTTCTCAAAGAAGGAATTAAGAGAAGTGGGATATATTCTTCGAATCAAGACCCATCATGATAAATCCAATAGGATGCTTGGACTAAGACAAAGTATGTATATTTACAAGATATATAAGATATTTATTATAGTACAATCCATGAGGGTATTGTTTCCCTTATCACATGGAATTTATATCACTAAGAAAATGTTTCCTTAGAAATAAGAGGTGTGAAAAAGAATAGAAAGAACTCTATACGTATCAACAAATGGGCCAGTCTTGTATAATATATTATCTATATTCTAGATGTCACAAATTACTTAAGTGTGCTATAAATATATCAAGATGGCCTAGGTGACTTTCATTATATGACAGTCAAGATTATCCATAAGTGTTTGATGATACTAAGGATATGTTCCTAATATATAGAGGATATAAAAATATAGTTATTACTGTATAAGAATATTCTAGTTTCAAAAAAAATAAGATGATTTGATATCACAATCGAGGCTTATCTTCACTCTCAATTGAGGTGTTATGGGCTGGAAGATCTCAAAGATAGTCATGGTAATCAATTCTAAAATAGAGTCTGAGTATATTAAACTTTTGAGGTTACTAAATAATAATTTTAGAAATGAAAATTTGTCCAAGATACTAATTTTATTCTTAATAGTAAAGACAGATCATAACAGTAAAGACCATATCACACTCTATTGTGATAATACTACAGTAGTAGCTCTAGAAAAAAAGAAAAGGTCAAATTAGTGGAAGAAGTACATATGTAGAAAATGTCATCTCTTGTGAGATTTTTCATAAATAGGTTATGTCAAAGTGAGAACATTTTCCATATAAGACAATGTGAATACCCATTAAATAAGTTCTTAACTCAGTAGAAACATGATCATCATGTGGATAATAACAGATAGAAACTCTTAAGTAGTTGGCTATATCTCAAGAGGGAGTTTTTTGGAGTTGGTGTCCTAGAACCAAATTTTTGTAATTTAGATTGTTTATATATCCAAAGATGTCAATATTAATTAAATATCTTATTATATATTATTAACTTCTTTATTTTAGTTTAAGGTAATAATATCCAAGAGTATATATCACATTGAAAAGGTCATTACAGATCCACTTTAGGAGGAGAACCTTGAAATTTCATGACAATATTCTTAAATATTGTAATATGGTTGGATAATATTATATGATGGGAGACATAGTATATTGATTATTAAGTGTGATTACTCATAAGTAGATGAGGCTTCTTCTCTTGAAGTTTTCACATGGTAAACTACAAGTCGGTAGAGTATAAGAACTGAACCATAGGTATAAAATCTACAAGTAAATGTGTAATTGGATATTTATTTCTATAATCAAGTGAAATTATCATCAAAAATTCAAGATTATTATTAATTCATGTCATGACCCACACACTTTTTTGTATTGTAATATATTGTGATCATATATGATCATAGTGGTGTAGGGTATGTTGGGTGCATCATGAATAATATTTTATTGATGAATAAATCAAGGAAGGATTTTTCCCTTATATTTTTATAAATAATGATATCTTAGCCTTGTGATTGAAATATAACTATCACATTAAATTATATGTTCATGGTTTATAAGAATATTCATTTATGATATAAAAAGACACAGGGAATAATAATATAGGTTGGAGAAATGGGTGTGATGTCTGCTCGATGGGATATCATGATAGAGATTATATTACACAATGAGAATTCATATGTGGTTGTTTTCATTGTGGCATATCTTATTCTTCTATGGGTTCTTTAACCCGTTTCTAGATAGTGAGGCCTAAATGGTCACCTAATGCCATAGAGGAAGAGGCCTAAAGTGTCACACAAAATGTATTTTCTTTGATCTCAGTTAAATGTTATTTATATTTAACAATTAGAATAAATAATATTCTCTAGACCAAGAAGTAATATTTATTAAATATTTATTATATGGTAAAAATTATTAAATTAATATTTATTCATAAACTAATTGTTTATTTACATGAATATTTATTATTTATTTATCTCTTATTATTTTTGTGGTGATAAATAATTATTAAATTAATAAATTAATAATTTAGTTAGTTGTGTTAATATTAAATAAATTTTTAATCACCAGAATATGAATCGAATATTTATCTATTTATTTATTAAATTAATAATATTTATATAAACATTCATTTGATAATTCAATATATAGGGAGGACACTGAGTGGACTGGATTTTTTGGTATTAAATATTTATTTACATGATAATAAAATAAATATTTACCATTTCATGGTTTTAAGAACATAAAAAGTAAAATAATAAAAATAATATTATTATTAATATGTCATGGGATTTGTCGGGGATTAATTCATATTTTGGGGGCTTGGGGAAATTAATCGGTATTAAGCCCTGTTGTTGGGTCTATTTATTGATTATTATGTCAATTAGAGAAAGATTAATAATTGTACACAACATTAATTATATTTTCCTCCTCCTCATCTCTTCCTCTCAAGACCAAGAAGAACAAGATAAATGCCTTCAAGCTTGAAGGAATGTGAGGAAATCAAGAAAAATAGTGAAAGAAGATCAATAAGGTATGCTAGCACCCCATAGATCATAAGTGTTGTTTCGAGATCGAAGTATCAAATGTGGATTACTAATAGAGGGGATCTACTTTGGGTCATCATGATACAATGACAATACACCAATAGAGTATGAATGATCAACACCATTAATTGAGAAATATCACCAGATCGAGGTAATATTTCATCATATACTTTAAATTAATTATAAATTAATGTGAAAATATCGTCTCTTAGTTTTAGTGAATTGTATTTTTAAATTTTATTTGGAAATATTTTTTCAAGTCATGACGTTCACATCATGTACATTACAGATAATCCATTGAATCTGAGAAAAGATGAGTTGGCCATAGAACCATTAGGTACATCCACTTTGTCTAGAACCATAATCTAATACTTTCCCAATAAATACTTTCATAAATTTCTTCTATTTATATGACCCCTAAAATTGAACTTCTGTTCTTTTCATCCATCATCACAATTGAACAAGTAACCAACACCAAATGTTTTATAAGAGATCATCTGTAGAATCAAACTATTCCTATCGTTACCACCAATATCTAAACTTTTTGTAGAAACAACACTTAATATTGGACACCACTTTCTTCTCTACTAATGAGACAACTCAACTTCTACCCCATGGTGAAAAATTAAATTGTTTTGAAACAAATACTCTATCTTCCACATTCAATCATAATCTAGAATTAGTTTTCACTATTTTTGAAACATAGATTCTATAATTTTATTGGATTAGTTGTCCTATTTCCATTTGGATTCAAACTAAATCTTTCAGAATTCACTCCTTCCATTATTTTCATCACATGGCTCAAAAATAGCTATCAATGTCAAAAACCAACAAAAATTTTATCAGATACTTTCTCTAAAAAAAATTTCTATCTTTCTCAAGCACTATTGTATCTTAGTTTTTTATTTTGTCTCTATAATAAGGACTTGTGGGGTGGTATTCTTGTCATGCATGTCGTTCCAAAGCTATCCAAATCATGTAAATCCTATATGTTCTTTATATTCCCCAATTTCATTTCAATTCTACGATTATCTTGTGTTTTTATCCACACTTTCCTTTCATGTCTTCATAGAATATCTTATATTATTTCGATTTCATTATAAATAATAACACATTATTACAGTCAACCTCAAATGCCTCAATTATAGTTCTCATACCTTGTTTCAGGACCAACTTCCCTCATCAAAGTGATCCTTAATGTACTATATTTATTAGAAAGTTATGAATAATGATTAAATGATTTTAGTTAAACCTAACAAAAATATAATTAAGGATCTAAAAACTAGATGAAAACATTTAGCTAAAAGTATTTTTAGAAATATAATGTTGAGGTTAATGAATTTAATAAACTTTAATTTAAAAAAATTGATTGTTATTATGATGACTTTGGAATTTATTTTTGACACTTTGGAATATTTAAAAGTATATTTTTAGATTTGGGAATATAGTCAGTTGATATTTTCAAGGCCTGGAGATTTTCAGTGTAGATATATAAAAAAAATTAAATATAATATATCATGTATGCATAGTTTTTCAGAAATTATGGAACAACTCCTCAATGGTGTCATTGATGGGAAAATCAAGAACTCATTTAAATTAAAAGTGTGGATTTTACCCTAGGAATGACATAATTCATCTCGGCATTGGACACTTGGAAAGATGATTTTCATGGGCCAACTAAATGAATTAAACTAAATTAATTAAGTTAACTATAATTTATTTAAAAAACCCTAATATCACCCCTATATAATCTAATCTATAGGTAATTCCCTATTGATAGCCATATAATGTTATAGTGAATGATATTATGGAGAGATTAAGTGGAGACTGTATTGGTGGATGATCACAGATTGATGATCGGGGTACCATGGGGAATTTTATCATCGATAGAGATCTTGAATCTTTACCATGATAATGAAACAGAATCATTCATTATTAGTGATCAATCCAGACCTAAGTTACGATGTTTTTTTGGTTTGATCTACATTTTTAGTTTGAGAAAAACATGAATTACTTCTTTCTAAATTATTTCTTGGATATTTCATCATTAGTTTGTCCAATTATTGTTTCTCTTCTTAGATCTAAGTATTTGATATTTGATTTCTTCTGAATTTGTTGTTTTGATAATCCTTCTCATTCTTTAGATCTCGATGAAGATTCCAAAATAAACACATCTATTGCAAAAATATCACATTATGTTATGTTTATTTATCCTTTCGTTCTTCAATGTTTTTCAATGGGATTTCCATTGGTCTATAATTCAATGATACCTAGGAGGACAGATCATTGTGCATTTATTTAGTGATGCAATTGATTGTTGTCATAGGTTTGGTTTTGGGTTTTAGACACATGATGAATGTGTGGTGGTGATAATAGGAATCCAATGATGGTTTTGGAGATGGTGTATCTATGAACCATGTTGAGAATATCATTCCAAAGGTTTGATGAAAGGTGTTTTTGATCTTTAGGTTGTCGGAATCCAGACACCAAAGATGATGGTGACTCAATGTTGGTGCAGAAAGTGGGGCTCCCATGAGTTGGGTAGTGTGGTTCTTTAGGATGTTGATGATGTTATTTTTTTCAAAAATGAATGGTGACATCCTAAGCATGGTCAATGTACATGATTATTTCCATAGTACATGGGTATGAGATAGTGTAAATTGGCTTGAACGGGTGACACACATTAACTACCAGTCCAGCCTTTATAGTTTGTGTACCCTAGTAGACACACAATTTATTTGGAGAAAGAAAATCCATGAAAGATGGAAGTACATTGAAAATTCCTAACCTAGTGATATACATAATGTACCACTTGGGATATTCTGTGTACTTTTTCATAGAAAATTTAGATCCCATGTTCTTATCAGTTCATCTCTAGTGTGATAATGGGTGATTCCCCTCTAACTGTATAAATGTGGGTGTCTTCCATATTTATATTGTTCCAGAGTGAGTTTCTAAATATGAATCTATGATTTTTCAATGTTGTATCTTGTCCCGAGAATTAGATGAAAGGTCCCCTTCGTTTATTATACCAGATATCCTGTTACCTTCATACTTATTCATTAAATCCCCTTCTAGGTTGGTTAATCCAATTACAGTAAGGTGTCCCCCATTAGGTTTGGGTGTGATCCCCTATTTGTGTATTGATATCTATTATCTTTCAGTAAGTTTTATTACAATAAAGTGTGTATCTCAAATGATCCCTATTAGTTTTCTTTTTTCTTCTTCATTAAAATACCCAAAAAGTATGCACTCTTGAATGAGTTCCATCAGTATAGCCCGACCAGATGAGAGAGTTCTCTTAGAATGATTCTGACTATGAGCCTTTAATAGAATCCTAGCCCGCTGGTATGGTTGAGACCAAAAATTAAGACTTTATGTATATCTTAAGTACATCTGGGTTATTTTGTTTGTTCCCTTGGATATGTGATTTATATTTCACTCCCTCATGATGCATTTGTGTTTGGTGTTTTTGGGATGTGCTATTATGTATGTTTATACTCACCTTTACATGGGATCTACCTACACATGTTGTGTCTTATGTAGAAGATAGAACTTTTAACAAAGTCATAGGAGGACTAGGATAAGAGGTAGTTTAGTAGTGCTAGACAGAAAATGGATGTTTCCTATAGTTTATTTCAGGTAGTTTCCCCCTTATCGTTAATAGGTTGGGTTCTTTTACAGTTTTGGTGGTCTTGTATTTAGACCTTTTTTCTATACTTATTATTATTATCAGATGTGGGATAGATGTTATTCATGAATTTACAGTGTGAATTTTCTACATTATACTAGTGTATGGAGATGTGTGTGTGTGTGTACAGGTACATCATGATAAGGCCTCCCAATTGTGTAACATTACTACTCATCCCTAGTTGTCAGCCCCCTGCCTATTGGATGTAGGATTAGGGTGTCATTATCAGCTTACTACCAGCTTAGTGGGACCTAGGGGTCAAGTTGTGATAGAGTGGTATGAGCGGATTTTGTCTTTGGACTTAATTTTATATATATTCAAACTATGAGGTTTGGTTTGTGAACTAGGTAAACAATATTAAAGTGTCTTGAGTTTGGCTCTCAAAACAGGGAATCTACTGATGTTTTGGTCTCCAATGTATGCAATCACTAGGACTCTAATAACCAACTAGTTGAATCAGGACATATAAAAATTGGTTTTTGAGGAAACAATAATACATGAAACATATAGGAATGTTTTGGGGTTTTCATGTCCTTCTTAATTCAACTACCTATATATGTTCTTTTGACTATGGTGCATCTTAGCTATCACTGGATGACTCCGTGATGACATCCAGCTAGGATTCAAGAGCAAAATTGTGAATATTATGTGCTTATCGATAAGTCCTAAGCTAGAGACCTATGTAAGAGGTGGTTCCTTAGGGTTGATAGCGAGCGGTGTCTCCACCAATTTAACAGTATACTAACCCACCTCTATTGCTTCAGGTGGATTATCCCCATCATGTCAAGTATTATTTGGTTTCAGCAGTTCCGACAAAAGATACACATGGGTTGACTATGATTTATGAGTTTTAGAGTTAGAGACTACATAGGCTTCTAGGTGAGATAGACCCCCATGTGATAAAGGACTACCTGAAGCCATTGGTGTCAGAATTATGCCAGGTTAGGACCGCCTCTTGATGGTGGAACTAGAGGTGAGACTTCTCCAAGATGATGAAGGTCGTAAGTAGAGCCCCATATTTTTTATGTTTAATGTGTATTTGTGCAAGAAAGTAAGAGGGAGACTTCCCCCATAAATATGTTTTTCTATGAAATGATTTAGAAACATTCAGGTGAGTCAGTCCCACCCGAATAAAATAGCGTTGAGGTGTGGAAAATTCTTTCCTTCAACTTGTATATTTTAGGTCATTTTGATGTGATAAGGTGTTGGATTAAGCCCTAGCTATGGAGAATAGGTGGATAAAGGGAATGACAGCTTTAGGTGGTAGAATCTTATAACCTAGTGACTTCATGTGTGGTTTGAGGTACGACATGTTCCTACTCAACTATAGATATAGTTTTAGTACATAGTCACAAGACATTTTTCACTGAATGCATCCCTCATTCAATACCTAGCAATTCTAGTGGATAATTTTAGCATGAACCTTGGGTTTAGAGTCTTCTATAAAGGGGACTTCTTGATTGCACACTTATGCTGATAGTTTGACCTTACTCTGGGAGGGGAGAGCCTTGTGTGGGAGCCTTTCATAGTGGCAATGAGGCCTTAAAATTCATTCCTTAGTATGAAATACTTCCTACTATCCCTAGGTTGACAATTACTAGTGATGGACAGAGCATAACTGAGTTGGTGGGAGAACATTTTCCTCCCCCGAAGAGGAGGAATATTAGAAAGAGTATGATGAGATTGTATGAAGAAGGATATAGTCAATTTATTACAAATTTTCTGATATGAATCATGGAGAAGCAAATACAATGAGATTTCAGTTTCCTGTGGTGGTAATGGAAAATGAGGACAACCATTTTAAGGATGTTCTAGGATTACCACCCCAATAGAATGATTGAATTCTATATAGACCTACACCTAGGGATAGCCTATTATCTTCACCAACATATTGGATTACCACATCGAGCTATGATATTTGAAGGTACTATTTGAGGATCTATAGAGTAAGAAATTTATCATACCAAGTGTTTTTCCTTGGGAAACCCAGCGGTGTTCACCAAGAAGTCTGATGGTAGCTTGAGGTTAGGTGGGGATTAACATCACCTAAACTAGGAAAATTTTAAGGAGTATCCACCCTTTATAATCAATGAATTCTTCAAATAGGGTATTATAGAAAATTGATTCTTGAAGTTCGACCTCAGGTTGTATTATCACTAGCTCTAGGTTCAAGAGTCGAATAAACTAAAGGTGTATTACTATTATTTCTATGATTACCTTGAGTTCTTGGTGATACCCCTTGGTTATTTGAACTCCCCTATAGTGTTCCTGGGACTCATGAACTAGATATTTATCCCTTAATATACTAGTTTATAGTATTCTACTTCATTTATATCCTTGTGTACACGGCATCAAAGGTGGACCACATGAGACAAATGAGGATGGTTTTGAAAATTCTTTGAGAGAGATAGTTCTTTTGGAGACTCTCAATGTGTCAGTACTTGATATGAGAGGTCCACTTCTTGAAATTTATCAAACATGGGGTAATAGTGGACCCAATAAAGGTTGAGTCAGTTCTAGCTTGGGATCCACCCAAGAGAATGGTCATGGTAATAGATTCTCATATCAGCAATTTCCATTCATAGTTGATGAGAAAGGTGGAAGAAAAATCATCCTACTTGTAGTTAACCCTTGTGAATGATTATGATATTGTATACTTATAGTTGATAGATTTATCCCCTCTTCTTCATTAGTCTATTGGGGTGCATAACTTGTGGATATCAATTATGAGAACATTTTTTAACAGACATCCACTAGTCATGCTCTAGATGGATTTTATGAAGGTGGTGATCAAATCATCCTTTTTTGGGGATGAATGATGACACCAGTCATGTTGTAAGAGGAGGTACTAAGAAGGTCTCATGTTTTCCCTTAGTTTTACACCTAGGAGTTTTGGGCATGTATTAGGGAACATTAACATTGGTTTCAATGGTAAACGATGTAGTATCATATTACTGAGTTTATCTCTCAATGCCTCACCTACCAACATGTTATGGTTGAGGTGTTGGGATATAAGTGGAAGAGGGATTATGTGTCCATGGATTTTATGATAGGTATTTTATGTTCAGTGAGTGGATCAGATACTATCTAAGTGATCGTAGAATGACTCACCAAATCGGCCAACTTCATAGCCATCCGAGTGCAAAACTTAGTAGAGAGTTTTGGATTCCTATGCATAGGAGGTAGTCTACCTCATGGGTTTTACCATATGATGATTTAAAATTGTGTTTCATTCTTGAAGTCATGATTATGTAAAGGATTAAAATAATCTTAGTGACTCAATTATAGTAGAGAATGACTTTCCACCCCCATATAAATGGCCAGGAAAAGAAGTCCATTCATGTTCTAGAGAAAATGATTTAGGTTTTTATGTTGTTTCTGGTCATATCTAGAAGGATCACCTACCATTGATGAATTTTTTGTATAAATGTTTTTACTATTATACCATTGATTTTCACCTTTTGAGGACATGTATGGGAGACACTACAATTCACCACTATTCTGATCAGAACTTGGGGTAGTGTTAATAAACCTAGAGTTGGTGTGAGCAATGACTGTGAATGTTAAGATCATCCATGGATGTGTAAAGGTTTTCTAGTGAAATAATGAGTCCTTTTAAAACAAATAGTGGCCACCATTGGAGTTTAAATAGAAGATCATGTGGTCTGAGAGTTCTCACATCGATGAGGATTATGGAGATTCAGAAAAAGTAGTAGGCTATCTCAGAGTTTCATAAGACCTTTTTTCTACTTATTTCATATTGTTGGCATGAAGACATACCACTTATCCCGACCAATACAGTTATACTAGATACATAAAATATTACATGTGTTGTAGTAGAGGATATATGTGCATGATTCATCATGCATTATTGACTTGGGAGAGTTATACACTGGGGATAAAGCTACCTTGTCAAGATTCCTGGTGGCACTTGATAACTAGTAGGATAACACCCTTTTTTAGTAAGTTTTCTCTTTGGGAACAAGTTTTTTGGTAGCATGGTCTCCTCAAGGTGAGCTCATCGGGGCATGAAATATATATGAGATATTAATATCCTCACATTTATGAGCAGTTTTTTTCATTTTGGGTTGAAAATCCTTAAATGGGTTTAAATTTTAATGAATCCAAAAATTATGTTTGATTTGTTGGAAATTTTCAAACAATATTTCTGGAGATTCATGTGAAACCATTGTATAATTATGATTTAAGAATTTCCTTGGTGTGAATATATTAAAAATATTAAGTATAATATATCACGCATGTCCATTTTTCATAAATTATAGAATAACTCTAGAACGGTGTCATAGTGGGAAAATTGAGACCTCTGTTAAATCTCGAGGGTAAGTTTTACAATAGGTATGACAAAAGTCTTGTCAGGATCAGGAATGTGACATCCCGGACATGGGTGGTACTCAAAGGTGCCCTGATCCCAGTTGGCTACACGGCCTCAAGTTGCTTCCCCATATGCCAGATGCTATCGACTATTAGAAAGCGCCTAAGGAGTGTCTATTGGGAGAATATTCCTTCTATTTAGAGTACCTCAACGGTGAAATAAAGAGAAAAATAAAGAGTGGAAGCATACTAATAAAAGAAAAAGTCATCATAATAAAGAATAAACATCAGTGAACTAAATAATAATCAAAATATGTAAAATGAATCATATACCGATGATGATGATGTCATGTATCTATGAAATAGGGAAAACATGTATACATATAAGCAAACAATCCATACATTACATGATATATAAAACGAAAAAAAGGAAAAATATATCCAAGCATCTCAATCTCCAACCCATTCATCTACTAACAAGCTCCCATCATAAGTCATGCAAAATGGCACACATGCATAAGTGGATGCTTCCCCTTATCTACACCTATAAGAATATAGTATGTCTGGGTACGGCCGAAAACCTTTATAGGGTGTGAGATAAACTCATTAGGCTACCCCCAAAGGCATTTATAAATACAGAATCGATGAATATAATATGGTAGTATTTTGATATATTAATATGTAAACAAAACTATAAATGGGTTGGCACTGGTTTCTTAAAAAAACTAAGCTAACAATACCAAATTTATCTTTACCTGGATAGTCCTAACTTGAAACCAAATGTATACACATATATGGAATATATACATAGGGGTGTCTACAACCAAACATGTGGATAATACCACTATCCTAGACCTATGGAGTAACTCATACATCCTTAATTTGTAGCATGAGTATCATAATTATCAAGGGATTCCATGACCCATATCACAGTAGTATGGTTCTCCATTCATAGTATCACGGTATAGGGTCACCATGCATAATATCATAAGCGTAGGGGATGTCATTCCTAGTATCAAAGTAAGGGATTACATGATCCTATATAATAACATGGGTCATCATAATTGTATACAACTATATGGGGTTCCATGACCATATATAACAAGAAGGATCTCCATGCCCATATCACAGTACGGGATTTCATTCTTGGATAATAAATAATGGGGCTTCACACTTGTATCACATTTATAAAGGTAATCCATTCTCATATCACAAATAATGGGATTCCATTCTCACATAAAAGTATATAAAATGCATGAGTGTCATCATGCCTATTTACCATGATTAACGAGGGTCTCCATACCCATACATCGTAGCAATGATATGTAATCATTGACTTCAAGAAGATCCAAAGAATAATTCATAATTCATTATCATTTAATAATAATTATGGTGTAACCATTGTTTCATTTAATCACATTATGTGGTCATATCACTCACATTGACTTCAATTCATTATAATTTTCTCACTTCTGAGTCATTCCCAAACCGTTTAAAATGTGATTTGTCTATTTAAGCATTTATAATATCATGTTAAAATCATGGACACACATAAAAGGGTGGAAGTGGATGACAGGATATAATAAGGTCATAAGGTTCCTAGATAGGGCAACCAATTTGAGAGAGATTCATTTTAGGGGTAACACATAGTGAAACCAGAATGCAAAACAATGACACATATTATAAAACATCACGACTTTAGGGATAAAGACTAAACCACATACATTATTCTTGAAGAGGGTCACTTTTCCAGTATCATCCTTTGGTTCAGTCTAAATCAGAATAAAACGAAAAAATAGATGAATTATATAAAAATGGGGAAAAATATATCACACCAAGAAATAGTATTTTATAGAAATAATAATAGAAAAATTATCCTTATGATTAAAGAGCTTACCTGGAGGAATCCAAAGAGACCAACTAAATCTCGATCGGACTTCAGACAGAAGAAGTATCCAAGAACCTAGGTAGATAAAAAGAGAGTCCTCAACGAGAGAAGAAAGCCCCTTCATGCTGGAAAAATAGAGGAATAAAGCGGTGGGGTAGCTATAGTATATAATGTAGTTTTGTTAATTTTTCCAAAAAAAATTAGGGTTCCAGTGTTTCGCCACACAGTTGGCAAAACCATGCACCAACCATGTGACTCCCACTGCGAAGGATGGACCCCACAAGGTTTCATGCACACGGTTTGACTAACCATGTGAAAAACATGTTTCACACCTATAGTAAATATTATATACCCCTCCAAATGGTTCTCTAGACTTGCATTCATTGTTAGGGAAAACTGTGCAACCAGTTTCCCCTCTGAAACACCTCATGCGGTTAAAGGAAATCATGTAGACCGGCACACAAGGTTAGAGAAAATCATTTATATTGGCTCGCACAGTTTATTTTAACCATGTGTCCAAGGATAAATAATTAGACTAAAATTTAATGGATCCAAACCTCATAGAAAAACCAAGTTCTTACAGTCTTCCCCCTTAAAATAACCCTTCCCTGAGATCTATTCCAAGGGCAGTGAAACACAGTTTTAGAATAACTCCAACCACTGAGCACATACATCGGCCTCTCACTCCCATGTCTCATCCTTTACACATACATGGTTCCATAGCACCCATACTAAAGGGACATATCATCCTCGAAGAGCCTTAAGGTTCCAAAAAATGATGCATATAGGATACTCCTCAAAAGAAGAATCAACAACTTACTCTACATCCTTAGGATCCAAAGCATGAGGTGGGTTAGTATGGTAATAGTGAATCTGTGAAACATAGAAGATGTCATGCATGGAATGATACCTCTAAGGTAATAGTAACTGATAAGCTAACAGAATGACTCTCTCTAGAATCTAAAATAGCTTGAAAACGTGCGGTGAATGCTTTCCTTTCCTTTGTATCCATCTATTCCCAAGTCTAGGTGATACCTGTAAGAAAAAATGACCCCTAACCTCAAAATCTAGAGTTCATCAATGATGATCACCATAAGATTTATGTCTCATCTAAGCAGTATACATATGATTCTTGGTCAACTGAACATACTCTACAGTCTCCTAAATGATATGGGGACCCAGTAGTACAACCTCTTTTACCTCTAACTAGAAGAGGGATGAACAACATAGCCTACCATATATGAAATTATAGGGATCCATATGAATCATTTCTTGAAAGTTATTGTTATAATTTAACTCTATAATATGGTTATTATTTTTCAAAGAACCACTGATATCAAGGATGCATGCCCGATGAATGTCCACCAACACCTATATAGTTCGTTCTGACTTTCCATCTATCTAGGGGTGAAAGGATCAACTCAGAAGTAACTATGTTCCCAGGGATCTCTATAACCTCTACTAGAAGCTTGATATAAAATGAGTTTCATTATCAAAAACAATATTACATGGGACCCTGTGTTTCCATATGATCTCACAAATGTAATATCTTCTCATCCCATCTAATGAGAAAGTCTTCTGGATATTAATTAAATGAGAAACTTTTGTTAGTCGATCCATGACTACCCAAACCGCATCACTACCTCAATTAAACCATGGTATACTAACTAAAATATCCAAAAAAATATCTTCTCATTTCCATTCTGGGATAGGTAACAGCTGTAACAAGCTAGTAGTTCACTGGCGCTCTACCTTTTCCTACAAATAGGTGTAACACCTAGTGATAAAACTTATTATCTAGTGTTTCATCCTTTGCCACCAATACTGTTAGCACATATCATGATACATATTAAGGATACCTCAATGTATTTCACACTAAGAATCGTTTGACTATCGTATTATATCCTCTATTATATCTGTGGTGTAACGTCCCCTACCTAGAATCCACTAACCAGTGCCCCGATCAGGGTCACCACATGACCTCAAGTGTGCCTCCTCATATGCTAGAGGTTGTTAACTAGTATCGAGGGTTTGATAGATCATGTAGGGATACTATACCATCTTTACTAGAGTAATCCACAACAGATAACATTTTAATTAAAAGAAACATTAAGAAATAAACTAGAAACATGCATTACCAACCATTCCCCAAACATGGTACAAACCACAACAAAATGATAAATATGCCATGTCAATGCTAACAGTGAAGAAAGTGAAGAAAAATAAAAATAAATACAAACAGTTGAATCCCTAAAAAATGGATCCTCAATCCAATTTAGGATCCCCATTCATGCACATCCCAATCCCAACTCAACTCCCTAGCATAGGGTCTTTTCTCTTATCTAGACCTACAACCATGAAGTCTAGTCAGGTACCCACTGATGGCATGAGCATGGTGTGAGTATAACTTAGTAGGTCACCACCAACAGTGTCTACAAAATATCTAGTCTAAATAGATAATGCAAGTAAGTACTAAATAAATGTAAACATAACAAAATAAAACTTAGGTTTCATTAGTTAACAATATTCACTTTTACCATTTCATTATTATATCCATTTGCATCACTTAATCCACTTCCATTATTATTTCAATGGGTTGGGTATTTAAATAATTTACACTATGGCCTAAGTTGGTCAATTACTATTCATAATGGAGTAAGTCAAGTTCTATATCTCAATAGGGATAAACATTTCATTAATAATATATCACACTTACCTTAGAGCCTTGGTCTAGGTAATCTCATCAAATGAGACCTTTAGAGGTATAGAACCTCAGTCCCCTTCCTTGACATGTGCATTATGAGGTGGGTTTTAGAGCATCAGTATAACCCTACATGTGTGTATAGACCCTCAAGTCCAATACCCCACAACTATCAATCCATGTGAACATGATTCTTTATCCATTTAAAACTTATACCATCTCAAAAACCACACAAAAAACAATAAGCATACCATTTTTATCTCATAATCATTCAACATGTGAGTTGACATCAAGCCCTAACCCATTTTCACATTTACCAATTACATTTCATAGCCCATTTTACCCATTTCCCTTTCTCATGTCATAACCTATTAACACATAATCAAAAATTCACATAATTTGTTCCATTAAACATATTCATCAATTTCCCATATGTTAACCCATTTAACATATTCATTAATTCACAATAATTTACCCATTTAACATGTTCAACATTCTACATGCATTAACTGACTTATGTAAATCATGTATAATTAAAAAGTCATTTAGCATAATCACTTATTTTCACCCAACCCATTCATATTAATCCAATTAATCCCTTATGCCATTATCAAAGTCTAGAAACAACCACCAACATTCCCTTTTCAACTCAACAAACATCTCAACATGTTCAACATGGTCTCAACGTTATCACAAGTCAATTCTATACTTCACCTTACCATTTTCCATGTTCACGAATGTTGGTGCACCCTATAGGTGGCCCTAAATCAGTCAAATCAGCTTCAATGTATCCCACAGGAATCAGGAGGGGTCTAAATCATCATTTAGCCAACCATTTTACCAAATATTACTAAAGGGATCAAATACACATCCAAAGGGAAGAAATATTGCAACCACACATGTATAAATCGACAATAAGACTATGGGATATAACTTGTAGACCGCCTACCTCAAATCCAAAGATGAATGCACCATTAACCATATAATTCACTAATAAAAATATAGACTTTATTAGTGCTATAAAATTACATTTATAGTGCTCAAAATGTTTTTAATATCAAAGAAGATAAAGGGGGTCCCTTTTATTAGTGCTCAGAAAAGTGCTGAAAATGCCCCTTTATCAGTGCTAAGAAAAGTACTAATAAAAGGGGATTTTATCATCGCTTTTAAAAAGTGCAGATAAAAGTTAAAAATATTTAAAAATATATATATTTCTGCAATTCAGTAGGGGATTAAATGGTGCTTGAATCACCCTTTAACAGTGCCCCTAGCCCGAACACACCCCAACCCACCCCCCCCCCCAAAAAAATCTTTAACAATGCCCCACCCACACTTTAACAGTGCTAGCCTTTATTACACCCATGCACGCGACCAACCTCCCCCTGGATTTGAACTCTAGACATGTTTTCTATGCATCTAAACCTTTATCACTCCACCGTATTTCTTTTCTCTTCATTTATTAATATATCTATTTATTTATATATATATTTAGTTATATTTACTCATATATTAATATATATATATATTAAAAAATATATATTTATATTAATTTATTTATTTATTTATTTTAATATATATATTTATATTAATATATATATATAGTTATATTTATATATTTCTATATTTATTCGTATATTAATATGTATTTATAAGATCATTTTTAAATACATTTATAAAATATGATTTTTTGTGTGTGTTTATAAATAAATAAATAAATACATATATACAAGACACACACAAATTATATGTGTACTTGTAAGTATAATTATACATATTTATATATATTTACAAATATTATATATTAATATGTATATACATATGTTTATAATATATAGATGATATATATCAGTTTGTCAATACAGATGCACACAAATACACACACACACACACACATCATATGGAAATATAAATATATTTATATTTATATTTTAAATAAAATGTATATTAGTTTGTTTATTTAAATAATCCTTATATATTGAGAAATATACTTTATATTTAAATACATTTAATTATTTATTTATAAAATTAATTTTTTATGGGTCAATATATAAAAAATATGTATATATTGTTATATAATTGATTGTAAATAACATTAAATTATAAAACAGGATAAAATTTCAAAGTCATAATCTCAATATAAATGAAATCCCTTAGAAAAAAATCAATCCCCAGTGAAAAGGGTAAAAAAACCCCTGAAACAAGGCTGAAATTCCATTGAATGTTAAAAAAATTTGCTATCCGAACTAAAAGCTCAGTTTTAGAGGCCTTCTTGGCATTTTTGGCCTCTAAAATGTGATATAAGATTTCCATGGGTCACTAGTACATAGATATCGTCGCATGCTTCTATTTGATATGTTGTAGAGCTCAAACGGACACTCGGATCAAAAGCTATGATCATTTGAAGTTTGAGTAACGTTTTCAACTTATTTTAAATCTTTTATTTATTTTTTTTTTTTGATTTTTTGTGCCTTAGAATTATTATTAAAGGATTATTAGTCGGTGATAATTAGAAAATTATTAATTAATAATTTTTTAAAGATATTTTATAATTCATTTTCACTACATATCTTATATATTAAGTGGAAATGTCTATTTAAACTTATCTAAAACCTACTTAAAAATAATATATTATTTATATCAATATAAATATACTTATATATTTATATATCAATATATTATTTTTTATAAAATATAATTTTCTATGAAACATACCCTTTATCAGTTCTAGAGAAAAATCGTTGATAAAGCCCCCCCCCCCCCTCCCTCGTATCAGCGCTACTAAAAAAAGCGCTTATAAATGGGGACCCTTTACCAGCGCTAAAAAAGAACTGATAAAGGGGGTGCCTTTATCAGCACTAAAAAGAGCACTGATAAAGGTCCATTTTTAACATCTCTTTTTTAGTGCTGTTAAAATTACCCTTTATTATCTCTTTTTTTTAGATATGATAAAGGCACCCCCGTTATCATCACTTTTTTAGCACTATTAAAGGGTGGTGCTGTGGAAACCTAGTTTTTTAATAGTGATTGGATCTAGATTCAAACACCCTTTAAATCCCCAACAAATAATCCTCTGGAAAAATTGGTTTTTAGGGCTTTGGAATAATAAAAACAAAACCACAAGCTATATTCTATAAAAGATGAGCAAGATGAGTGTTAGACTTACACGGAGCATTGATCTGCACCCAATGGAACTCCAAACGGCCTAGAAATGAAGGATACTAACCCTGGGAATGATTTGGGAGCTTATCTTAATCACAAGGGTTGTTGGATGAGAATTTTGGAATTAATTAAGGTGAGGAACTTAAAATCCCAAGGGTGTAAATTGTAAACTCACACTTTATAATGGGGCTCATGGTTTAGCCACATAATTTGCCAAACCGTACACAAACTATGCACCTGCCACTGTCCAAGTGGGGTTAAGTTGCATGGTTACATAAGGAGGCCCAAAAAAATTGACAAAATGGGTTCCAACTTTGTGTAATTCCTATATGCAATGTCACATGGTTTAGATTCCCCCATTGCATGATTTCCTATAACCATGTGTGAATCATACAACATGCACATGATGACCCGTTTTCCCTTTCATTCATGTCATGAACCCATAGAATACTCCTGAGCTTCCTTATACACCCAGTAAACATTTAATTATCCAACCTTAAGATATTAAAACAAAAATTAAAAAAAGAAAGTACCTTCAAATGTCTAGGATCTTACATCATCTCCAGCTTATAATGAATCATCCTTGAGGCAATCTTCTTAAGCATCACTGATCTTCCAAGGTATAACAATTGGTCCACTAAGCCTACATATTGGACTCTCTCCCCCAAGCTTCCTTCTAGACATTACCATGCTGCCACAGAACTCAAAAAAATGCACAGTCTTTCCTTACAATACTTTCTCGCTACGATCCAAAATATGAATCGGATACTCCTCAAAGAACACATTAGCCTTAAGCTCAAAATCGTCAATATCAATCATAAGATATTGGTTAGGGTGATACTACCAAAGATGTTACACATTAAAAAAAATCATGCATACCACTATACCACTATTTAATATCCAACTTGTATGCCCTCGGTCTGATCCAATCCATAATCTCAAATGGCCCCACGTACCTGTGTATTAACTTACCCTACTTTCAAATCTGACGGAGACCCAACCATGGGGACACTCGAAGAAACACTTGATTAACCACCACAAACTCAAGAGGTATAAGACACTAATCCACATATGAATTCTTCCTACTCTTAGCTGTTACCATACATTTTTTAATTCACTAAACTTACTTTCATGTATCCTCCACAAGATTCAGTCCCAATAATTCTGATTCCCCATATTATATCTAACGCAACGGAGATCTACATGTTCTACTATAGAGAACCATAAATGGTTCCATCTAAATTGTCTCATGGAAACTATTCTTGTAGGAAAACCCAATAATATGTAAGTCATTTTCCCATGATCCAACCAAATCCAAGACATAATCCCTGAACATGCCCTCTAGAACTTGAATAGTATGCTATGATTGCATATGTGTCTATGGGTGAAAACCCATACTCAAAAATACCTGGGTACTAAGAACCCTCTTTAGTACCTTCCAAAATCATGAAGTGTAATGAAGATCACAATTTGAAACTATATTAAATGGTACCATGTTCAACAGCACTAACTCTCAAGCATAAAACTCACCCAGCTGATCCATGGTGAATGTCTCTCAAATCAGCATGAAGTGAGCCATCTTAGTCAACTGGTCAATGAATACCAAGATCACATCACTCTTCTGAGGAATCCTTAGAAGATGAACCATAAAATCCATTATCACATCATTCTATTTCCATTCCATAATACGAAATGGATGTAAAGAAATACTAGATAACTGATGCCCAGCCTTCACCTGCTCACAGGTAAGGCATCGCACAATGAAACCTATAACCTCTTTCTTCATACCTGGCCATCAATACTTTCAACAAATATCTGGATACATTTTGGTAAAAACAGGATGAACTTCCCACTTCAATGCATCAAAGCCTCACATCAACTCTCCTCACATACATTTTGGAACAATAACATGGAAACGAACATAAAAAATCCCATCATCACCAATGTTCCTAACAGATGGTAACTCTCCATCTTTAAGACCTTCCCTTAGAGACAAAAATTCTGAATCCTAATTTTATCCTTCCTTAATCCATCTCATAAGAATGGAATAAACTACCAATGATGCAAGGGTCATCTATACTTGTCCATACTACACCTCAAGATTCATCTCCACAAACAACACCATCATCTTCTACTACGAACTTGAATCTTGAACCGCCAGAATTTGAGTCTTTAGACTCAAAGAATATGTCACACTATTTACCTTTCCTGAAGTGTAAACTAGTTCAAAGTCAAATTATTTCATGTATTCAACCCATCTTCAGTAACGATGATTCAAATCAAGGAGAGAGGGTATATACTTCATTCTTTTATGATCGGTATACACAATACATTGTTCTCCTAATAAGTAGTTTCTCTAACATTTTAATGCCCGAACAACCGAAAACGGTTCAATATCATGTGCAGGGTAATTTATTTCATGAGGCCTCAATTTTTAGGACCCATATGTCACAATACGATCATATTTCATGAACACCACCCCAAGACCAACACCAGAAGAATCAAAAAACAAGGTAAACCCCTTACCTGGATAGGGTAATATCCGAATTAGTGTGGTTGTGAACAACCTCTCTAATTCCTAAATAGATTTCTCACTTTCCCAAGACAATTCAAACTTTCTTCCCTTCTTGTTCAAACCATAAAGTGGTTCTTCCAAATGAGAAAATAATTTAATGAACATTTGGTAATAGTCATCCAAACCCATAAAGATTTATAGCTTAGAAACGTTCTTGGGTTGCTCCCAAGAAACAATTACCACTACTTTATTTAGGTTTAGTGACACAACTTCCTTAGAGATTATATGACCCAATAAATGCACTTTGTCAAACTAAAAATGATATTTGGATAGATTTTCATATATTCTATGCTCTCTTAGAGTACTTAGTACTATGTCAAGATTTTTGGCATGATCTTCATGAGGATTAGAGTACACCAAGATGTTGTAAACAAATAAAACTACGAACTAATCTAGGTATGGATGAAATATATGGTTCATTAGGTACATAAACACTATTGGTGCATTGGTTAACCTGAAAGGCATAACAAAAAACTCATGCAACCCATACCTTCAATTGAAGGAAGTCTATAGTACATGAGAAGGTATCACACTTAAATCATGATATTCTGACCTTAGATCAATTTTGAAGAATAGAGAAGAACCTCTCAGTTGGTCAAAGATATCATCGATTTGAGGAAGGGGGTATCGATTCTTAACAGTCATCTGATTAATCATCCTCTAATCGACACGAAACAACAACAATATATCAATCTTCTTGTAAAATAACACTATATATCCCCAAGGTGACGTACTTGTTCAAATAAACCCTTTATTCTAAAATTCCTCTAACCGAGTTTTAACTTTTAGGAGTTTTCTCGGTGCCATTTTATATGGAGGTATGGAAACTAGTTCTGTTCCAAGTAGAAAATCTATCATCAACTCAACATCCCTATCAGATAGACACCTCAAGAAGTGCTTAGGAAACAAATCCTTAAACTGATCCATCGTAGGAGGAATGAAAACCTCCTCTACTCCCTCATCTTCAAGCATGAGACAAGCCACTTGGGTTCTGAGTTTACCCAACTATTGACAAACTGGCCTTGCAAGGCCTCTCAGACATCCCATTCACCATGATGGATATACTTGTCTCCCTCAAGAGACATGAGAATAACCTTGTGATGGTAACATTCAATATGGTCTTGGTATAAAACTATTCGGACCATACCCAAAATCATATCATAATTCGACATCTCAAGTATAGACAAGTCCCAAATGAAATATTACCCACCAACTTTAAGAGAACAACCCTTAAATTGCCTAATAATTTCTAATCACACCCATAACAATGTGTCAATCAGCATAGCACCACTTATTAATTACACCACTAGACCCAAATCATTCACAAACTATGTAGAAAAATAATAATTGTGGCACCAATATCAAAAAAATAACTAGTAAGTGTAGATTATACAAGGATTGTATCTCAAATAGTCAATGGTCCAGCCTCGCAACCACTAGGGGTAGACTGAACTACATGAAGCTAACCTACCCATCTACCCTAGGATATGATCTGAGTTCTAAGTGCTGCACTACCCTGCTTATATAGACAATCTCACATAGAAGTACCATGAATTCCACCTCAACCAGTACAACCATTCAAAATAAAAATGCATGCCTGGTATAGGTAAATCGATCCCCTTCGTGTGCCCGACATCGACCTCGATCCTTCCTTTGTTCCTAGCTATCGAGGGTTCCTACAAAACCTCTATACATACCTCATCCTACCCCACACATGGAACTCAACTAGTGGATGGGGTAATAGACTCGTCATGTGTCTCATCCTACCACACTAATAAAAAAACACATCTTCGCCTATCTGAGTGACAGATCCATTGTTATAACTACTCTACACACATCCACCTGGATGAATATTTTTGAAATGACGCTTCCTACCCTCAGAAGCCGCATCACCGAACCTTCCCACTAGAAATGAAAACCCAATACCTAATGCCTTTTTATTTTACCTTCTGAAACAATTTCCTAAAACACCACTTTGAATATTATATGTTCTCTTCAGACTTAATATTGTGTCTAATCCCATCCTAGAAACATCTTTACATAGTTTCCTCGTCCCCTACAAACACTGGAATAAAGAGTTGAAAGTCGATAAAGTGGCCCGTGTAATCCATCACAAACATGGTTTCCTGGGTTAACCTCACAAATTTCACATCTCGGTCATGTCTCAAGGTATCTTGATATAGATTCTTGAGAAACGTTTCTTGAAACTCTATCCATAACATACCGTCAACCTATTGATTATAAACCAAGATGTCCCACTAGTGCTTCGCCAGTCCCCAAAACATTTATACTACATACTTGACTCTATTATCTAAAATAGTCTCTAAGTGGTCCAAAGTATTCTGGATAGAATCTATCCAGGACCTTGTATCCTTGGGTCTTAACTCTATTGAAAATTCTGGAGGCTGCTACAACTAAAACTCTCTGGTCAGGTCAAACATACTTTACAAGAAATGCCCTAGGTCTTATTCCATCATCTGCATAAAATGAGAAATTTTATCATGAATTGATCCTCTACTCAGTCCCCATGAAACATTGGAACCTCTTGCCCCATTTTTGGAGGATCATTCTAAACAATATCCTCTTGTCTCTTAATTATCACACTTCATCATGGTGGAATTACTCTGAAATTCCAAACAAAAGTCTTAGAACACAATCTCTCATAGTTTTCATAAAAGAAGGCTCTCCACTAGCCATAAACAACTGAATATGCATACACTATGCCAGTGGATATTGTAACACTTAGAACACTACCCTAAACCATCCCTAATATGGTTCACGTGTACCATGGGGTAAACCAACTTATATAGTCACAAGTATTTTATCAGAAACCTTTATTTAAAACCATTTCCACACCCTTAATGTAAATCCTTTCTTTTGAGAACATTTCCCATTTCACAACTAGTTGCAACAAACATTGTAACTCCTTTATAAACCTTCATTTAACCTAACCCTTTATCCATTAATTAAAATTATTTCAATTTATCCACTTAAATAAATTTTATTATACATCATTTTCTTCACTTTTTTTCAAGAAAGTATAGTGCCTTATAACCTTCATGTCCCACACATCCATTCCATGTGTACCTATCATGATGTATGACACCTATATCCCTAGGTTCCTAAAATTATACATGAATTAATGACCTCATTTCATATCATCCCCGAGAAAAATTTCATAAATAGTCACATGACAGAACAAGTGCATTATCCAATAGGGAAATATCATTCAAATGTAACAACACATATCAAGAAGTACATTTCCCACCCTGGATACATGGGTTTTCCCTCGTACATGGGATATTTAATCCTAAGAATGATCTCATTGCGAAGTCCCAAGACATCATAATATCTCATCTACCTTCCCAAAATAACAAAACCATTGAAAAGAACCTCTATCATACTACTTTGTAATGTCCCCAACCTCGATTCCACTAACCGGTGTCCCAAGCTAGGTCACCACATGACCTCAAGCACACCTTATTGTACTCCAGAGGTTGTTGAGTAGTATTGATGATCTAATAGATCACAAAGGGAGAATATACCCTCTTTTCTAGAGTAATACATATTAGATAACATATAAATTAGAATAAAAATTATACAATAAACCAAAAACATGCATTACCAACCATTCCCCAAAATGGGTACAAAAATCTATCAAATGATAAATATTCCATGTCAATGCCAACAGTGCCAAAAGTGAAGAAAAAACAAAATAAAGACAAATTGATGAATCCCCCAAAATTGGTTGGGACTTATAGTTTGGAAGCTCATCCATGAAAATCCCAATCCCAACCCAGCTCCCTATTATGGGGACTTTCCCTTGTCCAAACCTTCAACCATGAAGTCTTCTTAGGTACTCAGTGGCGGCCTGAGCAGGGAGTGAGTATAACTCAACAGGCCACCACTAACAGTGTCTATAAAATATCCAATCTAAACAGATACTATATGAAAATACTACATAAATGGAAATATAATAAAAGAAAACTCAGGTACTGCATGTTGAAAAAAATTACTTTTACCATTTCACTATTAAATCCATTTTCTTTACTTGATCTATTTTCATCATTATTTCCAAGTGTTGCGAATTAACATAATTTACCCTGCAACCTAAGTTGTCCAATTACTATACATAAGGGAATAATTCAAGTTCCCAATCTCACTAGGGATAAACATTTCATTAATAATACAACACAGTTAACTTGGATCCTCTATCCTAGTAGTCTCAGCAAATGAAACCATTAGAGGTATAGATCCTCAATCCTCTTTCCAAATCCTTTCATAATGTGGTGGGGTTTAGAGACTTAGTCTAACCTAACCTATGGGCGGAGATCCTCAAGTCCAATACCCCACAACTACCAAACCATTTACACATGCTTCTTTAAAAATTTACCTCATATACCATATCACAAACCATACAAAAAACAATACACATGGCATTTGAATCACATGATTATTCAACATTAGAGTTAACATCAATCCTTAACCCGTTAGCACATTTACCAATTACATTGGACAACCCAGTTCACCTATTTCCATTTCTCATGTCATAACCCATTAGTGCATAATCAACGATTCACATACTTTGGATCATTTAACATATTCATAAATTTCACATACGTTAAATTATTTAACACATTCATCAATTCATAATAATTAACCCATTTAACTTGTTCGTCATTCTATATGCATTAACCTTCTTATTTAATTCAAGTACAATTCATAAGTCATCTATCACAATATCTTATTTTCACCCAACCAATTCTTATTAAGCCAAAAATCCCTTATGTAATTATCAAAGTTTAGAAAAAAGACCAAAATTTTCTTTTCAACTCAACTAACATATCAACATGTTCAACATGGGATCTACTTTATCACAAGTCAATTTTATAAATAATCGTACCATTTTACATGTTTGGGAATATTAGTGCACCCCATTGGTGGCCCTAAATCAGTCAAATCATCCTCAATGCATCTCACATGGGTCATGGGGGGTCTAAATAATCATTTATCGAACAATTTTACAAAATATTACTAAATTCATAAAATACACATCAAGAGGGAAGTAATATCACAACCAAACATGCACAAATAGACAATAAGACTATGAAATATACCTTGTACACCACCTACCTTGAATCCAAAGATGAAAAAATACTTAACTTTATCCTTGGGTCTGGATTCAAGCACCCTTTGAAGCCCCAAACTAATATCCACTGGAAATAGAGGTTTTTAGGTATTCAGAATAAGAAAATTGAAACCCCAATCCATAATCTAGAAAAGAGAAGAAATAGGAGCATTATACTTACCCAGAACTTTGATCTACACCCAATGACACACAATACTATCTAGAAATGTAGGAGATCAACCCTTAAGAAGATTTGGGAGTTTAGGTTCATCACTAGGGTTTATGGAGAAGAAATAGGAATGAAATTCTGGTGAGGAACATAAAATAAAAAGGGTGAAAATGGTAAATTCTCACTTTTAATGAGGAAAAAAATTTGGTAGCATGGTTTTCCAAACCATCCACAAACTGTGTGTCTATGTCTATCCAACTGGGGTTAAGTTGCATGATAACCTAGGGAGGCCCATAGGGTTTGAAAAAACTTGTTCCAACCATACAGATTACCTCTTTCCAAGGTCATACAGTTTGTCTTATCCCTCTATATAGTTTCCTCTAACTGAGTGAAAACTGTGTAACATGGATAGGATTTCCCGTTTTCCCTTTAATTTGTATCCCAAACCCCAGAACACCACCAAGATTCCTCATACACCTATTAAAAATTTAATTAGCCAACTTTATGGGATTTAAAAAAAATTAAAGAATAACATACTTTCACAAAGTTTGGGATCTTACACATGGGATCCCAGATACGCCCATGTATACACAATATGTATTCATCATCAATAGACAAAAACAAAGTCAATTCCTCACTAGAAGTAATCCCTCATACGATCAAGCCCTTAGGATCTGAAAAGTTTCCCAAATTCACTCTCTCCAAAACCGAAAAGGTCAATGATAGTGAGGAAAGTACAAATTATTAATGATGGTCTTGAAACTATATGTGTATCTTAAAACAAATATCCATATGTGGCCACTCTCTATTAGATTCTGGAACCATCTGCATCTCAGTCCTCCTTCTCAGAGTGTTAGCAATAGCATTGACCTTTCTGGGTATGTAGGCCAGCTAAAATTCAAGATACTCTAGATACTCAACCCATATTCATTTCCTAAGATTTAGTTCATGCTGCGTGAAAATATACCTGAGTATTTTTTGGCCTATAAACACCAAAAAATTATCTCCTAGTAAATAATTCCCCTAAAAATGCAATTGTTGAAAAATAGCTACCAAATCAAGACTGTTCAGTAGGTAATTCTACTCATGATGCCTCAGTTTCCATGACCCATATGTAAAAACATGATCTTACTACATCAGGATTACTCTTATCTCAATACATTATGCATCACAATATATTGTATAGTTGATGCCTAACTCTGGTAGAATCAGAATTGGTGCTGAAGTCAACCTCTCTTTCATCTCCTTGAATGATGTCTTTTAGGAATGAGGCCATATAAACTTCAAACCCTTATTAGTAAATCTCGAAATAGGTGTTGTTAAGAATGATAAATCCGGTATAAAATTTATGTAGTAATTAGTTATCCCTAATAAGCTTCGTATATCGAATATTTTCTTATGGTGATCCTGGTTAACTACATCTCTAACCTTCTTTAGGTCAACTAAAACTCCTGACATTGAGATAATATGACCCATGAAGTGTACCTTATCAATCCAAAAGTGACATTTACTATGCTTGGAATATATTTGGTTACCTCCTAGTGTATTCAGAATGATCTCAAGATGTGTTTCATGGTCACTCTTAGTATGATAATACACCAAGATGTCATTTATGAAGACCAACAGGAAAGAATCAAGATGGGGATTTAAAACCCAATCCATAAAATCCATAAAAACGGAAGGAGTGTTTTTAATAACGAATTACATAATGAGATACTCATATAAGACATACCAACTATGGAAATTTGTACATGGAATATCTAAAGGCATGACTCAAACCTAATGATAACTCAATCTTAGGTCGATCTTCGAGAAAACCCTCGATCCTTGGAGTTGGTAAAAAAGATCATATATCCCAGGTAAGGGATACTAGTTCTTTAGTATAATCTGATTTAACTTCTCTTAATCCATGAAAATAATGAGGGCTTCATCCTTTTTATTATCAAAAATGACTGGTGAACCTCATACTACTAAAAAACTGTGGTTTTCTCCTGTTTGGATCTAACAATGCTAAAAAAGAGCAGATAAATGTCCCCTTTATCAGTGCTAGAAAAAGCTCTGGTAAAGGGTGAATTTATCAGAGAATTATTTAAATGCTGATAAATCCCCCCACCCTTATCAGGGCTATTAAAAAGCGATGATAAAGGGGGCCCTTTATCAGTACTACTAAAAAAGCATTGATAAAGGCCATGCTTTATCATCTCTTTTTTCTACCACTCATAAAGGGTATATTTCATTAAAAAATTAAACTTCATTAAAAATAATATTTAAAGATATTTATATTAATATAAATATTATATAAATGTATATTAAATATATTTTAGTTAAGGCTAAATTGGCATTTACACTTAATATGTAAGATATTTAGTAAAAATGGATTATAGAATAATTAAAAAATATTATTAATTAATCATTTTCTAATTATTATAAATTAATAGTAATTTAATAATAGTTAGATGGCCTAAAAATTAAATGAATTAATGAACAGGGAAAGATAATTTGAAAGCATGACTTTAACTTCAATCAACCATAAATTTTGATCTAGGTGTCTGTTTCGGTTTTACCGGATATAAAATTGAATCCTATATCAAGTTAAATGCATTGGAGATAAGGGGGACCCCTATTTACATTTTTTGAGGTTAAAAAGGACCATAAGTCCTCCAAAACTAATTTTTTATTTGTATTATCCTAATTTTTTAACATTCGATAGAATTTAAACCTCCTTTATAGAGGTCATTTTCCCCATTTTTAGTAAAGACTAAATTTATTCCTAGGGATTTTATTTATATTGATATTATGGTTTTAAAATTTTACCATTTCTCATTATTTATATTCATTTATAATTAAAGATATGTGTGTTTTCTTATATTCACTTATAATAAATCACTTATATAAATAAATATATCAAAATATATATGTACAAAATTATTTAAAAATATATAAAATAAATATTTATTATCCATTATATTTACCATATACATATGCATTAATATGTATATATACACCAATAAAGGTAATGTTTATAAATAAGAAATTGTATTTCAATAAAAAAATCTATATGTATAGGTATATTCTAATATATGTAAATAAATACATATTATGTAAATATTTGCAGGTTTATGTGAGAAATATATATGTATACTTGTGTTTGTGTATAAATATTATGAATAAATCATATATAAATGTATTTTATCATTATCATTGTCATTAAATATAATATATAAACATATTTTATAGTAAATATTTATAAATACATTAAAAAAATTATATGTAATTATAAAATAATATGCGAAAATCTAAAAATATTGATGTATTTAAAAATATATATATAAACATATGATATATATATATATAGTAAAATACACAATAAAACATCTCGGTGTAGTGGTAAATGCATTTGAGTTCCAAAGGAGAGGTATATAGATCAAATCCAGGTGTGCATAGGGCTAGAATTTCAAAAAGCACTAATAAAGTGGGTGGGGAAACACTGATGAAGGGGGAGTGGGTTTAGAGGTCCGCAAAAAAATCCCCCTTTCTCAGTGATGCATTTATCAACTTTTTTTGTGATAAATGATAAATCATATCCTTTATCCTCTCTTTGGTAGTGACTTCTTTATAAGCGCTGATAAAGACCCCATACTAACACTATTAAAAGTCAATTTTTTAGTGGCACCAAGGAGAATTACTATGTCATGTTAAAACTATGGCCTCTAAATCCTATAGCTTCCTCTTGACCTCTGATAACTCAATAGTAGCCATACTGTATGGAGGATTGTATAGAGGTGTATCTCTAGAAATTAGATCAATAATAAACTCCACCTATCTCTTAGGATGCAGTATAAAAAAAGTTTTTGGGGAAAACATCTCAAAATTCACGGACTACAGAAGGTAATTCAATATGATGTAATCCCTGATCATCCAAAAAAATACTAGCAATCTAGGCATTAACTCAAACTAGGGCAAGATAATCTAGTCCAACTCTACCCACTGGACATGCCACTCTCCCTTTTGATTATAATTATCACCCTCTAGTGATGTAAATGACACCCTTTGGCAATAAAAATCCACATAGGTGTGATAGGGGACCGACCATTCCATCCTAAGAATAACATCAAATATTTTCATCTTAATGGAAAAGAGGTCCCATACAAAATGATTGCTTCCTACGTTAATAGTATAGTTCTTGAACTAGTATATACACTCACAATGTATACCCAAAGGTGTGTCAAACATCATAATGCCACAATAGTACTCAAAATGAAGCCCAAAGCTCTCCACAAAAGTCACAGATATGAAGGAATATGATTCACCTGGATCAAATAAGGTATAAATTATAGTAAATGCTACAAGAATGGTATCTCAAACAGTATATGTTCTGACATCCTAATTCTCTGGTATAGGAAGCACTAACTAAATCTAGCTTGATCCATAGCCTTGTGCTTCAACACGACCACTTAGAGTAGGTCTGATCTATTGGTGTTGAATATCAGGAGCCTGGCTACCACAGACATGACCTCCTCTTCTACTAGTATGGCTGGTAGTACTCCATATATCTACCTTGAAAGGTGTTATAGAACATGCTCCTAAATGTGGAGCTAGGATGGATCCACTCCCACTAGGCTAGAAATAAAGGTCATACAAAATCACTAAATATTCCCCAATCTTCCACGTACTTGGAACTCGACGAGGTATTTGGGACACTAGGTCTTATTATACCCAAGAATACCACACTAATTACATACCAGGTAACTATCAGAAGGTGCCACCAGGTTGTTAAACCTCATGGACACAGTCTCAAATTTTCTCTTTCAACCGCTATTCAAACCACTACCCTGTCTTGGTTTTGAACTTCTATGGATCACACCATCAACTTCCCCTAGGTTATTCTTTGTGATGAGGGTATTGTTCACTATATTTGACTGAAAATTATATTTTTATTTGATTTTCAAAATCCACTTTTTGGGTGAGAGAGAACCGTACAATTCAAGATAACCGATTCAAAAACACCTCAAAAGACACAACAGCTTTCAACAAAGTCATATGCTTGTCGGTAATATCCATATTCAAATAGGATGCCAACAATGAGTTGTCCACGATACAAACCATGGTGAACCAAAAAACCCAAACCCATCATCACCGACTGAATGAGAAACTCCCATCGAAGATAGTCCTCCTCATCACTGAAACCACCACATCAATCCCACAAAAACACAATCTTTGCATACACCAAAAAAGCATCAACCAGCACAAACCAAATCAAAGAAATTGTCACAACTTCACCGTCATCAACACCATCAATGTCGACTCTAATACCATACCAAAAACAGAAATACTCAAAACAGAACAACTTCACCAAGCGAGCACAAATCACGCATAGCAGATCACCCAAAATGAGAACGTGATTCAAAAACCAAGGAGTGAAATACATCACCTAAATTGAAGCCACCCAAATTCCAGACCATGACAGAAGAAAGGAACCATCGCAAGATAGATCCACAAATCCATCGCCGCCTTCAAGACCACACTCGAAGACCATAGAGAACCTCCCAAAGCTCCCAAGACCGGTGTAGAAACAAGGCTTCAACTCTCAGATAATGAATAGGATACCTCAGAGAATCTTTAAACCATCTCACTTCCATTGGCTCATCAACTGTATAGACAGGTGAAAAGCACTAAAGCTCTATAAAATGAGCTGAATAGTCTATAACTATCATAGAAAATACTATAGGTTCATGAATCCTCTCAAAAAATAAGACCTTAAGGTCTTAAGGAATAATTACTCATAGAGGCTCCACTATAAATCCATCCAACCCACTTCCTAATACTAACCTGTCTGGTTGAGAATATCCCACCAATGTTTGGCGAATCCATGAAGCATATAAATAGGGAGTTTCACTCTCCTCTCAGGAGGTGTCTCAGGATTATCTAATAAAGATATTACTATCTTGAGCCATACCTCTACATCATGTGGCCCTCCATCCCTTGAAATCATGGGTGTATGCTACTTTTGGAACACCTGAGTCAACTCTCTCATTGAAGGGGCAGAGTGTGGAGCTCCCTATATTTTTTCATAATCTGTAGAAAAATTTCTCAAAAAAGAGCACCATCACATGCATTGGTAATAGTAATAGGTTCCATAGGTGGCACTACCATAGGTATCACTGGTGTCTCATGGCCCACCACCTTAAGAGAATGTTCGTCACCACCATCTTAGAAAAAGACAAGTGGACTTCGTGGGGGAATAACTCTAAATATTCCTAATGCACACCTAAAATCCAATTGTACAAAGATAACAATACAAATACACAAATAGGAGAGATACAAACCTTATTATATAATATTCTCACCACTCTTACATCTCAATGAGTTCAGTCTAGGTGATTAAACATTTATAAATAACATAAGATATGTCATATGCTTCCCACTACTAAGGATGGGTTTGGGTCAACATCTATGTTTTTCAAACTCAATTTCATTTTAAATTTATGTTTACATTAACATTATTTTTTGTTGGAAGAACCAAATGGTTCACCACTTCTAATATTTAAGGGTCCATACACATTATGAACTGAAATGTGGTTTCCACTTAATCCAAACCATAACACATTCTAGTCCATGCAACTAATGGTCTATGATACGATGTTCTATGATTGGATGCTTAGGATTTCTAGTATATCCTAAGCTGGAAATTGATATTTAGGTAATGAAATATACCCTAATTAAAAATTATTTTTCTCAATTTCCTGCAAGAATTTTTGGAAAAAAATAATTCTATATATACTAATCAAATCACCCATGCAAATCATAGGCAATTCAAACAAAACAATGATCATATATGGAATGTCATATGAAAGGCATGTGAATTTCTTACAAGGTGACTAAAATGATGCATGATCAATGCTTAATTTCACTAATATCATTGGGTCAAAATTAATATGCAATCCTTAATCATAATAATATGAACAACATATAGCTTGTGTGTCACCCAATGGTGGAATAAAATCAACTATCATAACCATAATCCATAAAAACAATTTATTATTCTAGACAACTTGGTATTACCCCAAATATGGATTAGCTACTCTGAGGCACATATTATAACAATGTTATAAAGTGTTCCAATTCTCATTTATATTATCTTAAATTAGTAATTCAAGAAAATAAGTGCTCTGATCAAAATTCTTGACATCCCAGACCCAGGTGTCACTCAGAGGTCCCCTGATCCTGGTTGTCCACATGGCCTCAAGAATGCCTCCCCATATCATAGAGGCTACCGACTAGCAGTGAGGGCCTAGGGTGTATCTATGGGTAGACTATTCCTTCTGGTTAGAGTATCACAATAGTGAAATAAATAGATAAATAAATATCGAAATCATATCAATAAATGACAATACTATGCAAGTAAGAATAAACATCCAAAGACTACATAGTAGTCAAAATGAGTAAACTAAATCATATATAGATTATGATGATTACATGTCTCTAAAAAATAGGTAAAACATGTATACATGGTAGAAGGTAGTCAATACAGCACATTATATAGAAAAGGAACAAAAAGGTAGAAATATATTCAAGCATCCTGAGTTTTAGTTCAATCATCTACTACCAAGATCCCATACCTAGTCAAAAAATATGTCACACATACATAATAGGATTCTTACCCTTATCTACACCTATGATAATATTATCTTTCTAGGTACCATTAGTATCCCAAATAGGGTGTGAGATAAACTCAGTAGTCCACCACCAACAACGTCTATAAATATCCAATCATTGGATATAATATGGATCTTTGTAGATATATTTAGCTATAATGAAATCTATAAATGGGTAATATTTTGTTCCTGAAGGACACTAGTCTAACAATACCTTCTTTAGCCTTAGTTGGATAGTCCTAACTTGTAACCATTTGTATACATGTATATGGATTTTATACATAGTGACGTATAAAACCATATATGTCGCTACTACAACTATTCAAAACCTAAGGTGTAACTCTACATCCATAAGTTATAGCATAAGTTTCACAAGTATCAAGGGAATCCATGCCCAATATCACAGTAGTAAGGCTCTTAATGCCTATTATCACAATATAGGGTCACCATGACCAGTATCACTAGAGTAGGAGATATCATGCCCAATATCACAGAATGGGATTTCATTCCCATATATAATAAGTAGGGTTTCCATACCTCTATATAATGGTAAGGGATGCCATGCCTATATATAAAAATAGGGGTCACCATGCCCATATCAAAGATAAGGGAATCCATTCTCATATAATAAATCAAGGGACACCATGCCTGTATCACATTTATAAAGGGACACCATGTCTATATCATAAATAAAGGGACTCCATGACCATATAAAAGTATATAATATGAATGGGGGTCATCATTCCCACTTACCATAATTAACAAGTGTCTCCATTCCCATAAATCATAGAACTGATAAGTAATTTATGGATTTAATATGATCTAAAGAATAATTAATAATTCATTATTATTTAATAATAACAAGGGACTTAGAATATTCTATTTAATCATGTGATGTGGTCATACCACTCATATTGAATTCAATTAACTTTAGTTGTCTCACTTCATAGTAACACCAAAACCATTTAGAATATGATTTTTCCATTTCAGCATTTAATAATATCAAGGAAACCCCATAGGAACACCTATAAGGGTGGAAACAAATGAAAGGACCTAAGAAGGTTATAATGTTTCTAAACAGGACAAACCAATTTGAGACAAATTCATTTTAGGGGCAACACACAGTGAAACAGACATGAGGAAAAATGTCGCATATAATAACACATCAAAGCATGAGGGATATAGACTAGACCACCAAACTTATTCTTATAGAGGAGAACTCATCTAGTATCATCCCTTGTTTTGGTCTGAATCTGAAGAAAATGGAAAAACAGGCAAATTCCTTGGAAATATGGCATAAGATCTCACACAAAAATAGAAAAACTAATAGAAATAATAATGGAGAAACAAGACTAATGATTGAATATCTTACCTGAAGGAATCCATTGACACCAACAGAAGCTAGATCAGACTTCAGATGGAAGATATATCTAGGAACCTATGTGGATCCAAAGAGGGAGATCCATTGGAGAAGAAACCCCCTGTACACTGGGAAAATGTAAGAAGAATGATTTTTGGGGGTTAAGGTATAAAATTTATGAGAATTTTATAAATTCTACCCAAAAATATTTGGTTTCTTGATTTTACTACACGGTTGGCCAAATTGTGCCCCAACAGTGCACCTCCCACTACCTAAGGAGGGACCCTGCATGGTTTCATGTGCATAGTTTGACTAACTATGTGCAGACCGTGTTGCACACCTCTGCTAAAAATTATAGATCCCTATACAAGGGTGTGTAGTCTTGGGAACATAGTTAAGTATAATTTTTCACCTTTATTTCCCTCTGAAACATCTCATATAGATATGGGAAATCATGCGGATAGGCTTGTATAATTTCTACTAACCATGCGGCCCCGTTCTTTTCTCCACTAACCAGGGTTCCATGTTTTGAAAAATCCCTAGATACCCCCTCCAAAAACCTTTTTAAAAACATTAGGCATCCATATTAGGTCCAAGATAAATAATTAGACTAAAATTTAAAGGATTCATACCTCATAGAAAAATTTGGTTCTTACAGGATGCATGGATTGAGTGTTGTCATTGAAAACTAAATTAATTAAAATAATTAATTAATTTAATGGTCATGTATTTGAAAACCCCTAATATAATTCTCTTTATAATATCATATGTAGGGAATTACTTGGGGTTATCCACATAACCCTAGAGGGTATGATAGGATAGAGAGCTCAGGTGGAGAGCGCATTGGTAGATGATCACGGGGTTGATGATTGAATTACTATGGGGATTTTCAACATCGATGGATTTATTATATATTTCAAATGACAGTGACACAACATAATTATTCATTAGTAAACAATATAAAACCAAGGTAGGATTTAGTTTTTTAAATCAACATTTATGGTTTGATATGAATACGAATTAATTTATTCTAAATTAATTTTTGGATCGTTCTTCATTAGTTTTTCGAATATTGTTTTTTTTCTTCCTAGATTCGGAATTTTAGATTTGATTTCAATTTTTTTAATAATACTCTCCATTAAATGAATTTAATGATTAATTTCAAATAACATGGGTATCAATCAAAGATAACTTTGTGTTATGTGTCTTTGTCCCTCCATTCATCGATGTCCATCAACAACATCACAGTTGGCTGATGATTCAATGATACCTAGAAGGACTAGTCAATGTGAATTCATTCACTAGAACAATTAATCATTGTCACATGATTAGTTTTGGATTTTGGAGATGAAATAGATGTGAATAAGTGAGGGGAAGAGTCTAATGATGGTTTGGGTGATGGTGGATCTGTGAGCCAAATTGAGAGGATCTCTATTGTGGTGTGATGATGGGTGTTTCCAAGCTATGGGTGTTTAGAATTTGACCATCCATGATGATGGTGACCCTATTTTGGTGTAGTTAGTGGTGTTCTTGTGAGTTGGGCAGTGTGGTGCTTTAGGATGGAGATGATGATAGGTTTTCAATACATAACGGCCAGAATCAGACTTACGGTGGTCCACTGATAGTATAATACTCCGTTGTGGGAGTTATGGCTGAGATTCCTGGTCGTTCCAAAGGTAGTGGTGGTACTTGGGTGAATACTCTGAATGGGATATAATTTCTATGAAATTATTAACTACATATCATGTATTCTAGAATAACATTTGTCATGTATTCCCCTTAGTGCCACCACTAGGTTTTATGGGTTGAGTTAAATATCACATGTCATAAGATCATCCCAAAAAACATCTAACAACCATCCAAACAAATTGGTATGTATAGGGATTACACAACCAATAATCAATGTGTCCCCTACATCATGTGTGGTGGGGAACACCCTATATACATTTACAGTTACATGATCTCAGGAAGACAACACATTCCAATTGTCAGCATAGTGTCTACATGCCATGTGATGTGGAGTACACCCCATGCACTCCAGAAAATACACAAGCCCAAAAATATAAATATCACCTTGGAAAGACTAGTTTACATGGACAAGGAAACATTTTCTGGGTATTGTATAGAATGAATTTTCATGACCATATTGAACACGCTAAGTCTCAATATTACTTCTACACATCATGTACCCTAGTAGACGCACCATATATTTAGACAAAGGCATGTCATGTGAGATGGAAGGACACATGAAACATCATACCCAGTGAGACACGTCATGTACCACTTAGGACACACCAAGAACTTATTCAAGGGAAACATAGAGACCTTATTCTTCTCAGATTAACTTTGGTGTGAGATGGGTGATTCACCTCGAACCATATCAGTGTGGGCGCATTCCCTCTTGATGTTGTTTTAGAGTGATTTTCTCAGTTTCACTCTATGAGGATTCAATATCATTTCTAGATAATTAGATGTAAGATCCCCATAGTGGATTGGAGAAGTTATCCTTTTTTAAGGCTCAGTGGTTGGATCCTCATTCCCATACTTCTCCCTTGGTAGGTTCAGGTATCACATGACCTACATACTAGTGTGTTCAATCACCTACCTAGTGGTTTAAGCCAATTAGGGTTAGGTGTCCCCCACTTGACTTTGGTGTGATCCCCTATCTATGTATTGATATTTTTTTCTTTTGATAATTTATATTTTAATTGAGTGAGTATCTGATATGAGCTCTATTAGTTTTCATGGTACTTATTTATGAAAATACCAGAAACTTATGTCATGTCAGATGAGTTTCATCTCTATAGCGAGACCCGATGAGTGAGTTTTCTTAGTAGGATCTTACCTTTGATCTTATAATATAATACTAGGTTTGAGGTATAGTTATGACCATAAATTGATACTTTGTGTCTATCTTGAGTATATCGGGGTTATTTTGTTTATTTTCTTGCCTTTTTGATTAAGTGTAGACTCCCTCAAGATACTTTGTGTTTGGTGTTTTCGGGGTGTCCTACTAGGTATGTTTATACTAAACCAAGCATGGGCTTTACTCGCACATGTCTTGTTTGATGTAGATAATATACTATTTGATTGATTCCTAGGAGGACCAGAAGTAAGTGGGGTTTAGCTTTGTTATAAATACCATGGATGGTTCCATGAGTTTCTCTTAGGTAGCTTCCCAATTATTGTATGCATGTTATGTTCTTTGATAGTATTAGAGGGTTTCAATTTGTATCTTTGGATTTTTTTTATACTTTTTTTGTACTCTAATTTGTTGTAGATGTTCTGCATTAATTTATAGAATGATATATTTATCTTTCCACATTATACTGGTTTATGTAGATGTGTGTGAGTGTGTGCAAGTAATTTATGTTAAGGCCTATCATGTGCATGATATGCCTATTTGGTGATAGTTTCAAGCATCTAGCCTATTGTAGGTAGGCTTGGGATGTCATTCTCATATTACCGCTAGCTAGGTGGGCCTTGGTGGGTCAGTTCAGTAATTTTACTAGAATCAAATCAATTAATGCTTTGGTCAAGATTCATATTCTTTAATTATTAAACTAATCAAGTTTTTGATCAGTGTAAAAAAAATATTTCAATATCTAGTCCATCTTAAAATAATGGTTATGGATAAAGATATATCAAAAAATGGTTATCTAGTCCATTTTAAATAAAGATATATCAAACTAATTCAATGGTTATGGATAAATTTAAATCATCTGATTTAATTTCTAAATTATTATTCTCATACCTATTATCAATAATTGAGAAATTAAAACAAGGATTTTATAAGAAATTATTAATATAAATTAAATACAAATCAATATTATTATAATAAAACAAAAAAGTTAAAAAATAAATTCCACTTTCATTATATTCTTGGGACTAAAATAAATACACTTGATAACCCTTTTTGATATATTTTTGAGGCCACTAGATTCTTAGTGGCATGCCGGTAGTGGATCATTATCATCTCTATAAAATGGACTCTCCAATACACTTTTCAATGCCAAGTTTAACTAAAACTTTAATAGTTTTAGTAGAACTTATCCTACAAGTCCCACTAATGCTAAAATTATAGTGGAACATGATCTATAAAAGGTATGTTGGAGGGTCCAATATACTAATGGGTGACCCAATAAGGTTTTGTGCCTTTAAAAAACCAACTCTCCATGTGTTGGGTTTTATAAATAAAATTATCTAAACATAACACCATCAATAAATAAAAAAGTAATCAATGATAAAAATAAGAAAAAAATGCAAATCTCTCACATTAATACACTAATGTACCATGATAATATTTAATAATTGAAGGGTCGGCTACATATCTTTCTATCTAACATTTATTTAATTTTAATTTTTTTAAAAGATAAATTTTCTTTTTTGCAATAAATTAATGGGATCCTTAAAATAATGGATAAGATAATTCCTAAGCAAAAAAGTTTATGCTCATTTTTGGTTCCCCAATTCTAATGTCATGACAAAATATTGATATGAGCATTGAAATAACCATGAATTAATTTGTTGAATTTTAATATTTTTCCATTAAAAGTGACCACAATTCCTTTATAACCATTTTAATTTATTTGAAAATCCAATTCAAAATGGTTGGAAACCAGGGTCTGAAGATGTGTATCCATCTTCGATCCATGAAAACAACCCATTTTGTAGAGCATTTCTGACAGAAGCTAACGTGTTTTAAATGACTCAGATACCCCCAAAATATATGGATTGTAAACCTAAACACATAATGGCCTTAGATACTTTCCCAAATACCTAATGTGAATCATGTATTATTAATAATGTGTTATAATTAATAATATATTATTATTCCAGTACTGGAAAAGGGAAAGGTAAATCCCATGTTATAAATCTACAAGGATTTTAAGGGACCTTCCCCTATAAAATGGAGAATGCAACATATTTTTAGTTAATATTTAAAAATAATATAATTAAAGTAATACCAAATATATTTTCAATTAAATAATATAAAATATATATATATATATATAATGAATGTAAACACTCATGATGGGAATAAGGAGAAACACTTTTTCTATTCTTCACCATAGAAGAGAGGTCACTAAGGGAGAAATAAAATATTCATTTGGGATTTGAGAATATTATTTCATTCAATATTTTGAATTAAAACATCCCATAAGAAGAATTTTTTTGGTTATTGGTTCTAGAAAAGCCTCCCAAAGGATGTTCACACTTGATTTGGACTTAGTTTTCTACCTTATGAGTTTCTGACCACTATAACAACCCTGTAAGGTAGTTTAAAAAATGATTCATTTAATTGTATTTGTAAGAGTTAACATATGAATATTTTGTATATCTTAAATAGTGTCTTGGATGAAAATTCCAAAAATTTGATTATGTTTGAAATGAATTTTTTTTCCAACAAGTGGCAACCATTATTTTTGGTCTTTGGGACCCAAATCAAGAATCTTTATGTTTTTAATTAAAATAAATTTTCATTAAAACTCATGAAATAATTCCATCTATAAATATGTTGTAAAATTATTTTCATTAATATATTTCATCAACATCATAGGAGGATCTATAGATGGTTTGACATTGTTTTTTTCATTGTTGTTGGTGGAATTGATGATGAACATGAACTAAGAACTCGATTATCAAAGGGATGATAATTCATCATCATAGTAGGAAAATATATCCTTCACATTCACCTTTTTCTCCACTTAATCTAGATATTATTCACAAGGATTAAGTTTTCTCCAATGACAGAACATGATAAATTTCTTAGTTACTGATAACTCAAATATTAAAAAAAATAAAATATTCAATTAAATGAATAACATGGATTATCTAATTGATTAATGAATAATTCTTTCTATACATAAATTATTCTTTGATTATTAATACTTGAATATTTTTGAATAATTTAATTATATCATGGGACTATCATGAAAAACAATTATTTATATTTTCTTTAAAAATTCTTGATTTTCCATGTCATATAATGAAACTGTTTTAGCTAATATATTGTTTGGTAATTATTCTTTAGTATTCTTTCTTAAAAATATTTGTTTGTTTCTTAGTGTTCATCACACCAAAACCCTATGATACTTTTCAACTTGATTATCAAAATTTATTTTTCCCCTAATACCTAATTTCAACAATGAACCCAATTGTAGACTCGTTTATGGGTGTTCATGATGGTTTCTTTATATTCATTGAATGATCATTTATAATAGACGAAAACCCAAACATAGGATATTTATCTTTAAGAAATTAACATAAAAATAATACTATAAAACAAAGTTCTAAATATTTGATTATAGTAGTAGTGGTTTTATTCTCCTCAAAAGAGAATGCTTGAGGGAGGTCATGATGAGAAGTGAACATTAGATCCCTACCTACAAGGGAGTACATCAACCAAAGGATCCAAGAATTATTCATGAGGATAACCATAATCAGAAGGCATGCCAATGCATTCTCAAAAGAAAAAAAATTCATTTCAGGAGGAATAGAATTTAGCAATGTCTTATACACACCACACTACACACTCCCAAAATGAGAGGATCCCATCATCTTATATAGGAAGAAGAACATGGTGTCACAACATACATGTCTCTATCTATTGGGTATAATTAAATGAATGGTTTTAGTGTATTAATGTAAATCCTTTATTCTATTAATAAGTAATTATAACTGATATTTAATCCACTTAGTATAAATAAATAATGTATAGATTATATATAATAATTATTCTTTTTCACCTCATGCATGAAAAATAATTGCATCACATGCAGGTATTAAATGTATAGTTATATATATATACATATATCATGCATCACATTAATTATTTCATGCATCTAATGTGTTCACATTTTAGTTCACATCTGATAATATCCCACTTGTATTAAAATCTTATAAGGGCTTTATGAAAAACATAAAAACTCTTTATGAATCCATCCAAACTCTTTTGGATAAGGTATTCCATCAAAATCTATTCCTTTTTAACAAACACTCTGTCAAAAAATTTATCCTTATCTATGTTTCTAATTGTGTGACCCTACATGCCTTAGCAACATTGTCAACAAATATGAAATCCCAATTTCATATATGTAAGATAAGAGCAGCCTTAGGAAAATAATTTGTGTTACTCAAGCTACTAAGGGTCCTAATGTGATCTCCATCAACTATATTCATATATCTCTATGAACATTTCCACCAAGAGATGTATCATACACATCATATGTATCCTATATAATCCTTTTTTCCATGACATTAAGTGAACACAAGACATGGAACAAGTCAAACTAGTATATCCTCTCACTATTTTTTAATTCTACTAAAAAGACTAACCAAGTGGATGAATACATTGCATATTATTCATTTATACAATAAGTACATAACATGTTACTTATCCAAGTAGATGAACACTAATAGAACATATATTTTCAATTATTTTATTCTGAATTTAATTTTTTTTAATCCAAAAAATATTTTATTTTAAGGTAAATTTTTTACATTTAATGTTTTAGGAATATTTTTTAGCTTAATTGGAAAAATTTCATATTTTGGATTTAACGTTTTTATTTACTATAATGTTTCAGCCATAACTTTTTTAAACTAATCCAAATTGAAAAATTATTCTTTTAAAGGTTTTTATGTTTGATAAGATTCATTTTATACTTCTGGGCCCAAAGCTCAATCAATCATTTGTAAGCTCAAATCCAGCTCACAATTCAGGCCTCAAAAACTGCGCACAGAACTGCATAAGTTTATTTCTGGGCCCATATCTCATAAATTCCCTACCTATTGGATCTTAAAATTTACATGGATCTGTAATACATCATGAGGAAGAATTTTAATTAAGATAGATGCATCTATATCTTTCATTTTCAAGGACATTAATGCGTTGTATCTCGGTGCATTGGAAGACAAAGAGTCTGTTTGGTAGAATTACATATCCAGAGTACATTGGCCATATCTATCTCCAATATTGTCCAATCAAGCTGATATTTTGTGGGTCGACATAATAGACGTAATGGAACAACTTTCAATCAGGAAACATTTCCCAATTCTGTCATTGTGGAGGTCCTTCACGCGCATACATTCGGTGGAAGGATTTTGGATCCAAATATTTCACCCCCTTTCCTATAAAAATATACTCCCTCATCATTCCAAAGGGTTGGAAAAGTAGATTCCATTTTGTTTAGTTTTATATTTTCCTTTCTTATATAGTATATTTTTAAAAGCATTAATTTATATATTAGTCTTCTTCTTCATACCTCATTCTTCCATTTTAATACTTTTATGTGTTTCTCCCACCATATTCTCTTCTAACTCCATGAGAATGGGTAACTAACCTCGATGTTTGTTTGAAGGGGAGAATGGTGGATGATTGAGTTTAATTGTGCTTAAATTTAAATCTATTTATTTAATTTTGAGAATTTTGTTGGTGGTTAAATTGATTATGGAGTGAGATTGCACCATTTTCTCTATCACCAAGTTCTTCTTCTCATTCAACATTTATCCTTCCCTTCACTATCTAAGTCATGCATACGATGGAGTATGGCTTGGGTAGCGATGGTCAGAAAAATAGATCTCCAAGCCGAATTTAGGAAGAGTATTCCCCACATGCAGAGATCTTGGTGTTGGGGAAATAAAATTTCAAATGAGATGGTGTAGTGTGATAGATCTTGATCACTACATTGAATTGATGTTGATAATATTTTAATAAAAAATGATATCAACCCTTATGATCCCCCAAGAACAAATGTATTCTTTCTTTATTTTTAACATCAATTTCTTAGAATTGCATATATATATATATATATATTCATATTTTATGCATATTTAAAACTCATATTTATATTATATATTAGTTATAAAATAAATAGTGACATTTGAATTTCGGTGTTGTGTAAGTTTCTTCCTTGAGATCGACCCTGGGAGTGCACTATATTGAATTCTTAGGTAAATAATATTTTGGTCAAGGATCTACGAAAAATTCCTGCGCATCAAATTGGAACCATTTCCAGGGAGGCGCAACACTTTCACACACCATTTTTCAAAAAAAAAACAAAAAAAAACCAAATATTTCAAAAAAACAGTAAAAAAATATTTTTATTCATGATGTCTTTCAATTCAAATTTTTATGCATAGAATGATGAATCTCAGGTTCCAGAATAAGTTTTAGATGATCTTGATGCTAAATATAAAAGGATTAGTAATTTAGTGAAAAAATCGGAGAGTCAAATAGAGTTGATTTCTGAATACATACATGCATGTCAAGAGAAACAAGAACCGGACCCTGAACCTGAACAAGTGGTGGAAGAGATTTCACTAATTATTTTTTACATTAAAGAGCCTGAGGAGGGTGAAAATGAGCTACTAAAAGAGTTAAACATATCATCTTGAACTCTTCCATTGCTCGAGGAGGTCCCTGATGTACATATTCCAAGTGATGCACTAATGGGAGATCAACATTTTTTGGAAGAATCTTGGAAGAACTTTGTTGAATATAACCCGCAACCTGATCTTCCCATCCTTGCTAATGAAAAATAATAACCATTAGAACTCTCTCTTGAATTGGAAGATGATGAAGACGATGCACCTACTGAGATGGAAGTGCCAATGGTCTTATCTAAAGAGATCAATTTCGAATCTGACTTACTTGAAAGGGAAGATTTCGTGATTGATTCATCATGTTTTAATTTTATTCAAACTGAATTGTTTTATAACTTCTCTTTTCCTAAAATTTCTGATATAGCACAAATGGACCAGACCTTGGATGTTGAATAAGAGACCACCCAAGTGTTGTTGATCGAGGAAGAAGATCTGGAGAAGATGGTGGTGGTGCAACTGCCTCCTCTACAACAACTTGCACACCATATGGAGGAGGACACCACATAAGTTCATAGGGAGCGCCCCTATATTATATTCCCTCCCACTCCTGAACTCAAATTCTATCTTTATTCTTTCTAGGAGGTTGGGAACTTTTTTATTTTCTTTTGGGTCCTTCATTCTCAGAATCTACTCATGGAAATTGGGAAAAGTAACATGTGGTGGTATATCTCAATGAAACCACACCCACCATCTGATTGGGGATAATCTGCTTAACTACCTAACTAGGGGTAGTAAAAACCTAACACCCGCTTGGGGTGTCAAACCAAGAATTATCTATTTTCCATACCTTTCTTCTTTAATTTTCATTATTTTTCTTATGTCTTGTCATTTCTTTCTGGTAGTTTTTAAGTGGTAGCAGCTAGGAGCTTAACTCAAGGATGCCACTGAAAAATAAATCATGTTGTGTCTTTCCTTTTATTTATTTTGTTTGCTACCAAATTTTAAATTCTGTTTGAACATCATTATTGATCTGATTTGAGCTAAAATGGAGGTAGTAACTGGAATAAGTGTGGGGGAGGTATTTCAACCTGTTTTAAGAATTTTGAGTGTGCTTCTATTTTGTTTTTCATTTTTTTGGTCACTTTTGAGGAATCTTGAGCTGAATCGAATACTTGGTAAAATTCAAACCACATTGGTATTTTTGGAACATTTCTTGATTTTAGTATTTGAGGTTTTAAATTATTGGTGAAAGGATTTTGTTTCTGATTTTTGATCTTTTCATTTGATGATGTTTGATTGACTGTGAAACTCATGTGCACTAGTACTGTCCAAATTGATAATCTTGCCCAAACCGAGAGGTTTCTAAACATATTTGACATCTTCTTATGTTTCTCTTTTTCTTGAGAGTCTTGAGTCATGTTTTCTGATCCAAAACTTTCTATTTTTTCTCTTTTTCAAATATTTAAGAGTTCATGGAATGTGTCATGTATGATTGAGGCATCACTTTGAAATCCCTTTTTGCATTAAACTCTTATTTTGGCCTACCATTACATTTAACCTTCTTTAATATCCTAGTAGCCATGAAGTACCTTGATAGGCAGCCACATTAAAATCCATTTATCCCTTTCCAACCTTCTTTAGAAGTTAAATCCATGATAATTGTTGAACTCAAGTGTGGGGGAGGGAGAAGATGGGTTGTGTTTTGCTTTCTTGATGAATATTTTGGAGATGAATTAAAAGTGTTTCCATATTGATTGCTTCTTGGGTGGAAGAAATATCATCAAGGGAAGATGTATGGGTGGAACAAAATATCATTACATATATGGTCTGACTATTCACCAATATTTGAATATCAAAAGATGCCTCTCTTTTCCTCCAAAACATGATTCTGAATAGAAATCCAGATCTGAATTCAAAAAGAAAAAATGATACAAATGGGTAATAGAGGGATGAAAATCATTGATTCTAAAATTCTAAGTGTGAACTTCCCAAAATAAGAGGTGTTTGGAGGTGATTAATTTTTGATCTGATTGAGGAGCACACCATTCCTGAGAAAAACTATTTTCATGCATTTACTTCACTTTAGAGCTTAACCCTCGTCATTCTACCTCAGATGTTTTTACCTTTTAAACCTGCCAATCCTCAGCCTCAGAACAACCCATGAAAAAGACCTCATGATTGACACATTTTTTACTCTTTGAAGTGGAGATATTAGGAGTATAGAAAGCCTATGGAGATCTCGTGTTCTTGGGAATGAGAAAAACTCTACATTAAAATATCCTTTAGTGAAGAGAGAAATATTTTTCCGGGGAGGTAGGTACGACATGCATGTTAGGATTAACAAGAGATTGAGTGTATTCATATGATTTTTGAGGATTTCTGAAATTCTGATCCATGTAGAAGGCATGATATTTTCTCTGATATGATAATTGCGTTGTGTGGTCATTTATGCTTTGAGAAGTTTGTTTTGACCTTGGTATAAGATGATTGCCCAGGAGTGAAATGTTTAAGTGTTGGGGAATTGATAGAACAAATATTTTCAATTATTTTATTTTTAATTTCAATGTTTTTACTCCAAACAATGTGTTATTTTAAGGGAAATTGTCACATTTAATGTTTTAGAAATATTTTTGAGCTTAATTGGAAAAATGGAATATTTTGGATTTAAATAGTTTTAATTTATTATAATTTTTCGGCCATAACTTTTTATAAACTGATCCAAATTGAAAAAGTCTTCCTTTATAGGTTCCTATGTTTGATGAGATTCATTTTATCCTACTGGTCTCAAAGCTCAATCAATCATTTGGAAGCTCAAATCCAAGTCACAAGTCAGGCCTCAAAAACTGCGCACAGAACTGCATAAGTTTATTTATGGGCCCATATCTCATAAATGGACATCCTATTGGATCTTAAAGTTGACATGGATATGGAAGAAATCCTAAAGAATAACTTTAATTAAGATATATGCCTATGTATATTTCATTTTCAAGGCCATTAATGCATTGGAACTCGGTGCATTGGAAGACGAAGAGTCTGTTTAGAAGAATTAAATATTCAGAGTACTTTGGCCATATTTATCTCCCAACTAGGTCAATAAAGTTGATAGTTAATGGGTCGACATATTATAAGTAATGTAACAACTTTCAAGAAGAAACAATTACCCAATTTTGTAATTATGGAGGTCCTTCACGTGCATACATTCGGTGGAAGGATTTTGGAGCCAAATATTTCACCCCCTTGCCTATAAAAATGTACTCCCTCTTCATTTCAAAGGGTTGGAAAAGTAGATGCCATTTTTTTAGTTTTATATTTTCCTTTCTTCTGTAGTATATTTTTAAAGCATTAATTTATATTAGTCTTCTTCTTCATACCTCATTCTTCCATTTTTTTACTTTTATGTGTTTCTCCCACCGTATTCTCTTCTAACTCCATGAGAATGGGGAACTAACCTCGATGTTTGTTCGAGGGGGAGAATGGTGGTTGATTGAGTTTCATTGTGCTTCAATTTAAATCTCTTTATTTAATTATTAGAATTTTGGTGGTGGTTAAATTGATCGTGGTGTGGGATTTCCCCATTTTCTCTATCACCAAGTTCTTCTTCTCATTCAACATTTATCGTTCCCTTCACTATCTAAGTCATGCATACGATGGAGTATGGATTGGGTAGAGATGGACGGAAAAGAGATCTCCTAGATGACTTTAGGAAGAGTATTTCCCCACATGCAGAGATCTCGGTTTTGGGGAAATAACATTCTGAATGAGAGGGTGTGGTGTGATAGATATTGATCACTACATTGAATTGATATTGATAATATTTTAATAAACAATGATATCAACCATTATGATCCCCCAAGAACAAATGTCTTATTTATTTCTTTTTAACATCATATTGTTAGCATTGCATATATATATATATATATATATATATATTCATATTTTATGCATATTTAAAACTCATATTTATATTATATATTAGTTATAAAATAAATAGTGACAATTGAATTTTGGTGTTGTGTGAGTTGCCTCCTTGAGACCGACCCTGGGAGTTCACTATATTGCATTCTTAGGTAAATAATATTTTGATTGGGGATCTTCAAAAAATTCACGTGCATCAAATTGGCGCCGTTTTTGGGGAGGCGCAACACTTTCACACACTGTTTTTCATAAAAAAAACAAACAATTTCCAAAATTTCCAAAACACTAAAAAGATATTTTTGTTCATGGTGTCTTTGAATTCAAATTTTTATGCGTGGACTGATGAATCTCAGGTTCCATAAGAAGTTTTAGATGATCTTGATTCTAAAGGTAAAATGATTAGTAATGTAGTGGAAAAACTGGAGAGTCAAATAGAGTTGATTGCTGAATACATACATGCATGTCAAGAGAAACAAGAACCGGACACTGAACCTAAATTAGTGGTGGAAGAGATTTAACCGATTATTTTTTACATTAAAGAACCTGAGGAGGGTGATAATGATCTACTAAAATAGTTAATCATTTCATCCCGAACTCATCCATTGATCGAGGAGGTCCCTGATGTACACATTCCAACTGATGAACTTATGGGAGATCAATATTTTTTTGGAAGAATCTTGGAAAAACTTTTTTGAAGATAACCTGCAACCTGATCTTCCCATCCTTGCTAATGAACAATCAGAACCTTTTGACTTCTCTCTTTCCTTGGAAGATGATTAATAGGATGCACCTGCTGATATGGAAGTTCCAATGGTATTGCTTGAAGAGATCAATTTCCAAGATGACTTACTTGAAAGGGAGGATTTCCTGATTGATTCATCATGTTTTAATTTTATTCAAACTGATTTTTTTTCTAACTTCTTCTTTCCTGAAATTTCTAATACTGCACAAATGGACCAGACCTTGGATGTTGAAGAAGATACCACCCAAGTGGTGGTGATCGAGGAAGAATATCCGGATAAGATGTTGATGGTGGTACTGCCTCCTCTACAACAACTTGCATACCATATGTAGGAGGACACCACAAAAGTTTATAAGGAGCGCACCTATATTTTATTCCCTCCCACTCCTAAACACAAATTCTGTATTTATTATTTCTTGTAGGTTGGGAACTTTTTTATTTTCTTTGTGGTTCTTCATTCTCAGTGTCTACTCATAGACATTGAGAAAAGTCACAAGTGGTGGTCTATCTCAAAGAAACCACATCCACCATCTGATTGGGGATAATCTACAGCAACTACTTGACTAGGGGAAATAAAAACCTATCACCCGCTTGGGGGGTCAAACCAAGAATTATCTTTTTTCTATCCATTTATTCTTTCATTTTCATTATTTTTCTTATGTCTTGTCATTTCTTTCTTGTAGTTTTTAAGTGGTAGCAGCTAGGAGCTTAACTCAAGGTTGCCACTGAAAAATAAATCATGTTGTGTCTTTCCTTTTCTTTATTTTGTTTGCTACCAAATTTAAATTCTATGTCAACATAATTATTGATCTGATTTGAGCTAAAATGGGGGTAATAACTGGAGTAAGTGTGGGGTAGGGATTTCAACCTGTTTTAATAATTTTGAGTGTCTTTCTATTTTGTTTTTCATTTTTTGGAGTCTTTTTAGGAATTTTGAGCTAAATCGAATACTTGGGAAAATTCAAACCATCTTGGTATTTTTCCACATTGCTTGATTTGAGTATCTGAGGTTGTAAATGATTGCTGAATGGATTTTGTTTCTAATATTTGATCTTTTCATTTGAGAAAGTTTGATTGATTGTGAGACTCATGTGCACTAGTGGTGTCCAAATTGATAATCTTTCCCAACCTGAGATTTTTATAAACCTATTTGACATCTTCTTACATTTATCTTTTTCTTGAGAGTCTTGATACATATTGTGTGATCTGGAACTTTCTATTTTTTCTCTTTTTCAAAGCTGATTGAGTTCATGGAATGTGTCAAGTATGATTGAGGCATCACTTTGAAAACCCCTTTTGCATTAAACTCTTCTTTTTTCCTACCTTTACTTATGACCTTCTTTAATCCCCTAGAAGCCATGAAATACCTTGTTGAGAAGCCACATTACAAGCCATTTATCCCTTTCCAACCTTCTTTAGAGGTTAAATACATGATTATTTTTGAACTCAAGTGTGGGGGAGGGAGAAGATGGGTTGTGTTTTTCTTTCTTCAAGAATATTTTAGAGATGAATTGAAAGTGTTTCCATATTTGTTGTTGCTTGGGTAGAAGAAATGTCATGAAGGGAAGATGTATGGGTGCTCCAAAATATCATTACATATATGGCTCATCTGTTCACCAATATTTGAAGATCAAAAGGTGCCTTTCTTTTCCTCCAAAACATGATTCTGAAGAAAAATCCAGATCTGAATTCAAGCTGAATCAATGCTACAAATGGGGAAAAGAGGGATGAAAATCCATGATGCTGAAATTCTAAGTGTGAGCTTCACAAAAGAAGATGTGTTTTGAGGTGATTAATTTTTTATCTGATTGAGGATAACACCATTCTTGAGCAAAACTATTTTCATGCATTTAATTCACTTTAGAGCTTAACCCTCCTCATTCTACCTCAGATGTTTTTACATTTTAAACCTTCCAACCCTCAGCCTCAGAACAACCCATGAAAAAGACCTCATGATTGACACATTTTTGACTATGTGAAGTAGAGATATTAGGAGGATAGCAAGCCTATTGAGATCACATGTTCCTAGGAAAGAGAAAAAGTCCACATTAAAATATCCTTGAGTGAAGAGAGAAATATTTTTCTGGGGAGGTAGGTACGACATGAATGTGAATATTAAAATGAGATTGAATGGATTCATATGATTTTTGAGGAGTCCTGAAATTCTGATCCATGTAGAAGGCATGATATTTTCTCTGATATGATAATTGAGTTCTGTGGTCATTTAGGCTTTGAGAAGTTTGTTTTGACCTTGGTATAAGATGATTGCACAGGAGTGCAATGTTTAAATGTGGGGGAATTTATAGAACAAATATTTTCAATTATTTTATTCTGAATTTCAATTTTTTTAATCCCAAAAATGTGTTATTTTAAGGTCAATTGCCCCATTTAATGTTTTAGGAATAATTTTGAGCTTAATTGGAAAAATGACATATTTTGGATTTAAACTATTTTCTTTTATTATAATGTTTTGGCCATAACTTTTTATCAACTGATCCAAATTGAAATGGTATTATTTTATAGGTTTCTATGTTCGATGAGATTCATTTCATCCTTCTGTTCCCAAAGGTCAATCATTCATTTGGAAGCTCAAATCTAGCTCACAAGTTAGGCCTCGAAAACTGCGCACAGAACTGCATAAGTTTATTTCTGGTCCCATATCTCATAAATTTCCAACCTATTGGATATAAAAGATTACATGAAGCTGTAATAAATCTTTATTAAGAACTTACATTATGATAGAAGCATCTGTATCTTTCATTTTCAAGGACATTAATGCATTGTATCTCGGTGCATTTGAAGACGAAGAGTCTCTTTGGCAGAATTAAATATCTGGAGTACTTTGGCCATATCTATCTCCCATCTTGGCCAATCAAGCTAATATTTCATGGGTCGACATATTAGATGTAAGGGAACAACATTCAATAAAGAACTATTTCCCAATTCTGTCATTACAGAGGTCCTTCATGCGCATACATTTGGTGGAAGGATTTTGTAGCCAAATATTTCACCCCCTTGCCTATAAAAATGCACTCCCTCTTCATTCCAAAGGGTTAGAGAAGTAGATTCCATTTTGTTTAGTTTTAAATTTTCTTTTCTTCTCTAGTATATTTTTAAAGCATTAATTTATATTGTTCTTCTTCTTTATACCACATCCTTCCTTTTTTTCTTTTATGTGTTTCTCCCACCGTATTCTCTTCTAACTCCATGAGAATGGGGATCTAACCTCGATGTTTGTTTGAGGGGGAGAATGGTGGTTTATTGAGTTTAATTGTTCTTCAATTTAAATCTATTTATTTAATTCTGAGAATTTTTTTGGTGGTTAAATTTATTATGGTGTGTGATTGCCCCATTTTCTCTATCACCAAGTTCTTCTTCTCATTCAACATTTATCCTTCCCTTCACTATCTAAGTCATGCATACAATGGAGTATGGCTTGGGTAGCAAAGGTAGGAAAAGATATCTTCTAGACGATTTTAGGAAGAGTATTTCCCCACATGCAGAGATCTTAGTGTTAGGGAAATAACATTTTTAATGAGAGGGTGTACTGTGACAGATCTTGATCACTATAGTGAATTGATATTGATAATATTTCAAAAAACAATGATATCAACCATTATGATCCCCCAAGAAAAAATGTCTTCTTTCTTTTTAATGTCATATTGTTAGAATTTCATATATATATATATATATTCATATTTTATTAATATTTAAAACTCATATTTATATTATATATTAGTTATAAAATAAATAGTGATAATTAAATTTCGGTGTTGTGTAAGTTGTCTCCTTGAGATCGACCCTGAGAGTGCACTATATTGCATTCTTAGGTAAATAATATTTTGATCGGGGATCTGTGACAAATTCCCACACATCAAACACAACATATGGGAAACCACTGAGAGTGTAAATTCATTTCCTCAGTCAAATTCAATCAAGATCCAGATGTCTTTTTTTTCATACATGTTTAAAAATCCTATCTTGTCTACACACCAACCTATTACATGATTAGAAACATACCCAACCACCCCCTTATTATCTAAGTTCATATAATGACTTTTGTAACTAGGATATCAAAGTATAATGGTTCTGATGCTACGTATCGCACCAAACAAGGGTAAAAAGGATTCATAATAAACATTCACCCCTAAGTATATCGATGACTACATGACATTCCATGAAATATACTTTTTTAGATCAATAAAAGTAATAAGCCACTACATATTACCTCGTGAATTTATTCTTTATATCTCATATAAAAATCTTTGAAACAAATACATGATTCTATTCATGGTAAAATTATCATATCATTATAATCTATAAAACTCTATAATTATTATCAATTAGGGATCATGCCAAGTTATACTTTTAGGGGATATTATGAGTCTATTGTTCATGTTATATAATATTATATAACACATGAATAAATAATAATTGGATATTTACTTTATTAAAATAACATGTTACATTTTCCACCATTATATCCAACCTCTTATGTGATTCTTCAAGAATTTCTTGTTATTTATACATAAATGTTTTTTTAACATTACATCCATATGTAATTATTATCACATCCCTATATGATCATCTAATAAAATACTCCCACTAACTTCTTAACGAGTATCATTTACCAAGAAATCCAGTTTGAATAGTGGTGAGACTTAGAAGTCATATTCCTTAAGTTCAACTTTTGAACATACATTCAAACTCCTTATCTTCATAACATCAAAGTTTGTCTTCTATTTCCTAATTTTAACTATTTCTAAATACATCATCATTATCTTTAGAACCATTTCCAATAAAACTTTTAGTTGAAATATTTTGTAAATAATCAAAATATTTTCATTAACATTATTTTAGGAGAAATTCATATCCTTTTAATTACATTAAGTAAATTAACTCTTTACATTTCTATTTATCATCATACCCTAAATTATTTTTGGATACCAAGTGATAAATTTTGTGTATTGGAAGGTTTAATTCTTTAGAGAATAGTGATGTTCACATGTTATAGTAACTAAATGAAATTATTTTTATATTTATTTACTATCACATATCCAAAATATATTTAGGATTTTAAGTGAAGAATCACAGTAATTTTATACTAGTATAATATTTTAGTTGATAGTGATATTTACCTTATCACAGTAAAAAAGTGTAACTATCTACATTTTTATTTACAGTCACATATCATAACTCTCTAGGATATAAATTAAATAGTCACATAAACTAAATTTGGTATAATAATTTATTTTATAACTTTGAACTTCTCTAAGATAAAAAATATTCCCAGTTGTCTCTAAGGCATTATATTCTTTTTATAATATCTTTCCAAGACACAACAGAAACTACTTTGAATTTTAAAAAATAACTCTTAGTTTCATTTGGTGGGAACATTAGAAAAATAATCTATTTCTTCCATATCTCATATAGAATTTTATACATTTTATGTATTTTCTTGATAAAAAATATTTTGTTCATTAAAATTCACCACTACTGGGTAGGAATAAAATTCCATCATGTAGTAATAACACATATTATTCCACTTTGATGAATACAAAATAAGAGCTTTGTGGTTTGGTTATATTCCATTGATACCTATATGCCTATGAATTCAAGAATGGGATTAGAACTTTGATCCTAAAAATGTCAATAATTCTCATACACAAGTATGGATTCAGATGTATATAATTAATTATTTATACTGGAACCCATGAATTCTCTAGGATATTGCTTCATCAATTGGAAATCCAATTATAATAAATAAGAAAACAGATACCCCAATTTTTAGAAATTTATCAGTAATTATTATATATTTTGACATATATATCAACCTTTTTGAGGAGGAGGTCCTATCCAAAAGGATTATAGTATTAAGCTTGATATCCAATATGAATGAAAACCAAAAATTTTCCTTTAGTGTAAATTTTTTTTTCATCTATCTATTGAGTTAAATAGGGAGAAGGCGTGATATTTTTTGTAAAATAAAAGGTCATTATGAATCTAATTGTTGATAAAATAATTTTAAGGGAAAATCCCTATATATGATACATTACAACAATCAAACTCTAGACCCTCCAATATGGATGTGGTACAAGGGGAGGAAAATGGACACCTAGATGGACATAATGGAAATGTGCCACACCCTGATGGTATAGATCCTAATACTACTAATGAACTTATTCTGAATAAAATCATAATTCATGATAATAACCTTGAGGTGGTATGCTTTGGGTCCGCATAGAATGAAACTCAATTACCTAAGAATAGGGAAGGAGGTTTATATATGGAATTATTGAAAATTCTAGCGAATAAATCTAAATATGGTTCGAATATAATAAAGATAGGGTCAGGTAAATAAGTAGTCAGTGAGCTAGAACTTACTAAAAAAATTCTATATATACATCCAGATATGCACAAGGGAAATGGTTCTTCCTCTGAGAACACCTTTGGTAATTAGGTCATGAAAATCGGTTATAAGCATGACGTTGAAGCAATGTAAGTAAGGAATGGTGAAGGGGTTTCTACAAATACAGAACAAAACTTATAGAGACATCTATATATGCTTAATTGAAATAGTTCTACCTTTGAGAACACCACTAGATATTTGGTTGAAAAAATTGGCTATGATCCTGATGTTAAAGCAATAGAATCAAAGTTTGGTGAAGGGGTTTCTAAGACTACTGAAAAAAATTATAGTGGGATACTGTTTTGATAAATAGCACTAAGCTACATCTTACCTCTGTAAATGAATCTAATGATAAGGTTGATGGAAAATACATGGCATCCATTAACATGCTCACAATGTTCGTTGATGTTTCTCTTGATGAAAATAATGGAGTAAATGTTGAAAATATTTATGGGTATGATTTGGGAGGTGATTTTTCATAAGTACCATTTTCTAAATCTTCTAGGAAGAGATCTACAATGGAAATTCCTGCCAAAACCATCTAATCTATGAAAAAATTCATTCCTTTAAGAGGTGTGTTCTAGTCTAATGACACTGAACAACCAAATCCAATTGAGTAGATTAAGATCAATACAAAATATAATGTGGGATTTATATCCTCTAAGAATTTAGATAATGAGACTTATGGTTGGAATATAATAGTAAATAATGACTTAGCTCAAAATAAAAGAAAGAAAATCAAAAATTGAAAATAAAGAAAGGACTTATAGATGTGGAAGCATACAGAGGACCCCACATAGGAGGAAATACTATAAGAAATTAAGATCATGTATTGGAATTTCCCAGGTTGTGGGAATTCCCCAACAATAAGATCCCTTAGAAATAATGTTATGACCAATAAAATTATGCTTATTGGATTTTATAAACCTAAATGTGTTTTGAAAAATGGAAAGATCTCAACAGGGCCTCACAATGATATAGATTTTTCTCTCAAGGATTACATGATGGTTACATGGATCATCTAATGATCCTTATACATGATAGCATTGGTATTCTCTCATGCATTAAACAATCTCAAAATATTACTACACCCTTCATCACTTACTGATCTATTCTGTCTATCTCTATTATGTATACCTCCAGAAAATACATCAAAATAAGGGATATTTGGAAAGAACTTGGTTAAATTGTTGAAACCATAAGCAAAAAATGGGAGATTCTTGTTGAATTCAACATAATTCTCAAACTAGAGGAAAAAATAGGCCTTAATATTAAAAAATCATTCCATGGAATTATATACCTATAATGATCATAGAAATATTACTGAAAGTACAATTTATATGGTTGAATTCACTTGGAGTAGATATACAATGCATGAAAAAAAAACAACAATCTTGATATATGTTTTATTCATATTGATGACACAAGAGAGTCTATTGGGGTCTCAGGTTATGCACTCCCCAAACATCACTCAGACCAAAGTCCTATTATTGTTTATCTCTCTACTAATATGCAAAGGTTTGTACCTTTACCCTTCAAATTCAATAATGGATGGATTTTCAGACCTTGGTGTAGGTAATTAATCCTTGAGGCATGGAAGATGAAACCATTGGGAAATCACACCAGGATTCTTATTGAAAAACTTAAATGCTGAAAGTAAAGGCATAAAGAGTTGAGTAAAAAACCTTCTTTAAGATTGACTCTAAAATCAAAATTTTTGAGGATTATTTGGATACTTTTAAACTCAACTATATGTAGTGAAACACCCCATCTAGTGAGTAATAGTATGCTACAAAAGAGATGTATGATCTTCTTACTATCTAGGAATGATTAACCTGATGTCAACTCAATATTAATTGGCTGGAAGATTGGAATATGAACAAGAAATTATATCATATATTTTACAAGGAAAATAAAATCAAGGAAGAAAATAAAGCCACCTTTGTGGATGGAAATATGTACACCTCTGAAAATGAAATATCTAATGTTGTGTTGGGATATTTTTAATGGTTGTATTATGATGATAGAGTGGACATCACATCCAAGATGATTGATAATATTTCCACATGCATTGAGGAATAGAAAATTCAATCCCTTTTAATGGATCATCTGAAATAGGATGTGAAGAATTCTCTCTTCTCTCTCAATGTTGATAATGCAGCCGGAAATGATGGATTTACTAAAAAAGTTATGTTTTGTTGGGACATTTTTCAGGTTGATATTATCAATATAATCATAGATTTCTTTATTCATGCATATATGCCTTAGGGGATGAATTATCACTTTATTTACTTACTTCCCAAAAATGAGAATGTGATTGACATTAAGGATTTCAGGCTGGTCACTCTTGGAAATACAATTCCCAAAATTATTTATAAAATCATCTTGTATAGATTGGGATATTTGGTTAAGGAACTTTTGACCCCAAATCAATTTTGGTTTTTTCCAGGGAGGAGTATTCAACACTGCCTTTTCAATACCTTGGGGAGTATTAACCTCATGAATCAGAAATCAAGGTTAGAAAATTTTTCATTCAAGATTGATATCTCTAAGTCCTTTTACACAATGAAATATATCTTTATCTGGGTTGTCCTCAGGAAATATGGATTCTCAAATGAGTTCATGAAGTTTATTAGCACAATCCTATGATCTAAAAGATTTTATATTCTCATTAATGGATACCCAAGAGGTTTTTTCAATGAACATGTGGTTTTATATAGGGAGACCCTCTCTCAAGAATATTGTTTTACATTGATGAGGATTTTTTGAGTTTATGTTTCAATGATCTTACATAGATTGGTCCCTTCAATTGAATCAAATTAGGTAGAGATGTGTTTTCTCCATCACATCTCTTGTATGCTGATGAAATCCTCCTTCTTGGACGATAATAAAGGAAAACCATATCTATTTTCAATGTTGTGTTCACACATTATGAAGACAGTTTTGGATAATCCATTAGCTAGAACAAATTGTTCAATATTTTCGGTGGTGGAATATCTCGTGGAAAAAAATTAGGATAATGAGAACATTGGGATTGAAAATAGAATCGTTGCCTTTTAACTAACTTGGGGTAGCCTTATTCTGGGGAAATGTAAGAATACAATATCTTGAGTAAATTAACTTGGGTATTATTAATAATATGGCTAGCTGGAAGGGTAATATTACGTCACAAGCTGTAATATTATTCCATATAAACTCAATTGTTACATTGAAATTTTTCTAGTCTTTTGCTTTATATAGATGGTTAAGAGGTCTCATTAAATAACTCCAATCCATGATTAGGAATTTCATATAGACTATCTTGGTACAATAGGGGAAGCTAATCTTTGTTACTTTGAAGGAATGTATCACTCCAGTTAATATGGGGCAATCATGGTATCAAAGACCTATGAATCTTCAATAATGGGATTCTTAACAAATTCACATGGTCTCTTTTTAGTTTAGATTATTCCTCCCTTAAACCATTATTGTATAGGTTTGAAAGGAGTATTCTTGATGATTAGAACCACTAACTCGCATCATCTATTTGTGCCTCTATCAAGTATTTATATGATGATATTATGTAGAATTCAAAATGGTTAGTTTCTAAAGAGTCTAATCTTAACTGTTGGCATGAAAATTGGCTGGAAAAACCAATTAAAGATACGATGAATGTTCCACCAGTAAGGAGTCAAATGAAAATGTCCTAACTATTGTAAATTAACAACAAAGTTGATCAACTTATACCATACTCAGTTGGAATAGATATCAGGATATATATTTTTCTTGATTCTAACACACTTATATGGGAACATAATAAAAATGGATAGTTTAATGGATGGGATTACTCCAGATTGAATTTTATTTTATTCTTTATGCCACCGACATGGTTGATGAAATTAAAGGTTCCTTTCATAAAACCTTGAATATTCATTCTTCTTTGGAAAGTATGGAAATATAGTTTATCCACCCATGAGAAATTAAGGAGAGAAGGGTATCAGCTTGCACGAAGATGTCATATATGCTTTTAAGCTGAAGAGAATGTCCAGCACTTGTTTGTGACTTTCAACTTTATTCAGAGGCTATGGAATTATATTATTAGAATCGTCATCATTAGATTCTACACAAATATGAACATGGAAATTCTCATGGTAGATATATTTAATGAAATATTTAATGACTAAGTTTAAAATTTTATTTTTATTATCTATTATAGTAGTTTCTTCTTTTTGTATGGATAGTGAGGAATACATATATATTTGGTGGCCTAATATTAACATTTTTTGAGGAAGTTTCCACTCTCCATAGGCATATTCATAATTTAGAAAGTATACAAACTGGTTGGATAAAAAACACTATCAATGATCTTACAATTCTTAGAATACGGGGTGTACAAGGAAGAACCATAAAATCATTGACACTCAGGTATGTGTGTTAGATTCCACCAATTCTCTCATGGAAAAAAAGTCAATGTGGATGGTGAAATAGCTGGAACACTGAAACCATCAGGTTGCGCAGGTGTCCTTCTCACCCATTGTAGCTTCGTAGAAGGATTCTTTCAAAATTATATCAGTATTAGCGTGGAATATGAGGCTAAATTATGGGTGATAATTCAAACCATAAAGAAATCCACTTATCATAAATGGATGACACTATGGGTTGAATTTGACTCTAAATTTTCTGTCAAAGCCTTGATAGGGAAATCCAAGCATGTTCCTTGGTAACTCCTACCCCGATTGGATTAAATATATCAATCTGGTAAAGCGCATCAATTTTAATGTCTCTCATGTAAACAGGTAAGGAAATAAAGTGGTGGATTCACTATCAAAGAGGGAGATCTTGGAGATGAGCACCAGTTAGTTTGTTAGGATCCTGTATTTTTTTATACCGTTGGTTGATGCAGATATGATGGTTTAATGTGCTTCTGTTTTTTTAAATCTCCTTTTGATTCTTGACTTTTTACTATTTACTTTTAATTAAAAAATTTATTAGTTGGGGACCCTATATATTTTGGGTATATATTTCGTATCAAATAACCTTTAAAATTATATAACTGATTATAATAACACATATACCTAACAAGTAAATTCCACAGAGATCCCAAAACCCTTCAAGTATTCTATATTATACCATCATATGGAATCAATAATCTTTTCTGACAATACCCAAAAGTTTCAGATAACATTAATTGGATTCTTGAAGAAATAATATTGTGCTTTCTAATATATTATATTCTAGTTTGAACTTTTACCTCCTTATAATGTCTGTGAATTACTAGAACATAGATATCATATGCCCATTTCTTCTTTTCTTATCACTTTTATAATATTGGGTAAGAAATTATTGAATTCATCTATGTTGTTGGAACATTTCCATAGATGATAAAATAAATAATTCCTTAACTTGAATAAGCCTTATTGGAATTCTTTAGTCACTCTAAACATATTCTATCATATTGAATATCATTGACATGCCTAATAATATTAAGTATATGAGACTTATATTCATTATTTTAACTAGAATCTAGTGCCTTTTAAAGCATAAATTAATCATTATATGCTTCCATAAGCATCGTAATTTTCTTTTTTAACAACATAAACACTTGGTTACTTAGGAAGGAACTATTCTAAAACATAGAATATTTCAATTCCTCAAGAATATTTCTTATGATTCCAATCATATAAGATTCTTACTTTAACTTCTCATTTCAAGGATTAATATAAATTTTAGTTTGATGATGATGAAACATTTATCTATAACATAAATTTTTATGATATTAATATAATGACATATTTATTTTCATCAAGGACACTTAAGGAATGTGAAACCATTAAAATTGATGACCTCATACATAATAACCATTTAGTGGGTCAAGTTATGTATTTCATTATGAAATGAGTCCATTTTAGAGTTTCTCTCACAACTTATTTGTTTAGATAGGGAATTATCCAAATCATATCATATATCACTCTTGGATAGTTGAGCCTAAAACACTTTATACAGTCCATCATAAGGATAAACTCAACTATATTCCTACAGAAACCTAATCCTTTTAGGGTATCTCAACTTGTGTAACCCAAATAAAATGATAAAAACAAGCTAATAAAGGATGACTAAGGAGAACCCAACTTTAGCATGGCCCACCCAATTGAATAATCTGGAGTTACATATTACCTTCTTACTTTACACAATATAATATAGGGGCACCCAACTTTAGCATGACCTACCAGGTTCAATGTTCGAGTTTTTGACAAGTGTCACTTTGGAAGGAATATTACACTTAGTATTTCAAGTGGGTTTTATTATTACAATACTAGGTCATGTTTTTACCTTTTATGTATGATTTTTTCAGGTAATTGAGTTTAGAATCATCTTCCCTACACCTAATCAATATGTTCAAACCATATTGATGTTTAACTATTTACACAACACAAAAGTCTATGTTGCTTACTCAAAAATATAATTTAAACATATCCATAAATATCCAGATTCATTATATTCATAAGTTGTGATAAAAATTTATCTGAAGGCATCAAGTTTTATGAGATTTAAAAACACCACATGAATAACCCCAGAGAAACAGATGACTAACCCCATTCACTTTCCTATTCAAGGGAATCCAATGGGAAAGCAGGTGGTCTGTCCCCAAATCTCCATACCCTATTAGAATTTACTCAAGAGAGAATTCATCTCATAGAATCTCTAATACCTAATATACACAAACTATTCCCAACAACTATTCTCATACTCATAACAATAATTAAAATCCTTGGTCAAGGTATTTGAAAACAAAATTTTATGATATCAAAACTTTCAGGATATAAAAGAATCTGTACTAGAAGTAATTTATCATATAAATGAAAAAATAAAATTCTTATATTTCATGAACAATTTACTAAACATATATATCAATGAAATTTAAAAAATAAATAAATAATTTATTCATTTTATAAAACACGAAAAATTTATGAACAATTAATAAATAAATACTAATTTTAAAAATTTTATAATTTTGAAAGAATATAATCCAATTATTTTCAATTCAATATGAGCCCATTAAAATTTTATATAAAATGAAATTTATATGATATCTCATGAATTAAAAATATTTTATAATTCAATATCTATTGTATAATTATTTTATAAAATCTAAATATCATATATATTATGATTTATACTATTTATAAATCATCTATTATGGTTTTTAAATAAACCTTTTGTTTATTGATCAAGAGGCATTCCATATATTTATTCAAAAGGTATTTTAAAATAATAACATTTAATATTTTGGAAAAATGTTTCATAAAAATTTATTTAATTTGTAATAGACAATTTATAATTAATTAATTTATTTATAAATTATCTATAAATAGAATATTCCCAAAATAAATTTTAATATGATTTATAAACAATTTATACACACAAAAATCATTTAATATGTTAAAAACAACTCTTCAACAATATTCGGTTTACCCTTACATAGAACCCTTACTTTGTATAAGGGTATCCCCTTATTACCCTTACGAAGATACTCTATATAATAATACATATGTTTTTATCCAATACAAAATGGTAATACACGTATTACCTCTACAGAACCCCCTCACGTAAACTCATTACCTTTACCCAACACCTTTACATATAGGTAATCCCAGTATTCATATGTTGTGTAAAGGTAAACATTAGGGACCTTAACATAGTGGATCAAATACCATTACTTGTAAGGGTAACGTATCGATGGCCCTTATGTAAACCCCTTTCTTAAGGGCACTACCTTTAAGCAACTCATTTTTGTAAAGGTAAGGGTCAGGTTACCCTTACCTAGACCTACAACATAAGGGTATCGCATAAGGGTAAATAATATTTTCCTTTACTTAGAAAATATATGTAAGGGTACTTTTTTACACAACCAACTTTCATAGAGGTAAAAATGATGTTACACTTACATAGACCTTATGTGTAAGGGTATTCCCTTTACGTAACCGGCCTACATAAGAATGAATCAAACTTACCTTTACACAACTTACATTAGAGTTGTAAACCTTGTAATTTTTTACAAAAACATAGTTCTTCGTTTTTCTTTGAGAACCAGTTATTCAAAAATGTTTAAATATTGAAGAAACATACTCAGATATGACTGAGGGGTTTTGTATGATCATATAATGATCATTTTCTATAGAATACAACCCAAACATAAGAGATCTTTTATCAAGAAATTAATGAAAAAAATAATACTGTAAAATATAATACCTAACATTTTATAATCACAACAACTATTTTATCCTCCTCAGAAGAGAATGTTTGAGGGATATCATGATGAGTAGTGAACATAGTAACACTTCCTCTAAGGGAGTACACCTGCCAAAGGATCAAAAAATGCATCATGAGGATACAGATTTTCTGAAGGGTTATAATGCCTTCTCAAAATAGAAAAACAGAGCTTTGAGAGGAACATAATTTAGTAGGGGCTCATACACATCACAATACAAACTCACAATTTGAGAGGATATCATCATCTTATATAGAAAAAATCTAGAGGCATCACATCATATATGTTTTTGTTATTTCGGTATAACTAATTTAATAGTTTCAATGAATTAATTTATAGCCTTTAATCCATTTAAAATGGATTATAAAAAATTTATAAAACATTCATGATAAATAAATAATATATATATCTTATATATTTATAATTCTTATGAATCGTATTCATGAAAATTAAATGCATCACATGCATGTATTAAATATAAACTTATATACGTAATATCAAATTATATATATATAAAGAATTATATGCACGTGTTAATAAATCTCATGCATGTACATTTTAGTACACATCCAACATATAGGGTATTCCACCAAACAATAATATTTTAATGTTACCTTTTAATTATTCTCTACAATATTACCATGTGTCCATTTGAATTTTTTTCATGATGAGAGACTTCCCAAACATTCTAGTCATGATCCACCATACACATGTCTCTCCTTCCCATAAGGATTACACTTCCACTAGAATTCCATAATTATATATCACATTATTTCTTCTATACTTCCTTTATCCTTTTATTTACTCATATTTTCTTTTGTATACCTTGTTCAAAACATTAATTCATCTTTATTTTTGTTTGCATTTTAGGAAAATATCAAAATAGAAAGAGAGAGAGAGAGAGGTGAGGTATATGAGCTATTTATGGGGGTTCCTTTATCAAAAGTCTATGTTCTTGGTGCTTAATTTTAGTGTAAATTTGAAGGATGTCTATACCTGGTGATATTTGGTGGAGGAGGATCCCAGAGCATAGAGATACTATAGCTCTACAATACCACTATATTCAAGATATAACCAAGCTATTTGTAAAAAAACTGGGCTCTATAAATGTGATTCTTTTTCGTAGTTCCCATCTTTATAAATATGATGTATGTAGTTCCTATTGAGGAGTTGATTTATTCCTTCCAAAGAAGATGATGGATGATAAACCTTCATATCTCATTGAATCAATTCCACCTTGTTTAAAAAGGAATGTGTTGCACCAAAATGCACATTTTAGAAACAATAAACTTATGATATGAATGTTATTATCCAAAACATAAATTTTTTAATAAGTTTGGAAATTCCATGACACCGCAGTTTTAAAGTTTCTAAAACCAAGAAGCCTCACACTGCAATCATATATTGATCAACCCCTTCAATAGACAAAATGATATGTAGACTAAATGAATAGGAAAAATTAACTTGACAACAAAATGGAAATAAGAAACACATTAAATAATGTGGTTTAAACTTAGTCCTATACTATGTGAAGAACTTTGTAACATTATATTTAGGACATAATTACAAGAGATAACTCATAAGTTACAATGGCTCAATTATCTATAACCCTACTCAGAAATAGAATATGACTTCAAAACTTCTAAAACAAACACCTGTCATAAGATATTCCATTTATTTAACCTCCAATGGTGAAGAAATGTTCTCTAAAACCTTTATGGATATCAAAAAATGACCAATTCTCACCTATTTATAGGTCCATGTATAGAGCATCCGGCTAGTTCCACTGGTGTCACCACCATTCGATCTTTTTGTAGTCATACCACTAAATTATATTTTCCTCAAGATTACATTATATTAATTTTATCCATGTGAAAATAATTCCCTAGCTAAGTGGTTTAAAATAATAGATGGAGAAATTCTGAAAGTATAATTTCAAATTTTAAAAGGATATGGCTGACTAGAAGAGATCAAATTCCATATAACGAATCGTGTCATTATGGTTCAGCGAAGTCTAATAGAATTTGAATTTTTGGATTGTAATTGGGGGTGGTGGATTAGGTCTTGTTTTAAATGGTATTTGGGATTCCCAAGGAGTGGTATTATGATGAAAGAACACCTAAAGTGAGTTATGGGGGGTTGGTGGGTGAATTAGACATTCTATAGAAGGTCACACAGTTCCCCAGATGGGTCTCATCATGAAGGTGTTTGACTTTGGATCATACCCCCTATAATTTCTTGGTTATGTCAAGACTTATATCGCTACACCATAATGAGTTCTAGATGTAGGTTGACCACTATACCTGATGGGTGGTGGATTCATGACCTATTTACAATCCTATTTTGTTAATATGGGGGTTTTATTAATTTCAAAAGGTGTCCTATTTGGCCCCCTAGGGTTCCTTGGGTCTTGGTCATTTTAAGAATAGAGGAGATCTCACTTTGGATCTCTACTTACCCCCTAATATCTCTACCCTATTCGAGGTTTCTTAACAGGATTTTATTTTCTACATTCTAGGTAATAGTCCCATTATTCACTCACATGTTATTCTTCTTTATATTATTTATAATTTTTGTTCTCTCAGTTAGTGTATTTCGAAGTTGATTCTACCAAGGCATGGTGAAATAATATATCGATAGAGTATTTTCATAAATATATATTACATAATTTTTATGAATATTCGTTATGTTACATAAACACATGTCTAAGTACAATAATAGTTTAGTGACTTTAGAAACATGGAAACATGAACACTGGTCTATAAGTGAGCTAAATAATATCCCACTACATTATTTATAACCGGTACCCTTATTAGATATATCATACATAATACATATCTTCATAACCTTGGGAAAGAAAACATAATAAAGGGTGAGTGTAGATTCTTAGTGAGGGTGAACATAAGGGATATCAGTCTAGGATCATATGAAAGAATAAGATGGTAATAAGGGCACGTGATCATGATCATAACATAAAACTTTCATACCCAACCTGTCATAGATCATAAACATGACTCACGGAATAAAATTTTATCATTTCCAAAAACATGGCCCATGAGGATGACAAATAATCATAAATAAATCATGAACCAAAATCTCATTTCATAAAAGTGTGGAACCCTCATAAATATAGAAAGTTATTCCACACGTCAAGGTTAACTACCAACATTATAAACATAGTGAATCAGGACACACTTGTTTCCCACTGTGGATCAAGACACACCAGTGTATTAAGACACACCTATTTCACATAGTGGATCTAGACATACTTGTTTCCCATTGTGAATCAAGCTCATCAACTTGTTTCTCATTTTCATCTCATGAGATATAAATATTTACCCAATGCATTGGAGGGAGATATAGGTATCACCTGTAACATAAAGAAAATCATAAATATGTGTGCCACAATATCATAAAACATTCCAAAAATAATTGAATCATAACCCATGTAAATAAAATATTTTTCATAACCATTTCATTCATTCACCAAAGTATAACCTATGAAAAATAAATGGGTCTCATAAATATTTCATCAACATAAACAATAACCATCCGGAGAAAGAATAATTATCGTATCATTCAATAGTATCCCTAGTAAATCATAATTAAAATCATAGGATTTCATATTATATGGAAAATAATTTTGAAAGTATAGTCATAACATTTCTTGAGTAAAATATCCTTTAATCTTTGAAAAACAATTTTGAAAACATAAAACATTTTGATAATAATTTTACTTGAAAATAACCTTGAAAACTTAGAAAATAAAATTTAAAAATAATTAAAAAAATTATTTAGGAAAATAATCATTCAACTTTGAAAATAAAATTTTCTTAAATAATTTTTAAAATAATTTTTTAGAAATCCTGGTTTTAGAAGAAAAAGTTTTTTTGACGGAAAAGGTAATTTTTCATAAAAATGTTATTTTTAACTCTTGAGTACATAAAGATAGTAAAATGAGAGGAAAATTTTTATTCTCATGAAATAAAAATATTATAATAAAATTCTTCAGTTTCTTTAGATATAGATCATAATATTCCATCCTTAGATGCATAATCATAAATATTCCCTATAAATGAGGAGATTGTAATATAAAACTCATACCGCTTTAGTAACTTTGATTCATAAGCCTCAAGAATGAAAAATATAAAATGGAACATAAAATATCACAAGTATATATAAATTAATCATATTAAAAATAAAAGGGTTTATATATACACATCATTAAAGTATATATTTTCATAAAATAAAGTACATCTCAAAGATGGAAAATGGAGACAAAAATATCTTACCAAATTTTTAACTTTTAAACCATAAACCCCATGGAAGGGATATTGTAAATGGATATATAAATCCCTGTAATTTTTAATATAATAATCATATAATACAATCATGGTAATTATATACACCACATAAGAGAAAAAAGTGGTGAATATGGAATTTCTCTCCCATAAAGTAAAAGTGAGACGAAAATCCATTACTTGAAATCTTGAATTCTTTCATACTCTTTAAAATCTCATATATAATAAATATATGTTTATTATACATATATAAAATAACCATATTCATATATATAATATCTTATATAATTTTCTTTTGACCTTTTATTTCCTGTTTATTAATAATTCCATGTTAAAGTTATGTTTCGGGTAACAACCTCTTTGTTTTTTCATATATGATTTGATTTGTTATTTTTTCCCATTAATTTGATCATGATTTAATATTATCCATAATTATAACCATGATATAAATAACATATGTATTTATTAAATATGTATTTATAGTAATCCATAAAATTTAGTCATAGGAAACGAAATACACCATTCATGGGGATAGTAGGTCGTACATATGCATGAACGTGGTTTTTTATTTTTTTTTGTTGGGTTGAAAGAATGAATATTAAATGATATACATTATCATTCCAGAATAATTTTTATTTAATATATATCATAAATTTTTATTAAACCCATTCTTAATTAATTCATTGTAAATTGTGAATGAATCGCATCGCTTCGTGAGGCGGTAGTCCGACGTACACACGAATGAATTTATCTTATTACCACAAAATAGAGAGTATGAGGGTAAGTAATATCCAATAATTCGATTAATGTTATTTAATTTTTGTTTTAACTCCCTTTAAAATGGTTTATAATATTTTTCTTGGGAGTGTAAGTACTGTTGGTGGTTTTTTGGGGGTTTGGGAAACAAAAAGGGTGAAACAAAGGCCATCTAGTGAATGTTTCATGGTTGGTTCTTGGTTAGTAGAAACTATAAAAAATAACCATGTGGGAATAGAGTAATAGGTACACAGATGATGAACTATGCATGTATTGGGAGTCAAACTATGTGGGATTTGATAGATCCAACTTGCATGGCTACCAAGTGGTTAGTAAAACCGTGTAGGCTCCCAGGAAGTCAGGTAACCCAATCCCTCTTCAGACAGAGAGTGGTGAAACTATGTTAATCATTAAAATTGGACGAAATTTCCATTTCCCCCTTTAGTATTTATGAAAACTCAACCAATTTTCTTCTAATTTCACCCTATAATGACCTTGGTGATGAACCAAACCCTCCCTAGCTTCCAAGGGATGATTCTCTCTTGATTCTTGACTATGTGGAGTGAATTTTGATGTGAACAAAATTACAAGTTATTCTAACACTCCTCTGGATTCATTTTTCTATTGAAGGTCATGTATGATAATTCTTCCCATTTATAAGCCCTAAAAATCAATTTTTCAAAAGATTCTTGGTTTTGGATTTGAAGGTGTTTTGAGCTCGAATCAAGGGCTAGGTTTAAGTGAGTGTTCATCTAAAAATATGGGTAGGTGGTCTATAGGTTATGTCCCACAATGTTGATTCCCTATTTGAATGTTTGTGTAGTTTTGTGGTAGTATATCCTTACTATCAATTCTCAATCCTTGTTAGGAAATGGTAATTTATTTATTTAAATAATGATATGAACACCCATGATCCTCATGGGATCTGATGATGATGAGTTGACCATGCCTATGGACACCCATGGGGTAAAACACTCCATTAAAAATGAGAAATTGTGATGTTAAATGTTAAATTTTGGGGTTTATGACAATAAACCAATGGTAAATTTGAATAATGTAGAACACAAAAACATGGGATGTTGGGATTAAATTTAATGGTTAAGTAATTGATGATGGGTAAATGAATGATTATGACAAATGGTTACTAGGGCTTGGAATAATGGAAAAATGTCTTGAAAAAATGGAGAATAAACTATTGTAATGTGTTAAATGGTAAAATAGTATTGTGTTGGAAATTGAAAACATGATTATGGTAAGGGACTATAGAAATGTGGTCGAATGGAAATGTTGCACCCTTGATATAATTTTTAATGAAATGGTAATGATTATGAGCCTATGTGATTGTGATATATGGTATTGTGATGTTTTAATGATGATCCACACCCATGGTTGGACCTTATTAATGTTCGGGTACCCCAATCCATGGAAGTTATTTAGGTAATGGAACTATGTACCTGAACAAAAGGGTATGGACATGGCATTCCATATTGTAGTTGGGATGGTCAGACATGGAGTTCTGAGTCTCGAATGGATTCATGGAAAAAGTCTCCATTTTTCTACCTATGAACCTTTTTAAATATTGATCCTATGATCAACATTGGATTAAGCAGGTTTGATGAAAATGGGTAAAACATGGAATAAGGGATGAAAGTAACTGAAATATTAAATGATAAATGATTTAACCTTTTTTGTTGTTGTTTTTATATTGTTCTGAACTTATACATACACTATATAAGACTTCATATTTTATATACATTTTTATTAGTGGCCTACTATGTTGTACCCACACCCATATTAGGCCACCATTGGGTACTCGAGCATACATCATGGTTTCTGGTCAAGATGAGGGAAACGACCCTATTCAATATGGTTGATTTTTGATTGGAATATGCATGGAGTAGGAGACCACATTTTTTGTAGGGACACTTTTTAGTGATTCTCTAGTTTGAATTCATTTTGGGTTTTCCATTTCACTTGGAACTATATAACATGGAATGGAATATTTGCTGTTTGGTTGTGGGCATGTACCTAGTTAGCTAAATTGTTTGGGGAATACGTGTTCATCTATTATTTTGATCTGTTGTTTCTTATATTACTTTTTGTGGATTACACTTATAAAGATTGGATAGTCTCACCATGTATTTTCCTAGACCATCACTTCTATTTGGTTGCCTCTGGTATATGGGGAGGTATTCCTGAGTTCGTGTGCCACACCAACTATGGAACATTTTATAGTGAAACCCAGTCCTATGCATTAAAAAGTGGTATCAGAGTGATTTTATTTTCTGTTATTTATTTGATTTGGGAAAGGTATACATAAAACAAGGAAATTTCGGAATTTTCCATGATCTCAAGAATGGGAATAGTTATCCCATGAATGGGGGGAAAACTCAACTACCCATAGTGGGATTGATGTTCTGGATGTTTGTCATTACAGTTCGATGTTATTTCAAATTGAATGATTCACTTGCAGAGTGATATTATTAATTTTTAAGATTTTAGTTGTGACATGGCATGTAATTAGTTCATATATGCATCCATCATTATAGGCACTTTGGGATATTAGTGACATGAATTATGTTAGCCACACGTATAGAAAAAATGTGTTGTGGTCAGGTAAGAAAATTAAAACATGAATTATTTCTATATAAGAACATTTAAAGAAAATGTGCCAAATAAAGGTGTTATAAATATTAAATTAATGGAATTATGGTTTGGGGAATGGTTAAAATAGTGCCTAATGTAAAGTGAAAAAAATAATTTGGAGTTGTTTTATGACTTGTTATAAATGGATCGGGTTAATAGAGGATAGGAATGGTTTTGTTAGTGGTTACGCCTATTGGGATAGTGTATGTAGAGTTGGTTGGTTATGTCTAGTATTGATTCCTCTTTTGTTTAAACTATGGAAACCATATGTTTTATGTTTTAATATGTGTGTTTTTTTATTATAGAGAGATACCACCATGATGAATTTTATCAATTGAGAGACAAGAGGGTATCCCTGAGAATTCTCCTCCAATAGTGGAGCAAGAAAACCTATTGGTTCGGGGTAACAGAGGGGACGATCAATTCCATGAAAAAATTTACCATTTTATATAGTCCCCAAATAAAGACCCAGGGAAGGTTATGTTAAGTATGATTTATTTTACAAGATAGTTCCAACTGCAGCACCCTTTGACTTTTTCTAAAGAGGGTGACCCAAAGGAAGAAATGCTTTTGATTGAGTCCATCCAGATGATTCTGGATCATCTAGAGACCCCACCAGAAAATAGAGTTAAGAAAGTGAGTTATTTGTTGTGGGGAATAGGGAAGCGTCAGTCGGATATACGAGCTTAATATGACAAGGTAGAGGGCATGGCATGGAAGGATTTCTAAGAGATGCTCCTCAATCACTTTTACCCTAATTCCTTGAGGTAGAGGAAAGATAAAGAGTTTATGTGCTTGACTCAAGTAATTATGATGGTGATGGATAGTTCTGGCTACTGGAATGATATATAGAATTTTTTCTACGGCACTAGGAGGAGATTAGGTGATTATGGATAGGTGCTATCAAAATGGGCATAGATGTAAGATCTAATACTAGTAAAATAACTTCTATTCAAAGAGGTTTGTTGAGGTGGTGTATCATTATCTCATTTATAAAGTAAATTTTAATGAATCTTCTAGTGGTGGACAAGCTATTTTAGTTAGGAGATCCGACAATACACCTTCTGATATAACTAAGCACCATTGTGAGATTTTTCACCAGAGTAGTGGACAAAAAAGTAGTTGGGGAAAAGGGATCTTCTTAAATGGGAGGATCTCAATAGGTTTCTATTTTTTCATCATGCCAAGACACATATGAGGTCAGTGTTCAAAACCACTAGTGGATTGATGGGAATGTGGTAGGATGGGTCATATGCAGAGGTTATAAAAAACCTACAATAGGAAGGAAGTGATGGAGGATCTATGCCAATACATAGCACTGACATGGGGTCAGCTACTCATTATTAGTCGGGCAGTTTGAGTTTCACCAGATGAACTAGTTGAAATAGGGGATGTGTTGATTTAAGACATGAGAATTTATATCAGTAGGGGAGTACAGTATTAGGGGATAAAACCTGAGACCAAGGGAGAGGGGTGATTCTTCTACATGTAGTTTAACCTGCACTTGGTGGTGGTGAGGCTGGATCATTGACTATTCAAGGTATGATTCTCATAGATTCCACAATTTATAGTTCTCTATTTGATAAAGGGGCCTAAAATTCTTTTATATATGCTTGGTTTGTAAATGATTTAGGTCAAGCGTTGGTACATGTGTGTGTCATTATGTCAACTGAAACACCATTGGGGGTATGAGTAGAGAATATTCAGTAATGCAAGGAGTGTGCTTTCAAGGTTGGTGGGTACCATTTCGTTTGGGACTAGTGTATGCTCAAGATTTTAGGGCTTGACCTAATATTGGGGATGGATTGGTCGGTATTGTATTGATCTCATATCGACTATTAATGTCGAAGGCTAATGTTCACGTCCCTCAATGGTAACACTTATGTTCACCAAGGAGAATGGGATACCTTGAAATGAGGTACAGGGCCAGTTCATTAGCAGTTGGGTGATCTCAAGGCCCAAGTAGAATGCATTGTGCTTAATGATGTGTGAGTAGAGAGAGATGTATTTTCCCTTATGGTGGATCAATTCCACAATGTGTTTCTCAAGGGCTTCTCAGGTTTATGACATTAGAGGGAGATTGAGTTCATTATTGATTTGATGCCTGGAGATGAGATGAATTCCATTATGCCATATAGAATGACACCGGAAGGAATTTAGGAACTCAATCTACAATTAGAGGAACTTAAGAACAAAGGGTTTATTTTTCTATGTTTTTCACCTTGGGGTTCACTAGTTTTGTTTTTCAAGAAATCTAATGGGTCTCTATGTTTGTACACTGATTACAAGAAGTTAAATTGGATGACAGTTAAGAACGGATATCCTCTTCCGTGTATCGATGACCTTTTTGATCAGCTGAGAGTTTCTTCTATGTTCTCCAAAATCTATTTGAGATTGGGATATAATCAATTTGAGGGTGAGGCACAATAACATTCCATAGATTTCTTTCAGGATTAGGTACAATCTATATGATTTCATCGAAATTCTATTCGGGTTGATGAACACAACTATTGTGTTCATGGTTCTAATGAAGTGAATCATCCACCCATACCTAGATCAGTTTTTATTTGTTTTTTGGATGAAATCTTTCTTTACTCAAAAACATATGATTATCATGCCAAACAATTGATGTCATCTTGAGTGCACTGAGAGAGCATCGTATATACACCAATCTATCCAAATATAGTTTCTGTATTGACCAGGTAGATTTATTGGGTCACATTATCTCCCAAAAATGTTTTTAAAAGTTTCATGGAAAAGTGAAGGAAGTTTTATGTTTGGAGTATCCCAAGAATGTTTTTAAAATCAGAAGCTTTCTGGGTATGGTAGGCTATTACCAAAGGTTCTTCAAGGACTTATCACCCTTAAAAGAACCACTCTCAAGCTTGACCAAGAAGGGTTCCATTTTTTAGTGGTCAATAGAAAGTGAAAATTCTTTCTAGGAGGTGAATAAGTTTTTATCTACTGCACTGATTTTTATCCTACCTAAGTTAGGTTAGGATTATACTCTGCTTTGTGATACATTTGGTATTGAGATTGGGGAAGTGTTGATGCAGGAAGATCGGGTTATGGAGTATGGGTCATGGCAGTTAAGGTCATATGAATGAAATTACCATACACATGACCTTGAGTTGTCCATGTAGGTTTATGATTTAAAGTGTTAGTAGCATTACCCATTGTGAAAAAGGTTTATTGTGTATACCAACCATAAACGCCTGAAGTACATCGTTTTCAACAATATTTGAACCTGTGACAGTAAAAATAGGTCAAGTATATGTAGTATTTTGACTTTTAGTTATCTTATACATTAGGAAAAGGGAAAAATGTGGTAGATTTCTTAAGACAAAAGACACAGACTCAGGTAGTTCAGAATTCCATTTCTAAGTGGAAGATAATGTCCTTATTCGCTGAGATGCATGTGGAGGTTCAGGAGGTCCACAGAGATATGAACCTATAATACTTGGAAATATATTCAACACTTTTGATCCATATCACATAAAGAAAGTATGAGGATCCAAAATTTTATACGTGAGGTAAATCATTGAAGTGTGGATACCCCTTCTGATAGGACTTTTGGCGATGGAAATATCGTTTATGTTCTAGACCGTGTTGGTGCGCATGCGTGTATGTAGGAGGAGATGATGTAAGAGTTCAATTCCTCAAATTGGTCTATACATCCTAGTTCAAAAAAAATTATTTTGATCCTCATAGATAGTATTGGTGTCTAGGGATGAATAAATAGGTTGCAAGTTTTATGTCACGGTGTTATACCCATCAACAGGTGAAGGATGAGCACCAGCAGTCTGGTGGTATATTATAGGTATTTTCTATTCTGAAATAGAAGTGGGATGATGTTGACTTGGATTTTTTGGAGGGTCTTCTGAGGATGCCTTATATGAATTATGTGATATGGTTAATTATCGATCAGTTGGCCAAGGTGGCCCATGTATTATCGATTCAAGAGACTTTTATCGTGGATTGGCTAGGTGACCTATATGTCCAAAAGATAGCATATTTTCATGGGGTTCCTGGGAGTATTATTTCAGATCAATATCCATGTTTTACCACATGCTTCTAGATGGGCTTACAAAATGAACATGGAAACTCGGTGCTTTTTAGTACGTCTTTCCACCTACAAAATGATGGGAAATCAAAGTGTACTATATAGGTGCTAGAGGACATGTTAAGGGCATGTGTCCAAGATTTATGTGGAACTTGAGAAAAGTGGTAAGTGATTTTTGAGTTTGACTATGACAATATTTACTAAGAAAATGTTTAAATGGAACCATATGACGTTCTCTATAGAATACCATGCAGGTATCTGTTGTATTGGACGGAGGTCGAGGAATCAGGGGTTTTGGGGATGAGTCGTATGTAGGATACATCGTAACTGGTTTAGTTGATTCAAAAAGTATGGCTATAGCTCAAAGTAAGCAGAAATTGTATATTGATCATCATTTTTGACCTATTTAGTTTTTGGTAGGTGATCTTATATTTCTATGGGTGTCCTCAAGGTTGGGTAACCTTAGGATTCAGAAACAGTTAATGTGGGTTCCCAGGTATGTGGGTCCTTTTGAGGTTGTGGAGAGGATTAGATAAGTGTTATATCGATTTCCTCTTCCACAACAGTATAGTTCCATGCATAATGTTTTTCATGTGTCACCACTTTGGTAGCATCACACTAAATGTAGTGACCCTCACTTTTCATACATTAGAATTACATAACTTTTGTGGAATACTTAGAATTTCATAGAAATAGACTCCCAAAGACTGTACTAGTCTTGTACCTTTGGAAACATGAAAACATAAACATTGGAAAACAAGTGAGCTACATTATCACACACTAGGTTATTCTTGACTAGAAATACTCTTAGACACAAAAAACATAATACAAATCTTCTTAACCTATGGTAAAGGAAACATAAAAATGGGTGAGATAAAATGCTCAGTAAGGGTAAAAAAGGGATACATGTAAGCATAGACATGAGCATAGGGGTATGAGATCATGATCATAACATTAGAATATCATACCCTTAATATCATAAAATCATAAAAATGCATCATGGAATAAATATTGGTAGTTCATAAGACATTAATCTTAAGTAAATAAATATAATCATTGAAATCATAACATAGGAATAATACATGGAATTATGGAAGACACATAATCATATACAATTATTTCCGTAGTAGGTGAGTAATTACTACCAAGGCCATATTAGTAGTATGGGTTCACTCCCCATACCTTCATCGTAGTCATGGTTCACTACAATGGTCATCTTAGTACTATTATTTCATTCCCTATACGATCTTGGTAGTCATGGTTCACTCCCATGGCCATCTTAGTAGTATGAATTCACTCCCCATACCATCTTGGTAGTCATGGTTCACTACTATGACCATCTTAGTAGTCAAGGTTCACTCCCAAGACCATCTTATTCTATATCATGAGACATAAATATTTACCCAATGGATTGAAGAGAGATATAGGTCCCTCCCATCTCGTAATGAAACCATACATACATGTTCCAAAATATTATAAACTATCATATCATAAACCATGAAATTGAATGAGTGTCATAAACATGTAATTAGATCTTAAACACTGGAAAATGATTGGTTTCATAATCATTTCATTAAATTATAATCCATGAAAATAAGCAGGTTTCATAAACAAATAAACAAAGAAAGAGAAACAAATTTCATGTGCATATAACCCCTAAAAAATAATATTTCACAAATAAACATGTCATAATGTGTAAACCATTCAGAGAAAGAATATGAATGAAAACTTTCGATCATTCCCACAATGACATGTGTAACATCAATTAATGTCATATTTTGTGGAAAATAAATTTAAAATATCCTTTAAAACCATTTTTTGAGGAACATGCCCATTTTATTTCAAAAAATATTTTTAAAAAATAAAATCTTTTGAAAATCATTTTATTTTAAAAAAACATAAAAACTTATAATAGAATCTAGGAAACATTTGAAAACATTTTTCCTTGATAGCATATAAAAGAAACTTGGAATCATTTTTGAAACACATTAAAAACATAAAAAATAATCTTGAAACATTTTAGAAACCATTTTATAAAAATGGATTTGAAAACATATAAAGAAATATTGGAATTATTTAAGTCCTTTTATTTGAAAATACCATTTGAAAACATATAAGGGAAGCATTGAAGATCACCTAAAACACTATTTGAAAATAAAGAATTTTTGAAAAACTTTTTCTTTGAGAACCTCTTTAAATTAAAAAAATTTATTGAATATTAGGAAATCAAATTTCTTAAAAAATAACATTATAAAATTATAAAGGAATCTTTAAGGAAATTTTGGTCATGATCATGGGTAAGTCCTTACATGCCGAACATTCATTTTTCACCTTAAAAGTTTAAAAAAGTCCCTTCATTGGAAAAGGACAAGGATTTTCATTTTTAAAAAAAATTAAAAAGGTAAAACATGGGTAAAAATTTCCCTTAAAAATCATAGGATAATAGTAAAATACTTGTTGAAAACATTTTATAAAACATGTTTTTGAAAGAACACAGATTTTCGATCAAATTGAATGATACAGAGACATTTTCATAAAAACATTCTCTTAATTATCCTATATAAAAAACATTGATTGATAAAACATTAATATCTATAGGTTAATAAAATTCATGAGATTTCTTGAAATATGTATAATAATATTTCATCAATGAAATAATAATCATAAACAATCTCAATAAATAATGAGATTGCTTCAATAAACTCTTACCACTTGGTAACTTCGAATCATACTCCCCATGTAAGAAAATAAAATTACATAGAGCCTAAAATATAATGAAAAATAATGAGATTAATGATATAACATTTAATTTAAATTTATATAAACCTCGTTAAATAATATAGTTTCATAACAAAACACGTGTCTCAAAGTAGGCAAATTGAGGGAAAATACCTTATAGATTTGGTAACTCTTGAACCATAAAACCCACAAAATAAGGATACTAAAATGGATATGTAAATACCCATAAATTTAATTTAATAATAATATAATACATTCATGGTAAGTATATATTCCACACAAAAGAAATGTGTGGTGAATAAGGTAAGCATCTGAGGAAAATAAAAAGTGAGATGAAATTCCCTTACATTATGTATTGACTCTCATCGTATTCACAAAAACCACTTGTATAACAAATATAAGTTCATTATAAATATTTTATAGAACCATATTAGTATATATTATACCATATATGACTTTATTATTACTTTATATTACCCTATTATTGACAATTATATGTTAAGGTTTCACTTCTGGTAATATGTGCTTTGTTCTTCGTACATGTTTTGACTTATTATTATTGATCACCATATTAGATCATAATTTACTTAATTAAAGAATTAAAAACATTATATAAATATCATATATATTCATTATATATTTATTTACAATAATATATAAAATATAAAAAGTTGAAATGAAATACACCATTCATGGAGACCGTAGGCCATATGTACAGATGAACATTGTTTCAATTTTGTTCTCATATTGAAATAAATTAAATTGCAAACACACATACAGATATATATATATATATATATCATTAAATTATCATTATTAAGTTATATATATCATATATTTTCACTAAAACCATCCTTAACACATTCCATTTCAAGTTTGAACGAATCACAACATTTTAAGGAGGCGGTAGTCCACTCATCCACAAACGGTGTTATTGTTTTTACACAAGATGGAAAGTATAAAGGTATGTGTTATAAAATAATTATATAAGAATAAATACATGATAAATATAATAAATTTTATATATAAATATTGTGATCATCATAATTTCCAACCGTGAAAGGTGGTAAGGAAAAAAGCAACAAGAAACTTTTTGTGAGACTGTTGTTCGTCGTACACATAAACATTATGTTTTTTACCCAATAGATAAAAGTGTGGGTAAGTTTAGGTTAAAACTTTTTCATAAAAAAATATTATATTAAGGATACTAGTGTTTTTTATAATAACATAACAAGTAGATATGAGGGGTCGGAAAAGAAAATAAAACTAAAGAGCTTGAGAAAAGATGTTACATCTTCTTTGGATAACTCCTTTTGGTTTACACCAAATGGATTCCTTGGATGGATTTATGCATAAGGGGAGGATTCTATGATGAGGGGAGATAATATGAGAATCTATTTGTAAAAATATTGGTAAATAAAAAGTGGATTGGGAGGTTTGAGGAAGTAGGAGGAGATGAGGTATTTTTAAAGTGGAGGAGGAGTGACACTCTTATTAATTTTAAAAAGGAATTACACCCACGTTTTTTTCATTTAAATTGGCACCAAAAATGGTCCAAAGTATATAAAAGGGCGTATAGGTTCTAAATATGGCCATAAAATGGATTTTTTAAATGTTTACAGGTCATTTGGGCCCTTTATTTTATCATTTATTCCCTTATTAATCTTAATTTCTCAATAATCATTATAAATATTTTTAATTTTTTCACAAATATTTTTTTCAAAAACAATGTTTACCTTATTAGAAATTATATATTATTTTTATTCCAAATATTTAATCCATTTTTCACACTTCCTATCATAGTTGTGGTAGAAATTAATTTAAATTTAATCCCACATACGGGACGATAGTGCAAATTTTTAAAGAAAAAATGTTTATAAGATTGTTATGCTTTTATATTCAATTTCAATGTGAAATTGATTAAAATTACATAATTTGGATTAATTTATAAATAATTGATATAATTTGAATTTAAAACCAAATTAAAATATAATTTACCACCATATATATATTAGATGAAAAATCAATTTTTAATTAAAATTCAATATTTTTCACAATTCATCAAAAATGAAACTTTGTGGAAAAATAACAAAAAAATCACCCTAAACTAATTTTTTTGTTTTTATTTCTATTATGGTGTTTATTTTGACATAATAAATATATAAAAGTTCAAAAAATTGGAATTAAAATTTGTTCTCTATTAAAAACATAGTAAAACTATGTTTATTAAAATATTTATTTTTATGAAAAATATTGGATTTGTTCTTATCTTATGCTTATTAAATCTATTGTTTAAAAATAAAAAATATTTTATTGAATATATATTATATATATTACACTGATATCACTCACTAATTGTAATTAACTTAATTTATCATGATAAAACATCTTTTTGAGAATAAAAATAAAAATCTTTCCTTTATATTCAATTGGTTTACATTTTCATTAATAATTAATTGGTAACCAAAAAATTCATATTATATTTTTATAAACCATATATTTTAATAATTTAATTAATACTATTCATAACCAATAATTTAACATCTAGGTTATATCTTATTATATTGTATAATAATTTTTTAATAATATTTTGTTATTCAGTTAAACTCAGTAATGTGTGTAATGCAAGTCATAGAATAAACTCATTATTGTTTGAGAAACATTATAAATTGGTATCACGTTCATTTCAATCTATAAATAATATATCTAATCTATTTAAAATGTTAAATATATTGTAACTTCTTAAGATTTTATATTTATTTATGTGCTTCATATTGCATGTAGCGTAATCTTAACATAGTGTTGTGTATAAGGGAATTCAAACTTAGTGGTTTCATGTAAAAAAGATAGATTTAGTGTTACAAGAAATGAAAAATATCAATAAAGGATTAAATTAATTTGAAAAAAATCAAAAAACCTTTGGTTGTTACATTTTAACCCCCTTAAAATGAATTTTTCACTTGAAATTTGTCTAGGTTATTAAATGTTTAATACTTGAATGTTCCTTTCATAGAAACCAACCTCATAAAAAATGAAAACTAAAACTTAATTTAAAAATGTAATAGTAAAAGTATAATAGTTACCCAAGGTAACATATAACTAGGTTTCCACATAGGATGACATAGGAAGAAAGTGAAAATTTGGGCTTGGAAGAGAAATCTAACTATTAAGTTCGGATGGAGATTGATAGAGAACATTGATCACCAAAAGTGGGTGATCACAAAACCATGCATCTGTGATGATATAAGGGACCATCTAATTCATCATAAATAATGTTTCTAGGATAATTCTTTTTTAATATCCCTTTCCTCGAGTCAAGGAATTATTTTATTGTATAGATACATTAAGTAATATACTTAGTTGATTTCATTCCTTTTCAAATACACAATCTCACCCTTTGATTTTTCCTTGATCAATTCCCACATCATCTCTTACTCTAGGGAATGATGGTGAATTTTTCATTCCTAAAAAACTAACAAATTAGTATATCCTTAAATATAATGATAAGTCATTCCATCTTCGTTTACTTATCATCACAGCAAAAAAGTTAGCCCAGCTTATCCTACAGGCATAAATCCTCATATGGTGAGATATTACTTTAATATACACCCTTCCATAAATGGTTAACCTTGTAACTCTTCCAGAATATGAAAATACAAAACATTATGAAGTTCATAAAGTCATATTAACATTGATCCCCCATATGTCACAAAGTATCACTTGGTTTTCACATTCAAAAACATTTGAATACCCTAATTGTAAATTCTCTAGAAATATGGTAATAATAAGAATTACTATAAATACTTTAGGAATACATGAATGACTCATTATTCCAAATTTTAATGGATATATTCCTTAAATACAATAAGTTTTAAACTTCATCCATGATGACATAGACCACGTTGTCAACAAATCACTAATCAGATCTAGGGTAATTAGTGTTATCCAATTTACTTTTAAAAAATCAATCATCTATTTACCCAAGATAAACATAATTTTATAACCATCTTGATCAATTTAATTATTACATTACCTTAATCAAAATTTCAATTTTCTAAGTCATCATCACCATTCAACATATCATTTTCAATTCTTGATGAAAAAATTGTACTAAAAACATACTTTTTTTATGATTTGTATAACATAATATTTGAATTAGAAAACATATACACCTCAATATTCCAACTTTATAATTAAATCACTACTTAGGATTTATCATCTTATTACTTAATAACTATTTTATAGAATTCAAAATATGAATCATGTGTTAATCTTCCTTAACCTCAGTCTAATCTTTCTTCTTACAATTGATGTAAATAATACAATAATAATATCACGTAACTTTCACATCTCATTCATGATCTCTTTATCTCCAAAATTATAACCAATACTCACACCACCTTCCTGATTCTGTTCAGTCAATGTCCTATTAGGAAATCTATTTTCATAATGCCCATACTTTTCACATCTAAAAAAGTCAATGTTAACAAAGTTCCATTAACTAAAACCATAAAGGATAGGGTGAGAAACACTTATCATAATTGAAAACCATATAATCATGAAAAATCGCTTATAGGATGTCAAAATCCTGAAACCTAATTCTTTAATATATGGAAACTTATTTTTATCCGAGTTCATTCATAGACAACTTATATTTAAATCCTTCATGACGGTTTGTAAGGAGTTTAAGAATTCCAAAATAATATCCCCTGGGAGTGTTAAATTGGGCATGCAGTAAGTCTCATTGTTGTGTACCATGTCATGTTGAGTTTGTCCCGTAACACCTTGTTAAAGTTATTAAATCTAAGTACATGTCTTCCAGAGCCACATCCACTTGTAATATCTATATTGGGATGTATTTCTAGGAATCCACTCACTCTACCCTTTACCAAAATTCCAGGACATTTTTCTGTACTTTTCCTTATCCTTAGACTTTTCCTTAGACAAATCCTTAGGGATCTCACTAAGGCTTCCTCATCCTAATTTCCAATGGTCAAATAAATATTCACTAGGATACCAACTATAGCGACCCTCACTTTTCATAGATTAACATTGCATAACTTTTGTGGAATACTTAAAACATTATACAAGCAGACACCCAAAGACTGTACTAGTCTAATGCCTTTGGAAACATGGAAACATAAACACTAGTACATAAGTGACCAACATTATCTCCCACTTGGTTTATTTACTATAACCATTCTTAGAAACATAAAACATAATACATATCTTCATAACCTAGGGGAATGTAAACATAAAAATAGGTGATCATAGATTCTCAGTAAGGGTAAACAAGGGAGACATGTAAGTATAAGCATGAGCATAGATGTATGAGATCATGATCATAACATTAGAATATCGTACCCTACATATCATAAGATCATAAAGATTAATCCTATCAGAAATATAGGTAGTTCATAAGACATGAATCATAACGAATATATGTGAATTTGGGTAAAGATTCCACATAAGCAGAGGTTTGGATTTCCCTTCTAGGTTTTCCTTTTCCCATCATGAATCCAAGATTTCTTAGTGGTATCAGGAATTGCTTGGGTTTTTTTCATTGAACTAGTGAGAGGACCATCTAGCTATAAGATTCTATGTTATCCTAGATTTGTTTTAATATGGATCTATCTCTCCCTCTTCCTCTAAAGATCTTACTCAGTGTTAAAGGAATGACGGTTTGGTTATAGAATTTGGTTTTTCCTTCTCCACTATAGTTTTTCTCTAACTTTCATCTATAAGGGCATTATTATCTTGAATTACATAAATCCCTAACTAATAAATTTTTTAGGGAACAATATTTCATTCACAATAGCTTCAAGAATCCGTCTGGGATGTCTGGTGGTCCCCCTCTTGAGTTGGAGCCTAGAGATAAGGAGAAGGGAGATCATTTATCTCACGGAGTTTCTTCTTCCTCATCAAGTATCTATTTGATGAAGTTGGATTCTACAATTTGGGAGTTAGTTCCCCTCCTCCATCCTGGTGCTCTAGGGTTTCATTCTTCAAACTTGTCTCACCCCCCCCCCATCAGAAATGGTGCCCCATCTTAAGGGGATTTCCTTCTATTTTCAGGCCTACCCTACTCTGTCACTTACTTTTTATCATAGAATTGTGTATTTATTATTATGGTTATTAGTTGGAGTCTACTATGAAATTTTCATCACCATTTACTCACTCTCCCTCACCACAAAAGGATCAAGGAATATTGTATCTCCCTCCTCCAGTATGTTTCCCAACCACTCCAAAAGTGTCAACAGACAGAATGTGTTCTCCTACGTCTTTCTCTCTTTCTTCTCCCAATAGAGTTCAGACCATATCCTAGTCAAGGTCTAAATACAATTCTAGATATTAAAGTTGTTTTCCAAGCCATGATTCTCAGGAATGTTCCAGGAACCTCTTCCTCCGATGATTAATCTTCTCATTTGGAATGCTCACGGCTTGGGTTCTTGAGTAAAATTGGATTTCATATCCACTGAATTTCATAGTTATTTTGTTTTTTTTTTGTTGTAGTGTTAGATCCTAAGAAGGACCATCATAATGTCAAGGATTTTTTTCATCGCTTGAGAGTGTCTGGATTTCTCCCTGACTTCCCCTCCAATTATCACATCTAGGTTTTCTAGAAAGTTGGGATTTCAGTTGACCTTCTATAGGTGTAAGATTAGTTTATAAATAAAAAATTTCAAAGGGAGTTAAATATATCATTCTCTCAGTTGTTTATATTAAATTTGATTCTCATGCTAGGATTCCTCTTTAGAGTGATTTTAGTGGTTTCAACCCAGGAGACTCTCCATGGATGGTCAGTAGTGACTTTAATATCGGGGCTTCTCTTGGGGAGAAAAAGGTTTTGGTTCCTTTCCATTGATATTACTTCAGGAGTTATTGGATTCCATGAAAAGAAACGGCCTCATGGATTCTGGCTTTTCTAGTGACCCGATTACATGGTGTAGTAATCATATGGGAGCTAATCATTCTTGGAGTCAGCTTGATAGATGATTAGTGAATAGTGAGGATCTCTATACCTTCCCTATTATCAAGGTCTCCCACTTGGTCAAATGTCTTTAGGATCACTCTTCTCTACTCATTGTTTTACAATCTTATAATGTAAGTGAGGAGTTTTCCATTATTACTCTACCTGGGCAAAGAATATGGGGTTCTTGGACATTATTAAGACCTCCTGGAAGCATTCGGGTAGAGGTAATCCTTGGATGGACCTTCATAACAACCTTAGGAATATTAAAGGGTCTTTTTGATGCTAGGATAAATGTGTTCCCTCAGGAGAACAGGAAATGGATGAGCCTAGAAGGGACATCATGAAGCTGGAGTTGAGTCTGGAAAATGGTTGGGATGATGCAGTTTTGGTTGCAGTGAGTTTCAAGAAGGATCATTTAGTAGAGTTATTGTTGAAATTAGAATGTATTTCTCATGAAAAGTATAGGGTTAAGTGTATTTGTTAAGGGGATAGAAACACTAGATATTTTCATGATTTCCTCAAAGAAAAATTCAAATATTCAGTGCCTAACCTGCTTCATGAGGATGGATCCTATACTAATGATAGGGATGTTGTAGGTAATATGGAATATGCATTATTTAGGTTGCTTTTGGATTCCCCAAACCCCCATGTATGGTATGTTGTTACCCTGGTAGATCTTCTATACTTTTTGATCTAATTCCCAATAGCATAACTACCAATGTGAATGATATTTTGATAGCTATCCTAGGTGAGGATGAAATCTGAGAGGTGGTTTGGTCTATGAACTTAGATAGTGCCCTTGGTCTGAATGCTTTCCCTAGTTATTTCTTCAAATACACATAGAATATTTTAAAGTAGAGTCTGATCAGTGTTTTACAAGACTCTTTTCAAGGTGGTAGTCTCCCTCGAGTATTTTGTGATACTAAAATAGTTCTGGTTCTTAAAGTTAAAGATCCACAACTGCTAAACAAAAACCATCCTATTATCTTATGAAACATTCCCTATAAATTTTTGGCATGTGTGCTCAATAATAGATTTTCTCCCATTATTCTAGGTTGGATGGACGAGGAGAAGCATGGTTTTGTGAAATGTAGATCCATTCAAGGGTCCATTGCCTTGGTTCAAGAAGTGATTAGTGACATCAATTTGAAGGTTTTTTGTAGTAATGTGGCTGTCAAACTTGATATGACCTAAGAATATGATAGAGTTGAGTGGAGATTTATCTTATTGGTTCTTCAAATCATGAGATTATTTGTGTGGTCTATCCATATCCACTTTCATTTTCTCAGTTCTCCATTAGTGTCAACCTCTTTTATGGGAAAATAGTTTGGTTTCATCAAGGTTGTCAGAGGTCTAAGGTAGGGTAACCCTCTTTCCCTCTCCTTATTTATCATTGCTCAGGATTCCATCAGCAGGTTCTTTATGCATTCCATTTATATTGTAAAAGTTCTTCCCTTTCATAATAGTCATATTAATAGAAGTGTTTCTCATCTCATCTTTGTGGATGACACAATTCTCTTTGCTAATTGTAGTAGAAGGTATATTTATGGGGTTAATGAAGTTCTTGAGGCTTATTGTTTGTGGATTAGTCAAGTGGTTAACCATGAGAATTGAAACTTCTTTAATCCTAATAACTACACAGATATGAGGTTAAGGGAATAGGAATCATATCTTGGTATAAATAAAGGGTCTTTTCTTATGATCTACATGGGTTCCCTGGTGTCTCTGAATACTTTTATCATTAATTACATTAATTCGGTTGTTGAAAAACAATTGGGGAAAATTCTCAATTGGAAAAACAGATTCCATTATATTGGTTTGAGGATTACTTTGACCAATTCTATCCTCTCTACCATTTCTATGCACATCCTATCTACCACTAAAGTTCCTAAAAAGGTGATTACTAATATTGAGATAACTTTTAACTCCTTCCTATGGGACATTCATTTGGAGGGTAAGTATCATTTGGCTTCTTGTTCCAAGCTAGTTAAACTTATTGTGGAAGGAGGTATCAACCTCAGGAACATTTCAAGTACCATGAATAGCCTTCTTGCCAGACTGGCCAAGGAGATTGTTGAGGGGAAGTCTATTTAGGAAAAATATATACTGATGACCTATGGTTTAGAAGGCATTCTTTCCATATTTAATCCTTCCAAAATTCATAAGTTGATCCATCCTTTTATTCCCTTCATCCAGTAGCACTCATGATGGATTATTGGAAAAGTAGAAGTGATATTTTGGTTTCCAAACTAGTCTGGGTCAATATTAGGTTTCTCGTAGTGTCATGAAACTTTTATCAGTTTTAGAGAATCTAGTAATCATCATGTTCTCATCAACTCTATCTTGGATGTTAATCAGAAGAGATTGTATGATAGCATTGAGTTGTTTAATGACCAAGATCATTGTGTTTTCACTTGTTAGGAAGCATTCACTTTTAACATTAATGATTTTATCAACATTCAATTTCTACCTTTTCTTCAGGATCCTCGGGGAGATTTTATTTGGTGAAAGTATATTCCTTTTATGTACTTATTTATTTTGGGGTGTGTCTGGAATAATGATTTTCCAATAGATTAAAACATTAAACAGCATCAGATTAGTCTGGATTCTAAGTGTTGCTACAACAGGAGGATGAATTATGAGTCCACGAGTCACCTATTTTTTGACAGTGAGTGGGAGAGGTTGATCTGGGGATAGTATGTCCATTTCAATTGATGCTCTTTTGGTGTTTATTCTTCAAAAGAGTTTTTCCAAAACTAGTTCTAGGGGGTGCTCAGACCATGTCCTGAATGAAAGGCAAGGGGGCTTCTTCTTAATACAATCTATAGGCTCTTATCATCATCCAGGAATTTTGTGAGGCATCAGGCACTACAAGTGTCAATTATGGGTATTCTTTTTCAGAATAGATCATTAGTTATAGAGTTTTGTAGGGTGTAAAATGGAATAGAAAATTGTCCTTCAATATTGGCCCTTAGTCCCTCAGTCTCTTAAACATGTTGTAGTGGTTTGGATTTGGTACATTAGGTCAAGTGGAAGGCTCCTAGCTTTGGGATTAAGATTAACATAGATGGGTCATGTTCTATTGGTTTTATTAGTGGAGGTGGATTTTTCAGGGATCCCCTTGGGTAAGTGGTGGTGGCATTCTCATCTTTCCTTGGTAATGGTAATTCCCATCAATTGGAGGCCCATTCCATTCTTTCAGGTCTTATCCTATGTCAACAATGGAATATTTCTATCTTGGAGTTTTAGGTTAACTCTCTTATCACTTTCAAGGCTCTATCTGGCATTATTTGTATTCCTTGGAGTATTGAATATTCTATCATAAAGTGAAAGAAACTTTTGGAGAGTCACACTTTCATCCTCTATACCTGGCATGAGGGAAACATGGTAGATGATTTCCTTACTTCAAAATAATCTCCAAATGATCGTATTTTAGTTTTCTCTAATATTGGGACATTTCCTTCTGAGGGCTATAAATTTGTCCGGGTTGATGATTTTGGTCTACATTATTTCAAAACCCCCATAATTTCCCCTTTGTTATATTTTTAACCCCTTTATTTTAATAAAATAAAAATTATTTATATGGATAACATAGGAATAATACATGGAATTATGGTATACATATAATCATATAAAATGATTTCAATATTAGTCAAGTAATTGCTTCCAAGGACATCTTAGTAGTATTGGCTCTTTCCCCATACCATCTTGGTAGTCATGGTTCACTCTGATGTCCATATTAGTGTTAGGAGTTCACTCCCCATACCATATTGGTAGTCATGGTTGACTCACATGGCCATATTAGTAGTATGATACCACATATCATACAATCTTGGTAGTCATGGTTCACTCCCATGACCATATTAGTAGTCAAGTTTCATTCCCAAGACCATCTTAGTCTATACCATAAGATATAAATCTTTACCCAATGCATTGGAGGGAGATAGATGTTCAACCCATCTCATAATGAAAATATACATACATGTTCCACAAGATAATAAATAATCATATCATAACCCATGAACTGAAATGGGTTTCATTAACTTGTAATCATATCACAACTTGTGGAAAATACTAGTTTTATAATCACTTTATCAAAGAATAACCCATAAAAATAAGTGGGTTTTATAAAAGTATAACTCGTGAAAAAGAAATGAATTCCATAATCATATAACCCAGGAAAGGTAATGGATTTCATAAACACCATTTCATAATGTGTAAACTATTCAGATAAATAATATTAATGGTACCATTGGATTGTTTCCCTTAAAGGCATGAGTAACAACAACAGAATTTATCTTAGATGTATTTTTTTTAAAGATCCTTTAAATCCATTTCTTGAATAAAATTTCCTTTATTCTTTGAAAAATGATTTTTAAAACATAAAAACTTTTGAAAATCATTTTATTTTTTAATAAACATGAAGACTTATAAAGGAGTCATGAAAACATTTGAAAACATTTTTCCTTGGAATATTATAAAAGAACCTTGAAAAAATTTTAGAAACACTTTACAGAAATAAAAATGAATCTTAAAATATTTTAAAAACCTTTTTATATAAAATGGATTGAAAAACTTATAAATAAATCTTGAAATCATTCAAATAATTTTTTTGAAAATAACCTTTTAAAAACATATAAGGGAATCTTTGAAAATCACTTAAAACACTTTTTGAACATAAAAATTTTTTTGAAAACATTTTTATTTAAAAAGAACTTTAGATTCAAAAAAAATATAATATTTAGAAAAAAATTCTTCAAAACTAACTTGTAAATTTATAGTGGAATATTCCTGGAAATGACGGTCATGACGGTAGGTAAGTCAGTACATGTTGATCATTCCATTTTCACATTAAATGTTTAGAAAAATGCCTTAACTGAAAAATGACAAGAAGATTTATTTTAAAATCATTTCTTAAAAATAAAAAAATGGGTTAATACTATACTTTAAATATCATAAGATAATATTAAAACATTTTTTAAAACCTTTTAAAAAACAAATTTTTGAAGGAACACAGATTTCTGACCAAAAAGAAATATATGGACACATTTTCATAAAAAAAATTCTTAATTATATTAAGTACCAAAGAGTGAAAAAATGGTACCATTACATGAATATAAAATTTAGTTCCAGAATGTAAGAAAATTAATGATATTTCTTGAGATATGGGTCATAATATTTAATCAGTGAAATCATAATCATAACTAATCTCGATAAACGATGATATTTTTTCAATAATCTCTTACCATTTGGTAAATTTGAATCATACTTTCCATGTAATAAAATTAAATTAAATAGATCCTAAAATATCATTAAATATCAAAAGATTCATGATATAAAATTTCAATTGTAATCATATACACCTCATTAAAGAACATAGTTTCATAACAAAACATGTGTCTCAAAGATTGAAAAATGGGATAAAATTACTTTACAGATTAATAACTTTCGAACCATAAAACCCATGAAAGAAAAATCATAAAATATATATGTGAATACAAATAAAATAAATTATAATAATAATATAATACATTAATAGTTATTGAATATATAACAAACCATACTTTATATACATTGTTATTACATTAGAATTGAAGAATACTTATTATAACATATAACAAAACCATGATAGGACCGTATAGGTATAGTGTCTTTAGAAACTGGGAAACATAAACAACTGGTTCATAAAGCATCTACATTGTCTCCCATTTATTTCATCATATCTAGAGTCCCTTTTTGGCATACCCTACTTAATATCCTTTTTTCCTGGTCTGTTGAAAAGAAAACATACAAAAGGGTGAGATCAAATTCTCATTAAGGGTAAACGAAGAAGATATCAATCATATCATATTCATAAGAACATAACATTTTGAAAATCTTATCCTGCAAAAGATATCATAATATCATTACATGGGATAAATCATAGTAGTGACATGCAATCCCAATATTCATAACTTCAAACATGAAACGTTGTTTCATACACACATAATCATATAAAATCATTTCTTATTAGTCAAGACTTATTTCCCAGAGTATCATAGTGGACAAATTCCATTTCTAAAACGAGTTAACTCCTCATTCCAGTCCTGTATCACTGAACCAGATTAGCTTTTTGTTCCATCCATGTCTATCCCCTGAGATATAAATCTTTACCCAATGCATTGGAGGGAGATATATGTCCCACCCATCTCATAATGATACAATTCTTTTTTGTGCCACAAAATCATAAATCATACATTATAACATAACTCATGTAATAAAGATGGGATTCTTAAACATCATGCCATCATAAAATAATCCATATAAGATAAAAGGACTTAATAAAAATAATTCCATCATAACATAATCAAATTAATTTATAAATAGGGATAAAAACCTAACCCTATATTATCTTATATGGAAAATAATTTTGATAAAACACTTGAACTCCATTCTTGAGGAAAATATCCTTTCTACTTCAAAAACATTTCTCGTTTCTTAACATGTCATACAATTTTAAACTAAAAGAATTTAATTAAAAATAAACTTAAAAACTTGAAAAGGAAGCTTCATGAAAAATAATTTTCTATGAAATCATAACAATCCATTCATGCTGTAAAAGTTAAAAAAACATTTTTCTCGTACTTTGGAAAGAAAAGTCAAAAAGTACCTTGTACTAAAAAACGACAAAAGATTCCTTTCATAACTTTTACTAAAAACTCAACAATGGGTAAAATTATATTTAAAAATTTTAGGAGGATAAATGTAATATTAAAAATTGAGGAAACATGGATGTGGATGATAAATATTCCCCAATAAATTCTGATGTATAAACAATATCGGATAAAAATGAGATTGCCAGATTATCCCTTACCTTAGGTCTGATAAGATTTGTACGTATCTGAATCTCCTATATAAAAATTTAAATAATTTCATTGACTTATTACAGAATCATATTAATTATTATGATATTATATATGGTCATATTATTATCTTCTTATTAATAATATTTCATTGATACTTGTTATTTGGGTGTTCATTGCTTTATGTTCTTATGCGTGTTTTGTCGAATAAATTATTATTAATCTTTTTAGGTTATAGATACCTAATTTAGATAATGGTATTAGTGTAATATATATCATATATATTCATTCAATTCATTTATATGATCATTATTCAATGAATATTATGTAGAACGAGTCGCATCACATCGTGGAGACGGTAGGACGTACGTACGCACGAGCGATGAAATCGTTCCCATAATTATATGAATGGAATTGTAGTTGATTATATAATATCTAATAATTAGTATAATGTTATAATAATCATATATAGTTATTCTTTACACCATTATACCCATCCAAGTAAGGTGGTGGTGGAAAACAGATTACACCACGACATGGAGACGGTATTTCGTACGTACGCACGCACGGTGATTTCATTTTCCGTAGGATGGATAGAAGGTGAAATAGGGTTGTTTCATATTTATAATAACATATCAGTATATGAGTGGTACTTATGTTATTAATTTATAATTAAACAACTAAATAAGATGAAGTATAAGAATTAAGAATCTTGAAAGAATCGGTAGAAGAGATCACCTCTTCCTCGACCTGCTTCCTTTAAACTGCCTCTTAAGGGACTATAGTTGGTCTTATGAGAAGACCAAAACCTCAAGAATATTACTAGGGAATTCTATAAGAGTAATGGTCAGGGGTTGTCCGAGCTTGAAGGCTAAAATTTGTGTAAATAGGAGAGGGAGGAGGTTCCCTTTTATACGGGAGGAGAGGGGCACCTTTGGAAACCTCAAAAATATTAATTTATAATAAATCAAACCCCACTTAAAAACATCCAAAATTGACTCATATTCAAAGATTAGATGGGATAGGGTTTTAATCTCATCAATCAATAAAATTTAGACATGTTGGAAATTTATCGTAAACCTTATCAACTTGATTTATCATTATCTAATCTATTTAATTTTATTTGTTGTAATAAGATTCTAAATTTTAAAAAGTTTTAAATAATTACTTATGTGTTTTGAATGGTATATAATTGGATAATTTATAACATTTTAGACCCTAAAAATTTTAATTTATAATTTTTAAATATTTTTGTGATTTCTAAACAATTTTATATTATGTCATTTTTATAAAATAAAAATAGTGTCAATTTTGACACTATTCGTTTATTTTAATTTAAATAAAATCCACAAAGAAGATATTTTAAAAATAAAAGATTTAACAGGTTCATAACATGTCATATGTATCTAGAAAATTCTTAGAGAAAATTAAATAGTTCATATAAAAATTAATTACTGAAACATTTCAATCTTTGGCATTGTTTTACCTTTAACTTTAGTAAATAAAAATTACCATAGTTACTATTCATAATGTCAAAAAAATAAAAGTAACCTATTAACATAATTTGGACCCACTAAATCCAAATATGGAATCCATTTTTCAAAATTCAAAACACATAAGTTTCAATAATTAATTTAAAATTAATCATGTTGTTTAGAAAACGGGTTTTAAAAGTTAAAACATTGCCAAAGATTGAAATGTTTTTACCTATGAATTCAATGTAAAATTAATGGTAATGACATACATTATATTAAATAGTAAAAATATATTCTATTTATACTTCAAAACCATTAAATATTATAATTTAACCATATAAATTATTGTGATGAAAAAAGTTGTTTTTAACTAATATATATAGCGTTCTTTTACTATTCATTAAAATATGAAAGTTATCAGAATAATATGAAAAATATATCCAAATTAAATTTTTATATCCTAATTCTAAAGAAGAATTTTATTTTGTCAAATTTAAAATATAAACATGTCAAAAACTAGATTTAAAGTTGGTGCACCATTAAAAGGCGGCAAAACTGAATTTTTTGAATAATACTTTTTTTACCTGAAATTTATTTTGTTCTGTTACCATGTTCTTGAAAATGTGTAAGATAATATAATAAAATTAAAAATGTGGTTAATATTATTCATAACGGATATTCAATAATAATATATCATTGTTTAGTGAAACCCGGTATTGCATACTACACACGCTATCGAGGAAGGTTGTGATTATGTGTAACGCAAGCCAAGCCAGTGTTGTGTGTAGTGAATGATTCCTTTGGTGTTGCATATAACATAAGACATTAAAAAATATTTCTCATAAAATATTAGGGTGTTATATTCTACCCCCCCTTAAAATGAATTTCTCCCTCGAAATTTGTCACTTCATAACAAACAGATAAGGATACCTCTCCCTCATCATATCCTCAAGTTCCCATGTAGCTTCTTCTAATTAGTGGATCCACCATAATACTTTAACCAAGTGAGTGGTCTTGTTTCGTAAGACTTTTTCACTATGATCTAGAATCTATATCAGCTATTCATCATAAGAAATATCTTACTCCAGCGGCACAACTTCTGAGCTTAGTACATGCGAAGGATCGGTTATGTACTTTCTTAGGAGAGATACATGGAACACATCATGAACTTGAGATAGATTCAGTGGAAGCGCCACTCGGTAAGCTACCTTCCCAACACGATCCAGTATTTCAAAAGAACTAATCTACCATAGGCTCAGCTTTCCCTTCTTTCCAAATCTCATTACTCTCTTCCAGGGAGATATTCGTAAGAACACTTTATCACCCACCTCAAACTCTATGTCTTTTCTTCGGTTATCTGCATAAATTTTTTGTCGATTCTGAGCCGCTCTTATGTGTTTTTGAATAGATCGGACCTTTTCTGCCATCTCATCAACAAAATCCGGTCCTATTAGATTTCTTTACCCAACTTCATCCCAGCAAGTTGGAGTTCTGCATTTCTTTCCATAGAGGTCTTCATAAGGATCCATCTGAACACTGGAGTGAAAGCTATTATTAGAAGAAAATTCCACCAAAGGTAGGTTTTGATCCCAACAACCTTTGAAATCCATAGAGAAAGCTCTAAACATTTCTTCTAGAGTTTGAATTGTCCTGTTAGACTGACCGTCTGTCTGAGGATGATAAGCAGTGCTGAAACTCAACTCTGTAGCTAGTATATGCTGAAGACTTCACCAAACCTTTGAGGTAAACCTCGGATCCTGATCAGATATAATATAAATTGGTACTCCATGAAATCTTACCACTTCCATTATATATATCCTGTAAAGATGATCAAGAGAGAAATCCTCTCTAATAGTAATGAAGTGTGCTGACTTCATAAGACAATCAACTATAACCCAGATATCATTATTGCCTTTGGATGTTTTAGGAAGTCCAGTGACAAAGTCCATAGTGATGTTTTCCCATTTACATTATGGTATGGGTAATGGTTGTAACATACCCTTAGACTTCTATCTCTCAGCTTTAACTTGCTGACAAACCAAACATCGAGAGACATATTTAGCAACATCTCTTTTCATGTCATCCCACCAGAAGTACTCCTTCAGTTCCCTATACATCTTTGTGCTTCCAGGGTGAATAGAGAATGAATAACTATGAGCTTCATCCAATATTTCCTTCTTTAATTCTAGGATGGGAGGATCACAAATCCGATTCCTGAACCTTATTATTTCATCACAATCAATGTGGAATTCAGGATCATTTCTCACCTTCTTTTGTAACTCTACATCATCTTTTTGTGCCTCGTTAATCTTCACATGTATATATTTTTGAACATTCGTTTGAGAAAGATAAGATTTTTCCCCTTACATTATAATTCCAAGATCCATCCTTTGTAAATCCATAAATATTGGATCTTTTGTGATTCTCATCATGGACAATCTAGCATAGTATTGCCGACTTAATGCATCTACCACCTTGTTTGCTTTCCCTGGGTGGTAATGAATTGATCAGTCTTAATCCTTAATCAGCTCCAACCATCTTTTTTGGTGCATATTTATCTCCTTTTGTGTGAAAATATACTTCAAACTTTTATGATTAGTATAAATATCACATCTTTCACCATAAAGATAATGCCTCCAAATCTTTAATGTAGAGATTACCGCAGCTAACTCCAAAGCATGAGTTGGGTAATTTTTCTCATGGATTTTCAACTGTCGTGGGGCATAAGCTATCACCATATCATTTTTCCTGAGAACACAGCCCAATCCATTCTTGGATTCACCACTGTAGATCACAATCCATTCTCCACTACAAGGCAGTGTGAGCACAGGTGCACTGGATAACCTTCCTTTTAACTCCTTGAAATTCTCTTCACACTCCTCCGTCCAAATGAACTTAACTCCTTTTCGAGTCAACCTGGTGATTGGATTAGATAATCGTGAAAAATATTTCACAAAACGTCAATTATATCCATCCAAACCAAGAAACCTTCGGATCTCAGTTACTGTTGTTGGTCTTGACCATCTTTCGATAACCTCTATTTTTGCGGGATCCACATATATCCCCTCTTTTGAGATTATGTGACCCAAAAATAAAACTTTTTGAAGCCAAAATACACACTTGGTAAATTTGGCATAAAGCTTATCCTTTCTCAGGGTCTTCAATACAATTATCAAGTGATCTTCATGTTCTTACTTTCTCTTTGAATAGACAAGAATATCGTCTATAAAGACTACAACAAACTGATCAAGATAGTCTCTAAAGACTCTATTCATTAGATTCATGAAGATAGCAGGGGAATTAGTTAGACCAAATAGCATCAATATAAATTCATAGTGTCCATACCTTGTATGGGAAGTCATCTTTGGTATATCCTCCCTTTTGACCCCTAATTGATGATACCCGGAACAAAGATCAATCTTGTAAAAGTATTGAGCTCCACGTAGTTGGTTAAATAAGTCATCAATGCATGGGAGATGATATTTGTTCTTGATAGTGATCTTGTTAAGTTCTCGATAATCAATGGAGAGTCTCATTGATCAACCTTTCTTCTTAACAAACATAACAGGTGCTCCCCAAGGTGATGCACTAGGGTGTATGAATCCCTTATCAAGATTCTCTTGGAGTTGTTTCTTTAATTCCTGCAACTCAATTGCGGCTATTCTATAAGGTGTATTTGAAATGGGCATAGCACCTGGTATGAGTTCTATTGAAAACTCAACTTCACGATTTGGGGAAAGACCTATAAATTACTCTGTAAAGACATCATCAAACTCCCATAAAATGAGTGTATTCTTAATCATGAGTTTCTCTCCAACCATTTGAGATAAATAACCTTCATTTATTAGAATCAAGACCCATAAGATGGAATAAATTTCCACTGGAAGGTTATATTAATCCTTGCATCGATAGGTGATCATTGATTGATCTGGAATATGAAATGTGACTTCCCTTATTTGGAAATTGATATGATCTCCATATAATGAAAGTCAATCCATGCCAAGAATCACGTCAAATTCCACTATAGGATGGATCACAAGATTTGCAGGAATCACTTTCCCATAAACTTCAATCGAAGAAGAATTATAAAATTTTGATGCGACTGTTGTGCCATTAGGGGTTGTCACAGCTAACTCAAAATCTAATTGTTGAGGTAGTATGGCAATATCCTTAGAAAATTCTTCAGAAATAAAAGAGTGGGTGGATCTAGAATCAAATAAAACATTTTCTACTTCAGAGTGGATGGTAAGTTTACCTTTTACCACTTTGTTATTGTACTCCACATCGCCGATAGATATTTCATGTGACTTTCCTTTGTCTTTGGCCTTAAGAGTTTGTTGATGTCAATCATCATCAACAACCCTTGGATTAGAGAATTGATTAGCAGAATTCCCCATTTCTTTTAACTTGTAACATTGAAGTGTAAGAGGTGTGTTCTGGGTATCCTTTTCTTTGTTCACATCACTAGACATCTTCTTCCCATCATTGTGGCATTCAAATGCTCGATGACCTTCTTTTCCACCTTTGAAACATTTACTTGTACCTTTAAGACAATTCCCTCCCTGTTTCTTTCCACACTTTGAGCATAAGGAAAAACTCATCTTATTTTCAGTGTGGTCTTTATATTTCCCTTTGAATTCCATTTTCCTCTTCTTATCAAACCCATATGACTGATGGGTTGCTCCAATATTCATCTCAACCTTGAGAGCACATAGAATAATTTCCTTGTAGCTATTGAAGTCCCTTATAGCTAACACCCTTTAAATACTTGGTTTTAAGCCACTAATGAATCGATCGATCTTACTCTCAGGTTGGATAATAATCCCAGAAGCATACCTTACAAGACTTGTAAAATTTTCTTCGTAGGTACCAACTGATTCATAATCCTTTTGCTTTAGTTCAAGAAACTCATTCTCCATATTCATTCGAAGAATATGAGGGAAGTACTTATTTAAAAATATGTTCTTGAAATCATCCCATTCCATGGACTCAATTTCGTCTCTTTGCCTTGTATTCTAGATAATATTACACTATTGGTCAACTTCACCTTCCAAACAATATACTGCTAAGATGACTTTATCATGTTCAGAACATTGAAGAACTGAGAATATCTTTTCAGTGGTACTGATCCATTGTTCAGCCACTAATGGATCAGTAGACCCACTGAATGAGGGTGGATGCTGCCTCGTGAAGGATTTAAAATAATGTTTCTCCTTCCTTTGCTTGTTTGGAAGTCCTGTATGATTCATAGCTTGAGACATTTGTGTGAGCATGGCAACAAGATTTTGTATTCCAGCTCCCATAACGTTTGGTTGCTAAGGGGTACAATCATTTCATTTCCTGTCGCATTCATCATTAAAACGGTTCATTTGGGTTCTATCCATTGACTAAATCCAATAATCCTAGTGTGAGAAACACTAATCATAATAGGAAAACCACATAATCAAGAATAAAATTTCACACTTTAGGTCTTACCATAGCTTATTCATGGCCATTTATAAAATACTAATATTGAGTTCTATGATTAGACATATCCTTAGGGTTCTTACAAAGTCTTTCACATCCTAGTTTCCAAAGGTTGACTATAACCTCAATCGGATACCAACTACAACGACCCATACTTTACATACATTTTTATTACTTCAGAATTGAATCATACTTATTACAACATATAACAAAACCATGATATGACCATATAGGTATAGTGTCTTTAGAAACTGGGAAACATAAACAACTGGTTCATAAATAATCTACATTGTCTCCCATTTATTTCATCATATCTAGAGTCCCTTTTTGGAATATCCTACTTAATATCCTTCTTCCTAACATGGGAAAACGAAAACATACAAAAGGGTGAGCTCAAATGCTCAGTAAGGGTAAACTAAGAATATATCAATCATATCATATTCATAAAAACATAACATTTTGAAAATATTATCCTATAAAAGAGATCATAATATCATGACATGGGATAAATCATTGTAGTGACATGTATTTCCAATAATCATAACTTAAAACATGAAACTTTGTGGAATACACACATAATCATAGAAAATCGTTTCTTATTAGTCAAGACTCATTTCCGAGATTATCATAGTGGACAAAGCCCATTTTTGAAATGAGTTCACTCCTCGTTCCAGTCCAGTATCACTTAATCGGATTAACTTGTCATTCCAGCCATGTCTATATCATGAGATATAAATCTTTACCCAATTAATTGGAGGGAGATATAGGCCCCACCCATCTCATAATGATATAATTCTTATGTGTTCCACAAAATCATAAATCATACATCATAGCATAACCCATGTAATAAAGATGGGATTCTTAAACATCATGTCATTATAACATAATCCATATAAGATAAAAGAACTTCATAAAAATTGTTCCATCATAACATAATCAAATCAATGAAAGAATAGGGATAGAAATAGAACCCTATATTATCTTAGATGGAAAATAATTTGGATAAAACACTTGAACTCCATTCTTGAGGAAAATATCCTCTCTACTTCAAAAACATTTTTCCTTTCTTAACAAGTCATACAATTTTAAACAAAAATAAGTTAGTTAAAAATAAACTTGAAAACTTTTATAGGAAGCTTCATGGAAATAATGTTCTATGAAATCATAAAAATCCATTCATTCCTTATAAGTTAAAAAAACATTCTTCTCATACTTTTCAAGAAAAGTCAAAAAGTACCTCGTACTAAAAAACGAAAAAATATTCCTTTCATAACTTTTACTAAAAACTAACCAATGGGTAAAATTTGATTTAAAAAATTTTAGGAGGATAGAAATAATATTATATATTGAGGAAACATGTATGTGGATGATAAATATTCCCCAGTAAATTTTTAAGTATAAACAATCTCAGATAAAAATGAGATTGCGAAAATTTCCATTACCTTAGGTCCAATAAGCTTTGTACGTATCTTAATATCTTGTATAAAGATTTAAATAATGTCATTGACTTATTACAGAATCATTTTAATTATTATGATATCATATATGGTCATATTATAATCTTCTTATTAATAATATTTCATTGCTACTTGTTATTCAGGTGTTCATTACTTTATGTTCTTATGTGTGTTTTGTTGAATAAATTCTTATTCCTCTTTTTAGGTTATAGATACCTAATTTAAAAAATGGTATTAGTGTAATATATATCATATATATTCATTCAATTTATTTATATAATCATTATTCAATGAAGATCATGTAGAATGAGTCGCATCACATCGTGGAGACGGTAGGCCGTACGTACGCACGAGCGATGATATCATTCCCATAATTATATGAATGGAATTGGAGTTGATGATATAATATCCCAGAATTAGTATCATGTTATAATAATAATATATAGTTATTCTATACACCATTATACCCATCCAAGTAAGGTGGGGGTGGAAAACAGATTACACGACAGCATGGAGACGGTATTCCATATGTACGCACACGTGGTGATTTCATTTTCCTTAGGATGGATAGAAGGTGAAATAGGGTTGTTTCATATTTATAATAACATATCAGTATATTAGAGATACTTATTATATTACTTTATAATGAAACAACAAAAAAATAGTAAGTAGAAGAAGGAAGAAACTTGAATGAATCGGTAGAAGAGATTACCTCTTCCTTGATGTGCCTCCTTTAAACTTCCTCTTAAGGGACTAGAGTTGGTATTTTGAGAACACCAGAACCTCCAAAATATTACTATGGAAGTTGAGAAGATTAATGGTCAGGGGTTGGATGGTATTGACGGTTCAAAGTTGTGTCAATAGGAGAGGGAGGAGGTTCCCTATTATAAGGGATGAGAGGGGCACCTTTGGAAACCTCAAAAATATTAATTTATAATAAATAAAACCCCACTTAAAAACTTCCAAAAATGACTCATTTTAAAATATTAGATGATATAAGGTTTTAATTCCATCAACCAATAAAATTTAGACATGTTGGAAATTTATTTTAAACCTTATCAACATGATTTATCCTTATTTAATCTATTTAATTTTATTTGTGGTAATAAGATTCTAAATTTTAAATTGTTATAAATAATTTCTTATGTGTTTTAAATTGTCCATAATTGGATAATTTATAACATTTTAGACCATAAAAATTTTAATTTATAATTATTAAATATTTTTGTGATTTTTAAAATTTTTTATATTATGTTATTTTTATAAAATAAAAATAGTGTCAATTTTGACACTTTTAATTTATTTGAATTTAAATAAAATTCACATAGATGATATGTTCAAAATAAAAGATTTAATAGATTTATAACATATCTTATGTATCTATAAAATTTTTGGATCACATTAAATAGTTCATGTAATATTTATTTTAATATTTTTAAAACCATTTATTTGATATTTCAATCAATAAAATAATTTCAACATCACTATTGTGTCACTTTTAATGATACATATTTAATCCCTAAAAATTATAAATAAATTCACATGATGTAGATAATTTTATTATATTTTTAGAGACTATTAATGTTTGAAGTTTCATGAATTTTATCTCTAAATTAAAATTATTGTACTTATAAGATTGAAGAGAGTGACAAGTTGTCACTTTCTTTGGTTTTAATAAAAATTAAATTATTTCCATGGTCAAAAGTTCATAAAATGAATCTATTCCCACCCTTAAGTGATATGGGTCGACTTTTATTCATCCAATATAATTTTGGTAGGTGTCAGAGTAATTTTATAATCTTATTTTTACCCTTAATTACCCGATTTACCTTTAACTGTTGTAAATAAAAATTACCGTAGTTACTATTCATAATGTCAAAAAAAATAAAAGTAACCTATTAACATAATTTGGACCCACTAAATCAAAATATGGAATCTATTTTTCAAAATTCAAAACACAGAAGTTCCAGTAATTAATTTAAAATTAATTCCGTTGTTATGTTAACGGGTTTTAAAAGTTAAAACATTGCCAAAGATTGAAATGTTTTTGCCTATGGATTCAAAGTAAAATTAATGGTAATGACATAAATTATATTAAATGGTAAAAATATATTCTATTTATACTTTAAAACCATTCAATATTATAATTTAACCATATAAATTATTGCGATGAAAAAAGTTGTTTTTAATTAAAATATATCATGTTTTTATTGTTCATTAAAATATGAAAGTTATCAGAATAATATGAAAAATATATCCGAAGTAAATTTTTATATCCTAATTCCATAGAAGAATTATATTTTGTAAAATTTAACTTATAAATATGTCAAAATCTAGATTTAAAGTTGGTGCTCCATCAAAAGGCGGCAAAACTGCATTTTTTGAATAATACTTATTTTACCCGAAATTTATTTTGTTCTCATACCATGTTCTAGAAAATGTGTAAGATAATGTTATAAAATTCAAAATGTATTTAATACTGTTCATAACGGCTAGTCAATAATATATCGCTATTTAGTGAAACCTGGTATTACGTACTACACATGTTATCGAGGAAGGTTGCAATTGTGTGTAACTCAATCCAAACCAGTGTTGTGTTTAGGGAAAGATTCCTTTGGTGTTGCATATAACATAATAAATAAAAAACATTTCTCATAAAATATCAGGTTGTTACAATATACACCACACAAAATAAATGAGTGGTGAATAAGGCATGTATCCCACAAAAATAAAAAGTGAGATGAAATTCCATTACCTTATGTCTTGACACTCATCACGCTCATACAAACCTCATGTATAATAAAAATAAATTTATTATAAATATTCCATAAAACGATATTATTATATTTCAAAAAATATATTATTTTATTATTACTTTATATGACCTGATTATTAACAATTCTATGTTAAAGTTTCACTTCAGGTAATATCCTCTTTGTTCTTCGTATATGTTTTGACTTATTATTCTTTATCTTTCTACATAGATCATGATTTAATTACATAAAGAATGTAAAACATTATATAAATATCATATATATTCATTATATATGTATTTAAAATAATCTATAAAATATATAAATATTAAATGGAATACTCCATTCATAGAGACAGTAGGTCGTATGTATGCATGAACATTGTTTCTGTTTTGTTGTCTTATTGAAATAAAGTAAGTAATGAAATATATGTACATATGTAAATAATATCACTAAAGTAGAATTATTATGTTATATATATCATATATGTTCACTAAAACCATCCTTAACACATTCCATGTAAAGTGTGAAGGAATCGCATCTCTTTGAGGATACAGTTGTCCACACGTCCACAAATGATGTTATCATATTTAAACAAGATGGATAGTATAAAGGTGTGTGTTATAAAAAATTATAGAATCATAAAGACATAATAAATATAAAATATATAATATATAAACCACGTTTCCATCATAATTCCGAACCATGAAATGTGGTAAAGGAAAAATAAACAATAATTGTTTCGTGAGGCGATCATTCGTCGTACACATAAACAATATGTTTTACCCATTAGATGGAAGTTTTTGTAAGTATTGGTAGAAACCATATAAAAATAATCTCATTATATAAAGGATACATTTTTTGGTATAATCATGGAATAATTATAGTTTAAGGGGTGGATAATTTAAATAAAACTAAAGAGTTTTAGAAAGATGTCACCTCGTCTTTGGATAACTCCTTTTGTTTTGCACCAAAGGGATTATCTGGATAGATTTATACCCAAATGGAGTCTTATAGGATTAGGGGAGTGATTTTGAGGATCTATTTGGGTAGATCATGGTTGATCCAATGTATCTTGTGATTTTTCAGAAAGCAGGAGGATATGAGGCCTCACTACACTAAATTAACGGTATAAAGGTTGTTTTTTTGAAACGGTTTATTAAACAGCCTTTATATTTATTTTTTAAATAATTTAGCGAAGATTTATAAAAAAACATCCACTAAACCATTAATTTTTTTTACAAATGACACTATCCCCCTCCCCTGATGCCCCTAACTGCCCGACTCCCCAAAGCCTTGCCTCCCCCTTCACCGCCCCTTACCACACATTTTCACCACCCCATGTCTCGCCTCTCTGCCCATGCCATTTCTCACCGCCCTCGTCACATTTCTCCACCCTCATCGCGACTATACACCCTCATCGCACCTCATTGTGCCACGCTGCCCTCACCATGCCTCGCTGCTCTCACCACGCCACACAGTTTCGTCATTCCTCCCTTACTCTCGATCCTCTATTGAAGCCTCCTTACGGTTATTAGGAATATTCTTCTTAGTTTTAAGGTGTTTTTCATCTTCTCTACTTTTCCCTCCCCTGGTTCCTTCTTATTTCTTGTCTTAGATCTCTCTTGGATGAATATGAAGGGATATGGTTGATGTTTGGTTAAATTTTCTTAGATTATAAGGTGTGTGGATTGTTCCTCAAGCCTTGTTCTTCCTTCTAAGAGAGTTTTATATCATTCTCGCACTATTGAGGTAGGGGTCTCTATCTAGTACCTTTTTGGAATAATATTTCACTTCATGATCATTCCTAATTAAATTCTAAATGATTTTCTCATGATTATGGTGCATTTCTATAGATTATAGTGGTGTATTTATGTTAGATATTTTATGAAAAAAGGGGTTGCAAAGTATTTCATTTAGTAATTCTATATATGTGTGCATCTGAAGAGTTTGATAAAATGTCAATTCAGGTTCTAAAGTGTAATTGAGTGTTTTTTAGATTATTTTAACCTTGGTTTGATTTTTTTAGTTGGTTTACATGTGAAATTGAGTTTGGTGAGTAATTTGGTTTCCTTTTTTTGGTTTGAGGACAATTTTTAAATTCCTATATATGGTTACAATTTTCCTTTTGATTTCTAAATTGGAGTCTTCTATGTTTTTGAGATACTTTATGGGTTTTCCATTAGATATGGTCATATCCATATGTGAATGTGGGCATATATCCTATATGTTTATTTTGTTCTTCCACAATGTCCAATTTCAACCACACAACCATCATGATCATAAAATATAGGTACACAAGCTCTCAATAAAATTCCATGAACTTAGTCCTTACCCAACTTAAAATCATGAATAATAGGTTATATCAATGCACACTAAATATTAAGCCTCTTGGAGTCCATGCACCTTCTCAAAGTTAATCATGTAGTATATTCCATCACCAACTCCTATCACTAGAAAAACACTGGGATCCAACCACAAACTAAGGTGTCTGACTAGTTACATATATTTCATATGATTCCCTCAGTAACCACGAGAATAAGGAATCCTAAGCGTCCACTTAATTATCACCAATTTACTCTAGGAACATTATAGTGAGTATTAATTATCTCTACCATCTTATCCTATGATAGTCCCAATACTAATAGCTTATCACAATCAACTAGACTCTTTAACAACGTCCTGCACCTCTCAATTATGGTGTTTCTATGTTCTAGGTCATTGCCTATTTATGTTCCTATATAAATACCAATCTTCAATGATAACTACTCTATTCCTAAAGGGTTAACCACTCGTATGCCCCTAAACTAGCTCACTAAGGCTCTCCCCATACCAAATACAAGTCATCACACCAATGAAGACAACACAGAGGTACATCAATTTTTTTATGACTCCATTATCCCTAATGGTATAGCAATTGGGCATTTTTAAAATTCATGGACCAAGCATAAAATACCCAAATTTATTTTATATGGATTAACCTAGGCCACTTGGGGTACTTTGAGACCAACTAATCACTACCCACATTTCTGAACCCACACCCCAATCATTCATATACATCCACATTCATGCATGGATACTTATATGTATTAAAGGGGATAACTAACATGATTTAATATTTACCCCATTCCATATCCTGTTTACTATCTCTATACAAGATTAAACTAAGAATCACTATGCTCTTGAGCCCCATTCTCATTCCTCAAGGCTCTAATAGTTAATTATAAAAAATTATAAATAATCATCCAACTTAATTCAATAAGGAATAACCATTTATAAATCACCAAGAATCATCGCAATATAAAAATATTGACCAATGATGTGTGAAAGGATCATATCATTCCTCTATAACTCCTTTGACAAAAATGCCCATGAATTGACCATCAATTCTAGTCTAATTTGGCTGAATTCCCAAAAAAATACTCTGGCAAGCCATTTATCAAATGATAAGAAACAAGCATCATTTATCCTCTTTAGGAATCCTATAGCCACAATACCATAAATCTCCATGAACCAAAGATAACACCACCATGATTTGGTAGAATTTTCATTAAATCCATAGATGAATCCATCCAAAATTAAAGGAAGAACCACAAACAGAAAAATAGAAGATGGGTGGAGAAGATTACATAGATTTTAACGAACTTTTAATTAACCTCCAATAAATGGGAAGGGGGTCAAAATATGGGAACAATGGAGGAGTGGGATAAAAAAATTACCACTTTAAAGAACCTACCTAACTAAAGAAGGAATAAAAAATGCTCAAGTAACAAGTTGACCTTTCCAAAAAAATAGGACCGAATGACCATTTCAACATATCCCATGGGGGAATGGATTATTTCCCCAATTATATGGTTTTTTTGTAGAATTACCAAATGGATCCAGGCATAAAAATAAACCCTATAATAACACCCATAACATCCTAACCACATATTGCAGCATGACTAGGTAATCAAGGCACAACCAACAACCCAAGGGAAACTTGATAAAACTCCACAAAAGAAACCTTTAGGATGAAACCATTTGGTTTTAATGTGACACATTTTCCTCAAGTATAATTTATATAGAAACACCAAGGTTGAAGTGTTATTTCCTCTAACCCCAAAATTTAATCTTATAAAAGTTAAAAACCATGCCATAATGACTATTTTGTAGTATGATATAGATATATCTTCAGTAATCTACTATAGAACATCATGAAAACTGCTCATAATTGAATAAACCTCCTTGTCATGGATTTCACCATTATATATTGTCGAATGAATGACTATTAGGCCTTCAAAGTTCCTCACACTATGGGCACAGTACTTTTGGATTTGACCATTTTTATATGATACTCCTGCTATCAACCATTCCATCATTTACCATGGGTGTCGTGACTTTTTTTAATTATTTTTCAACTATATGTCAATATGTTGAACACAACCTTATTTGATGCTTCATTTTAGACCTAGAAAATATTTTATTTGATTTTTGGATATTTTATAAATACAATAAATATTTGGATAAAATCCTCAAGAGATGTCTATACAACTTGTTGTAGTAAAAAGATAATGGAAAACCTTATTTAAAATGCTTCATTATTTACCATATGTATTTATGTATGAAAAAAGTTATTTAAGAAATTATTTTTTTTCAAATAGTATATATGAATCTCTTTCTTTATTTAGTAATAGTTATATGTTTCAATTTTTTTTAATATTGTGTAGGCACATTTTGATATACATGGATAAAAGCTGGATCACATTACCGAGTAACACACCTCAGTATGATAAGGGTTTGGAGGAGTTTTTAGATTTTTCAATTTCCAATTGATCCGTTGAAGGGAGAAAAAGATTTACATGTCTTAAATGTAAATTTCGAATATGGTTGAAGAGATATGAAGTTTATAACCACTTGATATTGAAGCAATTCCCTGATCAATATTTTTGTAGGATTTTGCATGGAGAATTGAACGTTACAGATAGGTTGATCACTGATGTCAATCCATTGAATGAGCTCCCAACTTCTTTGACAGTGGAAAATGAAGTAAATAACATTATAAATGATTCGTTAGGCATTGAAAGACACCAACATCAACATCAAAACATATCAAAACATCCAGTTGAGGGTGATACAAATTGAAACGTGAGAAGTGATATTTTTGAGACTGTAGGACAACAATATCACGATTTTTACATATCATTGGATCCTCCTCGATTCTTGTGGAGAATAATGTTATAAAAAACTTCACTAAGAGAAATATTCCTCATAGTTTAGTAGAATATGGAAATAAAGAGTTGTATAGTGGATTTTTGAAATATTCAAAACATTTTTTTCTGCTGAAGTTATTCCATATTAAATGCCTATCTGGAATTAAAATAATGCAATTCCCATGATATTGGAATTGTTTCGTGATGAATTTTCTGAAGCAAACATCCCCAGAACATTTTATGATATGAAAAAATTTGTTAGCAGTCTTAGTAAGAATTATACAAAAATACATGTGTGTCCCAATGATAGTATGCTTTATTGGAAAAAGGATTCAAGCAGATGGGATAGCAAAAAAATTCTTCATCTTGATGGCAGTCAGTGGGTGATGTTATAAGTCTGAATCAACATAAAACCATGAAGAATAATAAAAGGAACACACCTTTAAAGGTTTTGCGTTACTTTCCTTTAAATCCTCGATTGAAAATATTATTCACGTCATTGAAAACCACCAAACCCATGAAGTGGCATTCTGTACATAATAACAATAATGGGTTAATGCGATATCCATGAGATTCAAAATTTTGGAGGAAATTTGATTCATTACATCTAGATTTCTCTTCTGATCCTTGTAATGTTTGACTGGGATTGGCTACTAATGGAATCAACCCATTTGGGACTTTGAGTACCAGTTATAGCATTTATCCGATTGTTTTGACCCCTTACAATCTGTCTATGTAGATGTGTATGCAAGAAATGTATTTTATCATTTTAATGATTATTCATAGAAAACAAATTCATGGAAATGATATTGATATATACTTTCATCCTTTAATTGAAGAATTGCAGAAGTTATGGAGCAATGGTGTTGAGACAAATGATGCTTCTTTTAAAACAATGTTCAAAATGCATGTTTCTTTAATGTGGCCCATTAGTGACTTCCATGGAATTGGGAATTTAGCTAGTTGGAACACTTATAGTGGTTTGTCTTGTCCTATTTGTAACTTTTATTCTGAGCCCAAACGGCTACCTCAAAGTATAAAATGGTTCTTCATGTGCCACCAAATATTTCTCGATGCATCTCATAGATTTCGGCTGAATAGGTCAAAATTCAAGGTTTTATTGATCGTAGACCAGCTCCAAAGTTTTCAACCAGTTATAAAATATTAGAACAACTTGGAAATATTGAAATTGAATTTGGGAATGTGAATCATTTGAGTGATAGTGGGAAATGATTTTTAAGTGCATCGTCAAGTGAAATCTCTACACAACAATGGAAAAAAAGTATATTCTTCAAACTTTCATATTGGGAATTTAATTTGTTGTGGAATAATCTTGATGTGATGAATATTGAGAAGAATGTTTGTGAAAATTTGATATTCACATTTCTTAATGAGCATGGAAAGTCTAAGGATCATCTCAATTCTTGGAAAAACTTACAAGTAATTAATATAAAAATTGATCTCTAGCTAGATGAGAATGAAAAGTATGCTCCGACAAATTTTTCAATGAAAATTAGGGATAAAGATACATTCCTACAAATTGTAAATCATATTAAGGTAATTAATGGGTATTCAAGTAACATCTCAAGGTGTGTTGACTTAAATAATTGTAGTTTAAATGGATTCAAAGGTCAAGATTCACGTATTTTGTTACAATAGTTACTACCATTGGTATTGCATACATTATTACCTAAAAAGGTTACTACAGTTGTACTCCAATTCATTACATTTTTCAGACAACTATGTAGGAAATCTCTACATAAATTTGATCTTGAAAACCATCAGGATATATTTTTATTGACACTTTTTTCAATGGAGATGATATTTCCTCCGTCATTTTTTACAATCATGGTGCATTTAACTATGCATTTGGTTGAGGAAGATAAATTAGGGGGCCCCATACATCATTAATGGATGTATCCAATTGATAGGTACTTTATATATATGTTTTTCAGTTATGTAAAAAATTATTGGAACTTAATTAAATACATAATTATGTTTTTTTTATTTCACATATATCTTGGGCATTTGAAATCATACATGAGAAATAAATCTCAACCTGAAGGCACTATTTCTGAAGACTATTTAGTAGAGGAGTATCTTAACTTTTATTCTAGATAATTGGATGATATTGAAATAATATTTAATCATGTTGCACATGTTAACGACACATAAAATCCATCTAAAATACATGGTAAATTAAAAATATTTCTTGTTATTGGTCGTTCAGTTGGGAGGACCTCAAGTGTTACACTGACAGAAAGTGTATTATTATAGGCACATAGACATGTGTTGCTAAATAGTGAAATTACAGATCCATTTATTGAAGAGTTGAGGATACAAACAAAGATATGAATGAGTATCTGAACATGAAATGAGAATGATATAACGAAATTTGTTAATAATGATCTTGTAGAATGGTTTTCACAATGTATAAGTTCATAAAAATTACAATAAATAGTGATATTAGGTTGACACATATATTTTGTAAATCTAATAATTTATATTTCTTTTTTAGATCATGAATATTAATACTTGAGCATATTTGTCATAATATTTGATGTTTCTTGCTTAATTTCCTCTAAAACAAATTAGAAAGTTTGACACTTACAGCGTGAATGGCTTTAGATTTCATACAGTGGATCAAGAAGGGGGTTTTAAAACATAGAATAGTGGTGTATTTACATTTTCTGAAGTGGGATACTATGGAAAGTTGATGGATATTATTGAATTAAACTACCACGGGCATTTTTCAGTTGTTTTATTCAAATACCAATGGGTTGATATTATCATAGGTGTTAAAAGATATTCCTTGTAATTTACTTCTATGAACTTCTCTTGCTTGATAAATATTGGTGATCATGAACTACATGATCCATATATCTTATCATCACAAGAGAAAATGGTATATTATGTGAATGATGTTGTGGATAAAGGGTGTAGTGTAGTTTCTCACATAAAACAAATAGATTTCTATAATATGGGTGATGAAGTGGAAGATTTGACCTCTAACATTGAATCTAATCAACAACAAGAAGCATAATTATTTGTCTATCATGATATTGAAAATATTAGTCTAGCAAGGGTGGATGAAGTGGATGAATTAATGGAGCAGGAAACCCTCATTATTGAAATGGAAAATGATTCTACATATAGTTATGCTTTCATTTAGAAATAACTTATTTCATTTGTGCAGTTATTCATTATCATTGTTATGTATATTTTGTTTGTTAGTATTATGCATCTGTTATCATTTTTAATTTTTTTGGCATAAATTTATTTAAATATATGTTATGAACTTAATTTTATTTCATTAAATTATAGGAATTCCAGGGAGGAAGCAGGGTTCCACTTCTAGTTCTTCATGGGGATAATGGATGGTGACTGTTATAGGTACACATTTTAATATGAATAAATTTATTGCAATTTTTTATACTATCTTTTTTTCATAAAAGATGGAAACAATGCAAGTGTAGAGAAAAAAAATGAACATTTCAGATGTATGGAATCTGAACAGAGAGAAGATAGTTGTCCCATTTGATTCTTATAGGGTCCCTATAGATGACGCCATAGGATTACTTGGCCAAATTCTAGGCCAGCTGGCCATGGAGCTCGTTTCCCTTTTGATTACGTATAATAATTGGAGATTGTGCAGTGATGTCAAATTGAAAAGAAAGTTGGATATAAATTGTGGCTCTTGTATTACTTTTACGGTGTTATGAATTTAGTGGTCATTGTAAAAACTTGTGGATATAAATTGGCACTCCTATTATGAACTCCTTAGATGGGCATGTATGTGGATATATTTAGATATATGTGGTTTCATTGTATGTGTCATTTGATTTATATATGTACACCGTACATCCCATGTGTTATTTGAATTGTACACATGTTTTTTCTGGGTACTAGTATTGGGCCTGAAGAATTAGCAGCATTTTTTTAATTTTAAATCTACCTTTAGCGGTGGTTTAAACTACCGCTAAATACATATACCGTACAATTTAGCGGTGCATTTCATAAAAAAGTGGATATTTTTTAGTGGCGGTTACAACTGCCACTTAAGGAACCTCATTTTCTATTATCATTTAGAAGTGTTTGGTTTGGTTTTCATGGTGTTATTCTTGAAAAAAAACGAACCTTTTTTCCGGCAGTTAAAACTACCGCTAAATGTGTCTACTACGATGGTTTCCAGAAACCGCCGCAATATTGAAAAAACTGTTGCATATCGAACACCGACAGAAAATTTAGTGAAAGTTTTTTGAAACTACCACAGAAGCATAATGTAGCGGTTTAAACCTCCACCATAATGAAAAAAACAACCATTGTTTGGTGAATTTCTTATAATTCATTTTATATTGGAGAAGGAGTGGGACTCTTATAAATTTTGGAAGAGGAATTAAACCCACGATTTTTCATATGAAAGTGGCACCAATATTGGTATGAATTATATGAAAGGAAATATAGGATCTAAATATGTCCATTCAATGGATTTTAAAAAAGTTTATAAGTCATTTGGTCCCTTATGTTTAATTTTTAGTCCCATGTTAAGCTTAATTTCACTTTAATCCTTGTAATTAATTTTAATTAATTTCACTAATATTTTTTGTCAAAAACCAAGATGAACTTATTAAATAGTATAAATTACATTGATTCCAAATATGGAATCCATTTTTTCAAATTCCAACCTTATAAGTGATAACAATTTATTTAAATTTAATCCCACATACGGAACGATAATGTGGGTTTTTAAAGTAAAAAAGTTCAAAAGTTTGCAATATTTTTATACTCACATTCAACATGAAATTGATTCCAATGACCTAAATTAGATTAAATGATCAATAATATATATACTGTGACCTTAAAATCAAATTAAAATATAATTTAACATTAAAAATAAATTATATGAAAAATCAGTTTTGAATTAAAATTCAATATTTTTACTATTCATCAAAAAATAAAACTTCATTGAAAAATACTCAAATTTAACCCTAAACTAATATTTATGTTTATATTTAAAATATTAAGTTTATTTCGACATATTATATTTATAAAATTTTCAAAAAATTTATTTAAAATAGGTTCTCCATTAAAAGGCCTAAAACTACCTTTATAAAAATATTGATTTTTATGTGAAATATTGGGTTTGTTTTTATATTATGCTTATCAAATATATTGGATGAACATAGAAATTATTTTCATAAATATAATATAAATATATTATATTAATATCACTCAGTCATTGTAATTACTTTAATTTATTATGATAAAAACAACTTTTTGTGAATAAAAATAAAAAAATATTTTATACTCAATTGGTTACCATTTTCATTTGTAACAAATTAATTCATATTATATTTTATAAACCATATATTTTCATATATAAGTAAATATTATTCATAAATTCTAATTTGACAACTAGTTTATATCTTATTATATTAAATACTAATTTTTTAATAATATTTTGTTGTCCGATTAAACTCGGTAATGCGGGTAATGCAAATCATCGAAGAAACTCATTGTTGAGTATGATGGACACTAACTTGGTATCGCATGCATTTAAATGTGTATAGAATATATTTAATCTATTAAAAATAGTTAGTATATTTTAAATTATAAGGATATCAAATTCCCTTATGTGTTTTGTATTGCATGTAGCACACACTTAACTTGGTGTTGCGTATAACTCAATCAAACATAGCACTTTCATATAAAAAATCTAGATTAATTATTGCATGAAATGAAAAATATCAAAAAAAAATTACATTAATTTGAAAAAAAATCACAAAATATCAGGGTGTTACACCGACCCTTCTCATGGGATTGTTATTGATGATGTAGAGGTTAATGTTGATGCATCCTTTAAGGAGAATCTGATTCATATTATGGATCACAGTGAGAAAATATTATGGGGTAAGACTGTTATATTGTTTTGAGTTTTGTGATAGAATGTTAGTGTCTAGCAAGGAACTTGGGAGAGAGAGGTGGATATGCAGACCCATTGGCCCCATATTTTTACCTTGAAGACTCATTAATTCATGGGACTGTGTCTTGGGTATGAGCCATTATAAGGTGGGCAGGTTTTCAGATCCCAAACATCTAGTGAGGTATGTTCTTGTTTATGTTTTGGTTTAGATCCCTTTAAAAGTGAGAATTAGATGTTTTCAAATAGTTCAAGAAGTCTTGGGGGTGTTTCTTAGATTTGGGGCATGAAAAGGGGTAAATAATGGGAATCTAGTTCAGGTTGCATTGTTGGCACATGGTTATTAGTAATCGTGCTCCATACCCATACGGGATTGGAGGGGGATATGCATAGTTGATGAACTATGCATGTAGGGGTTTCCAAACCATGTAGGCATAGATAGAACCACCATGCATGACCACCACATGGTAAGTTAAACTATTCTAGCTCCCAAGAAATTGTACCACCCAAGTCCCCTTCAGAAAAAGGGTGGCAAACTATAGGGCCATGGTTTGGTCAACCATGCGGCCAAACCTTGCGCCTCATTAAACATGGTTAAATTTCCATTTTTTCCTTATGGATTTATTAAACCCCACTCAATTTTTCTTCCCTTTTACCCTATAGTAGCCTTGGTGATGAACTGATCCCTCCCAATATTCCATGGGATTATTCTCTCTCGATTATTGACCATTTAGAGCACATTTGGGTGAAAATCAAAGATCTAGGAGGGCATAACACTCTTGTTGCTTAATTTTTTTGGAGAAAGAATTTTACGATCATTCTTCCACTTATGAATCCCAAAAACCTCACATTTCTACCAAATTCTAGTTTGTTCTTTTGATGGTGGTTTGATCTCAAATCAAGGGAATTTCTTAAGCGATCATCCATCTATGAACATGAGGTAGGTGGTATACAAGTTATATACCATATTATTGATACCCTATTTTAATTTGTACGTAGTTTTGGGGGGTATATACTTACTATCCATTTTCCTCCCATGGTAGGTAATGGTAATTGGGTTATTTGAATGTTGATTTGAACCCTCATGATCCTCATGGGATCCAATGAGGTTGAGTTGGCCAGGCCTATGGACACCCATCGGGTGAACCACTCCCTTGAATATGAGAAATTGGAATGTTAAATGTCTAATTATGATAAATGGTTAATGGGGCTTGGACTCAGGTTTAAATGTATTTGAAAAAGGAGAAAAAATCGGTGTAATGAATTAAATGGTAAAATGGGATTGTATTGGAAATTGATAACAAGACGGTGGTAAGGAACCATAGAAATGTCATCAAATTGAAATGGATCACCCTTGTTATAATTTTTAATGAAATTATAATGATTATGATCCTATGTGATTATGATATATGGTAGTGGGATGTTTGAATGATTATCCACACTCATGGGTGGGCCTGACTGATGATCGGGTGCCCCTATACACCGTAGTTATTCGGGAATTGACTATTACTCATGAACTCAAGGGTATGGACATGGCATTACGTATCATGGTAAGAATGTTGTTCCATGAATTTCTAAGAACCAGTTCGATTCATGGACTATGGCTCTAGGTTTTCTGACCTGTGACCCTTTTAACACGTCTTAGACAACCGGCACTGGCCAAAGCAGGTTTGATGAAAAATGGGTAAAATAAGGAATAAAGGATAAAAGTAATTGAACTATTAAATGATAAATGATTTAACCTTTTTTGTTGTTTCATTATTTTATATAATTATAACTATAGTGTATTAGACAAGGTATTTTGTAGATACAATTGGTGGTGGCCTATTGAGTTGTAATCACACCCTACTCAAGCTTCCATTGGGTGCTCGAGTAGACTTCACCATTGTAGGTAAGGATAAGCGGAAGGTCCCTATGCTAGATGGTTGATTTGAGATTGGTAAGTGCATGTAGAAGGGGAAAACCCAAGTTTTGGGACTCGTTTTTGGGATTATTTATTTTTTCTTTAGTTTGGGTTTTCCATTTCACTTGGCATTGTATGACATAGCAGGGAAAATTTACAATTTGGTTGTGGGCAAGTACCCAGTTTCAGAAATTGTTTTGGGAATGCATGTTCATCTATTATGTTGATCTTTTGTTTCATATATTAAATATTATAAATTACTCTGATAAAGAGGGAATAGTCTCCCCATGTGTTTTATTATATCCTCACAGCTATTTGGAAACCTCTCGAATACAAGGAGGTGTGCCAGAGATCACGCACTACACTGGGTTGGGGCACTGATTATAGTGGCCCCTAGGCCAGGTTGTTGTAAGTTATGTACAATATAATAATTCCAAAATAAAAATAACATAATATATATAATATATATATAATATAAAAATTAAATACATCATTATGACTAGCCTTGATAGGTGGTAATGGAAAGACTAATTATATTGGCTCGCATGGCGGTAGTCCTCCATACTCAGAAACAATGATTTTGTAACACATTTGATGACAGTGGATATGGGTGTAGGTAATGATCTTAACATAAAAAATTCTTAGTATACGGAAGATGCTATAGTTATTATATAATAATGATATGAAAAACTAGGTGTTTGAGGAATAAATAAAACAAAAAATCTCGTTGATGAATGTTATGTCATCTTCTGGCATCCTCCTTAGGTTGGCACTAAAAGCCTTCCTTGGATGGATTTATACCCAAATTAAGGATTCTAGGATGATATTAGGGAACTTAAGAAGTGATTTTTCCAGGGTTTGGTTGATCCAAATGGCTTAAGATGTGTGAAGAAGTGATGTTAGAAAGTACCCTTTTATAATTGAAGAGGAGTGACATTTTTATAAATAACCAAAATAATTCACTATTGGGAGGTCAAACATTACTAATGTGGAACAAAAAATCATTAATAATTCAGGTAATGGATTAATTGGTCAATAAAAACCTCCACCACATAAAATAAAAATATTTTTTATCAAGTTATTCCTTATTATGTAAGTTTAATCAATTTTATCAGTATAGTTTTTACCAAGGTAAATTGTATATTTTCATTTACCAAGGTAATTCATACTTTATGGATAATATTAAAAGATATTTATTATATAATTTATACCTAATGATTTTAGATAAGAAATTAAATTTATAAAATAAAAATCCAATGTCTTTGGAAAATTAAATTTGACACAAACGCATTTATACTCAAAACTCTGTTTTAACATTAATCGTGATAATTAATTTTAACAATTTTCAATAATCGTTATGGTAAAAAATTAATTTGACACTATTTGATAAAAAAAATTACTCTGATTCAAAATATGGAATCTATTTTTTTCTAAATTCCATTCACAGAAGTGGGATAATTAAATTTTAAAAAATAATCCCACATACGTGATGAGAATGTGGGGTTTTTTAAAACAAAAATGATAAAAAGTTTACAAAGTTTTTATATCAAATTTAAATATGAGATTGATTACAATGAAAAAAACTGGTTTAATAGATTTATAATTGAACTAATTTAACTTTAAAAAGATTAAAATATAATTTTATTTTATAAATAAATTAAATGAAAAGTATTATTTCAATTAGAATGTAGTATTTTTCAATATTCATCAAAAAATGAAATATTTAAGAAAAATAATAAAAATTTACCCTAAGATAATTTTTATATTATGATTTAAAAAATGAATTTATTTTTTCAAATAAATTTTATAAAAGTTTCAAATTTTAGTTTTAAAATAAGTGTTCCATAAAAAGGCGAAAAAAATTCTTTTTAGAAAAATATAGTTTTTAAGCATAAAATTGTGTTTATTATTTTCTCTTGTCTAGAAGACTAATAAAATGATAGTTAAATAGTTGATTAAATATGTATTATATACATTTAATTAAAATAATTCACCAAATGTTTTTTGTTTATTTTTTTTGAAGTAGAGTATATTTGTTTGCATAAAAAGAATAGTTTTTCAGAAAAAGATTTCCTTTATTTAAATATAGTTTTTATTTTAATTTCTAATTAATTGGTAACCAAAGAATTTATTATATATACATGTTTAAACCATATTTAAAAAATTTATTTAATCCAATTCATAACCAACATTCTATCATCTACGTGATAACAATCATAATAATATTTTAATTTTATGTCGCGTTTCTTTTAAACTTGGTGTTGCATGTAACGCAAGATAAACATGGAATTGTGTGAAATATAAGAAAAACTTTGTGTTGTGTGTAACAAAATATAAAGTCTATTTTTTATGTAATGTAAAATATCCAAAATATTAAATGTATTTTAAAAATTTCACAAAATATTGGGGTGTTACATTCAACCCCCATTAAAAACAATTCTACTTTTAAATTTTTATGAATCACCAAAGGTTAGAAGTTTAAAAAAATCCTTCATATAAACCCACATTGTAAAAATGAATAATATAACTTCCTTTAAAAATGGAATGTTTGAAAAATAAAGGTTACACAAACAAACTAATAACTAGCTTTCCATCTAGGAGAACATTGGTGGAAAGTAAAGATTTGGACATGGATGAAAAGCATAAATGATTATAGATAGTGAAAAATATCAATGATAAAAATAAAGATAGTGATCCACAAAAAGTTAAAAATCAAAAAATAATAAATATATGATTCTTTATGGGACCATTTTATTCCTTGAAAATGCAGGTACATGGATAAAATTTTTGTTTCAAGATCCTTTTCCAAAAGTTGAGGAATTTTCATTAGAAGATATATTTACTTGATTTCATCCTATTTCATAATCATAATCAAACCATTTGGATGTGCCTTGATCAATTTACACTTCATATAATACTCTAATAAATAAAGATTAATTTGTTTTACCTAAATCACTAATAGATCATAATATCCATATATAGAATTATAAGTCACTCCTTATATGTTTATTTATCATTACAATAAAATAGTTAGCACATGTTATCTAATATACATAAATCTTAATATAGAGAAGTAATAAATTAATCTCTAAAACCGTATTCAAAATTAATTAAAAATTATTTCATAAATGGTTAACCTTATTACCCTTCCCAAGGACTAAAATCAAAATCCTTTGAAATAAAGGAACTAAAATTCCAAAATAAAGGTATCCTTAATCCCAAAAATAGTATGAAATAGTTATTAATTGTCACATACCAAACATGTGAATGCCTTCCTCATATATTATCTTGAAAGAAAAATTACCATAGAACCTCATTTAAAACATTCATTCTTTCTTATTCCTCGAATAAAACCATATATTATTTAATATATTCCATAGATACAGTAATTATGTAAACTATATCAATGATAAAAACCCACCTTTTCCACAAATCATTAATCAATTACAAAGTCATCAATACTGTCTAATTTACTTTATCCAAATCAATCACCTATTTATCTGGAAATCATTATCACAACATCAAGAACATATTAAGGGTTATATTTCGTTTTTTCAAGTGTTTTAAAAGAATATATCCTTTCCAATAAATCACTTTTATAGGATATTAAAATATTTCAAAATATTCTTTAAAATCCTTAATGAAAAATTCATACAGTAAAATAATTATTTATTTCATAACTCTTGAATCGAAATACATAAACACTTCAATACATCCACTCTAAAGATTGGCATGGAATAGTTCCTTCCTTGGTCTAGAAGGTAATTATTGGGTCAGGGCATTGAGTTAGGTAATACCCAATTTCTCCACACATAATACATTGAACTCCTTGACAATTTTTCACTCTATGGCCTTCTTTTCCACATAAATAACATATTCCCTTATATTTTTTATATTACTCCAGGTTATTCTTCCCACCTTCTTGACATGTGTGAAGCCAAATCTTCTTTCCTCTATGTCCATTACCGCATAAAAATTTATAAAATTCAATCTTACTTTTATTTTTTGTGATATTAATCTCACCAAAGTTGTCATTTTTAATCATATATCATGATAGAGAATTATGAAAAATCACAATATAGTATTCTCCAGTCATCATCCCATTCAACTGCTCATCAGTAAATTTTCCTTCAAATTGAATGTAAACCCAATTCCTTTTGGTTCCCTCCATAGACTAAAACCAGAATGCATAGTGTTTAAAACAATCATCATGGTGGGGAACCACATAATCATGAGAAATCACTTATATGATGCCTAAATCATGAAAAAATATTTAATCTATGACAAAAAATGTTTATCCTAGATCATTCATAGTCATATTCTATTTAAATATTTCATGATGGTTTGTAAAGAGTTTGTGAATTCTCAAATCATATCCCTTGGGACTGTCAAACCAAGTATCAAACAAGGCCCGTTGTCGTGCACCAGTTCCCAATAGAGTCAAGCTCCATATGGTGTTTTGGGGGTTATTAACCCTTGGTACATCTGTGATAGAGCCAAATCCACATGTAGAATCTTGACTAAGATTTAATTTCTTAGACACCACTCACCATGGTTTTCACCATGGTTTTCTCCTAAAAGTTTCCAAATTTGACTCATCCATAGACTTATCCTTAGAATCATCCTTAGACTTATCCTTAGACGTGTCCTTAGGGATATGAACATGGTTTTCTCCTAAAAGTTTCCAAATTTTGAATAAACCTTTTCTATGATACCAACTATAGTGACCTAAGTTTTTAATATATAGATATTACATTTTTTTATGAATATTCATTATATTACATATACACAAGCCTGAGAAATGTAATAGTTTATTTCCTTCAGTAACTTGGAAACATAAACACCAGTCCATAAATGAGATACAACATATCACACTATGTTCTTCACAACTAGAACCCTTCATAGATATATCATACATAATACGTAACTTTATGAGACGGGTAAATTAAACATAAGAAATGGTGAGATCAAATTCTCAGAAAGGGTAAACATAATAGATATCAATCTATGATCAAAAGAAAGAAAAAGTTGAGCATAAGGGGACATGATTATGATTATAACATATGAAGTTCATACCCAACCTGTAATATATCATAAACAAGATTCATGGAATAAAGGATTATCATTTATGAAAACATGGACCATAAGGGTGATAAATTGTTATAAATTAATCATGAACTACAATATCATGTTATAAAAGTGCAGCACGATCATAAATGTATAAAAATATTTCATACATCAAGGTTATCTTCCAAGACTATCCAAATAGTGTATTAGGAAACACCTATATCCCATTATGGTTCAAGACACACTTCTTTCCCATAGTGGATCAAAACATACCTATTTCCCATAGTTAATTAGGACACCCCTATTTCCCGTTATGGATCAAGCTGGTTAACTTGTTTCACATTTTCATTACATGAGATATAAATATTTACCTAATGTATTGGAGGGAGATATTGGTACCACCCATCACAAAATGAAAATCATTCATATTTGTGCCCAAATATCATAAAACATTCAACATATCATCACATCATAACTTGTGTAATGAAAAATGGATTTATAAACATTTCATCAATTCACCATATCCTAACCCATGAAAAATAAATGGGTTTCATAAAAATTTCATCAACATAAACATTAACCATCTAGATAAATAATAAGTTTTTGAATCTTCAGTAATATTCATAGTAAATCATAAGTAATATCATAGAATGTCATATTATATGGAAAATAATTTTGAAAGGACACTTAGATAATTCTTTAAAGAAAATATCCTTTTAGCTTTCAAAAATAGTTTTTAAAACATAATACATTTTTAAAATAATTTTCATTAAAAATAACAATAAAATTTTATAAAAGAATATCTAAAATCATTTAAAACATTTATTTAGGAAAATATCTTTTTTATTTGAAAAATACACTTTTTAAAACATTTTTGACAAAAATAAATTGAAAAGGATATTTCCATTGAAAATATGACTTTTCTTAAAAATATTCTTTTGAACTCCTAAGTGTAGGAAGTGATAAAAATGAAGGTAAAATCTGTATTCTCATGATATAACCATAGGAGAATAAAATTAATTAGTTTATTGAGATATATATCATAATATTTCATTAATAGAAGCATAATCATAAACAATCCTAATAAATGATGTGACTGTAACATAAAACTCCTTCCAATTTAATAACTTTTATTCATAAGACCCAATGAGGAATAACAAAAAATAAAAAATAAAACATCATGAGGATAAATAAATTCATGATATTATATGAGAAATTGGTTTCATATACACCTCGTTAAATTATATAGGTGCATAATATAATGTACGTCTCAAAGAAGGAAAATTGAGATAAAAATTCCTTATTGATTTGGTAACTTTTGAACCATAAAACCCATGAAAGATAAATCAAAAAAAGGATATGTAAATCTCCATAATTGTATTTATAAAAATCATAAAATAAATTAATGGTAATTACATACATCGCATAAAAGAAAAATGTAGTGAATACAGATGTTGTCTCACGAAAATTAAAAGTGAGGCATGAATCACTTACCTGAAGTCTTGACTTCCATCATACACATTAAAACCTCATTTATGATAAAAATAAGTTTATTATACATATATTAAATAAAAATATCATATATATCACACCATATATGATTTTATTATGACCTCTGATTACCCATTTATTTATAATTCCATATTAATGCTTTTTCGGTTAATAACCGCTTTTTTTGTATATGTTTGGATTTGTTATATTTTTTGTCCTCCTACTTTCATCATGATTTAATAATTTCCATAATTATAACCCTAATATAAATATCATATATATTCAAATTATATTTATTTCTAGTAATCCATAAAATTTAATGATAGGAAATAAAATACAATGTCCATGGATATGGTAGGTCGTACGTACGCATGAACATTTTTTTTCATTTTCTTGTTGGGTTGAAGGAAAGAAAAGTAAATGATATATATTATAATTACAGAATAATTTTTAGTTTATATATATCATTAAGGTTTATTAAAATAATCCTTAATATATTCCACGTAATGTGTGGATGAATCACATCGCTTTGTGAGGCGGTAGTCTGTCGTACACACGAACAACGTTATCACAATCCCACAAAATGGAGATTATGAAGGAAAGTGTGATTTAATAATTCTAGAATAATAATAACATAATAAATATCATATATATAATATATAAATAAAACATCCATCATTATGACTAACCTTGATAGGTGGTGACGAAAAAATGAACAACATTGGTTTGCGAGGTGGTTGTCTTTGTAACATCCTAAATTTTCAAAAAGTTAAGGACCGTTAATTTTTGGTTCTAAATTTATATATATGACCCCATAATGACTGCTAATCAACTAAAAGAGAGATAAAGTGAATCTGGGGCTCGTTTGAAGCCCGGAACCCCAAAATAGGAAGAAAATATTGGGTCGCACGGGAAGAGGAAACTGTGCCGCCCAAGTCACATGATTTGTATAAAACTTTGTGGTTGCTGAAAGTGGGAACCTATAGGATCCAAAAAAAAATTTCAAATTGTTATACCCAAGGTGGATGTCCATGTAGTTTTCTATGGTTTTAGTATGGATCCTTTTTTAATGGTTTGTGAAGGGTTAGATAAACTATTTTCCAAACCATACGGGGTTCCCCTCTACAGTAATGAATGGTGCATGGTTGGTACATGGTTTCTACAACCATGTGGCCAAACAAAGAATAGGGGTTTTGGGATTTAAATTACCAATTTTACCTTCTTCAATTATTTAAATAATTTCTCCTTTCCTCCTCCTATTTCTCCAGTATCTGAAGCTCCTTACCCTATGCAGAAACCCTCTACTCCTCTCAGCCTAGGAATTCAATAAACTCCACCATCTAACCTCTGATTCATTAATTGTTGGATACAATATAAATATAAAGGTAGTATATGGAATCCTATCAAATCTATTTCAAGTTATTCATTAAATTTGTTGTGATATTTTGGTGTAAAATCATTTTCCACATTTTCAGGGCATTTGACGGTTTGGTCAATTTCTTCCAACCTTGATAAAATCAAAGGATGTGACTAGATGAAGGAATATATATGAGGATAAGTTATGTGCTCTAGGATCATTCAATTCAGTTATTTTCATTCTACAATTTGTGTTATTGTGCTGCTTGCCCATAAATTCTGGTATTGCCTCTAAAAAATTAATTAAATTTTGCCAGGTTGTTACACATGTGCTTTAGGATCCTCACAAGTGGAGAATCACCTCTAAGGTTGATTTCTTTGAACAAGATCACCCTAATGGGTGTGTTTAACCAATATTTCTTAATTACCATGTTTTCTTTAAATTATATAAAATGCCTTGGGTGTGTCCTTACATGACTAATACCTTAAATTTATTAAATTAGTTTGACTCCGGTGATGAGTCCTATCTCAGGCCTCTATACACCCATGCCATAAATGAGTGGCCTAATTGAAAAAATAAGAAAAGGCTTGTTCCTTATGAATTAAATTGGAATTTCCAAATGAAATTCTAGGCCAATGTGATTTATATAGTCTAATTTCTTGTGTTAAGTGGAATGATATTCATTTACGAATGTTATAAATATGTGATGCTTGTTTAACTGATTCAATATGTGTTGAGGACGAAAAATTAGGTTCCGAGTTAAGGACCCCTTGGAAAAACTCTCGTTCCTTTATATGGGAATATTAATTATTTCAAAACACACTGGGGGAAATTAGTTATTCTTGAGATGGGATCTCTACACATTATATATTTTACATTTAGATGAGTGACACTAGTTCCCTAGGAGATAACCCTTTGATAGTCTCAAGGGAACGTTTGTTTGTACCATTCCATTAGAGAGACTTGGGACCCTACATGAGATACTTGGTATCAACTCGAAGTCTAGTTAGTCCTTAATAGTTATAACCCTTTCTATGAGTGATACATGAGACTGTAACTTTGGGTCACCTTGTATGGAATCCTTGGCATTGTACTTTTACTGAGACCTTCGAATGATACTTGTAAAGTCTCTCCAGATTTTCATGGATAGGCTCAAGTTTTCTTATCATGTTTTATATTGCAATTATCAAAAAAATCAAAGGTAAATAAATGTTTTCCAATGAGAATTTTCTAGTTGGATTAGAAAATCTAGGGATGTTTCCTCTAAGCCCAATCATAAGATTGGGGATAGTCTATCTATGTCACTTTACCCTACTCACTTTTCCATTTCAATATCTCTCATTTTAGACTAATCAGCTTAGGACAAAGTAAGTAAATTGGACGGGTCTCCTAGTGGATCCTAGTTCAATGTGTTTATTTTTTTATTCATTATTTTATATAAATTATTAAGGCATACTTTTTATTTTATATTGCATGAGATGGATTGGCCTAAACACCGTGGGTGTCGGACTATTGAGATTATATCTCACACCCTGATCGAGAACATTTGGTACACAAGTAGACTTTATTTCTACGTGTTTGGAAAAAGGGAAGTATATATCTTCAAATTCTTGGTATACATGATTTCTTGAATGGTGTTTTAGGAATAGAGGACCGAGCCCATTCTCGAGATGTTAGGCAAATTAGTATTTCCCTTTTTATATATTTTTTCAGCATGTTGTAGATGCGTGTATCCCCTACCCCTAGCATGTTCATTTTTGTATAGATACATCATCATGATTGTCATATTTTACCTTTTATTATTTATCTTCCTCTTATTAGTATTATTCATCTTGAATGTTAATTATGATCGTTTCTATTACTATCTACAATTGTTACTTCTCTTTCTATTTCTTACTATTGTATATTGTTGCATTGTACTATAATAAATGAGGGCATATTCTCTCCCACAGACTCACCCAAGGCCCTTGATACTAGTCAAAATCCTATAGTATTTGGGGATTTACGCTTGATATCTTTTGGCCAACCGTCTTAGAGTACTATTACGTGGCATCAGGGGCGGGATGTTATAGTCTTCCGTACACACGTACAATGATTTCATAACCCATTTGATGGAAGTGGATATGGCTGTAGACTAGGAGATTAACATAACAACATATTATTATATGTAATATACTAAGGTTATTATATAATCATGATATAACAATAATTGAAGGGTTTTGGGGAATAATTAAACCAAAAATTCTCATTGATGAACACTATAAGTTCTTCAAGTATTTTCCTTAGATATGCATTAAAACCAATACTTGGATAGCTTTATTCCCAAAAAACAAATTCTAAGATGAGTAAAGGGAAGTTTTTAAGTGACATAGGTAGGGTTTTTTCAATGGAAATGGCTTGATATGTGTGAATATTGAGGGTAGTGAATGATCTTCTATAATTTAAGAGTAATGACATTTTTGTAAATATCTAAAATTATTCACTATTAGGAGGTCAATACTACCTCATGTGGCACTAAAACTTATTAGTAATGGATATTAGGGATTAATTCGTCTAGAAATTACTCCAACATAAAAATAATAATAAAAAATTATCATTTTATTACTTATTATTTTATGTTTAATCAATTTTATCCTTATAGTTTTTATAAAGAAAACTCGTATCTTTTTATTTACCTTGGTAATTAATTATTTAAAACTAAGATTAAAAGTGGTTTATTATATAATTTAGACCTAATTATTCTATATATGAAGTCAAATTAATTAAATAAGAATCTAATGTGTGTGTAAAATTAATTTTGAAACAAATGCATGTAATATGCAGAACTCCATTTTAACCTTAATCACGGTAATTAATTTTAACAGTTTTCACTAATAATTATGAATAATTGGACTGATTTACCTTTTAAAACAAATTAAAATATAATTTGAATTTATTAATTTATTAAAAGAAAATGAATTTTTTCAATTAAAATTTAGTATTTTCAACTATTCTTCAAAAAATGAAATATTTCAAAAAAATACCAAAAAATAACCCTAAGATAATTTCAATATTAAAATTTCAAAAATGAATTTTATTTTCCAAATAAATATTATAAAAGTGTCAAAGTTATTTTTAAAATATGTGCACCACAAAAGGTGACAAAACTAATTTTTAGAAAAATACACTTTTATGCATAAAATTGGAATTATTCTTATATATTATCTAGAAGACACAAAAGATCAATGTTATAAATTTCATTAAAATAATTCAATAAAAAAAGTTTTTTTAAGTATAATATATTTGTGTTCATAAAAAGAATAGTTTTTTCGAAAAATATTTCCTTTATTTACAAATTGTTTTTATTTTAATTTCTAATTAATTGGTATCCAAAGAATTCATTATATATACATGTATAAAACCTATTTTCATAATTTAGTTTATCCTATTCATTTTCATCTTTGCATTGGCTAGGTCATAACTATTATAATAATATTATAATTGTATGTAAAATTTCTTTCAAACTCAATGTTTTGTGTAAAGTAATAAAAAACATGGATTATGTATAACACAAGATAAACTTAGCATTGTGTGTCACTCAAGCTAAAATCAATTTTACATGTAACATAAAATATAAGGAATATTAAATTCATTTGAAAAAAAATCATAAAATCTCAATTTATTTCATTCAACCCCTCTTAAAATGAATTTTAGACTCGAAATTAATCTAGGTCATAAAAGGTTTAACATTTGAAAAATTCATTCATAGAAACCCACAACATACAGATGAATAAAAAACATCCTTTAAAATGGGAATGTCGGGAAAAAATGGTTACACAAAGTAATATAATAAGAAACGATAATCATGGTGTTGAGACACATAATCTTGAAAAATAACTTATATTATATCTAAATAATGACACCTTGTTTAATTTATGAAATCATAGGTTTATCCTAGTTCATTAATTTTCATCTTCAATTTAAATCCTTCATTATGGTACACAATGTTTTTTTGAATTCCCAAAGCATATCCCTCAATAGTGTTAAACCATGTGTGTAGAAAGGCACCATATCGTGCACCAATTCTCAATCGAGTCTATCTCAATATGTTTTTTTCTAGGTTTATTACCCCTAGGTGCATTTTTTTCTAGAGACAGATCCGCTTGTAGTATCCAAATAGAGATGTAATTGCTATGGAAACCTCTCGCTCTATCCTTTAACAGAATTCCAAGAAATTTTCCAATACTTTGACTCATCCATAGAATTATCCTCAGACATGTCCATAGGGATCTCATTAATGTTTTCTCATCCTAGTTTATAAAAGTTGACTAAATATTGTCTCTGATACCAACTATAGCGACATAGGCTTTCAATAGATAGATATTACAACATTTTTTATGAATATTCTTTATATTACATAAATTCATTCCTATAGAATCTAATATTTTATTGCCTTTAAAAACATGTAAATATAAACACTGGTCCATAAGTGAGCTAAATATCCCACTATATTCTTTACAACTAGTACACTTCTTAGATATTTTAAAAATAATAAATATCTTCAAATCCTAGGGAAAAGAAACATAATAAATTGTGATTTTAGATGCTCAGTAAGTATAAAAATAATAGATATCAATATTTGATCATGTGAAAAAATAATATTAGCATAAGGTTAGATTATCATGATCATAACATAAAAAGTTCATACCCAACATGTCATAGATCATAAACATGAGTCATGGAATAAAACTTTATAATTTCTAAAAAAATGTTTCATAAGGGTGATAAATCATTATAAATAAATTAAGAACCAAAATATCATATCATAAATGTGTTTCTCCATAATAAATACAGAAAAATATTTCATACGACAAGGTTAACAACCAAGACTGTCAAAATAGTGGATCAATACACAACTGTTTCCCATTATGTATCAGGAAATGCCTATTTCCCATAGTGGATCAGGACACACCTGTTTACCATAGTGGAACATGATACACCTCTTTCCCATTCTGGATCAAGCCTCTCGAATTATTTCCCATTTTCATCTCATGAGATATAAATCTATACCCAATGCATTGGAGGGATATATTGGCCCCACCCGTCACATATTGAAAATCATTCATATGTGATCCAAAATATCCTAAAACATTAAACATATCAACATATCATAACCCATGTAAATAATATTATTTTTATAAACATTTAATCAATTCACCATAGCATAACCCCTGAGAAAATAAAAGGGTTTCATAGACATTTCATCAACTTAAACATTAACCATCTAGAGAATGAATAAAGATGGTATCATTAAATATTATCTCTAATAAAGAATAAGTAACACCATATTATTTCATGTTAGATATAAAATAACTTTAAAAGGACACTTGGACCATTTCCCTAGGAAAATATACTTTCATATTTGAAAAATAATTTTTAAAACATTAAAAATTATAAAATCAATTTATTTAAAAAATAACCTTTAAAACTTATAAATTAAGATTTAAAAATCATTTAAAACATTTATTTAGTAAAATACCCTTTCATATTTGATAAAAAAATTAATACATTTTTTAAAACCATTTTTCAAAAAACATGGTTTTGGAAGAAAAATATTTTTCAATAGAAAAGACAATTTTTCATGAATTTTTTTTTTTTTGAACTCTTAAGTAGATAAAGAGAGTAAAATGAAGGGAAAATGTGTATTCTAATGAAATAACCATAGGATAAGAAAATTAATTTTTTTATTGAGATATATATCATAATATTTCATTATTAGAAGCATAATCATAGACAATCATGATAAACAATGAGATTGTAACATAAAACTCTTACCACATTTGTAACTTTGATTCGTAAGATCCATGTAGGAATTGTCATGACTCGACCTAACGTGGCTTGAGCCGCAACTCCCCAATCCCACCTCCAATAGGACAGGGGCTGGAGAATAGTGTCGAGTAGGCTATCACACACATGTAAGGGATTAGCCTAAGGTACCTGTACACACGCACCCAAATACACCTCCATGAAAAAGTGAAGATATATATATATATATAAACTGAAAAGGAAATGCATGCATACATCTATCCCAAACCAGAGTGCAACAAAAGTAAAAAATGGAAAAACAGGGCCCACCAAAGGAAAACTAAAAAAGTGTCAAACTCGCTCAGAAGTAGGGAAAACAATTCCAAATACACCCACTGGTAAGCTCCTCGACACAGCTCTGGTAAACACCCCGATAAGTCTCGCTCACTAAGCTTTGCTTGCTCCAGGTCCTACTAGAACTCCATTGAAAGGCATGTGGTTTTCATAAGACACAAACATGTGCGGGAAAAGCCCTCACAGGGGTGAGTATATAAGATACTCATTTGGCACCCCAAAAACCCTAAAATAAAATGGAGAAACTAAAAAGAAACAGTCAGCTCATCCCAACCAGAGGGATCCCAAACAAGAAAGAAACTCCATCTCAAGACCATCCACAACTAAACACGACTAGTCAGCTCAGCTCAGGTTTATTCCCATACATACACCATGAACATCCTCTCAAGTATATGCTCGTACATATACCCTTAGAAACCAGATATACTCATTCCACGCACCAAGCCTCACATGGTTCTGTCCACAGCACCTATGATAGGTAGATAACTAGGAGAACACACTCCACAAGATCTATCATCCTAGATGACACTCGTATGAGAGATACACTCCATCGGGTCTCACACCAACATCCCATACTCCCATTCGAAGGATCACGCTCGTCGGATATCGCCACTGAGAACATCACGCTGAAACATTGGAAACACTAACTTCTCAGATATGGGACCACTCCTAGGGTCCGCTAGGGGATACAAGAACCCACTTCGGTATCTCGAAGATCTCACTGACATAGAATCACTCCCAGAATCCATTAGGGGATACCACAACCCGATATGACATTCCACAGTTCACATCACTTAGATAGAGGATCGTCGCCTATGGAGATGGTCACGATGATGTCGAAAACCCCATTTGGTATAAATCGTGATGTAGGGGATCGAAACGACGATGCACCAACCCTTCCGAAACCATGAACTGATTAGGGGATCATATAACCAACAATTCCACAACCATACTGAAACCACATGCTGAGTAGGGGATCATATACCCAATGATGCCTCAACCCTAATAGAAACCACATGCTGAGTAGGGGATCGTGTAACCAACAATGTCACAACCCCACTACAAACCACATGCTGAGTAGGCGATCGTATAACCAACGATGCCACAACCCTACTGTGCATGGCCCACTATGTAGGGGATCATATTCCCGATGATGCCTCAAACCCTATGGGGTTAACCTGCTATATAGGGGATCACCGCCCGTGGATAAGTGGTCACAGTGATACAAAGAACTCAATCTATGGAATCAAAGCAAGAGGATCTCGCTCTGAACCCACCAGAGGGATGCCACAACTCTAACAGAAAAAACATCATATCTACGAGATCCCAAACCTATACTAAGGTTGTAATGACACACGAACCCTCATTGAAATGAACCAAGGGAGTACACTCAACCAATGCGGGTCCAAACATCGCTAACTCAAGCGACCCGCAACATCACCACACTGCGCACCTTCTAGGCCTATATCGAGGACACCACCGCGATCTACACGGAAAAACACGCAGGATAGGCTATTTACTCGCCCGAAACAGACAAGCGGTGAAAAATGTACTATTGACCATAGCAAGCCCAAGTGGGGCCCAGAACCCAATCCCAAAACTCATCAAATGGACTGCACCACTGTGATCCCCCCGAAAAAATGTCTGAGATTGACTACTCATTTGTCCAAAATAGGCACCAGACGAAAAAGTCTTGTTTCTCCGTAAATGCGCAAAAGAAGTCTCATGGGGCCCACATCCTGATCTCTATTCCAGCACCAGGAAACTATCCTGAAAATTCCACCTTACTCTCAATATCACAACATCATCAGCGGCATGTCAATTGGACGCTCCGTGTAAAAGTTAAGGCAGGTCGAAGATGAATAATAATAAAATATTATTATTATTTCAATGTTTTGAAGCCATGGGACACAAAATTGACTCATAAAATTCGCAAAGTGAGTTCAACAGATCTGTCTCGATGCAAGTAACGTGTTTCCACAAAGGGCTCACAAATCGGAGTTACGGTTTGCAACTTACGGGGGTTTAAAGAACCCACAGAAAATTCAGGTCGGAACCCCGCCTGCCTCGCCGGAAACCACCACCCTGCCGCGAGAATCTGTCGTGCCACCACCTCCCTCGCCGGAATCCACCATGGCTTCCACTAGAGACCGGAATTTCCGTCGTAAAACTTCTGGGAGCCAGCGGGAGCACCCCGGTGCTCTAAATTTAGATCTGTAACATGTTTTGGAAAGCTCAGGACCCGAACTACACAACCCTTATGACGATTTGAAGAAAAACAACGCATAAACGGGGTCCGGGATTTTAAAACTGAAACCGCCTACCTTTTTAGATAACATTGATGCTTTTCATGCTTCGTTGATACTACTGCACGATCTAAGAGCATTCTCCATCAAGATCTGAAACCGACAGCGCTTCGTTTCAACGATTCGGCATCTGATTGTCCGTTCTTCATTGAATGGAGGAGGGGGTGAGGGTGCATTCCATGGGGGAGGTAGGATGATAAGGGGGTTATTATTATTTTTTAAATAAATACTTCATCCTCCATTAAAGGCCTCATCTCCGCCCTGCCTCCGACCAAAACTCTTGAGGCACACAAGTTTAGGTCCCCTCTAGGGTAAACGCGGCATTCTGAACGCAACGGCATGCTCATAATTTCAATATGAGACTCCGTTCATGAGTTATTCGAGCCGACAATCATAAATAAACTTTTCCATTTATTTACAAAAATACCCCTGGTGGCTTTTTCCACAGCAGGCCCGTGGCCGTAAAGTTTACAGCCCGCCTAGGGTAAACAGCGTGCTTCGGACACAACTGTGCCCTCTGATTTCTGATACGAGCTACCATTTAGTATAAAAAACAACCCTACCACGTGTATAGTAAAAAATACTTAATATTTTTGTAAAATTAATCACAAGAACACCAGGTCTCGGAATCACATGCTGTCCTCGAGCCTAGTTCTAGAACTATTCATAGGAAGATTCCAAAGTCTGACAGGGCCAAAACCCGAGTCACTGCATCCTCCCCACTTTAGAACTTTTCTTCCCCGAAAATACATAAGCATAAGGAAAAAGAATAATAACTAAACTGGGTCTCCCACGCCAGCGAGTTCACCAACACACAGCCCTGCCCGAATGCATAAGTCATAGGGAATCATCCACCACACTTCAACACTATCTGCTTTGGGCAGCACTGACTTTCCCACGCGGTTTTAATCGTGTCAAAAAAATGCGTCTTGGTGGGGAAAGTATCCCTCTTCTTCATGAATTTGAAGAACGTCAAAAAACACTCACACAGGGTCTTACCAACACCCAGAACAAAACTCAAGCAAGCAACATAAAGGAATGAATACCTCTAAACAATGTCTATTAAAACTACTAAAGAAAGTAGAAAGGACACAAGGTGTACCTCTATCCATCCGTGGAGCCTCTAGTTCAACATTATCTAAGGCCTGCAGTTGTCCTCGCCCTCACCCTCCAACTCCATGATCTTGACGTGGACCACCTGGGGGTGGTGGTGGTGGCATTTGATATCGCCTACCACCTCCCGCTATTTCACTAGCTTTGTTGCCACGTCCACCACCCGACAGACCTCCAAACTCAAGACGTTGCCACTACCAAGGCGGCTTGTCGATTGGCTCCATCTCAGCAGCATGGAGAGTTATAAAATATCTTTCAAGATGTCACCAAACATTGCAAGCATAACACCGCCCCTCCTGCAGCTGAACAAAACGAGCATGCGAGCCCTGTGAGCCCTGAGCCTTAGATCTTCCATCCTGGGGTTGCCTCCTGAAACGTCGGCCACATCCAAACCCTTCCGCCTGCCACCGACTACCAGTTGTTGATGTCTCAGCTGCCATGTTCTCAACACTGACGGGATGAATCTGCTCATCTAGAAAGCTCTCCACCACCAAGGCTCGATCTAGTACTCCAACATAGGTGGGTAGGCACAAGGAAATCACACCTGCCCAGATGTCCCTGCGTATCCCCAGCTCGAAGTTCCAAGACCTAAAGAACGAGTCTCAAACCATATCCAGGGAGTAGCACAATAGGTCTGTAAACCCCTCTGAGTACTCCGACATAGTCATCCCTCCTTCCGAAGATGAAGAAGATCCTAGATCCATCATGGGACTGTGTCACCAAACTCCACCATCGCGCGGTAGAACCATGTAGAAGGATCTCCGCTAGGACCACCATCTGATCTGGAGGTCTCCTCACTAGGCAGAAAACTTGGGTGACTGCTTCGAGCCAGTCATCAGCTTCTTGGGGGTCTGGATCACCCCGAAACATCAGAGGTCATTGACTTTGGAACTCGTGCAGCACACTCAGCCTGTGTGCATCCTCATCCTGCACTGTCAGCACAACCATATGCCCAACAGGTGGTGGCTCAAATGGTGGGCCACCTCAAGGTCTAGCCTCAGAACCTGCGCCATGGTCCATAGCCTCTACATGGGGATGATTGTCACCAAAATCCCGCTATGCAACTCTCGCTAGCTGTCATCATGGAGGCATCCAGAAATACAATCAAGACGAACCATCGTCAAAGAGTATATCTGGGGAGCTGACTCAAGAAGAACAGGGGAAACCCAAACCCCAGTCCTAGATGATGCATGTACCATTATGTCCCTATGACTAGTGTCCAAATGTCCCTAGTCAAAAGGTAGGTTATCAGAGTCCTAGTGAATGGAAACGTCTGCCGCTGTACCAACACTGGAGTCCCTATCTTGGAAGCCGAACTCAAAACATCTTAACATTACCGCTATGAAACCCAAACCAAGCTCACAGCTAGACCATCTACGCTCTGAGATCCCAAAGGTGGAACCTCCTCTGATACTACTCTATCACGACCTGGCCCAATGGGGCTCGAGCTGAAACTCTCCAAGCCCGCCTCCAATAGGCTAGGGGCTGGCGACTAGCACCGAGTGGGCTATCACACACATGGGAGGCATTAGCCTAACACGCACCCACATAAACCTCCATGAAAAAGTTCCGATATATGTATGTATATAAACATAAAAGGAAATGCATGCATACATCTTTCCCAAATCAGAGGGAAACAAAAGTACAAAAGGGAAAAACAGGGCCCACCAAAGGAAAGCTACAAAAGAAAGCAACCCGCTTGGAAGGAGGGAAAACACTGCCAAATACACCCGTTGGTAATCTCCTTGGCACAGCTCTGGTAAAGACCCCGACCAGTCTCGCTCACTAAGCTCTGCCTGCTCCAGGTCCTACTAGAACTCCGTCAAAAGGCATGTGGTCTGCAAAAGACACAAATACGTATGGGCAAAGCTTGTGCAGGACTGAGTATATAAAATACTCAGTAGGCACCCCAAAAACCCTAAAATAAAAGGGAGAAACTAAAAGGCAACAGTCAGCTCATCCCAGCCAGAGGGAACCCAAACGAGAGAGAAACATTATCTCGAGACCATCCTCGGCTAAACATGACTAGTCATCTCTGCTTAGGTGTATTCCCATACATACACCATGAACATCCACTCAGTTATATGCCCATACATATACCATGAGAAACTAGATATACTCATTCCATGCACCAAGCCTTACCAGGTTCTGTCCACAGCACCTACGACAGGTAGATAACTAGGAGAACACACTCCACAACCTCTGTAATCCCAGATTACACTCGTCCAAGAGATACACTCCATCGGGTCTCACACCAACATCCCAAACACCCATCTGAAGGATCACGCTCGTCGGATATCATCACTGAGAACATCACACTGAAATAGTGGAGATACTAAACTTCTCGGATAACTGATCACTCCTAGGGTCCGTTAGGGGATACAAGAACCCACTCTGGTATCTCGAAGATCTCACAGAGATGGGATCACTCCTAGGATCCGTTGGGGGATACCACAATCTGATCTGGCATTCCAAAGTTCACAAAACTCAGATAGAGGATTGTCGCCCGTGGAGATGGTCATGACGATGCCAGAAACCCCATCTGGTATAACTCGTGATGTAGGGGATCGAATTGATGATGAACCAACCCTACCAAAAACACATGACGAGTAGGGGATCAAATAACCAACGATTCCACAACAATACTGAAACCACACACTGAGTAGGAGATCGTATACCTGATGATGTCGCAACCCTACTAGAAACCACATGCTGAGTAGGGGATCGTGTAACCAATGGTGTTGCATCCCCACTACAAACCACATACAGAGTAGGGGATCATATTCCCAACTATGCCACAACCCTGTTGTGCACGGACCACTATGTAGGGGATCATATTCCCTATGATACCGCAAACCCTACAAGGTTAACCTGTTAGATAGGGGATCAATGCCTACTGATAAGCAGTCACAGTGATACCAAGAACCCAACTTATGGAAGCGGAGCTAGAGGATCTCGCTCAGAACCCACCGGAGGGATGCCACAACTCTCACAAAAAAACATCCTATCAAGGAGATCACAAACCTATATTGAGGTTGTAATACCACACGAAACCTCATAGGAATGAACCAAGTAAGTACACTCAATCATTGCTGGTCTAAACATCACTAACCTGATCGGCCTACAACATCGCCACACTGCGCACCCCCTAAGCCTATATTGAGGCCACCATCGTGATCTACATGGAAAACAGGCATGATAGGATATTTACTCACCTGAAATGGAAAATAGGTGATAAAGGTACTATTCACCATAGCAAGCCCTGGTGGCACCCACATTATGATCCCAAAACTCATCAAACAGACTGCATCATTGCGATCCCCTTGGGAAAACATCCGAGATTGGCAACTATTTTGTCCAAAACGGGCACCCAATGAAAAATTCGTGTTTCTCTATTAACGTCCAAAAGCAGCATCTTTGGGCCAACATCTTAATATCTATCCTAGCACCCAGAAACTATCCTGATAAGTCCTCCTTACTCTTAGGATCACAAATTCACTGACGGCACATCAATCAGACACTCCGTGTAAAAGTTACGGCGGGTCGAAGTTGAATAATAATAAAATATTATTATTATTTCAACATTTCGTTGCCCTGGGCCAATAAATCGACTCATAAAATCCCCAAAGTGATTTCAAAAGATCCTTATCGTAGCAATTAACACGTCATCGCAAATGGATCATAAATAGAAGTTACGGTTTTCGAGTTACAGGGGATTAAAGAAGCCCTGGAAAATTCTGGTCGGACCACCGCCTGCCTCGCCGGAAACCCCCGCGTCGCCGCCGAAATCTGCCTCACCGCTACCGCCCTCGCCAGAATCCACTGTGCCAACGCTGCCCTCACCAGAATCTGCCATGGCCGCCGCCAAAGACTAGAATTTCCACCAGAAAACTTTCGGGAGCCACCGGGAGCAACCCGGTGCTCCAAATTCAGATCCGTAATATGTTTCGGAAAGCTTGGGACCCGAACTATACAACCCTTATGAATATTTGAAGAAAAACAATTAATAAACCGGATCTGAGATTTTAAAACTCAAACTTCCTACCTTTTGGTGGAAGTTAGATTCTTTTCACACTTCGATGCTGCTGCTGCATGATCCGAGAGCGTTCGTCGTCAAGATCTGAGACCGACGACGCTTCGTTTCGACGATTCGGCCTTCGATTATCGGTTCATCATTGAATGGAGGAGGAGGAGGTGAGGGTACATTCCATGGGGGTAGGGAGGATGATAAGGGGTTATTATTATTATTTTTAAATAAAAACTTCAACCCCCATTAAACGTCTCAGTTCTGCCCCGCCACTGACCAAAACTCCTGACGCAGACAAGTTTAGGTCTCCTTTAGGGTAAACGTGGAATTCTGAACGCAACGGCATGCTCAAAATTTCAATCCAAGACTCCATTCAGGATTTATTCGAGCCGACACTCATAAATAAACTTTTCCATTTATTTACAAAAATTCCCGTGGTGGCGTTTTCCACAGTAGGCCCGCGCCCGCAAAGTTAACACCCCGCCTAGGGTAAACGGCACGCTCCGGACACAACCGTGCCCTCTAATTTCTGATCTGAGCTATATTTTAGGAGAAAAAACAACCCCTTAATGTGAATAGTATAAAAATACTAAATATGTTTGTAAAATTAATCATGGGCACACCGGGTCTTGGAATCACACGCCATCTTCGCACCTAGCTCTGGAATTACTCATAGGAATATTCCAAAGTCTGAGAGGGCCAAAACCCAAGTCGCTAAAAAAATAACATATAATTTAACTTAAAATATAATGTGGATAAATAAATTCATAATAATACATGTAAAAGTATTTGTATATACATCTCGAGAAAGTATATATGTGCATAACATAACATATGTCTCAGAGAATGCAAACTAAGACAAAAAATCATTAGCGATTTGGTGACTTTTGAACCGTAAACCCCATATAATATTGATCCAAAAATGGATATATAAATCAACATAATTTTAATTATAAGATACAAAAAATACATTCATGGGTAGTATATACACTACATAAAAGAAACATGTGGTGAATATGACATTTCTCTCACAGAAAGTAAAAGTGAGACAGAAATCCCTTACCTTAAGTCCAGACATCCGTCGTACTCATTAAAGCATCATGTATAATAAATTAAAAATATATTAAAATACTATATTAAAATATATTATACCATATATTATTTTCTTATGACCTTTTATTACCAATTTATTAACAATTTCATGTAAAAGTTACATTTCGAGAAACAACCTCTTTTTCTGTATATGTTTTGATTTATTATATTTTTGATCCTATTACTTTTATAATGATTTAATAATATCAAGATTGATAAAAATTATATAAATATCATATATATTAATTATATATGTATTTATAATAGTCCGTAAAAAATTAATAGGAAATTAAATATATCGTTCAAAAAGATGGTAGTTCGTACGTACACATGAATGTTGTTTTCCATTTTATTATTGGGTTGAAATAAATAAAATTAAATGATATATACCAAAATTATAGAATACTTTTTACGTAATATATATCATAAAGTTTAATAAAATTTATCCTTAATACATTCCATGTAAAGTGTGAATGAATCGCATCACTTCGTGAGATGGTAATATGTCGTACACATGAACGATGTTATCGTATTCCCATGAAATGGATAGTGTGAAGATATGAGTGGTATAACAATTAAATAATAATAATAATATAATATATATAATATATATCATATATAAATAATAGATCCATCATTATTACTATCCTTGAGTGGTGGTAATGGAAAAAATGAACGATATTAGTTCATGAGGTGGTGATCCTCCGTACACACGAATAATAATTACATAACTCACTTGATAAAAGTGGAGACAGTTGTAGGTAATTTCATTAAAATGGAAAAATATATAATTATATGAAAGATATTAATTTTTTTATATAATCATGATATAAAAATAATTTAAGGGGTTTGAGGAAGAAATAATACAAAAAATGCTCATTGATGAATGCTAACTCTTCTTCGGGTATCCTCCTTAGGCATGCACTAAAAGCCTGTCGTGGATGACTTTATACCCAAAATAATATTTCTACGATTAAGTGAGGAATTTATTGAGGTGATTTTATTATGTTTTGGTTGATCGAAATGGCTTGATAGTTGTGAATAAGTGAGGGTAGTGAGTACCCTTTCCAAATTGAAGAGGAGAGGCATTTTTGTAAATACCCAAAAGAATTCACAATTGGGACATCAATATTAATTAATGTGGATCCAAAATTGATTAATAATTTGTTTAATGGATTAATTTGTTGATAAAAACCTATAACACACAAAATAAACACATTTTTTATCAATTTATTCATTATTCATAAATTTTACTCAACTTTATCCGGATAGTTTTTACTAAGGTAACTTTTATCTTCTTAGTTTCCTAGGTAATATCTCCCTTAAGAATAATCTTAAAATATAATTATTATATAAATTATAATCTCTGATTACATATATTAAATCAAATTTATTAAATAAAAATATTTGGGTAAAGGAAAATTAATTCTAACACAAATGCATGTAACGCACAAAACTCATTTTAACATTAATCATGGTAATTAATTTTAATTTTTTTCACAAATCATTTTTATAAAAAATTAATTTGAACTTATTAAATAATATCAATTATTATTATAAATATAGAAATTATTTTACCAAATTCCACTCACAGAAGTGGTAGAATTCAGTTTAAAAAATTAAAATCCTATAGACGTGATAAGAATGTGGTTTTTTAAAGCGAAAATGATCAAACTTTTACAAAAATTTTATATCCAATTTCAATATGAGATTCATTACAATGAAATAAATTTTTTTAATTTATGTATAATTGAACTAATTTAAATTTTAAAACAAATTAAAATATAATTTAACTTTATAAATAAATTAAACGAAAAAGTGTTTTTCAATTAAAATTCAATATGTTTCACTATTCATTAAAAAATAAAATATTACTGGAAAATCAAAAAAATATCCCTAAAATAATGTTTATATTATTATTTCAAAAATAAACTTTTTTTAAAAATAAATTTTATAAAATTATCAAAATTTAGTATTAAAATAAGTTCTCTATAAAAAGGCGATAAAACAGTTTTTTAGGAAAATATAGTTTTTAACCATAAAATTAGATTTATTATTATATATTTTATAGAAGACACATAAGATGAATGTTAAATCGTATATTGAATATAAACTATATACATTTCATTAAAAAATCACCGAAGTGGTTTTTTTATTTTATTGAGGTAGAATATATTTGTTTGTATAAAAAGAATAGTTTTCCAGAAAAAAATTTCCTTTATTTTAAAATTTATTATGCTTTAATTTATAATTAATTGGTCACCAAATAACTCCTTATATATACTTGTGTAGGGAATATTGTTATAATTTATTTAATTCTATTCATACCCACTATTCCAATGTCTAGGTGATAACAATCATAATTATATTTTAATTGTAATCCAAATTAAGTTTAAACTTGGTGTTGCATGTATTGTGAGATACACCCAGTATTTCATGTGATAAAATCCAAAATGAGTGTTGTGTGTGATGTAGTATAAACTCTTTGTTTCTTGTAATGTAAAATATCAAAAATATTTAATTCCTTTGAAGAATAAATTCACAAAATCTTGGGGTTTTACAAATCATCTCACTTATTGGGCTTTGGTGTATGGCCTATAGAGGATGTCCCAAATGGGGATTCTCATGTTATCATTCATTTTTTACCTTAAGGTATGTATCCCAATGTTTTTTATGGTTTTTAGTGATTTTGAGTTTAAATTTCCATTGGTTAGGGTGAATTAATTGGGGGTTTCATGTGTCTTAGTTCCGGGTGTATGTTGAGAGAGGAACACACCCCCCTTTGCTTATGGTTTGAAAATTTTATGCCACCTAGTGAGTTTGGAATTGAATATTTCATTGTGGGATTTCGGTTTTGGATGATCGGTTTGACTATTTTATGTGTGTTTATGGTTATGATAGGTGCTTTAGGACCCAAAGGAAGTCACTATGATCTTGGGATTGATATGTGGGTCATCATTTAAGGTAGGTGGATTCATACATAACTCTCTAAATTTGAAACCTTGATTTATTTTCTATTTTTAATTTATTCTTAAAATTTCATAATAAAAATGTTAATATGGGCACCAATTAGTGTTTGGTAAAATTACATAAGGAATATCTCTAAATAAAATTACTAACAGAAGATCTATTTTGGTTCATAAGGATTTTAAAAGAAAGCAAATTCATATTTTTTTAAAAATACTTTCAAAACTATAGATAAACATGGTTTTTATAAAATTTTATTATGATTTATTAATTTATATAGAATTATTCATTAATATTTCTTTGATATTTGTTTTTGAGAGTGACCAAGTGGAATTTATAAAATAATTTGGTGACTTCAAAGGATTTTGAAATTTTGTTTCATCATTTGGTTTCTAAAGAGATAAAGTCACAATTTGGTTAATCTATAGGTATTTCCAAATTCCTAATTATAATTTCATAAAAAGGTATTTTATTTATAAAATCATTTCCAATAATTTATCACCTTCCGGCTACAATGTAAACTAAAGTGACGTGTTGATATTATGTGAGTTGTTTGAATTATCTTGAATAATGAATCTATTTATTATGTTTCTATTCTGGTTAAAATGGGGATACTTTTGTGAAGGGTTTTTTGAGGTGAAGGTGTGTTATGAATTTGGTTTCCATGTACTTTTATGGTTCATTGAGATTTGATACGCTGGACTTCATGATTTATATTTCTCACCTTCATTGATTGGTCATGGGAACCTCAAGTTCCTAGGTAAGGAATACTAGGGAAATTAAATATAATCATGTCATTTCCTACCTAGACATGGAATATGCAACAATATTCACTAATCTATGCTATGATATAGATATGATTTCTGATAGGACTTCCCTAGTGGCTTGTGCAATGGACTTATTATAAACAGTGATGGATTTATATTATTGGTATAATCATTGAGATTGTACCATAGTCCATGGTTTTCATGACCATAGTTCCTTAGGATTAGTCCCATTTTTCCAGTTATTTATTTTTATTTATCTAATTTATGTCGTTATCATTTAAATTTAGTTACTTTTCCTTCATCTGGCTGGATATTTTTTTACTTAAAATTAATTTTATATAGTGAATTGTTTCTTCTTATGTATATTCTGATGTGATTTTATTTATGATTAATGTGTTCATCATGGTATCCTTTGGGGATTTTCCTTTATTCTTATATTTTTGGTTTTATATTATTGGTGATTTTATTAGGAAATTTTAAAACAAGGTATTAAAAAATGGGTTATTTTCAATTATGTTTAAGATAATGATAACATCCCCAATTAGTGTGCCACTAAACTAGTGCCTTGATTCAGGTTGTCACATGACCTCAAGGGAACCTCCCCATATTCCAAAGGTTGCGGACTAGCAACAAGGGTCTAAGAGTATTTTGGGGAGACTAAACACTCTTTTTCAGAGTAATCCATAGCAGAAAACATAAACAATAGTGAAAATAATATAGAAAAACCAATGAATATGCACAAATATCCATCACCCAAACAGGGTACAAAACACAAAAAATAGTAAATATTCCATGTCATGATATAGTACCAAGTGGGAAAACCCAAAAAAAGGCAATAGAAGAATCCCCAAAACAGTCCTGACTCCATGTCCGAAACCTCATCCACACACATCCCAAATTCGACTCAATTCCCGAGTAGTGGGCCTTTTCACTTTACCAGACCTCCAACCATGAAATCCACTCAGGTGCCCAACGGAAACCCGAGAAGGGTTCGAATACAACTCAATAGGCCACCACTAATGGTTTTTACAAAAATATCCAGTCTAACATATAGTGCATTCAGTGACAAAAAATGATAAGTAAATAAAAGACAATACAAGTAGTAATTCTTAATAATGTTTCACCTAATTTATTCCATCATCAAATCCATAATCAATACTTATAACATCTAAGTGATTAATTCCCCTTTTTCATGTGTTTAATGAATTAGAAATGTTTGATAATCTCATGGAATATGGGAATAAGTCATGTCCTATATCACCAGGTAAAACAAATCAAAACAACCAAATTATCCTCACCTTGAAGCCTCAATTCGGGTGGAATGAAACCATTAGGGGAATAGAACTCTGTCCACTTCCCTAAACTATACATTGAGGAGTTGACTTTAGGGCCTTGGTCTAACTCGACCTGTGGGTGTAGAAACTCATGTATATAACCCACTCTACCAAGCCATGTTTACATTCTTATTTATTCGTTCACCAAACATAACCACATTACAACCAATCATATCCAATATCATTAGAAATATCACAACAATAACAACTAAAATGGAAATCAATATTATTCCACAATACATTGACATATTTATCATTTATATCACATAACCGTTTAGCATAATTCTCATTCCCCATGCCTAACTCTCTAAGCCTATTCAAGTATAAAACATGGTTCATTGATACATTCCCATTAATCGTATTTAACCCCTTTACATACCAAACAAAACAATCCCTTATCCATTATCCACAACTATTAGCATCTACCCATAATCCTTTATTAATCATTACAATAACCAATCTACACATTCTTCAAGGTATCTATTTAGTCACAATCCAATTTCACATTTACATTTTCATTAACCATATTCAGGAGGGTTGACACACCCCATGAGTGGCCCTAAATCATTCAAGTTATCCTTAATTCATTCCATAGGGATCATGAGAGGTTAAATTTTTTATTTAGACACCCATTAAATCAAATATTTCAAACAACACCAAGAACACGTTAAGGAGAGAACAAGAACATAACCCCACATGCACAAATCTATGTAAAAACAAGGGGATATAACATACTAGCCGCCTAGCTCAAATCTGTTGATGAACGCACTCTTATTCAAAGTCTTAGATCCTGAATTAACCACCCTTTAAATCCTAAACCTATATCTCATCAGAAAAGAAGTTTTTTTGAGGTTCATATGAAGATAATAGAATAATGAAAACCCTAAAAAAGAAAGTGAAACAAGAGAGGTATTAGACTTACCCAGTGCTTCGATTCACAATTGAAGATACTCCAAATGACCTAGATATGAAAGATAATAACCCTTGGGAGACCTCTAAAGCTCTTGTTAGTCACTAGGGTTCAAGGGAGGAAATGAGGGGTGAAAATCGAGTGAGGGTTTAAAATTATGTAATGGAATTTTTGTAAATTTTTCCAACATTATAGGGGTGTACAATTTACCTGCACTATTTGAAAAACTATGTGCAGACCATGTGCTCACCACTTTCAAAGAAAACCTAGGTCACATGGTTACCTGGGAAGGCCGCGTGATTTGATAGATCAAGAATCAATTATGTGTTAATCCTATATCCAAGGTTGTACAATTACCTAGTAATTTTTCACAATTTTATTAACCATGCACCTTGTAAGGATTGGACCGATTTTCCCCTTTCTCATGTCCTAAACACTTGGAACATCTTGGATACCTCACATAATTCTCAGAACTAAATCATTAACCAAAAACAAGATATTTAAAGAATAATTTTAAACATATACATACCTTTATGAATTTGTGGGTCTTATAACCTCCCCACCTTATAATATCTCATTCTCGAGTCGTTCTTCATAAGAATTACTGAGTTTAAAGAGAAAAGAGATCAGTACAATGGTCCTTCATATCCAAATCTCACTCACAAGTTTCTTCCTGAACATTTCCATGCTACCACAGAACTTGAACAAAGGGAATAGTCTTTCCCTACAAGACTTCCTCACTACAATCCACAATACTAATCAGATGCTCTTCAAAGGCCACATTAGTCTCCAACTCTACATCCTCAACTTTTAACAAATGAGATGGGTCAGGGTGATACTGTCAAAATTGTGGGACATGAAAAAGATCATGCATGCCACTATATTATTATGGAAGATACAATCAGTAAGCCACTGGTCTGATCATATCCATGATCTCAAACAGTCCCACATACCTGGGTTCCAACTTTCCCTGCTTCTAAATTCAATGGTGACCCTACCATGGAGACACCTGAATAAACACACTACCACCCACCATAAACTCTAGGGTTAAATGATGTCGATCTTCGTAATAATTTTAGCTACTATGTGACATTTTCATATGCTTATGAATGAATCGAACCTTCTATGATGTCTCCAACACAAGACATGGTCCCAACAGCTTAGATTCCCAAGCTTCTAACCAACACAGCAGATATTTAAATGATCTTTCAAAGAGTGCTTCAAATGGCCCCATTTGAATCATATCCTGAAAATAATTGTTTTATGAAGACTCAACAAGTGGTAAGTGTTTTCCCACAAACCACTAAAATCTAGAACATAAGCTATCAACATATCTTCTTATACCTAGATCATATGCATTGACTTCCCATATATCTGTGAGTGATAAACCATACTAAAAAACAAATAAGTATCAAGTGATTTCTATAATCTCAAACTGAAGCATGATGTGAAACATGGATCATGATCATAAAATTGGTTCTCGATACACCATGAAACTGCAGTACCTATCAAAAATATAACTCACCCAACTAATCAACTATGTATGCCTCCTAGATCAGTATTAAATGGGCCACCTTAGTCAGTCGATCCACAAATACCCAAATTGCATCACTCTTCTAAGGCATCCTCAAAAGACCCCCTACGAAGTCCATCGTTACGTCATTCCACTTACATTTTGGAATAGGAAATGACTGTACCAAAATACCTACGTGTTGATGCTCGACCTTCACCTACTAACAGGTAAACCGTCATACCACAAAACCCACATCCTTCTTCTTCATTCCCTACCACCAATACTACCTATGAAGATCATGGTACATCTCAGTCAAATCGGGATGCCCTGGGAACTTCGATGCCTGTAACTCACACATAAACTCTTCTCGCATACACACCAGTACAACCACAATGCCGCAAACATTAACAATACCATAATCACTTGTATCCCAACTAGAAGGTGACTCTCCACCTATAAGACATTCTTTCATTTCCAGACACTACGAATCCACCAGTCAGATTTCCTTGACCCAACTCAAAAGAACAGACTCCATTTCTATAGATCCAAGGGTTATTTTCCCATGCCCATCCTACACTTCCAGGTACATCTCAAAAAATAAGGCCATTATTTTCCACTCAAATCTAGATTTCTGAACCACGTGATTTTGATTCTTCTGGTTCATAGCATCCAAAACTATTCCCTTTTCCTGGTGTATACCATCTTGAAATCGAGTGATTGCAGGTACTTGACCCATATTCATTGTTGAAGATTTAAATCACATTAAGAGAAATTTTACTTAAGACTTTTATGGTCAGTAAACGTTGTAAACCGGTCTCCCAACAAGTAATGCCTCCATAACTTTAAGGCATAAACCACAGAATCTAGTTCAAGGTCATGAATAGGGTAATTTCTTTCATGATGCCTCAATTTTATTCACCCATAAGCTACAACCTGATCACCTTGTATTAACACTGCCCTAAGTCCAACATTGGATGCCTCACAGAATAAGGTTTACCTCTTTCTTGGCTCATGTAAGATCAAAAATGGTGTGGTATTCAAATTCTTCATTAACTCTTGGAAAGAATTCTTACATCACTCTGAACACTCAAAATTAACACCCTTCTTGGTTAAAACTGAAAGTGGAACTTCAAAACTGGGGAAATACCTAATGAACATTCGGTAATAACTGGATAAATCCAAAAAACTCTGAACATCAGAAATATTCTTGGGCTACTCTTAAGACACCACAGTTTCAATTTCTCTAGATCCACTGAAACACCTGACTCAGAAATGATGTGACCTAAGAAATTCACTTTATCAGTCCAAAACAAAAATTTTGATATCTTGGAATAAAGCATATTCCCTATTAGTATACTAAAGATGATATCAAGATTTTTGGAATGATCATCAAGAGTTCTTGAATACACCAATATTTCATCAAAAATATGACAATGAACTGATCCAAGTATGGGTGAAATATCTTGTTTATCAAGTCTATAAACATAGTAGGTGCATTGGTCAACCCAAACAGTTCCATCATGAACTCATAAAACTTGTATCGGCTTTGAAAATATTTTCAATGTGCATCATAATGTCTCACCCTTAACTAATGGTATCCTGACCTTAAATCAATCTTGGAGAACACTAAGGCACCCCTCAGTTGATCAAATAGGTCATCAATTATGGGAAGTGGTATCAATTCTTAATTATCATCTGATTTAGCTTTTTATATTCAACACATAACCTCAATGATCCATCTACCTTATTAGAAAATAGTATGGGAGATACCCAAAGTGACATACTAGGGAGGATAAACCCTTTACACTAAAAATCTTATAGCAGAAATTTAAGTTCTTAGAGTTCTTCTGATGACAATAGATATAGAGAAATGGAAACTAGCTCCACCCCCAGCAACAATTAAATTGTAAACTCAACATTTATCTTGGGTGGTATCCCTGATAGGTCCTCAAGAAACACATCCTGAAATCGATCCACAATACAAGGAAAGACTGGTTGTTACCTTCCTCCTTCATCTAGCACAAGGCAAGCCACTTGGACTGTAAGTTCTCCAAACTATTGGAAAATTGTCCTTGTGTGACATGCTCAAATGTACCACTCTCCACGAAGGACATAAGTGTCTCTATTGAGATACATGAATGTCACCCGATGTTAGTAACAGTCGATATGGTCATGATACAACACCATCTATTCTATACCCTAAATAATGTCAAAACCTGGCATCTCTAGGACAAACAGGTTCCAAAACAAATGATATTCACCAGCCTTCAAAGCACAACCCTTACACTATCTGATATCCTCAACCCATACCCCTAATATAGTATCAATTAAAATAAATCTACACACACTTTACATATCTAATCCTAACATAAATACGAACTGAGAAAAAAATAAAGGAATGTGTATCACTCGTATCAAATAAAACACTAGCGGGTATAGAAGCTACATGAATCGTACCTTAAACGGTTGATGATCCTTCCTCACCACCTTCTGGTGTAGACTAACCTGCATTAAGATAACCTACCCCTCTACAATGGGATCAAACCAGAGTACCCTACACTGTAATGCTTTGCTGGTGTGGATGTTCTACCACCGGGGTTCCACATCCACCACCCCTACCAGTACGACTGGTGGAGCTCCAACTACCTTCCTGATATGGGGTAATCAACCCCCTACCTACACTCGACATCTGCCTCTAACCTCTATCATTTCCCAACTATCACGGGTTCCTGCAGAACCTCTGTACATGGCCCAGCCAACTGCATGATCGACACTCCACTGGTGATCAGGGACATTGGTCGCGCATGAGCACCAACCTACCACACTAATAACAAAACACCCGGTCACCACCTCGAGAGGATGGACCCCTATTATGTCTTCTCTATAAACTTCCACCCTAATGGAGATTCCCAAAACGGTGCTTCCAACTCTCAGAAGTTGTACCACTTATCCGCCAGGATGGCACAACAAGATCACTACCTGAAGCTCACTTTAGGTTCCCTTATAAGATAAGGGCTTGATCCACTCCCTCAAAAATCCTTTTCAAAAGGAATATATTACCCTGGTACCTGATCTTGTGTCTTAGCCTATCTTGGAAACACTTCTCCACAACTTTCTCATCTCCTTCTAACACCAGAATGAAGCGTCATAAATCAGTGAAATGACTAGAATAATCAATTACCAAAATTGTCCCTTAGGTCAAACTCATTAAATTTGTAGCCTTTTCTTGCCTCAATCTTTATGGATATAAGTTTTTGAGAAATTTATCCAGGAAATCATTCCACATTATTCCTTTGACCTACTCTGTTTGATCCATGATGTCCCACCAATGCTTTCCAGGCCTCTCAACATTTAGCCTGCTAACTTAAATAACTTCTTGAGAGGAGTCTCTAGATGATCAATAATAGTCTAGATAGATTATATCCAAAACTTTTATGCTTCTATCCCACCCTCTCTAACAAAGGTTAGAGGGTGTTACAGCTGAAACTCACTAGTCAGCTCGAACATTCTCGGTACAACCCGCCTTGGGTCTCATTACATTATCTGTATAAAATAAGAAAAGTTCTCACAGAACTTCTCTTCTATATTTTCTTGAATCACCACATTCTTTTTCCCCACTATGGGAGGAGTTTCCTCGGCAACATTCTCCTATCACAAAATCGGCACACGTCTTCTTGGTGGCATTTCTCTATAATTCCAAACACGATCTTTAGAACACAGACCATAAATATTTCACAATATATAAAGAAATTTTCATCACTAGACATAACAAACCATTTTACATACACTTCCCTAATGGGCTCGATCATATTCATAACACAACTATCGGCCACCCTTACCAAATGTCATGGCTAACATGATGTAACTAAGTCACACGGATATAAGTCTTACCTTCCACACCATTTAAAAACAATTTCCATGTAACAACCTAATCCAACAAAATTTTAAATTTACTTAATTCATCTAATCAAACATAATTCTTTAATCATGTTTTAACATTTTACTTCCCTTTTACCCATTGGTATCATCTCATTTTACACCATTTTCATTACTTTTGAGAAAACCAAATGTATCTTACACTTTATATCACACACATCCATCTCGTGCGTGCCTACAATGTTGCATGTCTCTTACACACCTAGGTGACTACAATGATGCATGAATGCACAACCCCATGTTATTACAGCCATGTGAAAAAAATAAATAAATAGTCTTATCACACAACATGTACATCACCCAATCGTGAAATATCATCAATTGTAAAACACATAACAAGAGATACAATTTCAACCCTAAGTGAATTTGGTTTTACCTCATACTTGGGTTAGCAACTCCTAATCACAAGATAATTTCCAAGACCAAACAACTTCCTCACCTCCTATATACCATTCCAAAATATAAATTAATATAAAAGACCTCCTCTGATACCACTAAGTAACATCCCTTATCTGAGTGCCACTATACTAGTGCCGCGAGTTTGGTCATCACATGACATCAAACACACCTCCTCATACGCCAGAGATTTCCGACTAGTAGTGATGGTCTATGAGTAATGTGGGGAGACTATACCCTCTTTTTTAGAATAATAAACAATACAAAAAATAAATAATATTGTAAATAATATAGACAAACCAATGAACATGCATAAATAGCCATCACGCAAGCCGGGTACAAACCCCAACCAATATTAAATATGTCATGTCATACCATAGTAACAAGTGGAAAAAACCCAAAATAAAGGAAATAATAGAATCCAAAAAGTGGTCCTAACTCTAAGTTCATAACCCCATACACACACATCCCAAATCATTTTGAATTACCAAGAAACGGGCCTTTTCCCTTTACCAGACCTGAAACCATAAAATCATTTCACGTACACAACGGAAACCCAAGCAGGGTATAAATACAACCCAGTAGGCCACCACCAATGGTGTCTACAAAAGATACAATCTAACATACAGTGAATGAAAGTTATAATTAATTAAAATTAAATAAAATAAACTATAAGTATACATTCATAATATAGTTTCCCCTAAGTTATTTCATCATCAAATCCCGATTCGATAAATATAACATCTAAGTGATTAGTTCACATTTTTCATGTGTTTAATGGATTAGGAATGTTCAAAATTTTCAAGGAATATGGCAATAAATCTGTCACGAACCAGGCCAGGTGGCCATCTGACCCGGTGCCCGACCCGGTCCGCGACATGGCCCGAAGGGCGTTTCCGATCCCCACGGGCAGGCACAAGTGCCCGGGTATTGTAAGTAACAAGTGGGAACGATTTTACCCGAAAAAAAAAGATAGAAAAACAACTATCCATATAAATAAAATGAAACTGGAAAAAAAAGGACAACCAAACACGTCTTTAAACTATGAACATTTTTAAAGTCTACCACTCGAACCACGAACTAGAAAGAAAAGACAACAGCGGAAACTAAATCTCTTACTCAAACCACCTGGTAAAATAGAGGCCACACGACACCACTCTCCATGAAAAGACCAACTGCAACCCGAACCACCATCACGGAGCACGAAGTCACAACCTGGAAAGAAGAAGAAACAGAATCTATATACACCCAGGGTGTATGTATGGTGTGAGCTGAAATCCTAGTAGGATGCCACCGAGAAAAGGTTCCATGCATAATTATTAAAAGACAAATACATTTGCAATTTAAAAGAATAAAAATAAACAAGTGTGTAAAGAATTTTAATGAAAACATTTTTTTAGGGGAAACTTCTCTAAAAGGAAAACACCTTAAATTATCTTCCACACACTTACGCATGGCCACACACACACGTATACACACAGATGCACACACACACATAGACGCATGCACACACTTACACACGAACACACACTTTTCTTGGTAACCCCAACGTCACACCGTGTGCCGACGGTGAGCAACAAGCATAGGAAGAGCACAATACATGGGAGACCCTAATGATACTAGCGAGAAATGGGACCCTAGAACCTCACGTCTCGGTGAACCATATCATACATTCCCGTGAACGATACACTGGTAGGGAAACACCTCCGACCATAGTGGTCTCCAGTTATCATCAAAAGTTTAGTTAGTGTTGTAAGTGTCAATCCCGCTAAGTGAAAATGGGCTGATGCCACTCCCGTATCACTAGCACGCTAGTCTAGTCCTCCCACCTAGTACCCAGGAATTCCGTTTGTGCTCAAGTAATTCAAAGTTCATGCAACATGTCATAATCATACACTTAAACCCAATAAGATACTACACATGCCAAGATAACCATTTCCACACACAAAAACCTTTTGAAATAATACACTCTCAAAAAACGTTTTCAAAGCATGCTTCACACTATTGACATAATTTAATAAACCATTTAAAAAGTTCATAAAAAAATAAGAAGTGTCACATGGTTTTACACACACACACAAAAAAAACATAAATATTATAAATCCAAAACACATTCCAACATTGCATGCACTCAAATACAATTTAAAGTGTGACATGCACCACCCAAATAGTTTGAAAAACCCCACACCGTATGTAAGATGATTTTTGCACAAGCCTCACAACATAACAATCAAAAAATAAAATCTTATGAAACAACTTTAAAGAAGTAACTAGGAATCACCCATTAACCCACTGAAGACCTTATTTTATGCTAAGATACACACAAAACTATATCAAAAACATAGTTCACACTAATTGCACATCACGACAAGCTGACACTATTTGCACAACATAATAAGCCAACCACACAATTTAAAAAAAATCACAAACTAGATGTGAGTTTTTAGCAGAAAACCAACACCTGATATAAACATGATACCAAGAGTTATAATGAATATCAAACATCAAAGATCAACTTTGCATAATACATATTAATTAAATAACATGCTAAATTAATTAAACTTGCAATTTGATTAATCAAATAATAATTAAGAGCGGAACCACCTACCTCTGGTGTCGAAGACCCCAACACTCGGCGTGAAAATTCAATTGCTTATCGTTTCGAACCACAAAGAACCTAATGCGAACCCGCAAACATGAATTCAAACCAAAGAATTCAAGATAAAAACCCAAAATCCGAACATATACCCGCTGGGAATAAAATGACCAAACTCATAAGAAAAGAAAAAAACAAGTAGAGGGAGACATAACCAGGGGGTCGTCGCCAGAAAAGGGGAGGAGAGGGAGGCCATTTGGGAGTTGCAGGGTGCGCCGACTGGAGGTATGGGTGGTTATGGACAAGGAGGTGTGGTCCAGGTGAGTCCAGGGGTGAGGAGAATCGGTTGGTCCGATAGATGGAAGGGAGGCGGAGAGGGATGGGGTGTTGCGCGATGGGGGATGCGGCGCGAGAAGAACCAAAGTGGAGGGTGAGGCCTTCAACGGGGCGCGACGGACTTCGTCAGGTAAGAGGAAATGTCCGGGGTGATGGAGGCGGGTTGGCTGGATAGGGAGGGCGCGGCACACTTAGGGTTAGGGGGGAAGACCTCGCGGGACAAGGGGGTGGAGAGAAAGGGAGGGAGAGAAAGGGAGAGAAAGAAAAAAAAGATAAATAATAATAATAATAATAACAATAATAATAAGTAATAAAATAAATAAAATAAATAAGTGGAATAATTATAATAATAATTGTAATAATATCACATAATATTAGCCATAGTATTTATTAATCCTAAAAAAATTCATTAAAAAAAAATTCCTTATAGTTTACTAAACTTCATATTTAAATTTTTATTTCTATTGCATTATTTATTACTATTTCATTGTCCCGCTATGTTGCAACTCATTTGAAAGCCGGGAAGACCGTGCGGATCTCAAAACCATGCCTCGATCATGCGTCTGGTGACGCAAAACCAAAACACTTGTAATAATTATATTAATAATAATAATAATAATAATAATAATAATAATAATACAATAACATACTTCATAACCTAAATAATAAACTATAAAAATATCAACCAAATAAAAAGCTATTAATAAAAAAAATACTCTCAATTAAATTATTAACCAATAATATTGTAATTTCTCAAGTGAAATTAATATTATCATTATTATTAACTCTTCTTAATTCATTTTATTTCTTTAGTCAACCATCGGGAATGACATGCATCGAGCAGGGCAAGGTCACGTGGTGACCCCGGCGAGGTCGTGCAGCGTCGACCACGATGCGCTAGATGCAACAAAGGGTAACTCAACAAATTTAATTCGGGCCTCGACCCGAGCCACCTGATTCCCATTAAAAACAATAAAATAAATAATATAAAAAGGACGAGTGTTACAATTCTCCCCGCCATAAAGTTTTCCATCCACGGAAGGCCACAAGTAGAACCAAACCTCAAAGCAGAAAACCACCTCCCTTAAGGTTCAAAGGGTATCCCCACAAACATCAAGCAAAGAGAGGAAAAATTATCATTCTCAGATAAAGTGACTCAAAGACAAATTTGAGAAACTCATATAAAGACTTTTTGATGTGTGTCGCATGCCCCGAAGATCTAGAATTCCTCTAGTTGACTGATCAAGGAATGGAACTCTCGCACCTATGGGAACCAACTTCACAGGCAAAACACCTCAAGCACTATTAAACTGAAACCACACCATTTGGCTAGAATTAATGAATAATGTCAAACCACATCCAAGGAACACCATTATCGCTTATCACCAAGCCATATTAAAAAAACATGAGAAAAAGATCAACATGGGGAGGCCCAAGGGGATCCCCACCATTAGGAACTCACTGGCGCTCGAGACGAAACTAGAAAACCGACACGGGGTGGTTCAAGCGGACTCCCTGTCATTAAAGAGAAGTCGATCACTGATTCATTCTAGAGACTTTCGTGTGAGACCCAATGTGGGTCTCCCCACCATTAAGAACCTACCAACTCCCATGGAGATATTATAAAACCAACATGGGGAGGTCCGGGAGGACTCCCCACCATTCAGGAAAGGCCAACACCGATTTATTCTAGAGACCTTTGTGCGAGACCCATCGTGGGTCTCGTCGCCATTAGAGCGAACAGAGGATAAATAACTTTGAAAAAAAAATCTTGATGGTGACCAAACAGCCCACCATAAGGGGCGGGGAAGGAGGGGCCCGACTACCGGGGTGTCAAAAGCAAGACCCAAGACAAACCAGCATTTCCACAATCCCGGATGAGCATTATTCATATTTGAGACAAATTCACTCAACAAACTCCCATAAGGACCACTAAAGAGATTGCATATAGTGGGATGCAACCCCCAAGACTTCAAGGAACGAGATGACACGCATCCACATGGTCACAAAAACCTTATCCAACCAGACGGCTCATCTGAAGTGGAACTACCATGGAAACAATTTAAACTGCCTCTACTTTCAACACTGATGACAGAAACAAAGTTGGGGTTTCATACAATCCCGGGGTTCCTGACCACGCACCAGCTTCACTCCAAGACCTATGGCTGGAGCCCTAATGTTTGAAGCATCTTCTGCCTCGCATTCAGGCATGGAAGTCTCCCGAACGGAGCTTCTCCTTTTGGTGTCACACGTATCCACACTACAACCGAGGCAACACTGGAAAACACAACACATTATGACATCCTACTGATCATACATGGAACATTAACCAACATAAGAGCTGAAATGGTGCATGCGCATCACCCTTTGTCACACTGGATGAGAACACAACACCACAAATTGTCACATCAATATTACCATTACTGTTGAGAGGAACATTATGCTGAGAAACACTTTAAACCGCGTCTTGGACAACACGCGATTCCTGCGACCGACCATAGCAGCCTCATACGACTGGTTCTGCCAAACTAGTAGCCTAACACGAACCTTTCCTTCAACGAAACAAACCAAAGACCAGAGGTCATTTAGAACGATAGACCGCACTAACAACTTAGGGTTTCTTCCACCTTTTTCTCACTGGAGTCTCCTTTACCGCTTCCAAACCACCGTTGACTATCAAAGGGGCCTCACGCTGCAAGACATCACCGAAAATGACCCTTGCAACCGAAGAAAATACTACAAAGACCTTCAAGACTCTGTTCAACACTGAAAAATTATGAACCACCTTCACCCTTCCACTTGAATTTATTTCACCACTTACAGGAGAAACCATCATATGCAACTATGTCAAATTTCATACCCGACGGCTCAGATAACTCAAAGAGACAGAAAAACTCTATTCAACTCCCCTCGCATCTTTCATCCCGCTATGAGAGGATCTTCTTAGTGGAAGAAAGGAGAGCTAGGTTCAATTATAAAATTCAAGAAGAGGTTCCTCTGATCAACTGGAGGGTCATACAATGGAAAATTGCATGTGGACACACTTCAATCACATGTCAACACTTTATAGGGGTGTACACTAATCAAGAAAGAAAATCATGGACCCAAATCAAACTAGTCCAATGGTCAAGACATACTGCAGGCGAACACCAAACATGCAGGGGGTACCACTAAAAGGGCTTCCCGAAGCACTTTTCAAAAGAGACCATTTACCACACGCTTTCACACCATCTGAACAGCAAAGAAATTCAAACTCAAGAAAAAAATCAGTCAAAAATGATCCTTGGCTCGAAATTCCTCACATCCAACCTTTCAAAAATACAAGAACACACCACACAATCACCGGTTATTTAAAAACACAAAATTTTCTTTTAACAAAACATTTTGAAAATAAGAAAAGCTAGTGGGTTGCACAAACACCAATGGCGTCCCATGAGCCTTGCACATGTATGTTCTCACGCCGCACTGGAACTCACCTCATGTCCATCCAGGAACTCATCCGCTTATGCCATTAACCCTTTTTCTTTCCATATACACTCACGCATGTGGTTACCCACGAGAACACCAAGGATAAAAACCGAAGATTTCCATTTTTTCAAAACAAAAACATCCAACCGAAACTTTCCAAACCTTTCACATCATTTTATTTTTAATGAGCTTTATTTCAAAACATTTTCAAAGACCAAATCATTTTTACTTAAAAACCAAATTCTCACAATTCCAAAACTAAGAGACAAGAAGGAAAGCAGGAGGAAACTAGGGTCAACGGGTGATTGGATCATATGGTTGGCGGCCATATTCCAATCACGCCATTGTCCACATAGAGTTTTTTAGGACAGTTTCCCCGGCTCCACAAGGCTTGCCAGAACCTGCGAGCTCACTAAGACCACTGACCATACTTATTTTTAATTTCACTTAAACACGATTAACCGTGAGGACCAAAAACTCAGACAAACACCAACATACTTTGGTAACTTGATTCCCGCCACGAGGTGTGTTGGTCAGGCACCTTACTCGTAGCCAGGACGTCGAGTCTCGACAACTTTAATTTTGATCTACTCTGACTCTGTCTCAAAAGAACATGACCCAAGAGAGAAAACCTGGCTCTGATACCATTTTGTCACGAACCAGGCCGGGTCACCATCCGACCCGGTGCCCGACCCGGTCCGTGACATGTCCCGAAGGGCATTCCCAATCCCCACGGGCTGGCACAAGTGCCCAGGTGTCATAAGTAACAAGTGTGAATGGTTTTACCTGAAAGAAAAAGATAGAAAAACAACTATCCAGATAAATAAACTGAAATTGGAAAAAAATGGACAACCAAACACATCTTTAAACTATGAACATTTTTAAAGTCTACAACTCAAACCAATAACTACAAAGAAAAGAAGACGGTGGAATCTAAAGATCTTACTCAAACCACCCAGAAAAATAGAGGCCACACGACACCACTCTCCGTGAAAAGACCAACTGCAACCCGAACCACCATCACTGAGCACGAAGTCACAACCTGGAAAGAAGGAGAAACAGAATCTACATACACCCAAGGGTGTATGTAGGGTGTGAGCTGAAAGCCCAGTAGGATGCCACTGATAAAAGGATCCACGCATAATTATTAAAAGACAAATACATTTGAAATTTAACAGAATAAAAGTAAAAAAAGTGTTTAAATAATTTTAATGAAAACAGTTTTTTTAGGGGAAACTTCTCTAAAAGGAAAACACCTTAAATTATCTTACACACACATATGCACGCCCACACACACACGCATACACACGGATGCACACACGCACACAAACGCACGCACACACGTACACACGCACAAACACCTTTCTTGGTAACCCCAAAGTCACACCGTGTGCCGATGGTGAGCAGCAAGCAGAGGAAGAGAACAATACATGGGAGACCCTAAAGATACTAGCGAGAAATGGGACCCTAGAACCTCACATCTCGGTGAACCGTATCATACATTCCTGTGCACGAGCCACTGGTAGGGAAACACCTCCTACCATAGTGTTCCCCAGTTATCATCAAAATTTTAGTTAGTGTTGTAAGCGTCAATCCCGCTAAGTGAAACTGGGCCGTTGCCACTCCCGTATCACTAGCACACTAGTCTAGTCCTCCCACCTAGTACCCAGGCTTCCCGTTTGTGCTCAAGTAATTCAAAGTTCATGCAACATGTCATAATCATACTCTTAAATCCAATAATATACTACACACGCCAAGATAACCATTTTTACACACAAAAACCTTTTGAAATAATACACTCTCTAAAAAAGTTTTCGAAGCATGCTTCACACTATTGATATAATTTAATAAACCATTTAAAAAGTTCATAAAAAAAGAAGATAAGTGTCACATGGTTTTACACACACACACAAAAAAAACATAAATATTATAAATCCAAAACACATTCCAACATTGCACGCACTCAAATACAATTTAAAGTGTGACCTACACCACCCAAACAGTTTGAAAAACCCCACACCGTATGTAAGATGCTTTTTGCACAAACCACACAACTTAACAATCCAAAAATAAAAGCTTATGAAACAACTTTAAAGAAGTAACTAGGCATCACCCATTAACCCACTCAAGACCTTATTTTATGCTAAGATACAAACGAAACTATATCAAAAATATAGTTCACACTAATTGAACATCACGACAAGCTGACACTATTTTCACAACATAATAAGCCAACCACACAATTTAAAAAAAATCTCAAACTAGATGTGAGTTTTTAGCAGAAAACCAACACCTCATATAAACATGCTACCAAGAGTTATAATGAATATCTAACATAAAAGATCGACTTCGCACAATACATATTAATTAAATAACATTTTAAATTAATTTAACTTGCAATTTGATTAATCAGATAATAATTAAGAGCCAAACCACCTACCTCCGGTGTTGAAGACCCCAACACTCGGCGTGAAAATTCAATCGCTTATCGTTCGCACCACAAAGAACCTAATGCGAACCCGCAAACATGAATTCAAACCAAATAATTTAGGATAAAAACCCAAAATCAGAACATATACCCACTGGGAAAAAAATGACCAAACTCATAAGTAAAGAAAAAAATACAAGTATAGGGAGACATAACCAGGGGGTCGTCACCGGAAAAGGGGAGGAGAGGGAGGCCATTTGGGAGTTGCAGGGTGCGTCGTCTAGAGGTATGGGCGTGGCCGGACAAGGAGGTGTGGTCCAGGTGAGTCCAAGGGTGAGGAGAATCGGTTGGTCCGACAGATGGAAGGGAGGAGGAGAGGGATGGGGTGCGGCGTGATGGGGGAAGAGGTGCGAGAAGAACCGAAGTGGGGGGGAGGCCTTCGACAGGGCGCGACAGACTTCACTGGGTAGGAGGGAAGGTCTGGGGTGATGGAGGCGGGTTGTCCGTACAGGGAGGGAGCAGTGCACTTAGGGTTAGGGGGGAAGACCTCGCGGACAAGGGGGGTGTAGACAAAGGGAGGGAGAGAAAGGGAGAGAAATAAAACAAAGATAAATAATAATAATAACAATAATAATAATAATAATTAATAAAATAAATAAAATAAATAAGTGGAATAATAATAATAATAATGGTAATAATATCACATAATATTAGCCATAGTATTTATTAATCCTAAACAAATTTTTTTTCATTAAAAAAAATCCTTATAGTTTACTAAACTTATTATTTAAATTTTTATTTCTATTGAATTATTTATTTCTATTTCATTGTCCCGCTATATTACAACTCATTTGAAAGCCGGGCAGACCGTGCGGATCTCAAAACCATGCCTCGCTCATGCGTCTGGTGACGCAAAACCAAAACACTTGTAATAATTATATTAATAATAATAATAACAACAATAATAATAATAAGACAATAACATACTTAATAACCTAAATAATAAACTATAAAAAGATAAACCAAATAAAAAGCTATTAATAAAAAAAATACTCTCAATTAAATTATTAACCAATAATATTGTAATGTTATCAAGTGACATTAATATTATCATTATTATTAAAACTCTTCTTAATTCATTTTATTTCATTAGTCAACCATCGGGCATGACGTGCGTCAAGCTGGGCGAGGTCGCGCGGCGACCCCGACGAGGCCGTGTGGCGTCGACCGCGGTGCGCTAGACGCAACAAAGGGAAACTCAACAAATTTAATTCGGGCCTCGACCCGAGCCACCTGATTCCCATTAAAAACAATAAAATAAATAATATAAAAAGGACGAGTGTGAAAAAATCAATTCCTATCTCATTATGGAACACACATGAAAACAACCACATTATCATCACCTTCAAGTCTCAGTCTGGGTGGAATGCAACCGTTAGGGGAATAAAACTTTTTCCCCTTTTCTAACTTGTTTATTTAGAGGTGTAGATTAGAGCCTAAATCCAACTCAAGCCATGGTTATAGAACATCATGTCAATACCCCACTCTAGCAATCCATGTGCACATTATTATTTATTTGTTCACCACACATAACCACACTACAACAAAGAATAGACAATATCATTATCCATATCACAATAATAATAAAAAATAGAAATAAATATTATACCACAATCTATTAACACATTTATCATTTGTATCACATTACCATTTGGACTAATTCCCATTCCCCATGCCTAACTCACTATGCATATTCAATTACAAAACACGATTCATTGATACATTCCCATTAATCTCATTTAACCCATTTATATACCAAACCAAAAAATCCATTTTCCATTTTCCACAACTAGACACATCTAACCATAATACTTTCTTAATAATTACATTAACCAATCTACACATCCATTAAGGGATATTCTTAGTCACAAGTCAATTTAATACTTAAATTTCCATTAACCATGTTTGGGAGGGTTGACACACCCCATGGGTTGACCTAAATTAGTCAATTTATCCTCTATGAATCCCATGGGGGTCATGAGGGGTTCAATTGTTTATTTAGACACCCATTAAATCAAATCTTTCAAAAAAACCAAGAACACATCAAGGAGAGAACAAGAACATAACACCATATGGACAAATCTATGTAAAAACCAAGTGATATAACTTGTAGACCACCTAACTCAAATTTATTGATGAATGGACTCATAATCAAATCCTTAGTCCCCTATTAAACCACCCTTTAAATACTCAACCAATATCTCACCTGAAAAGAAGGGTTTTAGATATCTCGGTAGAGATAAGAGAATAATACAAACCCTAAACCAAAAATAGAATCAAGAAAGGGATTCAAATTACTCAGAGCTTAGATTGGAAACCAATAGAACTCCAAAAAACCAAGATATGAAGGAGAATCTCTATAGGATCCCCTAGAAGCTCTTGTTCTTTACTAGGGTTCAAGGGAGAAATTGAGGGCTGAAAATCGGGTGATGGTTTAAAATACAATAATGGCATTTTCTGTTATTTTTACAAGAATTACATGGGCACACGATTTACCCGCATAATTTGAAAAAAAAAACATGTTTTAGAAACTATAAAAAGGAATATAAGTCAAACGGTTACATGGGCAGTCCATACGGTTTGATAGACCCCACATCAATTGTGTGTTAAGCCTCTGACTAAGGCTAAAGATTTCCTGGGAATTCTGTACTGTTTTCTTAACTATGTTCCAGTCATGCACCTTGCACAGATTGTCTGTGTTTTTTCCTTTATCATGTTTCAAACCCTTAGAGCACCCCTGAGACCCCTCATACTTCCTAGAACCAATTCAATAACCAAAAACAAGAGATTGAAACTATAATTTTAAATAGGTACATACCTTCATGAAGTCTATGATCGTAAAATAATGGTGTCATGAAGCATAGTTTGAAACTATTTCATTTAAAATATATTCCATACTTTCATAAAATGTTTTAAAATATTTATTAGGTTTAAAATTTCTAATTGTTTATCTTGATTCAAATGGAGTTTTTATGATGATCACACGTGACTTTTTTTATTAAAAATAGGTAGATTAATTTTATTTTTTATATTTTCAAAATAAAATGAAAAGGATTAACTTTAAAGGTTATAGATGGGATTTGGGGTGGATACCTCCTAGGTTTTATGCTCATGCATATATATATTTTAGGTTTATCACAGACTCTATTTAGTTTAACTGTTGGTCTTGTGGTTCATGTTTTAGTATAGTGGTGGTTCCAAGCACAGGAGTATATTTCTTGATATATGGAGATGGGTGATCATGGTCTTTGTTTTATTTTTTTATTTTATTCATCAGATGAATTATACCTCATTGGATGTATCATTAAAATCTCTCCAAGTTATTTTGGGTTTCATATTAAATTACATTCAGGTTATATTAAGAAGCGTTTTTATACTTGATGGATTTTTTTTTAATGGCTGGTGAGCTATGTTTTATTTTTATTCCTCCTTTGGTTCCATTTATTATTAAAACTCTATATTTTTTAGGTGTCATCATCCAATAGATGATGTGGTTATATTGGACTTCTTGGTGGAAGTACCATGTTATTTTTGTTCCATCAAGATAAATAGTTTCCATTTATCATGAATTTGATTCCCATACACTAGTTTTCAACCCATTATGATCAAGAAATACCTTCATGCCTTTCCATAAACTAGTTAAGGTGTCTGGGTCAAGGGTAGCCCGAGTTGTTTTATGACCATCCAAAATTCCAAAAGCTATAGTTCAAAAGTAGGCTATCGAAACCAATGAAATTAGAAGCTATCTTGATAAGTCTGAAGGATAAATATGGATGCATAAAGGATTTTTGTAAATGTTAGTATGATAATATATAAAAAAATTATGATGATATGTAAGTATCTTCAGAATAATACATAAGAGAAAATTCAAAGAGTTTTTGGAAGCATTCATTGTCCACTATAATGGGAAGTTAAGGTGGTCAATGTCTTTGACTGAGTGGATGGATACCATTAAGATCATATATATGTTGGAATTATCTCTAAAAAGACCAAAATGTGGTGGAACTGGTTTCACCAAGTAGAGAATTCTATATTTAGTATGTTGTAGTTATTGTGAATTTTAAATATTTGATACTATAATCATATTTTATTCCTTTTAATTAACATTTTACATTGTTACCCATGTGAATTAACACTAAGTATGAAGCACATAAACTTTTTTTTTCTTCCCATATGTTCTTTCAATCTATTTATCTTTCATAATTTCTTGGATGGTGTGTAGAGACCCAAACCTCCCATACATAGATGTTAAATATTAATAGATGAATATTAATTACATAACAAAATGATCCATGCCAAAATAATTTAGGTATAGTGCCTTTGGAAACTTGTAAACATAAACAACTAGTCCATAAGTGAGCTACATCATCTCCCAATAATTTCTTTATAACTTGTTCCCTTCTAAGAAACATCATACATAATACCTTTCATCATAAACTGGGGAAAGGAAGTATAATAAAGGGTTATATCACATTCTTAGTAAGGGTAAAAAAGGGAGATATCAACATATCATGAGTATAAAGGTATGATAACATTATAATAACATTTGAAAATATTACCCTATATATCGTAGATTATAAACTTGATTCATGGAATAAATCCTGGTAGTTCATAAGAGATAAATCATAAATGTGTCGAAGAACATGGGAAATGAGTGTATAACATTGGCATATGACATAGAGTTTTATAAAACACATAAAACCAAAAAACCTTATGTCAAGGCTATCCAACAAGACATTCATAAAAAGTTAGACTTGGGCTAACCACCCATGTTCCTACTTTGGGGTTGGGATAAACACCCATGTACCCTATTTTTGGGATTAGGATAACCACCCATGTACCCTCTAATATAATAGAACATTAATAATTACCCAATGCATTGGAGGGAGATATAGATCCCACCCATCACATAATCGATAAATTTGTGCGTCAAAAGATCATAAAAAAATCATCATATAAAAACCCAAGAAATGAAATGGGTTTCATAAAACATTCATTATATTGGAACACATGAAAACAAATGGGTTTCATAAATATTACATCATATAATAACCCATGGTAAATAAATGTGTTTCATAAATATTTTTTCATCATAAACATAAACCATCCATACAAATACTAAGAATAAAATATTTGGATCATAACCCCAGTAAAGAATAGTCAATGTAAAAGGTTGTTATATTATATAGAAAATGATGTTCAAAAGACAAATGGATCATTATTGAGGAATATATCCTTTATTTGAAAATCACTTTTTAAAACTAAAAATTCATAAAACATTTTGGAAATCCTTTTCTTTGAGAATAAACATTGAATATTATATGGGAATCCTTAAAAATAATTTAAAAAATCTTAAGGAAAATACCCTTTCCACTTTGAAAACCAACTTTTAAAACATAAAACACTTTCAAAATCCTTTTCTTTTTAAATAACATTGAAAATTTTTAGAGAAAGCAGTAAAAATCATTTGACACATTTCTCTGGGAAAATTTCCTTTCCACTTTAAAAACACTTTTAAAAATAATTTTCTTTGAAAATAACTTTTTAAAATTATAAATGAATCTTTAAAAAATACAGTGGTTAGGATTTTATGAAATACCATTCATGTCAAACATGTTAAAACAAAGATTCCTTTCACATTTTAGTAAAAGACATCAGGCCTTGTTTAAAAAATGACATGAAGAATATTTTTAAAGAACATTTTAAAAAATAAAAAATGGGTTAAAATTTATTTAATAAATACTTTATAGAATGTTAAATCTTTTTGGAAAACATTTTTATATCACATATATATGGAAGGAAAAGTTTTTCAACCCAAGATAGAAATAAATTCATTTTACCAAAAAACATTATTTTGGTCCCTTGAGTACATAAATAGAGGAAAAAGAAATTAAAACATGTATTTTCATAAAATAACCATAGGAAAATAAAATTTATTAATTTCTTGAGAAATATGTCATAATATTTCATCATTTAAAGAATAATCATGAACAATCTTAAGAAACAAGGAGATTATAACATCAAAGATTTACTGCTTCGGTATCTTTTGAATCAGATGACCCATTAAAGAATAAAATAAAATGAAACATTTAATATCATTAAAATAATAATATTCATGTTATAACATATCAAAGGGGTAGTATATACACCTCATATAATAATATAGGTTCATAATAAAACATATTTCCTAAAGAAGGCAACCTAAGATAAAAAATCTCTTAACTTAAGTCTCGAATTCTTTCATACATATTTGAACCTAATTTATAATAAATATAAGTTTATCATAAATCTATTATATATCCTTACTTATTTATATCATAAAATATAAGATTTTGTTATGACCTTTTATTAACTTTTTATTAAAAATTCTTTGTTAAAAATCAAATTTCGGGTAATAACATATTTGTTTTTAATGTAAATTTTGATTTTTTTTTTGTCCCTATTAATCTGATCATGGTTCCATAATCTCCATAACTTTAACAATGATACATCATTCATGAATATGGTAGGTCATATGTTTGAAAGAACATTGTTTATATTTTGATTTTTTATTTCCTATATATTACATATATTCATTGAATTTACCCTAATTACCTTCCATGAAAAGTGTTAGTAAAAAAATCATATCGCTTTTCTAGGGGGTAATATGCCATACACATGGAAAGTGTTATTATATCCCCCAAAGAATTGAAATTAAGAAGGTATATGTGATATAATAATAAAAAAGTATAATTATTTTTACAATTATCATATATATTCATTTAATATATCCTTATAATCATTCATGTAAAATAGAAATGGAAAAAATATCACATCGGTTGGTGAGGTGGTAGTCTGCAATACACACAAGCGACATTATTGTTTTCCAAAAGGTTGGATGGTAAACTGGTTGATTTGATATTATGGTTAAATAGGTATAAAAATATCATATATATCATATATAAGTATTAAATACATCATTATATCCTTCCATTTGAGGTAGTGATGGAAGATCAATAATATCGATTCAAGAGGCAGTAGTCCACCATACAAAAAAATGATGATTTCGTATCCCATTTAATATAAGAAGTGATAGATTTAAGTTATTACATTAAAATAATAAAAACTTGGTATAATGGATATATTTTTAAATTTTATGATAATAATTTAGTAATATTTTACTTATGTGGAATAAGATATAATAAAAAAATGCTTGATTAAGTACAACACCTCTTTCCTCGGGAAACCTCCCTAGGTGAGCACCAAAAGGATTCTTAGGATGTATTTATAATCAAAATATGGGATCAAGGTCATGAGGAATAATTTAAGTAACAAATTTGGGTATTTATTGGATTATCTAAATGTATTTTAAGGTGTGAAGAGGAGAGTAGAGGGGGTGACCGTTTATAAGTGAGGAGAGTGGCACACTTGTAATTTATTTTAAAGGAAAAGGTGTACCCACATTTTTTACAGGTCAAAAAGCTCAAAAATGGTATGTTCAATAACTTTAAAGGTGATAAGGTAGAAATATGTTAGTACAATGGGTTTAGGATAAGTTTCTTGGTCATTTAACACCTTTTCTTATTTCTAAAACCCTGATAAACTCATTTTAACATTAACTATAGTAATTAATTTTTACTATTTTCAATATTCAATATTGTAAAAAATTAAGTTATCCATATTCGATAAAATTAATTATTCTGATTATAAATATTGGGAAGAAATTTTTATTTTCATATTATACCCATAAAGGTGACGATAAAATGATTTTCCAATGAGAAAATATTCAAAATTTAAAAAACAAATTATATCAAAATTCAATAGGAAATTGATTCCAATGACATAAATTGTATTAATAAATACATAATTGAAATAATTTTATATTTAAAATCATTTTAAAATAAAATTTAACTATATGAATTGATTAAATGAAAAGCCGGTTTTAACTAAAAACCAATATTATCACTATTTATTAAATAACTAATCATTTCAGAAAAATTACCAAAATTCACCCTAATATAATTTTGACATGATTATTTTAAAAAATAAAATTTATTTTTTAAAATACATTTTAAAAAAATTAAAAAATTACATTTTAAAATAAGTTTTCAAAAGGTGAAAAAACTTATTTTTATAAAAAATAGAGTTCTTAAGCATGAAATTGGATTTTTTTTATCTCGTGCCTAAAAAATACACAATATGAGTGTGAAGAGATTTTATTGGTTATATAATATATAAATTTCATTAAAACCATTCACAGAAAGTTATTTATTTAATTACTTAAGATAAATTAGTTTCTGCGTATAAAATTATTTTTTCGTAAAATGATATTCTATATATTCAAATGGTTTTTATTTTCATTTATAAATAATTGATAACCAATTAAATTGGTTTATATATAGTTGTAGACCATATATTTTCATAATTTAGTTTTTCATATTCATACCTACCATTCTAATGACTAGGATTAAACTGTCATATAAAATAATAATATTTTAATAGTATGTTGTGTTTCATTTAAACTCGGTGTTTCATTTAACACAAGATAAAATCGATGTTGCATATAACACAAGCTATCAAAGAAATTAAATTTATTTGAAAAATATATATTTCATAAAATATTGGGGTATTACATTATGCCCCTTTTAAAATTAAATCCTCTATCAGAATTCTTCACTTAGATAAAACCAACATAGGATACTTATGATTCATTAGATCCATAGGTCCTCATGTAGCTTTCTCAACTGAGTAGTTTCACCATAAAACATTGACCAGGTGGGTGGTGTTTTTTCATTGCACTTTCTCTATATGATCTAAAATCTTAACCAATTATTCCATATAATAATGATAAAGCTCTAGTGGTTTGACCTATGAGTTTATTAAATGTGGAGGATAATGTATTTATTTCCTCATAAGAGATACATGGAACACATCATATACTTCATATAGGTTTGATTTAAACACCAACCGATAGGCTACCAACTTGATACGATCAAGAATTTCAAAGGTTCTCAAATACCTAGGGATTATCTTTCCTTTATATCAGAAGCACAATTTCATTATTTGGTTTTTCTTTGACCAATTTACACTTTATCTCATACTCCAAGAAATAAAGATGAATTTGTTATGCCTGAAGCACTAACTGATCAAAAGAACAATAATATAAGGATAAGTTATTCCTTATATCCCTAGTTGTTATCAAAACAAAATGGTTAGCACAAGTTATCCAATATGAATAAATCTATATATAGTGAAGTAATACATTAGTCTCTAAAATTTCATCCAGTGTTCAACCTAAACCATTCCATAAATGGTTAACATTACGACCCTTCCAAAATTTAAAATTTATAAATCATGTCACTAAATTTAAAAAAATCAACATAACAAAATTCCTCCAAATAGTATTAAGTAGATATTAATGGTCACATATTAATTATGTGAATACCTTGGTCATGTATTCTCATAGATCATGGTAATAACCAAAATTATTGTAAAACATAAATGAAAACATACATACCTCCAAAAATTAACTCTTTTATCATTAATTAAATAAAATCGTATATTATAGAATATATTCAATAAATATAATAATTATGAAACTCTATCAAAGATAATGTAAACCATTTTTTCATCAAATCACTAATCAGTTCTAAGATCATTAATACTATCCAATTTACTTTATCTATATAAATCATCTCTTTATAGCAACTAAACCCCATTTTCTCAACATCAAGAACAGATTAAGTGTTACCTTGCCTTAATCAAGTGTTTTATATAAAATATCAAATTTCCATTAAATAACCTTTCTAGTTCATCAGTACTATTCAATATATTCTTTGAAATCCTTAATGAAAAAATTCTATAGAACAATCCTTATATATTTCATGATTCATATAACATTATTCTTGAATTTCCACAAACACTTCAGTCATTTAACTTCAATATTAAACCATTAAATTGGATTCATCATCTTATTCCTGAATAAATATTTCCAAAAATATTATATATGAATCATTTATTAAAATTCATCAACCTCAATTTAACCATACTTCTCATTTTTAATATAAATAATATTTTTAGAATAGACCACACTTTTCAAATGTCATTCATGGTATTTTCATCTTCAGTAATATAACCATTGCTCATACAACCTTTCTGATTTTCTTTATGATATTTCCCTCCATGAAATCAATTTGTATAATTCCCATAATTTAAACATTTATAACATTTAATCATTGATGATGACTTAAGGAAACCATTATTATCATCCATTTTTTAACTAAAATTTTCATTTTCCTCACCAATTACTTTCATTGTGTCCTTTTGCACAATAAAAACATATTCTCATACCTTTGAGACATTACCTTGAGCACGTATTCCCATATTCTCACCATATGGGAAACTAGGTCTTCTTTACTCCATGGTATCCACCACCCGAGGTCTTGGAAAACTCTGTCCTTATCTTCTTTGGTGAGTGTGAGAGTCGGTTGATGTGCAAGTTATTAATCATATATCATGAAAATTAATTCGGCATGATCATAATATCATTCAATTAAGTCATCATCCCATTTGGTTTCACATCAACACATTGGCTGGCACATTCAATGTTAACCCAGTTCCTTCTGGTTCCCACCATTAACTAAAACCAGAAAGAAAAGTGTGATCAATAATAATCATAGTGTAAAAAAAATCATGAAAATCACTTATAGGATGTCAAAATCATGACACATTTTTTTCAATCCAAGACACCTTTGGTTTAACCTAGATCATTCATGGTCATTATTAAAATCCTTTATGATGTTTTATTAAGAGTTTATAAATTTCCAAAGCATATCCCTCGGGAATTTCAAACAAGGTGCATAGTAAGTCCTAATTTCCTGTACATGGTAACACTTGAGTCATCCCTGATACATGTTTTTTAGAGTTATTACCCATAGGCACATCTATTCCAAAACCCAATCCACCTATATTATCCAGAAATGGGTGTATTTCTAGGACAAAACACTCATTTTTTTACCATAACCTAAGAAATTCTCCTATACTAAGGATTATACTAAGGGTTTTCAATAAATTTTTCTCATCCTAGTTTTCAAAGGTTGACTGAACCCCAATATGATAATAACTTTAGAGACACAAACTTCTCATATATAGATATTAAATCTTAATATATGAATATTCATTATATAACAAAATGATCTGTTCTAGAATCATTCAATTCTAGTTGCTTTGGAAACTTGGAAACATATAAAAATAGTCCCTTAGTCCTTAAATTCATATCCTATTAGGTTATTCATAACTATAACCCTTCTTATTCATATTGTACATAATACCTTTCACTATAACCTGGGGAAATGGAACATAATAAAGCATGATCTCATATGTTTAGTAAGTTTAATAAAGGTAGATATCAACATTTCATAAGCATAAGGGTATAATAACATGAGAATAACAGTTAAAAACCATACCCTATATATAATAGATCATAAACTAGAGTCATGTAATAAATCTTGGTAGTTAATAATAAATTAATCATAAAGGAATCAAATAAAATAGGCCATGAAATAATAACATTGGAATATGACATAGATTTGTGGAAAACACATAAGCATAGAAAATCTTATGTCAAGACTACCAAAAGAGATATTCATAACATGTTAGGATTGGGATAAACAATCATGTACCTTCTTTGGGCTTGGTAAAACCTCACATGTACCCTCTTTTCGGTCCTAGGATAACCTCTAGTGTAACCTATGATCTCATAGAACATTAATCATTACCCAATTCAATGGATTGAGATATAGGACCCACCCATCACATAATCCACACATTAAAGTTCCACAAGATCATAAAACATTCATTATATCAGAACCTGTGAAATTATATGTGTTTTATAAAACATTCATCATATTATAACCCATGAAAGAAAATCGGTTTCACAAACATTTCATCATAGAATAACCTATGGTAAAAAATGGGTTTCATAAACATTTTTTTATCATAAACATAAACCATTCATATAAATAACAATAATAATAATGGAATCATTGGATCATATCCCTAGTAAATCATAACTAACATAAAAATATGTCAAATTAGATGGAAAATGGTGTTGAAAACACACTTGGAACATTTCTTGGGGAAAATAACCTTTCTTTGAAAATAACTTTTTAAAACTAAAAATTTATAAAACATTTTATAAATCCTTTTATTTGAAAAAAAACTTGTAAACTTATAATTAATATTTAAAAATAATTTAAAATATTTCATTAGGTAAATATCATTTCTACTTTTTAAAACACTTTAAAACATAAAAAAATTCAAAATTCCTTTCTTTGTAAATAACCTTGGAAAATTATAAAGGATGATTTAGAAACCATTTAAAATATTTCTAGAGGAAAATATCCCTTCCACCTTGAAAAAAAAAATTAATACATAAACAATTTTCAATATACTTTTCCTTTAAAATAACTATAGAAAATTTTAACGTATGTTTTAAAACATTTAGTGGTAATAATGATAGAAAATTTAATTCATGTCTTCAATGTTAAAACAAAGATTAATTTTACATTTTTGGTAAAATCCAAGCCAAAATTGGCTATAAAATGTCCTGAAATTTCCTTTTAAAGAACTTTTTAAAAACTCAAACATGGGTAAAAATGCCTTTAATAAATCATTTTGAGAATTTCAAATCATTTTTGAAAACATTGTTAGAAATCATGGATATGGAAGAAAAAAGGTTTTCAACCGAAGAGATAAATAAAGTTGATTTTCCTTAAAAATATTATTTTGGTCTCTTGAGTACAAAAATAAGGTAAAATGAAAGGAAAACATGTATTTTGTTTAAATAACCAATGGAAAATAATATTCATCATGTTCTTGAGAAGTATATAATAATATTTCATTATCGAAATCATAATAATTAATAATACTGACAAATAATATGATTCAAACATTTAACCTTAAACATTTTGGTAACTTTTGAATCCTAGGACCAATTAAAGAATACATAAAATGAAAATTTTAATATCATTAAAACAATAATATTCATGTTATAACATGTCAAAGGGGAATTATATACATCTCATATAAGAAGATAGGTGTATAAAATAAATATATCTGAGAGAATGAAATTTGAAACAAAAAATCTCTTACCTTATGTCTCAACTTTCTTCAGATATATTTGAACCTCCAATGTTATAAATATAAGTTTATTACACATATACTACATAAAAATTGTTGGGGGAAAATCCCTCAAGTTAACATTGTAGTATTTTTTGTTTGATTGTGTTTGTTGACAAAGTGGGTTTCAAAGGATAGTTGTAGGGATCGAGAAAGATTATTGACTATGCATGTTGATAAATATCCAAGACAGAGGAATAGATGTAATGGAAGTGTGCAGAAATTTTTTTACACATTTTGATGTTGTTTCCTAGTTTTTGCCAAATTTTTTGGGTCTAAAATTTATAGTTTGGATAGAATCATGAAAAGTGTATTTTCTTAGATGCCTTACAAAAATATGGAAAAGGGATGAGTTTTATGAAGAATGGGATTCATGAATATGGTTTTACAAAGGCGTGAAGGTTCTGACGGTGAGATCTATGAGTACAATGATCATTGTAAATGATGAAGTTGAGGAGAATCACAAGTGGATCATCACGAATGGAAAAATTGCCCTGGAGTACCTCGAAAAAGGGAGCATCGCGAAGGAAAATAGGGAGCATTGAGAAATGGTGATGATGTGGCTGAAAGTTTCTAGAATTGGTGTAATAGCCTATAAATAGGCCCATACACCTTAAAAAAGTATTGAGACTTAACAAAGATCTTAAGGATCTTGGATCACGAAGGTGGTTCATGAAGACGTTTTATGCGAAGAAGTTTTTAAAGGCTATAACATCCAACCGAATATTCTTAGCATCGTGAGAGTACGGAAATTCACAATGGATAAGTAAGCTTCACAAAATAAAGGAACTTTTCTAGGGCTATTTAAGCTTTGTAAAATTGGTGTTCTTCACGAAGGCTATGTGATATTGCCGAAAGGTAGGAGCTTTCTGAACACTATTTGAGCTTCACTAAAGAAGAGATTTGCGAAGGAAATGAACATCGTGAAAGTTCTTCAAAAGTAATTTCCTAGTAAACCTCCGATAAAGTGTTATTCCTCAGTGGAGGAAGGTGGGGAATCAACAGATAATCTATCTATATCTGAGGATGTATTCATTAGAGATGATGAAGGGACCTACAAGTCCATAAATTATGTTTGAACCCATTCTAAGAGCAGAGACCAAAGGAAGAGGAAGACAGTGATCATTTACACAGTCAGTGATCTAGAGAATGATACATAGGTAGGTACCCTTGGGAGAGTAGTTATATAAACCTAAACCTTGTAAAGATAGTGATATTGGGTATAGATGAGATCTATCCCGAACCATCATTCTTGGCAGTAAACATTAGTGGATTTGGTAAGATTGGCACATTGACATTGTATGATCCTTGGATGTAGCCCAGTGAGGGTGAACCAAGTAAATATTATTCTGTCTTTTTCAAGATTTAAACTCTTCTCATACATTGATATAGGAAAAATAGAGAAGATTGTTTTGTTTAATGATGAAACAAGATATCAAGGGGCAGTAGTTTGAATCTTTCATACCGTGATTCACCACCCAGGGTATTTAACCTAGTTGGGATAATTAAGATAGATATATATATATATATCATAACACATATTATTTAATTATAACCTTTTATTAAATTTTAATTAAAAATTCCATTTTAATAATTCCCTGTTAAAATCTTCGTGTTAAAAATCACATTTTGGGTAACAACTACTTTGTTTTCCATGTATATTTTGATTTGTTATTTTCGGTCATATAACTTCGATCATGGTTCCATAGTATATATAATGTTAAAAATTATATAAATATCATATATATTTAGTATATATTTAATTATAGTAATCCAAAAATGTTAGAGATAAAAAAGTGAAATACACCATTCATGGAGATGGTAGGTCACACGTATGCATGAACTTTGATTCCATTTACTCAAAGGATGAATTAAAATAAGGGTAAATAATATATTAACATTACATAATCATTTTTATGTAATATATATCACATATATTAATTAAATGTATCCTAATTACCTTCCATGAAAAGCATTAGGTAAAAAACGAATAACATCGTTTCACGGGCCAATACTCCACCGTACACACGAACGACGTTATCGTATCCCCCAAGGAATGGAAAGTAAGAAGGTATATGTGATATAATAATTCCATATGTATAATTATATTTCAATTTTCATATATATTCTTTTAATCTATCCTTGTTACCATCCAAGTAAAATATAAATGAAAAACACATCACATCAGTTCATGAGGCGGTAGTCCGATGTACACATGAGCAACATTATTATTTTCGAAAGGGTTTGTAGTTAAGAAGGTGTATGTGTTATTATAATTACATATGTATAATAATATCATTATTATATTATATAAATATTAAATTCATCATTATATCCATCCATTAGAAGCATTTATAGAAAATAATAACATCAGTTTGTGAGGCGGTAGTCTTCCGTACACAAGAATTGTGATTTCATATCCCATTTTATGGAAGAGGAGATAGATTTAGGTTACAAAATTAACATAATAAAAACTTAGGATATGGTAGATAATTTTTTCATTAAATAATCATAATTGGAGAATAATTTAAGGAGTTATAATAAGAGATAAAACAAATATGCTCGGTTAAGCATGATACCTCCTCTTCAGACAACTCCCTACACCAAAACAATTCTTAGGATGGATTTATGATCAAAATAAGGGCTCAAGTTCATGAGGAGGTAATTAAGTAATATATTTGGTCTAGTATTATCTAATTAAAAGTTCATTAAAGGTATTAATAGTAGAGGAGAGTTGGTGGCATTCTATAAATGAGGTGAGTGACACAATTGTATTTTTTTGAAAATGAAATGGTGTACCCCCATTTTTTACATTCCAAAAAGCTCAAAAATGGGAAATTCTAAAAAATTAGAGGTTATAAGGTCAAAATATGGCCATAAAATTGGATTTTTTTAAATTTTCAAGTTCATTTTACACCTTATCATTTTAATTTAATTTCTTGGTAAACTGGTTTCAACTTTAACCATTGTAATTAATTTTTACTATTTTCACTATTCAATATAGAAAAAAATTAAGTTTCCATTTTTAAATAATATTAATTGTTATAATTAAAAATATAGAATTATTTTTCCCAAATTCCATTCATAGCAATGGAAAATTTTATTTTAAAATTGTACCCACAGACATGATGAAAACGCATTTTTTCTAAAGAGAAAATGTCCAAAAGTATAAAAAGTTATTACATAAAAATTCAATATAAAATTGATTATAATGACCTAAATTGGATTAATAAATAAAAAATTAAACTTATTTTAATTTTAAAACCATTTTAAAACAAAATTTAACCTTATTAAATTATTAAATGGAAAGGTAGTTTTTAACAAAAATAAGTGTTTTTTGCTATTCATTGAAAAATTAATCTTTTCATAAAATTACCAAAAATTCAACCTAAGATAAATTTTATGTACTAATTTTAAAAATTAATTTTATTTTTTCAAATAATTTGTCTAAAAGTTTTAAAAATTATTTTTTAAAATAAGTTTGGAAAAGGTGGCAAACCTACTTTTTAGACAAATTACATTTTTAAGAATAAAATTTGGTTTATTATTATCTCATGCATAGAAAACACATAACATTGATGTTAACATTTAATTGAATATATAATATATAAATTTCATTAAAATAATTCACTAAAAGTTTTTTGTTTAATTTATTGAGAATAAAATGCACTTGTTGGCATGAAAATTGTTTTTCTCTAAATAATTTTCTTTATTTTCAAATCATTTTTCTTATAATTTATGATTAATTGGTTTCCAAATAATTAATTTTTTATATAGGTGTAAGTAATATATTTATATAATTTAGTTAATCCTATTTATACCCATCATTCCAACGGTAAGAAGAAAACTACCATATTAAATGATAATATTTTAATAAATATGGCATGTTTCATTTAAACTCAGTATTGTGTGTAATGAAAGCTAAAATCAGTATTGTGTGTAATAAAATATGTAAATTAAATTAAATTTATTTGATAAATATATTTCAAAAAATATTAGGGTGTTACATGGTTTATTTGGGTATATTTTGGTGTGGTGACATAAGTGTGACTTGTCTTCTAAGTTTTGGTACATCATGTACGCAGGTTCATTCCAATTTGGATTTTTTATTCTCTATTTTTTTCTGTATGTTTTGGGTGATATTTTATGTTTAGTAGATTCATTAGATCCAATAATGGGAATTCGAGCTTCATTTTCAGAGTTCTGGATGAACATGCCCTGTATAAGGTGTTTCATAGCTCAATTTTGTTGTATCATTATTCTGATGGCCTTAAAGAAAAATTATAATAAGTATTTCAAAATACATTTTACATATTTTTAAATTTAGTTTGAGTTCGTTAAATCCATACGTAATAAGGTTGAATGAGGTTTAGGTTTGTTTGATAAGTTTTATGGGAAAAAATTTAGATTCTAGAAGATATAAATAAAGGATTTTCTACTACAAAAGGATATTGATCTTCCATTGAATAGAACCAAACTATAAGTGATGAATAAGGAATAATGGAAAGATATGGATAAGAAATATTTATGATTGATCTTGATGTCACTATCTTGAGATATGGCTTATAACTTTCAAGAGGTGAAAATAACTTCAGGACCTATGAAGAACCTTACCAATATGTGTGACAAGATAATATTAATACACAAGGTGTTCATTTTTTGAAGTCTATTTAACATGATAATATCAAGTTATAATCCAATGGATGATTATTTTAATGACTTAAATATGATTAGAAGATAATTGGAACTAGTATAGTTGAATTTCAACTACCGTAATGGGAATTTTGTTACATTAATCACTCCTAGAATCATGGGATATTGTGGTTACTATGATGATTAATCTAATAACCATGACCTAATTATCGTTTATGGATTTTAGGGATCTAATTTTAAATAAATATATTAGTCAAAATGATACCCCAACATCTATTTAAATTATATATAGCGTGGACAGAAGGGTCACTCCATCCAAAAAAAGTATTGCAATAAAGGAAAAGAAGGGTAATTTGAAGCCATGGAAACTCAGTGGAAGGTGGTATCATGTTTTATCATTATAGAAAGAAAGGGAATTTGAAGAAATATTATAGTGATTGTGGAGTCAAATCTTGAATATATTCCTTATGAAGTGCATCCACAAATCCTATATTGGAAGATATAAGAGGTATGTTAATGAGAAATACTAGTTCACTTGATTCTTAGAGTAGAGACTCTAGAGTTTCTTATCACTCCTCATCTAAGAGACGGAGTATGAGAAATTATAATTATCAAAGGTTTTTCATGGTTCATATTATAGATTATGAGTATCTTGAGATTTCAGTTGAGTTATTTTTCCTTCCAAATAAAGAATGGATATTTTCTAGAGTTTCAAGGAGTGAGACACAAACTGAGATTAATGAATTACTTGGTTTTGGTAGGAATGTTAGATGATATAGGTTTTTGTACAACCTTTGTGAAAATATCATGGACAATTACACTTGATTCCATTGTGGGGGATAATGGATTAAAAGATATAACATTATACCTAATGGGAGTTTTGGAAGGAGTAATTCATGCCAGAAAAATAACTTCTTCAAAGTTATGGCAAGGATACCTTGGTCACTTAAGTAAGAAAGTGATGAAAAACCTTACAGCTAAAATAATTTTGATTATTAGAATCATAGATTATGGAACATGTGAATAATGAATCATTAAGAAGCAGTAAAATCTGTCACTCCATAAGGAAGTTAAGACAGCTAAGGATTAGAAGTTAGTACTGGTACATATGGAATTATCGATGCCATCTCTGTTTTGTTCTCATCATGTTTCATTTTACTTTTTTACCTTCATAAATGATGTGACACAAAATATGTGGGTTTTATTTCTTAAGTAAAAGTTATATTTATTCAAAACCTTCATTTAATAGATATCCATGGTGTAAAAGGATACCATAAGTAAATCAAAATGTTTATGGTATGATAATAGTGGAGAATACAAAGGTAAGGGATTTTAGAGATTATTCTAGTAGAAATCTATATGATTTGAGAAACCCATACTTAGTACTCTGAAAAAAATGGATTCATGGGCAGGATAAATTGAATGTTAAAGGATAATGTGAGGAGTAATATAATTTTCAGTAGTTCTCATAAGTATTTTTGGGTTTAATTGGTGAATTTTTCATCCTAATTGTTGAATAAGAGTCCATTATCTCCATAGAGAAAATAAATTAGGAAATCTTATTAGTTGAGAATAAAGTTTGAGATTTCTCATCTCAAAGTCATTGGATCACTCACCTATGTCTATTTTGATTCCAAGGAAAGAGGAAATCTTGAGGATAAGTACCGTGTGATCTATTTTTTATATTATAGTGATGAAGTATTTGGTTTTCAAATTTGAGATGAAAAATCTCAAAAGGATTTCTAAAGTTGGAATGTGATCTTCATTGAAGAGATATTTTGGATAGAGAAAAATGAAGATAAAGTTATGGATAAGATCAAAGTATCCTCACAAGATGAGGTTTGACTAAATGTAGCTAAAAATGTTCCAAAAGTTTTAGATATTGTAGAAAGTTTAAAGAATATGCCCATTCTAGAAGAACCAAACTATGTAGAAGAAGTTCTAGAAGGAGACCAAATTTTAATGGGGTTTCCAAGTCCAGAAGTACTAGAAAGATCAATGAGTTTGAAAGATCGAGGAAGATCCTCAAAAGGTGGAGTTATAGAAGTGATGGTTCTATAAGTATTAGAGACAAATTTTTATTTGTAGAGGTCTATCATGATTCATCACCAAGTGAGGAGATATGAAAGTGACTTGAAATATTTTCTTCTTACAGATAATAGATTACCCAAGTTCCTGAAAGTGGTTACAAGTATAAAATATTTGAATAAGTGGGAGTTATCGATGGGGTGAGAATGATTACTCATAATTTTCTGGGATATGGGAGCTAAAAAAAGATATATTGGGATGAAATTACTTTAGAATAAATTGTTTTATCAATATAAGGAGGAATCATATAGTAGACGGAGGTGTAAGGAAAGGATTTTCATGAAGGTATTTCAATAAATAAAAGGTTTAAATTTTTTTAGAAACTTTCTTTACTTTTAAAACAAAAAACTATTAGATGGTATATATCATGTTCTCTATGAAAGGTTTTCATCTATAATTGTTCTATGTAAACATGACATTTCTTTATAAATACTTAGTTGAAGAGATTTGTTGGGATATGAATCCTAGTTTCAGTTTACCCAAATCCTATCCATCAGAATTAATTTCACTAAAATCTCATGCATCAGATGATGGACTGGATTAGGGTATAGGAATTTGTTGTTTAATCTCTCAAGGTGGTAATTGGACCATCCGATGTTTGTATCTTTCGATGGAGTCATAAAGTTACAGAATGTTTAGTAAAAAATATGACTCTAGAATAAAGTATCTACAACAGTTTACTGAAGAAAGTGGTCAAAGTCAGAAACTTTACTATACATAACCATCTATATTCTAATTAGATGAATTTCCATGAAATTTTTAAGGTGATGAAACATAAATGACCAGCTGAAGATGCATATAAAATGGGAATGTAGATATTTTTCATAGTTTATCTAGAGAGAGTATTGTGAAAATGTTAAGTTTATAGTGATCAAAGAATTTCAGAGTCTTAATCCTCTATAATGAAATATTTATGATGGTTTTTTTCAATTCAATTTAATTATTTTACTTCCAATAAATTTAAATAAATTAGATGTTTTTCTCCCATGCATATAGGAAAACAGATCTTAATCTTGTTAATCCATTTGTGTTCATTATTGTTTTATGTTCTTCAATAATTGTAATTCAATTTTCTTGAATAAATATGAGTATTTATTGAGTTTTTTATAAGTATGATTTTTTATAGTAAGTATGGTGCTTTCCCTACCTTCTTTCAGTACACCAAGTCAAGAGAGGAAGTCTTTTAGAGTTTCGATCTTCCACTAAATCAATCTACACTATGCATTCTGTGTGGGTAATTATGTTGGATTGATGATTTAACTTTTTAAGATTTCATGGTAGTTTCCACAACCACCCAAAAATAGTTCTCATAAATTTTTGTTCAATTCTTTCTCAATAGATAGCTAACGTAGGTTTTGTTCTCTATTTCCTTGAAGTGATTTTATTTTCAGTGGTAGTTTACTATTAGTGGAATATATAAAGTTATATGGTGGTAATTTCTATGTAGATAAATTTTATAGAATATATTTTGGCTTCTATATTATATACTTAGATGACCATATTATTCAAAAGAAAATAGATATTATCAAAATAGGTTCATGTTTGGATAATATAGAGAAGGTGGACTAGTAATTTTTGGAAAGGAAGACACTGGATTTGGTGATAATTTCACTAGTAAGAAATTTTTCTTTCAATATATGGGAAAAGAAAACAATAGTTGGGGTGGTGGAGATAATGGTAAATATTTAGGAAAACTATCAACACTTAATAAGGTTTTCATGATATTATATTTTTTCAACTTAAGTTTATCGAAAAAAAAGACCAGTGGCAGATCATGTTAATGACTTCAACATGATATGTGGGTATCTTGTATCAATTAAGGTAGAATTCAAGGATGATTTATGGGTGTTAATTTTCCTGTATTAACTTATGTAAACCTTAGCTTTGATGGTGAATGGAGTTAATAAATCTAGTGGAAAATTGATTTTGGAATTGAGGATAATTGTAATCTAATTCTAAATGAGGATCTAGGATGGAGGGATGTTCAAGTAACTTATTGTATTGTGATTAATACAAATGGTAGAGTATGGTCACTCCAGAGTAAATATCACAAAAACCTATCAGAAGAATTTCTTATGAAATTATTCAAAGCATTTCGGCTGACCAGGGTCCTACATGTTGAAGTTGTAGGAAGTCATAGGATACCAAAATAATTTAAAGATTTGTGAGGAGAAAACCAAATGGGTATTAAATCCTATTAGTTCAAATTATAATAGTACTACATAAGGAGGAAAAAACAATTCTCTGTGTAAATACTCCATAATAAGCTTTAGGTGATTGACTCTTAATCATCCTTTCATTCTACTGGTGGTCAAGGATTCATAGTAAATTTTTCAACTCAGATGTTTGGAAAATATTACCTATAAGAAGATAAATCCATGTATGTTTTTTGGAAAATTATATGTAAAAAAATAAGTTAATAATGGAGGGTTTGCGAATACAATAGAAGTAAGGAACATCCCTGGTATATGGAAAAATATTATTTCCCTTAGACCACTTGATGGGGCATGTTTTGAAACTAAATTTGTCAGTGGGTTGAAGAAAGTTACCTAAAGATCTATGGTAGTCTCAAGATGGGTAAAGTATGGAACACTTTACTTGCCCAAAATTTTATATGGAATTTTAATTTTTAGAATTATAAACTATGATGATCTAAAAGTTTGGAATTTCAAGCTCTTTCATCTTAGTGGGATGAACATAAATGTTCTAATATAAAAAGGAATATGGATGCTTGATCACATGAACACCAAAAAATGTGAATGTTTTTTGAAGGATAAATAAAGGAGGGTTTATTTCAACTTAAATTCATGGATGCCTAGGGTTGGAATTTTGAACATGTTCATATGGATATTTATGGACCTTCCCTTGTCCAGCCTCATGGTAGTTACCTCCAATTTTTAACCTTTATTTATGAATCTATTAGAAATGTTTGCATTTACTTTTTAAAGCATAAGACCAACGTGTTTTAGGATTTTATTCGATGAAAATCCTCAATATAAAGGGAATGTGGTTAAAATTTAAAGTGTATCTATTCAAAAAATGGATGTGGGTACACTAGATACAACTTTCAGAATTTCTAAAAAAGGGGAATAAGGCACGGGAAGATAGTTTCTGAAATTACAAAATATAATGGATTGGTTAGGAGGAGGAATCAAACTTTAAAATTGATGGCCCAAGGAAATAGGTTCACTTAGGAATGTAGAAGGAAATTTGGATAGAGGCACTCAACAAAATAACATGTCATATCAAAAGAACTCTAGCATCGACACTTGGGTAAGAATATATAGAGGGTCTATGGTCTAGAAAAATAATAAAAGTTAGTCATATCAAACTATTTAAAAGTTTGGCATATGTGCATGTTGATGATAAGGGTCATGAAAAACTTGAATCACAATCCAAAATGAGATTTTTTGTTGGATATAGCGATGAAAATTTTGGATATTGGTTATGTGATGATAATAAGTGAAAATACAATTGGAGTAGAGATGTCCTATTTAATGAGAAGAATCTATGGAAGATCAAAAACTTAGTAGAGAAATAATTTGAAGGAAAAGAACAAAAACAATAGAAATCAGTGTTGATTTGATTAAGAACATTTAATGTTCAGAAGATCTGGAGAACTTCAACGAAGATGTTGAATGCACTGAAAGACCATGAGTAAGAACAAAATATGAAATTACAAAAAGTTCAAGGGCGGTTGAATCTTGTGTGGGAATAATTTAAGTTAGGGGTCTGGAAGTTAGGGTAGAGCTAAGAAATACATAAAAACCAACTCAGTCAAGGAGATAAACTAGAGTTAGAAGACCATTTTTGAGGTTTTGAGTTGATATAAACTTTATAATATTAAAGGTTGTAGGGGAACCTGAATGTCCAAAATAATTATAAACACATAGGAACCTAGAAAAATGGAATTTAGTCATGGAAGAATAGAATTTTTTATTAAATTTCACCTGATATTGGGAACTTATTCACCTTCTAGAAGGAAAAAATCACTTGAGGATAAATGAGTTTACTTATTGAAGGAAGATATTGAGAGAAAAAAGTGTTTCAAAATGAAATTGGTGGTAAAGAGATTTCAACAAAAAGAAATTATTTATTTCTTGAAGATATTTTCAATAGAAGTTAAATATGAAACTATCTGAATAGTGTAGAGCATAGTGATATCAAAATATTTGTATCTCAAAAAAAGGGATGTTAAGACATCCTTCCTTAATGGTCATTTAGAGGAAGAAATTTACATGAAGTATCCAATAGGTCTCATGGAATATGGGAACTATAACTTGTTTTCTAAATTGAAGAAATTACTACATGGGGTGAAGCAAGTATCATGATAATGGAATTTGAAGTTTTACATGTATATATTAAAATAAGGATTCAATATGTGTAATGTAGATCAGTGATGTTATCTGAAGAAATATGAAAATATAAAATTAATTGTTCTATTATTTCATTTAGATGACATGTTTTAGGGTAAACTAGATAATAGAAGGATTTATAAATTGAAGAGTAATTTTCCATAAATCTTGAGATAAAATATTTTGTACAGGCCTGTAAGATTTTGGGGATCAAGATAAAAGGGGATTGGAAAGCTGATACTTTGGGTATATCTTAGAAGGAATATATATATAAAATATTGGAAACATTTTATATAGTTATATGGAATTCATTATCCACTCCTCTTCTGAATTTAAATAGTTGGAGGTAGAGACACTAGCAAGGGAAAAATATTACTAGTGCGTTGAGAAAGCCCCAAATCACTAGTACAAAAACCGTTTTTTAAGTTGGTTTTTATGTTTTTTACATCAGTTTTTAAGTCAAAATTTTTTTAAGTGATATAAAAAATCATATTTTTTAACGTTAGTTAATATAGCTTATGTCAAAATTATTATTTCAAAGGTTTTTTACATTGGTTATAGAATAACCGATGTAAAAATTTACATTCTACCCTTTTTACATCAGTTATTTTTATAACTGACATAAAAAACTGGTCTTTTATGTCACTTGTATAATAACCAATGTTAAAAAGGGTGTTTTTTGTCACTTTTTACATTGTTTATTATATAACTGATGTAAAAAAACTAAAAAAAATTAAGAAGAAAAATCCATCATATGAAAATGCATGGTCGTTAAAAGGAAAAAAGATCGCATAAACATGTTGGAATATAGAAAACTAAACCTAAATATTTGACATAATTTTAAATCTTTTCATACTATTCATTGATAAAATTTTCTTTGGATGGAATACCTCATGTAGAAAAGGAAGATGATGTGACTTAGAAGGCATTTTAGGATGCAAACAAACCTTTTTTGTTTTAACATAATCTAAAGAAGGATTCCTCATAATAAGAAAAATGGAATAATTAAATGGGTATCAATTGATACAACTAATCATAAACGAATTAAATCATAGAAAAATAAATATACATACTATAAGGAGTTCTTAGAAAGAATAATCGATCAAACGATGATAAATATTTGAAGAGTATAATAGGTGGAACGATGATGATGGTTGAAAGAGTTAATTCATAAATAAATGTGCATAGAATGTGAAAACATATACTTTCACTTGAAAATAAAATAGTGTTATACTAAATATTAGGCAGAAATTGAAAATTTCAATGCTGCATTGTCAAAAAATTGAACACATTATTGGTGTGATGAAAAAATTTATCATTCACCATGGTTTTTTGGAAACTGATATAAAAACTAATTTTCTCATATATATTTTCATGTTGGTTCTTTTAAAACCAATGTGTAAAATCAATTTTCAAAATTGGTTCTATATGAACCGACGTGAAAAATGAGTTTTTTTATTTTAACATTGTTTATTTTTATAACAAATGTTAAAATGTTTTTAACATTGGTTTCTTAATAACTGACAATAAAACTACAAAGTAAAATACAATTTTTATACTATTTTATACATTAGTTTTCATAACCTTAATGTATATAATAATTTGTACCCAATTAAATATAGAATTTATAGTGTCATTTGTAAGTTATTGTATCTCAAACCCTATAAGGGAACACTAGGAAGTTTCCAAATGGGTTATACATTACTTAAAATTAATAAAACATGTTACTATATGATTTGGGGAGGAAGATCTGTTATAAGGATTTTTATGTGGATTTCATTTTAAATTTATAAACCTCAAAGATAATAGCTAATTTTTTGTTTATCTAAGAAGGAACAATGATCAGTTATATGTTGTGACTTTAAAATATAGTTATATTATATACAATGAAACTATAATATATAGTTGCAATGGAATCAGGAAAGGAGTTGGTTTGTTTAAAACAAATGATAAAGGAACTCAGAAGAATCCATAAAGGTGGATTTTTTTAATGTATTAATAACAATAAAATTCACTTAGAATGGAATATTCTATTTCATGAAAGGAAAAAAAATATTAACCTTAATTACCACTTCATGAAAAACATATAAGTGTAAAATATTTTTGATCTTTAAAAGATAGCGAGTAACCAAAATTTGGTGGATATGTTCACTAAAATTTTTATTTCAAGAAATTATAAGGAATAATTATAAGTTAGTGGGGCCTGGGATAATGGAAGGAGTAAAGATAATAATGCATGATATAAAATGTGGAAAAATAAAGGAAGGTAGTTCATTTTTTTAAAAAAATAGAGTTATAATATTTTCCCTAAAATAAGTTTTCAAGTGTGAGATTATTAGGAGTTGAATCATGGTTTCTGTTTACCATAATTTCATCTATCATAATTTTATTCCCTAGAATTTCTAGGATTGGATGATGGATTTTATCAGTGTATAGTTTGTGTTTTTTCAATCTCTCTTAGTGGCATTAGGACCATCGATGTTTGTATCTTCCAATTAATTCATGAATCTCTAGAATGTTTGGGGAACATGAATACTCTATAATGAAGTGTAAGTAAGAGTATAATAAATCAACTGGTAAAATTAAATGAAATTATTAAAGATCAACAAATAAACTACAAATGGAGGAATTTTCAATAAATTTGGAAGGGTGTAAAACTTAAATGACCATATGAATATTTCTATAAAAGAGAAGTAGGGAACTTTTGAACAGTGTATCCCGAGAAAGTACAGTGCACAAGTTAAGTTTATAATTATCAAAGTATTATATATTTTTAATCCTCTATAATTAAATCTTATTTATGGTTTTGAAAATTTTATATAATTCTTTTACTTCCACTGAACATAAGGAAAGAATCATTTTTTATCACATGTATGTTATAAAAATTTCCCAAATCACATTAATCACTTTATATTATTTCCTAAATTATATTCTTCTATTGATTATAATTCCATTTATTTTTTATGTTAGTGATTGTTTATTTAGTTGAGTTTTTGGAATAATTTTTATGGTAGGTAGGGTGTTCTGAATTTGAAATTCTAATACACTTTGTAAATGGAGGGAGGATTTTAGTGGTTTGGTTTTCCACTATGATGGTCTATGTTGAACATCTGGAATGTTTACTTTTGATGGATCAATGATGAAACTTATGGTGATTGTATGGAAGTTTTTTTTCTTCCCAACAACATTCACAAGGATAAGTTGAATGGTTTCATGGAGAAATAGAATTAGGATCCTGTATACAATCTAAAATGGATCATTTATGGTTTTAAGTAACCACAAAGGTAGTGGAACCAAAATTTCAATACCTTCATGGTAGAAAAAAATCAACAAGGGAAATGTTGGTCATTGTTGTTATCAAAAATTGTTCGATGATGGGAGTTTTATCATCCTACTTTTCTATGTTGATTACATGATTATTTCTAGTCTAATGAAGGAAATAATTCATCAGATGATAGATGAATCATCTATAGGTTTTGAGAAGAAGGATCTCAGTTAAGAAAAATGATTTTGGGGGTTATAGAATATAAGGAACAAAAATTTATTACTGAATCGGTTTGACCATATCCATAAGATGGTGTAATGTTTTATAATGAGTAATCCCAAATCAGTTAGCACTCCCCAAGCCAGAAATTTCAATTTGAGAAAGGATAAGGCCCCATAAAAAGAATTTAATGCTGAATATATGGAAAAAGTTCCTTATACATTGGCATTTATAAGGTTTATGTATTTCATGGTTTCACATTATGCATACACTGTGAGTAGTTTTAAGGTTCTTGCATAATCCTAAAAGAGGGAATTGAGAAGTAGCAAAGTTGATACACCAGTTTCTCAAAGGTTCTAAAGGTTTTTCCCTTTATTTTGAAATTTATAAATCATTTTAGATGTTTATAGATACTAACTTAATAATAAATTCATGCACTCATAGGAGCACCAAAAAACTGTGTTCCCATAAAGAGGTACAACTATGAGTTGGATATCGAATCTTCAACTAGTGGTTAAATTTTCAAAAAAAAAGTGAAGTATTTTTCATTAAATAATGTTGGGAAAGTGTTTATATAGATGAAGGTATTATTAGATCTTGGAAGAAATAATAAAGTTGAAGTAATGTTCTATGACTCACAAATAAAAAACCCCATGTTCAATAATTAAATTCTTTATTGTAGGAAAAATAATATTTTGCTGAAGTATCACTTAAACTGGAAGTTTTTAGAGGACATTGTGATGGATATGTACAGAGTGGATAGAGTTTTGAATTCAATATATAAGTTAAAAAAAGGTTGTATTTCAAGATGAAATTAGGCATTGTTGAACCTCAGGTGGATTGGGATGGCTGGAATTATACTGGGGGAACCATGGAGTTGTAAAGAAATATTTAGAGTAGAAGAGTGTTAAAGATTCTAACATAGTACTTGGTGGTTAATCTTAAAAATTATTCTCAAGTAGGATATTGTTAGGTTTAATTGTGTGAAAACCATTTTTTTCTATGAGATTAAAACCAATATAAAGAGAAATTATTTTAGTCTAAATTTCAATTTCAAAAGGATGTGGTGGAGTGGAAGTAATTAATGTTTGTAATTCAAGAAGAGTATACCATACAAGGAAGTTGAAAGCAATTTAATTCAAAGATATCTTGACAAGTTTTATGGGGATGTTCATAGGTGCAAAGGACTTGCATCAAGGTTAGCTATGATAATACATAATATGTTGTATGATGATATGTAAGGTCCCTTGATATATCACATTATAGTAAACTCGTAGAGTTTTTAGAAGTATGCACTATTATCTAGAAGAGGAAGTTAAGGTGGTGGATGTCATTGACCAAGAAAAGGGATACCTGTGAAGATCAGATCTTGGTGAAAATTCTCTTCATGAATATTGGATGGTGGTTGAACCAGGTGCATTAGCTAAACTCTAATATATTTAGTATAGTGTATTTATTGTGAATGTGAACTATTTGATACTATAATCATCATTCATTACTTTGAATAAAACTTTTTCAATGTTCTCCCCATGGAGTAGTACTAATTCTAAACCATGTAAACTTGTGTTCTTATTTTTTTTTTTTTTTTTCATTCATTTGACTTTCAATGGATCTTTTCTAGTTGATTCATGCACAATTCAGTGTAGTGAATTAGGTGGGACTTGTCTTCTATTTTATGGAAAATCATGTAGGATGGTTATTATAATTTGGAGTTTTGGTTCATTGTTTCCACAGTGTATTTTTGGAAGATAAATTTTGGTCAATAAGTTCATCAGACTCAACACATACTAACACACCAACTCAAATTTTGATCCTCATTTAATAGTTAAAGCATCTAGAGACATGTCCACCAACTTATTAACTTTAATATAATCCAAAATTATTTTTCACTACTGCCAGTAATTGAATTATAGAGTTTTCCTTTATATGTTGAACTATATCCATCTAGTTTTGGACTATACTATCTAGAAGTCACTCTTTATCGAACTTACAACACTTAGTTAGATAATAAATATCACATCCAAACCCCAATAATCTCCCACTTGAAAATTATCTTCACACGATAAGATAAATACTCTCTCACTTGAGTACTATTATCAAGGATTTCATCAAGTCTATGGTCACTTCCAAAAGAATATCCCTTATGGTCTCTCTTCCTCCTTTCATAGCATCAGTATGTTCCACCACCATGCTTATGGTCATTCATACCCTATTGAGATGTATTGTCACCCTAAAATTTCATAGACAAATTCATCTCATTCTATTCACCATGAAACTTTCGGATTACCCTATGAAGGTTCTTCTAGAACAACTATTATTAGAAAAATTATAATTTGTTTAATTCCATAAATAAGTCACACCATGTACCATGTCTATGGTCCCACATTTTTTTGATATTCCTGTATTTTTTTAAACTCTCTATTGAGATTCTACAATCATTGATATTTTTTTCACTTCTCACTTTAGTGATACCAAAACAAATTGAGATCATTCTACAAATACTTCTATAATTCCCTATATCATTGAAATTAGAGTACTCCCTGAATAATCTAGAAACATTAGTCCATTACTTAGTTCAACCACAACATGTGTCGATTCATTACTCCTAAATATATCTTCATCTTTGATCAAATTATTCTAATGGATCCCCTCATCATAGAGGAAATTCTTACTTTTGATGAAATTCTTTAAGTTTCTATTCTAGAGTAAAGATCCAAAGTTTTCACCTTTATACCCTATAAATAAATATGTTTGGGACTTTTTATTGTTCCTTTTTCTGTGATTGGTATAGATGTTGGGGCAAAATTTGTAAAATTTTAAGTAGGGTATATTCACTATCCTTCTAGACCAAATATTTTTTAAATGTTCATAATCCAAAAAAAAATTAGAAGAAAACATTCATGAGATAAGTGACATAGTTAAATGGTTCAGTCCAAAACTCCTCTTGGAAACTATAACATAACTTTATGAAAATGATTACGTCATTCCAAGTCTGAACCATCTACTCAATGACACCAATTTACCACGGTGTTACTCAAATAGCCTTACCCACCATCAATTAATTCCACCATAAGAACATTTGAAACTATCCCTTTTAGAACTCTCCACCACCAAAAAACCACAAAAAAATTCCAATTGAAACTAGACTCTTTATTCACTATGGATATGTATATAATAAAGGTTCTAAAAATTTTGGAGTTTTGTTTTTAATAAAAACTCTCACACCTTCTGTTTCGCATCTTCAATGAAGATAAAAAATTATAATGAGCCTATTTGAGAGTGAACTGGGGTTGGCCCCCAAACTACTATATGAACCAGTTATAAGTTCATATTTGGAAGTTCCATACCATTCAAATCGAATGAAACCTTTTACTACTTCCCAAGGTTTCACTCCTCACGAGTTCCATACACCATGCATTCAAGTTCATCCATGCCTTTATAAACTAAGAGTTTAATCCCATTATAACCCATGTGACTAGGATTACAATTTCCTAGCTTCACAGATCTTGAAGTTTGGTTGATATGGATTCCTCCTTCTAAATTTTGGGTTGGTGGAAATGTCCCATCACTCACACCATTGATCGCCATCATGAATCCCCATGTTATTTTCCACACATAAATAGAAATATTTGTATAGATTCCTATGTTATCCAAATAACCAATGAGTATACAATTATTTCATAATCTAGGTTTGTAATTCACTCCTTAAAACTCCAACAAGCATCCAATTAGCATCAAGATTGAGATATTACTGATTTCAACAATATTGAATACTACCCCATCTATAAGGTGAACCTTACCAAAATGTTTCAAAAAAATAATTTCTCATGATCAATATCTTGGATGTTGAGTGAAAAGAAACCCTGGATTTAATAACCCATGAATCAAGTTGGATGGAAACACTCAGTATAGAAAAACTATCCCCTTCAGCTACTGGATTTTAAGATATTATGAAATCAGAATTTTTAATAGGAAGTTTTTTGTCTTATTTGTTCTTCTTTAAATTACCCATTCTTCTATAATTCCAGCATGCAGAACTAGTATTAGATGAATCACATAATCTCATTCTCCTTTATTTATCATTAAATAAGTTTCCTGGTGTTGATATAAACTCTAAAATTGATGTCACCTTGTGAATTTTGAAGCCCATGCTCTAGAATAACATATTCCATATAATTCACAGTGCCTTTTAGTACAGTATTTTCCATTCCTCCCACAACATAGCTTCTAGTTTGAATCTAATCAATTGAAGCTCTATATCAATCAAGAGAAGAAAATCATCCATTTTCATTCTCTAAAATCTAAAATCTTTTTCATTGAACCTTTCAATCTATACCTTACTATCTTGAAACTCTATCTTTATGAAACAAAACTTCCACTAAAATAAAATGGTGTAAAGGAAACAATAACAGTTTTATAAAAGTCTCATACAAGTCCAAGATCAGAGTATTTCTCTATATTGAGTTGTAAATATAACAACCCTAACCATTTACACCTATCATTACATGATTTTAAGCATAATTAAATATCAGATTACAAGCCAAGGATCAGAAAGTATAGTCTATTTGGAATATTAGGAACATAATTAAACATCATGAAACCAAAATGAAACATCTTTTATTTAATCTTTATAAAGAAATTATAACTTACTTTAAACCATTATATCTTCATAGGATAAACTGGGGAATACAAGAACAAAGGGATGAGCTAAAAGTCCCAGTAAGGGAATAAACATAGGAATAAACATAGCACATGGATTAGAAGGCATAACATCATGACATAAAAGGTATGGAACATGAATAAACATAAGGAAGAATAACATATATAACATGGGAACATATAATCATGTCATTATATAAATGTTGAAACAACATATAACATGACATAAACATGATTCAAGGCTAACTTCCAAGACTATATCACATGATAGATTAAGTCCCATAAAGGAATCAGGTTTACTCATAGTCCCAACATGACGTCTCATGAGACCAAAAATTAACCAATTTATTATAATGATATCAAAGTTCACCCATAATAACATGTTCATGAATATTTTCACCACACTAATAATAAACATAAGAGTTACCCATGGAAAAAAATGGGTATCATAATCAGGTCATAAGGAAATACAAATGGGCTTATTATAAAAGTGTCCATGAAATAACGGATTTAAAACATACATGGAAATTCATAAAGGAAAATTGGCATATATAATGATAAATTGTGTCCAAAATAAGTGAAAACATTTTAAAAGTGTTTTTAGGAAACTTGAAATTGGCCACTTTAGTGCGGTTTTAAGGGAAAATATTAAGGAGACTTTAAAATAGAGAAGGCATAATTGTTTGAAAAAAACAAGGAAAGAAACATGATATTTTTTCATGATAAAATGATTTATTTTAGAAAAATAATAGTGTCTTAAAATATATTATGGATTTTACTTGAAAACAGGTAATAAATTGGGAAGTTCCATTGAATTGGGCTTGTTTATCGTAGAGAAATGACAAATAAACCATTTTAAAACATGTATTTACCCATCAAATAAGGATGGTATGATATAGGTATATGATTTTTCAACATATACATATAATTTATGAGAAATAATCAAAAAGAAAGAATCGTTAAATTGGATTAAATAGAGATAGAGAAAGATTATCCCAAATGAAAAAATGGGGGTTCGGGTAGAAACCCTTACCTTATGTCTGAAACGGTTCTTCACTTGATCATAATGTCATATTAACAAAATTAAATTAATTAATTAATAATTTCAAAACCTATTATAAATTTATTTAAATTATTATAATTTTATTAATTTTATTTATGGTTTTTTGATTGGTTATGAGATTCAATTTCATTGTTTGGGAGCATTGGATTCATTGGTTTTCAGGATAGGTTTACTAATATATATGCATGGAAGATCGTGTAAAGTGGGGGTAATTATCCAGAATTGAAAATATATGTTATTAATGATATTCCATAGGTTTAAATGATCTTATAAATAATTTTTTTATATGTTATTATTATGAATAATTAGATAAAAAATTAATGACAATCGTTTAGGTGAATTTTAGTGTTTTTCGATTACAATGGATTCATTTTGTTTTATCATTTAATAGTATATATATGTTAGTTCCTGGATATAAAAAATGTTATAGAATAAATTTAAAAAAAAATAAACCATTAAAATGGTTATAATACCTTCCTTTAAGGAGTTAAAGGAAAATGAAAACTTTTCGTCCTTGAAGGTTATAAAACGACACCTGATGAACAACGCCTCCATTTTTAGAATAAAAAGGGGAATGGTAGAGGTTTGATTATGGATATTCTATTAGTATAATAAAATTACAATATTTTTAATGTAATGGAGTCATCATAATATATTTATGAATGTAGGTGATGAGAAAATAAGAAGAGAAAATAACTTGAAAAGAAATTAAAAGAAAAGAAAGAGGATTTTACCTCTTGAATTCTTCATCTTGAAAAACTCCTTAGGTAAAAGGTTTCGATATTTTGATGATACTAAGGGATCATATACATGGGTGAGGGGATTTGGAATATATGTTAGTAGAATTTAGATAGGTATAAAAGCTTTAGAGGTGTGAGGAGAATCTTTGGTGAGGGTGGTATTTATAATGGAGGAGAGAAGTGTTTTTTTATTATTTAAATCATTAGTTTAATATTTTGGCTCAAGGAAAGAAATATTGTTGATTATTATGACTAAATATTGTAAATAGTGCATGTAAGTTCAAACTAATGGTGATTACCTTAGCCTTACATAAAAAATGACTCAAAAATTCATTTATTTATCATTTATCATAAATTGTAGATTTTACAATTCACAAAAAAAATCAAGTATTTTTAAAAAATACCAAAAATTCAAGCTTAAACACTTTTTGATGTGTAGAATTAAAAAAAAAAGAACACCATTTTATGAAAATAATATCCTCAATATGAGAAATTTAATTTTTAATTAAAATAATCATTTACTTGGAAAATACCAATTTTAAAATTATAACTGAATTTTAACACTTTGAAAAATTAATTAAGGTATCATAAAGTTATATTATAATCATATGATAACAAAATATTATTTTATGAGTACATTTTATGGAAATAAATTTTCTTTTAAAACATTATATTAATTATAAAATTCAAAATAAACATTTGTGTTTTATAGAAATATCAACCCTTAATTAATAATTTCTAAAACATTTATTTACTTATACTATGATATAATTATATCATATTTTAATTTATAATATGCTTAAATTTTATTTATACTTTCATAGGTGAGGTTACAATTCTATTGTCCAGTTTACAATTCATAAGGGTCATATTACTATTCCAAAGGTCATGTTATTATTCCTTAGATATATGTTCCTTAACTTCTAGAAATTTATCTTATTTCATTAATTATTCATTTATAAAGTTTTTTATACAATTCTATATGTGATGTTTATGTGATTTATACTATATGACATAGTATTAATAAGATAAATTTCATAGATCAAAATTTTGGTTCATTACAATAAACACGTGATAAGGGTTGAAAACACCAGAAGTCTAAACCAAGATTTGGTTTTGAGACAAAGTAACAAGATCATTATAAACTTAAACCATTATCTAATACCACTTTTTTTAACTCGTACTTATAAGAAAAATAACCTTTGATATGAATTTTATCCTCTAGAATCCCAAATGTGAATTAAGGAACAAGGAAGGTCCAAAATTATAAGTCCCCAACCTTAAAACATTACTTAATCTTGAGTTAAATCAAGAATTAACATTGAGGATCTTTTCAAGTTTAGAGTTTTATAGAATAATTCCATAACTATTACATTACATCTCAAAAATTTCAAAGTAGACACTTCTACTCTCCATTTTTTTCACAAAAATAAAACTCATTAAAATAAAAAAGAATTATTTTCTTGAAATAAATCTTCCTGAATTCTTCCTTTTTCTTAACCTTCCTTATAACCTTTGAAAAACATTTCTAAAACTTGGGATGAGCATAAAAAGCTCGGTAAGGGTTATAAAATAAGGAAAGAAAACATTAGTCCATCAATACACATAAATCAATAAAATAATAATTTTAAGACATAAAACATAATCTATTTAACTTACATTATTAAAATCATAAGATTTATTAATAACACATAAAAATCATAAATCATAAACTTAACATCTATCATCTATAACATACTTACATTGTAGCTTTCACAGCTATAAAGGAAGTTACGCTTATAATTCCCATCATAGTATATTTCCAAAATATCTTAGGAGAAACATTAACGTTTACCTCTATTATGTTACCCAATGAATTAGAGAGATATTTCAAGCTCACCCACAATATTTTTATCCCAGAACCACCAATATACGTAAACAATTCCAAAGAACCAAAATGAAATCATAACACATAAAACAAGCATAAAGGAAAGATAACATTTCCACATTCCAGTCACAATATATCATTTCAATATAATGAAATAATCAATGATTTCTCAAACCCATTTTCAATACCAAAATAGGTAAAAAGGGTATATTGTATTTATTATTATTTTAAAAAAAATTACAGCTTGTTAAGGATGCCAAGTATCAAATAATAATAGCGGCAGATGAAAGGTCGTTGTCACCATGTACGTTAAAAAGAAACATTCTTTTTGTCATTTACTAAAATGATTCAAAGAAAAAAATATTCCCTTTGAATGAAACTAAAATTCAAAGGGTTTTATACACAATATAAAATAAATTCATGTATAAATCAAAATATTCCTCAATGAAAGGAGATTGAGATGAAGTCCCTTACCTTGATTCAAACTTGTCTTGTTCGTTATTTATCTCCCTGAATAATAAAATTAAGTTAATTTATAATTGCTTCAGAAACTTTTTCAAGTTTATTATTCCTTTTATATCACTTATTACCTTGCTATAACAATCATATAAATATTCAAGTTCATAACGATCCTTTTATCGATGTTTTGTACTTGAGTCAAAAATGAACTTGTTATAAATACAAATTGTCTATGTGGTCAAAATTCCATTATCTATATAATGATATTTATGATTTATATATCACATATATCATATATAACCAGTATATATATGTATTTATAATATTATATTACATTTGGATATAATAAATTAAATGCACCATTTAGGGAGATGGTAAGTTGTACGTATGCATGAACGCTACTTTCATTTATTTTTCATATTTGAAGGAATGAAAACTTAATGATACATAGGTATATTATAATTATCTTATAATATAATATGTTATATACCTTACATAATTTAACTAACTCCATACTTTATATGTTTCATGTATGTCCTGAAAGAGTCATAACACTTTGAGGGGGAGGTAGTCCGCACTTCCTCAAATGAAATTATCATATTTACACATTATGGAAAGCCTAAAGGTATGGTTTAAATAAAAAAAATAACCATATATACAATATAAATATAATATATATCATATATAATTATAGTTTCATCATAATGATCACCATGAGAAGTGGTAGGGGAAAATCAATCAATCATTGTTTCGTGAGGCAATAGTTCCTCGTACACAGAACTAGTATGTTCGTATCCATTAGATGAAAGTGTGAGTAAGTTTAGTTTGAATAATTCTCATAAAATCTTCTTATTATATTTAATATACTGGTTTTGTTATAAAATAATTGAATAAAGAGAGTTTAGGTGGATGGAGAAGGAAAATAATTGAAAGAAGCTTGAGAGAAGACAATACCTCAAATCGGGAAACTCCTTTCGATTTAAGCTAAAAGGCTTTCTTGAATTTCCTTCTGCCCAATGTAAGGATTATATGAGGAAGGGAGGGATTTTGGGAGCTTATTTGAGCAGATTTTGGATGAACCAATGGGGATTGAGAGGTGTAAGTAAGGGTTAGAGGTGGTGGCCATTTATAAGAGGGGGGAGGGGTACTTTAGGAATGTCTGAAAAGATTATTTTATTATAAACTAAAATTCGATTTCAAAAGGTCCAAAACTCATTTAATTCTAATATAATATGATTATTGTTCTAAATACTTTCAAACAATAGGTTTTATACAAGTTTTGTTTCAAAGTTTAACCTTATCTTTTAGCTTTAACCCTTAGTTAACTAATTTAACTCTTACCATGTCTTATTGTATATTCATACTATATGGTAAACACTATTACCATAAAATTATAATAGAACCTAAAGTGGTTAATTAATGACATTTGAAACATTATTTATTTCATTTTGATGAATCTTAGATTTTTAGGACCATTATATCATTTAATAAAATAGTATCTGTTTTAAAAACTCATTTATGTCAATTTTTATACTGTTCATATCATCAAATTTTTAAAAAACCATTACAACTTGATTATTTCAAAAAAACATCATTAATTTAAATATAACAAGTCATAATAATCCCTAAAATTCGTGTATGGCATAAAAAGTTTCAAAATAAATTTATTTTCACATTTATAATCTCATTTATTTAAATCATTCATTAATAAGGTAATCACTACATCATCATTGTGTCATAAATATATTTATTTATTTGATGTATAAAAATTATAAATAAAATACCATGATGTAGAAAATATTTTTATGCTTCTAATTAAAATTTATAGTGTAAAATAACAATTTTATAACCCCATATAATAATTGTTTTAGCAAAAGATACATGTTTAGGTTATATTTTCCTTAACTTTAAATTAAAAGTAATTAAATGTCATTTTCACACACAAGTGACTTCATGGGGTCCTAAAATAAAAACAAGGATGAATATGGTCAGAAATGTCTCATAAAATAGGATTAGGACACATGTTAGGGCAGTTTAATATTATTATAATATTATTTTTTACCCTTATTTACCAGATTTACCCTTTAACCATGGTAAATAAAATATTTACTAAAGTTACTATTCATAATGTCTAAAAATAAAAGGTACCTATTTATAAAAATTTGACCAACTGATTCCAAATATGGAATCAATTTTTCCAAATTCAAAACACAAAATTTTTATAAATTAATTTAAAATTAATTCTCATTGTCAAACCCAAAAAAAATGTGTTTTTAAGAAGTAAAAACTACCAAAAGATTGACATGTGTTTATATGCAATTTCAAAGTGAAATTACTTCCAATGACCAATATTGGATTAAATAATAAAAATATAATCCAATTTCACTTTAAAACCAACTAAAAGTATAATCTAACTATATAAATTAATTATATGAAAAGGCAGTTTTGAATTAAAATTCAGTATTTTTCACTATTCATTAAAAATGAACTTTATCCAAAAAATACCAAAATTTCATCCAAAGTAAATTCTTAAGTCCTGATTTTATATATGAAATTTATTTTTTTCAAATAGAACATATAAAAGTGACAAAAACTAGATTTAAAAAGGGTTCTCCATCAAAAGGTGGTAAAACTGACTTTTACAAATATTAGAGTATTTATGCTTAAAATTGGATTCATTCTCATTTTAAGCCTCCAAATTTTATTAGATAAATGTAAAAACATTTAAAAAACATGTTTAATCCTAATATGGTTAGTTATTTTTATTCCTACCAATACAACGACTAGGTGTTAACTACCATTTAAAATAATAATATTATATTATTATTATTTTTCTCACTATGACTCAACCTTGTGTGCAACCTAAGATTTCGGAGAAACCCATAGTAGCATGTTGGGTACGCCATCGAACATAGAATCCCTTTTAAGGTAAAATCAATATTTAATTCATAATTATTAATAAATATGAAAATGTCATATTCTTTATTTACCAGGGATGTTACATCCTTCCCCCCTTTTGGAAATTACGTCCTCCCAATTTTATTCATTTATCAAATAAGTTGGGGTATTTATCCCTCATATCATTCTCAGATTCCCATGTTTCCTCTTCAACCATATGGTTTTTTCATAAAACTTTTACCTGATTAATTACCTTATTCTACAAAACTTTCTCTATTTAGTCAAGAATCTGGATTGGTTGTTCCTCATAAGAAAGATTCTCTTCCAAGTGAACTACTTCAAGAGTCAAAACATGAGATAGATCTTGTATATACTTTATCAACATTGAAACATGAAAAATATTGTGTACCTAGGATAAACATAGAGGTAAATCCAATCTATAGGAAACTGACCCAACTTTCTCGAGGATTTCATAGGGTCCAATGAACCTCATACTCAACGTCCCCTTCTTACCAAAACGCACCACACTTTTCCATGGACAAACTTTGAGAAATACATGATCACCTACCTCGAAAGAAAGATCCTTCATAGGGTTATTTGCATAACTCTTCTACCTACTCTAAGTTGTTCTCATGTGATTTTGAATCAACTAAACTTTTTCTGCCATCTCTTCTATTAATTATGGTCCCATAAACTTCCTTTCACCTACTTCATCCCAAAAAGTTAGAGTTTGACACCACTTTCCAAATAATTCCTCAAATGGTGTCATTTGTATACTGGAATGAAAACTATTATTATAAGAAAACTCAACTAAATAAATATATTGGTCCCAAATTCCCTGGTAATCTAGTGAACAAACACATAGAATATCCTCCAAGGTCTGAATTATTGATTCTAACCGCCCATCTAATTAAGGATGAAAAGATGTACTAAAATTTAATTCTGTTCCCAATGACTTTTGAAGGCACTTACAAAATTTAGAAGTGGACATAGGATCTCGATCAGATACAATGGATAGGGGAACTCCATGTAACCTGACTTTCTTTTTAATACACAATTGATAAAGTTGATCTAGAAATAGAGTATCTCGAATAGGAAGAAAATGAGCATATTTTGTCCATCCGTCAATAATAACCCAAATTGAATTGTTACCTTAAGAAGTATTTGGTAATCCCACTACAAAATCCATGGGAACATTTTCCCATTTTGACTCTAGCATTGGAAAAGTCTAAAGCATCCCTTTCGGTAACTGTAGTTCTTCTTTAACCTGTTCACAAGTCAAACAATTCACAGTAAAGTCAGCAATATATCTTCTCATTCCATCCCACCAGTAACATTCCCGAATATCATTGTACATTTTTGTACTGCCAGGATGAACTGATAACATAGAACTATGAGCATCACATAACAAATATTTCTTCAACTGTGAATCATAATGAACACATAACTTCTTTTAAAATCTTATAACACAATCTTTATCAATGTTAAATTCAGGTAACTTACCCTTCAAAACTAATTATACCTTTTTCTACAACTCACTGTCTTTTTTTGTGCTTGCTTTATTCTGTCTTCTATAGATGATTTCACTACCACCTGAAACAAAACAGAGGAATTCCCTGCACTAACAACTTCAAATCCAAAATTAAACAAATCAAAAACCCAAGGATCTCTTTCCAAAGGTAGCATGGTTAAGGTATCATTATTCTTTTGACTCAAAGCACCAGCCACTTTATTTGCCTTTCCTAGATAGTAATGGATCGTACAATCATAATCCTTGATTAATTTTAGTAATCTCCTATGTCACATTTTTAATTCCTTCTAAGTGAATATATACTTCAAACTTTTATGATTAGTATATATTTCACACTTTACACCATAAAAATGATGCCTCCAAATTTTAAAAAAAAACAACAACAGCTAATTCCAAATCATGTGTAGGGTAATTTAACTTATGAGGTTTCAACTGGTGTGAAGCATAAGCAATTACCTAGTCATTATGTATAAGGACACAACCAATTCCTTTTAATGAAGAATCACTATAGATAAAAAATTCACCATTTCTGGAAGGTACTGCTAAAACTAGAGAATTCTCCAATCTTCTTTTTAATTCCAGAAAACATTCATCACATTCTTTTATCCAGATTAACTTAACACATTTTTGAGTAAACTTAGTCAGTGGGCTAGATAAACATTAAAAAATTTCAACAAACCTCCAGTAATAACATTCTGAACCAAGAAATCTACGAATCTTGGTTATATTTGTGGGTCTTGGACACTTTTCAACAACTTTTGTTTTAGAAGGGTCAATAGTTATGCCATCCTTAGAAACATTGTGACCAAGGAATGAAATTTCCTGCAACCAAAACTCACACTTTCTTAATTTCTAATACAATTTCTTTTCCTTTAGGGTTTGCGAGATAACCCCTAAATGAATTTCATGTTCTTATTTAATTTTGGAATATACCAAAATTTCATCAACAAACAAAACCAAAAATTTATCCAGGAACTCATGTAATATTCTATTCGTAAGATCCATGAATATAGTAGGTGCATTTTTTAACCCAAAAGTCATAACAAAAAATTCGTAAAGGCCATATCTAGTATAAAACATGGTCTTCGGAATGTCTTCTTCCTTTACTTTCAAATGATGTTACCCCAACCTCAAGTCAATCTTCCAAAAATACTGAGCACCCTGGAGATGATCAAACAAATCATCGATATGAGGCAAAGGTTACTTGTTCTTAATAGTTATGTTATTAAAGGCTCTAAAATCAATGCAAAGTCTCATTGAACCATCTTTCTTTTTAACAAACAAAATAGAATCAACTCATGGTGATTGGCAAGGTCGAATGAAACCTTTATCTAATAACTCCAACAATTGTGTCTTTAACTCTAAAAGTTCAATTTGAGCCACTAGATAAGGGGGTTTTGAAATTGTCTTTGCATCGGAACTAATTAAATTGTAAATTCAACTTCTTGGTCAGGTATTATACCAGGCGACTCATTGGGAAAAACATAAAGATACTCATTTATCACTGGCACATCATTAATCTGAACAGTTCCTTTGTTTTCAACAATATGTGAAAGGTAAGAATCATTCCCATGTTTTACTACTTTATCAGCTTAGGGGTTGATTCATGTACACAAATTGAAATTTTTTCTTAAAAGAACCCTCTTTAGCTCTCCATCAAATCTTATCATGATAAATGAAAATCCAATCCATGCTCAAAATAAGATCCAAATCTACTACAGCCAAAACAATAAGGTTTTCAGGTATATTATTTCCGCACACAAATATAGGAAGGTCCTTACTATTTCTTTTTGTCTCAACATTTTCTCTATGTGTTTTTACCACAAGTTAAGGATTCATATCTTGAGATGGAATTCCAAATCCACTAGAGAATTGATCAGAAATGAAAGAATGTATAGAATCTGAATCAAACAACACATTAGCATAATCTAAATAAAAAAACAGTATACCCGATACTACATCATTTAATGTCCCAACATCTTCTTAAATAGTTACAAAGGATTTCAATACCCCTTTCTGCTTGTAGTTTGGCTGCTTTCCATCATTTGAGTTATTCATCGGACACTAATTTTTATAATGACCCATTTTCCTACACTTAAGAAATTATACTGATAGTAAATTAGATTTTTTCTTACCATTACTCTGATCTTTTTTAGTGCAATTACAAACCTTATGTCCCATTTTACCACATCGGTATCACTTAACAGAATTTAAAAGGCATTTCTCAGTGTATTTTTTACCACTATTTTCACAAAATGTAAACTTAAGTTTCATACCATAATACATTTTTGAAGAGTTCTAACATTTAGTTTTCCACCTCGACCTTTTATTTTGTGGTTTTTTAAAGAACACCTGATCATCATCAAACTCCATTTTCACCTTATCCGGACATCAAACAAGTTTCTCAAAACTTTTAAAAACACAAGAAGCTAATGCCCTTAAATAATTTGGCATTAATCTAGAGTAAAAAATGATTAATTTTAATATCAAGATATCATATGAAATTTAGATAATACCTAGCCATTTGAAATAATTTTGCTTCATAGGCAGTCACTAAGTCATCCTCCTGCCTCAATTCCAAGAATTTTTTTTCCATCCTAAGTCGATCCTCCTTAAGAAAATATTTCTAAAGAAACATACCTTTGAATTCATCCCAATCAAGAGAATTAATATCCTCACTATCCCAGATATTTTAAACCATCGACCACCACCTATCAGATTCACCTTCAAAATGGTAAACAGTAAGACTAACCTTTTGATGTTATAAACACCCCATGACATCGAAAATATTTTCCAGTACTTTAATCCACCCTTTAGATAACATAGGGTCACATGATCCTCTAAATGATGGGGGATGTTGCCTCAGGAAATTACCTACTATTGATATGTTCCTCTGTGGTTGATATCAATGATATTGTGCGTGGATACCACCACCATTTATAGACTGATTCAATTATTCCATCATTTCAACAAAATATTTAGTTCTGATTCTGACCATCTCAGGTTGCTGATTTGGAAGGTTGTTTTCCTCTTAATGTTATTCCATCATAGTTTCCATGTTTCCTCTGTAGAAAACCATTCTAAACACAGAAATATATTAGGTGAAGAAACATGGTAATATTTAAATGCTATATCATTTCAATATTACCATAAATTAATTTATTAATTTAACAATATACAAACTTTTAACATTTTCTAAACTGACCTTTGATACAAACTATAAGAACCTATCCCTAAAATATTACTTAATCTTTAGTTAAATCAAGAATTCACAATGAGGATATTTTCAGGTTTAGAGTGTTAGAGAATTAGGCCATAACTATTACATTACATCGCAAAAATTTCAAAGTAAACACTTATACTCTATCTATTTTTTTCCACAAAAATAAAACTCCTAAAAATAAACAAGAATTATTTTCTTGATATAAATCTTCCTGAATTATTTCTGTCTCATACCCTTCCTTATACCCTGTGAAAAAAGATTTCAAAAACATGGTATGATCATAAAAATCTCAGTAAGGTTTATAAAATAAGGAAAGAAAACTTTAGTACATCAATACATACAAATCAATAAAATCATACTTTTTAATCATAAAACATTATTTCTTTAACATACCTCATGAAATTATAAGATTTATTAATAATACATAGAAACCATAAATCATAAAGGTAACTTGAGGAATCCATAACATACATACATTATAGCTTTCACAGCTACATAGGGAGTTACGTTTGGAAAACCCATCACAGTATATTCCCTAAATCTCTTAGGAGAAACATTAACATTTACCTCCATCACATTACCAAAGGCATTTGAGAGATATCTTTGGTTCATCGGCCCTAGGTTTATCACAGAACCACCCGTATACGTAAAAAATACCCAAGAACTATAGCATAATCATAACACATAAAACAATAATAAAGAAAAGATAACATTTCCACATTCTAATCATAATATATAATTTCAAGATACAGACATAATCAATGCGTTCTCAAAACCATTTTCAATACCAAAATATGTAAAAAGTATATATGGTATTTATTTTTCATTATTTATCTCCCTAAATAATAAAATTAAGTTAATTAATACTTGATTTAGAACCTTTTTAAAGTTTATTGTTCCTTTAATATTACTTATTACCTTTCTATAATAATCAAATAATTATTCAAGTTCATATCAGTCGTTTAGTTGATGTTCGGTACTTGAGTCAAAAATGAACTTGTTATAATTAAAAATTATCTATGTGGTAAAAATAACATTATCTTCATAATGATATTCATGATTTAGATATCATATATATCATATATATCTAGTATATATATGAATTTATAATAGTGAATAACATTTAGAGATAATAAATTAAATGCACAATTTATGGAGAAGGTAAGTCATACGTACGCATGAACGCTACTTTCATTTCTTTTTCATATTTAATGGAATTAAAACTAAATTATACATTTATATATTAAAATTACAGTATAATATAATATTTTATATACATTTCATGATTTCATTAACATCGTCCTTTATACATTCCATGTATGGCATGAACGAGTCATATCACTTTGAAGGGAATGTAGTCCGCATTTCCTCAAATAAAATTATCATATTTACACATTATGGAAAGCATAAAGGTATGCATTAAATAAAAACACAGAACCATATAGATAATATAAATATAATATATATCATATATAAATATATTTCCATCATACTGGCCACCATGAGAAGTGGTAAGGGAAAATTGAACAATCATCGTTTCGTGAGGCAGTAGTTCGTTGTACACAGAAACAGTATGTTCGTATCCATTAGATGGAGGTGTATATAAGTGTAGTTTGATTCCTTATAATAAAAACATCATAGTATATTTAATATAATATTTTTTTATAAAATAATGGAATAAATAGAGTTTAGGGGGTTGGAGAAGGGAAATAAATGAAAGAAGCTTGAGAGAAGACATTACCTCAAATCCGGTGACTCCTTTTAATTTATGCTAAAAGGATTTATAGAAATGACTTATGCCAAATGTAAGGATTATATAAGTAATTTAGGTATATTGGGAGATTATTGGAGAATATTTTGGACAAAACAATGGGGATTGAGAGGTTTGAGTAAGGGTTAGGGGAGTTGGCCTTTTATAAGAGGGAGGAGGGGTACTTTAGGAATGTGTTGAAAGATTATTTTATTATAAACTAAATTCTGATTTAAAAAGGTCCAAAACTCATTTAATTAAAATATAATATGGGGATTGTTTGAAATCCTCTCAACCAACTGGTTTTAGACAATATTTGATCCCAAGTTTAATCTTATATTTTTTATTTAACCCTTAGTTAACTAATTTAACTCTTACCGTGTCTTCTTGTATATTCATACTATATGATTAATATTGTTACCATAAAATGTCAATAAAACATAAAGTGGTTCATAAATGATGTGTTCAACATTATTTAAGTCATTTGGACGAATATTATATTTTTATGACTAATGTATCATTTAATAAAATAGTATTTTTTTAAACTCATTTATGTCAATTTTTACACTATTCATATCATGACTTTTTTAAAATCCATAACATGATTTATTTAAAAAAAACTTCATTAATTCAAATATAACAAGACATAATAATCCCTGAAATTATTTTATGACATAAAAAGTTTCAAAATAAATTTATTTTAATATTTATAGTCTTATTTATTTAAATCATTCATTAATTAGGTAATCAATACATCATCATTGTTTCATAAATATATTTATTTATATGATGTCTAAAAATTATAAATAAAATACCATAATGTAGGAAATATATTTATCTTTATAATGACTATTTATAGTCTAAGATATCTCTTTTATAACCCCATATAAAAAAAATTAGTGAAAGATACATTTTTAGGTTATATTTTCCTTAACTTTAAATTAAAAGTAATTAAATGTAATTTTCACACACAAGTGGCACCATGGGATCCTAAAATAGACCCAAAAATTACCATGGTCATAAATGTCTCATCCAATAGGATTATAACACATGTTAGGATAGTTTAATGTTATTATAATATTATTTTTTACCCTTATTTACCATATTTACCCATTAACCATGGTAAATAAAATATTTACTAAAATTATTATTCATAATGTTTAAAAATAAAAGGTACCTATTTACACAATTTAGACCTCCTGATTCCAAATATGGAATTAATTTCTCAAAATTAAAAATAAAAAAGTTGTAGAAATTAATTTAAAATTAATTCTCGTTGTTAAAAAACAAAAAGCGTGTTTTTAAGAAATAAAAACTACCAAAATATTGACATTTGTTTATGTCCAATTTCAAAGTGAAATTACTTCAAATGACCAAATTTGGATTAAATTATAAAAATATTTTCCTATTATACTTTAAAACCATTTAAAACTGCAATCTAAATATATATTTTATTAGATGAAAAGGCAGTTTTGAATTAAAATGCAGTATTTTTCACTATTTATTAAAAAATGAACTCTATCAAAAAAATACCAAAATATCATCCAAATAAAATTTTGATGTCCCTATTTTATAGAAGAAGTTTATTTTGTAAAATATAACATATAAAATTTAAAGAAAACTATATTTAAAAAGGGTTCTCCATCGAAAGGTGGTAAAACTACCTTTTAAAAATATTAGTGTATTTATTCTTAAAATTGGATTCATTATCATTTTAAGCCTCTAAATTTTATTGGATAAATGTAAAAACATTTAAAAAACTTTTTTAATCATAATATAGTTAGTTATGTTCATACCAACCAATAAAACATCTAGGCATTAACTACCATTTAAAATAATAATATTATATTATTATTATAATTCTCAGTATGACGCATCCTTGTGTGCAATATAAGATTTCAGAGAAAATCATTGTTGTGTGTCGGGTATGCCATAAAACATAGAATCCCCTTTAAAGTAAAATCAATATTTAATTCACAAATATTAATAAATATAGAAATATAATATTTTTTATTTACCTGGGATGTTACAAATATTCCATAGAAACATAGACTTAGTGTATCAATAATAGTGAATCCTTTCACACAAGTCGTGCACTGATTTTCCCATTCCTCAAAAAATACATTCTATACACCAATTATTAGGAAAAAAAAGAACTCAATGAAAAATTATAAAGAGTAAACACATTTAATTACATGGTTCGGACTTATTCTTACTCTATTAAAGAAACTCCATAACTCTATATTAAGAATAGAATTAAAAAATAGAACACCTAGTTTACAAGGTCCCTATCATTCAAAATCTTACCTTAAAATTGAAAAAATAATTAAATGTTATAATTTTATTCCTAGAACCAACTATTTGTGATTTTGATTACATGTATATTCAAAGAGGTGAGTATTAATTAAATATAATGTTATATATTTTCCATTTTTCTATGTTAATTTAATATAAAAATGTTGTAGAGTATTTATTACATTGAAAAGGTCATAGAAGTTCCCTAATATGCTAATAACCCTGATATTATTTGATCATATTATTAAATATTATTATACTTTAAAATAAAATTATATAATGGGGAATAAAATATTTTTACTTTCAAGTGAAACTACTTATAATAAGATGATATTTCATATCATGAAGCTCACACTTAGTAATCTTCAAGATGGGAGATTGTGAGAACAGTCCTGCCTGTAGGAAATCCACATATTTATGAGTCATTAGATATTCCTATCTACAAGCATGTATAATGATCATTATACTTTAATATTATTATTAATGTTTTTCATGACTCATACATGTTGAAGTATTATTGTAAATCGTGATGGTATATATTTACAGTAAAGTTGGATATGTTGGGTGCGTCCTGAATGATATCTTATTAATGAATAAGTGGAGGAATGAATTTTACCATTCATGGAAAATGATATCTTAGACTTTTGATTAAAATAAAACCATCACATTAAATTCCATGTCTATGGTGTATAGATGTGTTCATTTAAAATAGTCAATAAAAGACTTATCAAGCATATTGGTTGATGAAACAGGTGTGAAACTTGCTTGATGATATATTATGACACAATTATTATATTACATAGTGAGTGTTCGTATGTGGTTGTTGTTTTTGGGAAATATATTCTTTATATATGGGTGCCTTGACCCATTGTGTGATGGCAATATTATACTTTAGGAAAGCCCGCCTAATGCCACCAAGGAAGAGTTATGGAGGGTCAGACACAAAGTGTTTCCTTTGATTGTAGTTAAATATTATTTATATTTAATATTTTCAATAAAAATTATTCTTCAGACCACAAAGAAATATTTAAGATTTATTAAATGATCACAAATAGTAAATAATTATTTATTCACAAGTTAATTATTTAATTATGTCAATATATAATATTTATTTATATATTTTTAATCATATAATAATAAATAATTACTTAATTATTAAATGAATAATTTATTTAGTTAAGTGAATATTAAATAAATGTTTACTCAGTAGACTATTAATGATATATTTATTTATTTAATGAATGAAAAATATTTATTTGAATATTTATTTTTCAATTCTATAAATGTTTAAGAGGGAGAGAGGATCATATTATGTTCATTGGTAAATATTTATTTACCTAACATTAAAATAAATATTTATCATTGCACATGTTTGCGCATGTCAAAAGTTAAATATTAAAAATATAATTATTTACATGGAATGTGGTTTATTATAAATTAATTCGTATTCTAGGGTCTTTAGGAAATTAATTGGAATTAAACCCTAACCCTAAGTCTATTTATAGACATCTATGACAATCAAAGAAAGGTTAATCATTGTGCATAGCATTCCTCTCATTTTTCCTCCTCCTTATCACTTTCACTCAAGACCGACAAGAACAAGAGATATTATTTTAAGCATGAAGGAACATTAAGCAATCAATGAGAATAATGAAAGATGATCAATCGACCATGTTATCACTCTTCAGTTCATTGATGTTATTGAAATATTTAATGGACATGTGAGGATCACCTCTATAGGGGTCTACTTTGGATTCTTATGATGAAATGCCTTAATGGCCCGAAGGCCTTCATTTTTAATGATTTTTTATAACCCCCCTTTTAAGGGATGAGGGGGAACCCTTATAAGTCCCATAGGCTTAGTGATTACATGGACCATAGGCTTAAGAGACATTACATGACCCAAAGGTCTTAGAGAATTCAACCAGATTATGACTATAAGGAAATGACCCTACCCATCATCTAAATCATTATAGTTTCTCTCTACCTTTTCATGGTCATCTATTTAAGCTTCTCGTGAAAGTACAGGCTGGTCTCGATAGTGTAGCCATACCCTCTCATTCTTCCAAATCCATTGGTTCTACTCTGGTGAGTGCACCTTTCTTGGAATCCTCTTCTGGGGATGCTCTTTTTTTATAGAGTCTGTATTGGGAAACTGCATGTGGCCTGAAGGCCTTGAGGGGTCTTGAAAGCCTTAATGGTGTCTTCAAAACCTTACTAACTCGAAGGCCTGGGTGGCCTGAAGGCCTTAAGGACTCCAAACCCAAACTGGTGGCCTAAGGTGAATAGTTCCTAATACTACAATACTGAAGAGTACCTGCTATAGTAACTGCTATAGTTTCTACTGCAGTACCCGCACAGTGTACAGTACTTCTACAGTACCTACTACAATAACTGCTATAGTATTGAAAATATTCCTCCCCATGGTTTTGAACTTAGGTCTCATGGATGCACTTAAGAATACCTCACCAACTGGGCTGAGTCTCTTATTCTATGATGAAATGAAGATACATTGATCAAGTTCAAATGATCAAAACCATCAAAAAAGATATATCTTCAAAATGAGGTAATATTTCTTCTTATAATTTAAAAATGAAAATATTCTCTCTTGGTTCCATTTAAATATATTTGTCAATATTCTTTGAACTTTTTTATTGGTTTTGTCATTCACATCATGTATGTTGCAGATGATCTATTAAATCCAAAATATATGAGTTGGACATAGGCCCAGTAGGTGCTTCCACTATATCTAGAACCATAAAGTGGTATAAAAGTGATCACGTTCTATTCATAATTATTTATTCATTTTTTCCTATTTACATATTTAAAAGTTAGTTTTCATTTCATGTTATTCATTCTTATATTGATTGTTTTTATTTATTATTTCCCACTTTATTTCTATCTAATATAACCAAGATTTTCTTAACAATAAATGATGAAACTACCAAAGAATACATCAAGAGGTGTCGATAAGTATAGTTGGACAACACAAGATTACAAAGCATGTGGTTAGTGTACACATCATGTATCCCAGTTCATTGCACCAGGATGTAGTTTTGGAATAATTCACCACCTTGTGTAATGAAATAAATGGGTTTCTTTAAATGAATAATGCATTGAACAATCTATTATAGCACAAGGAATTTTAGTCTTCATGCTATGTAATTGGGTTACAAACCATGTAGTCCATGAATTTTCACATTAAAAAATGTGTAGTCAAATACGGGTTAAGTATTATTTACATAACACATAAGGACTACAATACATATAATAAGTAGGTTACATAACATGTACTAGATATAAAAAAATGTAACTCACAAATTCCCTTGTAGAAATATACACCTAGTCCCTAGGTGTGTATAGTTTACATATGGAGATAAAGATACATAATGTGTACCTGGATGTATATGCCATGTATCAAACATATTTACATCAAAAAAAATTAATATATTAATCCTTCAAACCTAAACATCATGTGTTTCATTTGTCAATTATTGACTAATACATGCCATGTAAGAGGTTATATATATATATATATATTAAATTCATAATTAATTTCTGCATAACTTTCTTGTAAAACCCTCATGGTGTTGTCTTAGTTTTTATGGGGTGATTGTGTCTATTGACAATTCCAGATAACCACGAATCGGTATTCTTGGTGTTTTCGAGGTATATTCATTTAAGGTGGCATAGTTTCCAAGAGTTTTCCAAAAAATTTCACCTCAAAATAAGGATTTTATCTTATATAAATAGAAGGTTTTATGAAAATAAGTTTTCAGATCATAGTCTTCGGACCGTGGAGGGTGGAGTTCATATGCCAAAAAAAGTGTGGAGTTCATAGACAACATAGTATCACAACAGATCTTTGTGGATGGTAAAGGAGGTGGGAAGAACCATGATAGAAGTTGAAATTTTTCAGAACAGGGTGTTTAATTAACCCTACCTCAAAGGGTTCTACACTATGTGAATTGTGAAGGACACTACATGAACTGTAAAAAGAAATCAGTTTGTGAGAGTCTTATTATTTGTAGAGTGAAGTTGGTGGTTTTATTCTACTAAAAGGGGATCTTTATTTGTGGAAGGAATGTGGTGATTTAGGTAATTCTTGAATGATTAAATACACTGTGCAAACCACATTTGAAGTTCATGGTGAAGGTTATACCACAATAGAGTTTTGGGTATTTGTGATTAGTGGGTTTTTATATATTTATTTTCATATATAAAGGACCCTAATCACATCATTAGGAGATAAAGTTTCATCATATAAGATCATCAATTCTGAAATAATTTGGGTATGTTCGATGTATTTCATGAGGGAGGATTCTGTGAACAAGAAGAGTATTGTGAGGGAGGATTCTTTCAAGGAGAAGAGTTTCATGAGGAAGAAATTCACTGAAGGAAGAAGTTCATGAAGAGGGTTCACAAAAGGGTTTTGTGGAGATTGGTTACTCGTAAAGGAAAATGGACCATGAAGTAAAGGCATTCTGTCGCACATGAGCCTCAGCCCGGTTGGTGAGGTATCCTTAAGTGCATCCATGAGACCCAGGTTCAAAAACTAGGTAGAGGAATATTTCTAGTATTGTAGCAGGACTGTAGTAGGAACTGTAGAAGAATGTACACTATGCAATACTGTAGAAGATTGTACATTGTGTGGTACTATAGAAACTATACACTACGCGGGTACTATAGCAGACTGTACACTATGCAGGTGATGTATCAGGCACTACAGCAGTACTGTAGTAGATACTGCTCGGTACTGTAGTAGCTGGAAATATTCACCTTGGACCACCGGTTTGGTCCTGGAGTTCTTAAGGCTTTCGGGTCACCCAGACATTCGGGTCAGTAGGGATTTCGGGCCACCTTTAAGGCCCTCGGGCCACCTCAAAGGCCTTCGGGCCACATGAAGTTCCCCAGACAGACTCTATAAAAACGGATCAGCCCCAGAAGAGGATTCAGAGAAGGTTCACTCATTAGAGTATAGCCAAATGGATTTTTCAGAATGAGAGGGCATGGCTATTCCATTGGAACTAGCTTGTGTTTGCACGGGAAGCCTAGCCAGACGGTCATGCGAAGGTGGAGAGCTACTATCACAATGAAGATGCTGGGGAGGGGCAGTTCCTTTTAGATAGTCTGGTTGAATTCTCTAAGACCTTTGGGTCATGTAATCTCCTAAGCCTATGGTCCATGTAATATCTGAGCCTACGGGCCTTGTAAGGGTTTTCCCTCATCCCTTGAAAGGGGGTTTATCAAAAAATAAATAAAAAATGAAGTCCTTAGGGCCATTCAGGCTAGTAAACTCATTCTGTCAACCATCAATGGTTCATAAGGCATTACTCATCTGTGAAACAGATTTGGTCCATGATTGGAAGGTTATTCACAAAGCACTCACACTACGTAGTGCAAGGTAGTCCGAAGAGTATGAAAGACAGTTTGCAGAGGGTTCAAGGTTGTTCGTGATGGGACTAAAATATTTTGTGAAAGAAATTTCTATAAACTAATTGTACATGGAAAATTCAAATTCATCTAATAGGTGAAAATAGGACTACATTCCACAGTCATATATGTGTAAAACAATTCTGAGGTGATTTAGAACAACATGAGATTCTTTTGAAGGAGCGGTGAGCACACTTCAGTTGAGAAACTAGTGAGATTTAAAATTGTGTTTATTTGTAAACTAGGAGGGACAGTGAGTCTACTCCAATCATTGAAGATCAGTGATACTGGACATAGAAGTGATCAAGCCTGAACCTTTAATTAGTAGCAAGTATACAAATTTGGGTACATCATCACATTTTCGTTGTATTCTCCTTGGATGTATCCCAGTGAGGTTGAAACACGTAAAAATCATTGTGTATCGTGCTTGATTTAATTTTTGTTTATACATTTCTATGGGAAAGGGAGAGAAGAGTGTTTTTTATTGAAGAAACAATATCTAAAGGGGAAGTTTTTTTAATCTGTCATACCCTAATTCACCCCCCCCCCCCCCTCTCTCAAGGTATTTAACCTTGTTGGGATAATAATTGGTTTCATAGCCAACAGTTAACTTTAGTGTTTCTCTCTGAAAGGTTTCAATGGATGTTTTCAATCATAAAGGGATTATGATATTTGATGAAAATGATTATAAATTATGGAATAATAATATGCATCACTATTTTTGATATTTAGGAATAGATGTATTTACAATATTAATGCACGGAATTTCGGCTAGTATTGATAGTGGTGCTTTATCAGAAGCTGAACAAATTGAATTGGATGTTGACGCTAAAGGAATCATTAATTTTAGGGATCCATATATAATGAAATATATAAGAATATGATGTCATGAAATTCATCACATACTATATGGGAAAAGTTTCTAAATATTTATGAGGGTGACTCAAAAGTCAGAGAATCAAAGCTGAAGGTTCTATGGAATAAATATGGGGATCTCATAATGAACCCTAATGACTTTGTTGATGCATTATTTGACCGGGTGAAAGTTGTTGTGGAATAAATGTGTGGCCTCGAAGAAATTAATTAATATGTAAAGATTTTCAAGTGTATCTAAAGATTAATTCCACCCAATTTAAATCTAAAAGTTCCTATATTGGAATATAAAGATCCAAATGAGATAACATTGGATAGATTGAATAGTAATCTTACTGAATATGAGATGAGAAATGATGATAATGAGTCTGGGGAAAAAGGGAAGTCTATTGAAGTGAAATTCAAGGCCATAAATAATCTCACTATTAAATATGGGTAGGAATAAAAATAGACAAATGATGTGATTTCATTTTGTTCCACAAATATATAGAGAGGAAAAAGAGTGTTCAAAGGGAAACTCCCACTTGCATGCTTTCGATGAGGAAAGGTTGGAAATCTTGTAGTAAGGTTCCCCAAGAAGTTTCAATAATATGATGAGGATGAAATCAAAATTCCCATAAAGAAGAATCTATCCTATGTGAAGGGTAAGAAAAATTTCAAGGGAAATTTCTTCAAAAATAATAATCTTCTTTCACAATAAAATGATAGTTTAGAAGAATATAAGGTTGAAAAAATGGAGAACTCAAAATTTCATGGAGAAAATGATATGGTGGTAGTTGATAGTAGATCCTAGAAAAGGGAATAAAGTTAGAATAATGAATAAGAAATTGAATGAATTGTAGATATGCTGGTTGAATTAGAAACCTACCTTTACTAGATAGAAGTTTCATGATCCAAAATGAAAAAAGCCAAAAAAAAGTGGTTAGTGATGCCAAACTTTATATGCAGCAGTAGGAAGAAGGGAAGTATGTGCTAAATAAAGAAATTGAAAAACTAAATTCTTCAATTCTAGAGAGCTCAAAAAAGGATGTTGAGTACAATATCAAAATCAAATAATAGAAAAGAGAAATTAATAGTTTTACTAACACTAGAAAAGATAAAATAAAACATATCGAAGAACTTAAAGAGGGAGTCTTCAGCCTGCGAGAAAGTGTTAAGGATTAATAAAAACTATTGACTCAAGGTATGACATTGAGAAATTAGATCATTCCCGAAACAAAAAATATAGAAGTGGAGCATAAACATATAGAAGAATATAACAAATATCCAAATCCAAATCATAAGGCTAGTATGGGCTTGATCGAAAACAGAAAGCAGTAATGGTTGAAGTAAAACCACAAGAACCTTCTCTGAGATTGAAGACTGATTTGGGTATGGATCAAAACCAGAATATTTTGAGAACCCAAGGGAAAACCTATAGTGCAGTTTTGACATATATGAATTCACCCCACGTGAGATGTTATTATCTTTTAATAATGATACACTTACAAAATGTATGTTCCATAATCAAGAGGTACTTAAGGGAACAAGACCACCAGAGGAATCCATATAGAGATAAATAATCAAATATATCATTTGATGCTCACTATTTCAGGTGTGGTGGATTTGGGAACATGGAAAGATATTTCTCATCAACAATGAAAAGAAATGTGCTGAAGGAAACTAAATATGGTCATAAGAAGTCGTTCAATGTATCATCAAATGAGCTAAAAAAGAAAAATCTATTTGTATCTTTTCAAGACGAATCTGGTTCTTCATACTCTGAGTAAGATCAAGATAATAAATACATACTAGGTATGAAGTCAAAAACATAGATCAAGAAGAAAAGAGCTGAGTCACCAGTGGCTGTAGAGATTTCCCTTAAAGCATCAGATCACCCTAGTGTGTGGATCCTTGATAGTGGATGCATATCCCATATGATAGGTAATAAGGTTCTTGTTATAGGCATAAAATATGACAAGGAAGGTGTTGTCAAATTTGTAAATGATAAAGTCTTTAAGATTATTAGCTCATAAAAAAGTTGAATTTAAGGGCAAAGAAATAAGACAAGTTGATGTCTTAGTTTTTGGAGGACTTTGTCACAACTTTATTAGTGTTAGTCAAATATGTGACTTGGGGAATGATATATGCTTTACTAAGAAGATTTGTACCATCAAAGGAATAGATGGTTTAATTTTTCTACAGGGAAAAAGAAAAAAGGGAAATATTTACATTGTAAGTGGAGAAGAAGATATATGCTTTTATCCATAGAGGAAGAAAGTAGGTTCTGGAATAAACAAATTGTCCATCTTTTCCTACCATCCCTATAAGATCTGTTCAAATGTGCTGAAACTTGACATCTACCTAACCAATCACATCGTCATGCTCATACGTACAATGCTTGTCAACAAGGGAAGATCATCATAAAGACATTAAAGGAAAAGAGAAAAATTCAACCAGAGTGCTTGAATTCATGCATGAAGATGTATGTTGACCTATCTCACAAAGATCCATTGATGAGAATAGTTATTACATTCTTTTCCTTGATGATTTTAATATGATGGAATGGGTATTTTTTATTTCCCATAAGTCTAATGTGTTCAGTTTCATAAAAGAGTATCAAAGGGAATATGAAAGGATGTTTGGATCGAATATTATGAATTTTAATACTAATAATAGTATAGAATTCACAAACAGTCAAGTGGAGGGTTATCTTTATAAATATGAGATAAGGTATCAAGTTTCATAAATAAGAACTACTCAACAAAATGAAGTGTTTGATAGGATAAATCTGATCATCAAAAACATGGTCAGAACAATGATTATTGAAAATGACCTACCAGTGAAATTATTTATAGAAGTAGTTTTGACATTAATCAATATATTTAATAGGTATATTTTGTGTTTGAAGGATGAAAAGACTCTATACAAAATGTGGTATGGAAATAAGGAAATAGTGAAATACTTTCAAATCTTTGGAAGTAAATATTTTATTCTCAATAAAAAGAAACATAAGAAATTTGAATCACAGAGAGATGAGGGGATATTTATTGGATATTTATAAAAAATAAAATAATACCAATGTTTCAATAAGAGTTTTGGAAAAGTAGTTGATAGAAATAATGTCACTATAATTGAGAATTAATAGAATATTCATAAAATAAATGATCAGTTTCAAGTGGATAGTAGTTATGTGGTAATAACCTCAGGGGTAGTTGAAGTGGAAAATGATGATTCAAAAGAAGATACCAATGATGAGTAGGAGGAAGTTAAATATATACCTGCATGAAAACTGAAGAGTCAGGATGAAATTGATAGATAGAACATCATTGGTGATCAGGCAGTGCTAGTTCAAACATGAAGAATGAAGCCATTATAGTAGGCATCTTTCCTATATTAGGTAGATCCTAAATTTTTTAATGAATAAGTTGGAGATTATAATTGGGTTCTAGCATTGAATTAAGATCTTTACCAAATTGAGAATAATCATGCATAGGAAACTGTTTTTAGGCCAACCGATAAGAATGTCATTGGGTCTAAATGGGTCTTTCAGGACAAGATGAATGAATATGGCATAATTATTCAAAATAAAGCATGATTAGTGTGAAAGGATACTCCCAGATAGAGGGTATTGGTGTTTATGAAACATTTTCACCAATTGTGAGGCTAGAGAAAATCATATTATTCTTGGCCAAAATAGTGTAAAAAAGGTTCAAAAGTTTTTATATGGATTTCAATTTAGAATTTCTGAATGGGGCTCGGGAAGAAGAGGTTCATATTGATTATACAGAAGGTTTTATCATTCATAAATATGAGAACATAGTTTTTTGATTGGATAAGGTGGTATATGGGTTTAATCACACAATAAGAGCATAATATTCAAGACTTGATCAGTTTTTGAAGGAGCTCAGTTTTCAATGTGGTGGATTTGATTACAATATATGTGTCAATAATGATATTAATCAGAGGATGATAGTGCTAGTGTATGTCAATGACATAATATTTAGTGGATCAAGTGAAGAAAAAAGAGAAACAAAGTTCACAGAATTCATGAAAAGTGAATTTAAAATTTCAATGATTAGTGAACGGATGGTTTTCATTGGTTTACAAGTGACACAAAAATAGAATGGAACATTCATTTCTTAATCTAAATATTTTAAGGATGTTTTAGGAATATTTGGAATGGTTAATTCTAACTAGATTATGACTCTGGTAGCTACTTATATGAAATTATCATAGGATGATGAAGGTAATGCAGTAAATGTCATAGAATGCAGGTAAATCAGTGGTGGCCTATCGTACTTGATAAAAAAAAGAACTGGTATTTTTTACAACATGCCAAGTAGAAATATATCAAATCAATCCTAAGGAAACCCAATTACTTTCAGTGAAAATAGTACTTTGGAATATCAAGGCCATGGTGGATTTCAGTTTTATTTATAATGAAAAATCTCAGTAATAGCTATTAGGCTATACAGATATAGATTAGGCTAGTTTAGCATATAAGAGAAAATCATTGTCAGGTGGTGCATTCTATATTGTAAGATTGGGTATTTCTTGGATAATAAACAAATAGATTGAATTTAATTGAGCTCTGTATAATCTGATTATATTGTGGATACTCAAGTGTGAACATAGTTATTGTGGACGAAGTGGTAGCTTGATGATATGGGAGTTGGAGTGAAGTCTCTGATCGAAATACATTGCGATAATTTAAGTGCTATAAATCTCAGAAAAAATATAATCTAATACTCAAGTAAAAAATCACATTGAAATCAAGTGTCATTTAATCAAGTAGAAAGTATAAAAATGGATTTTGAATTTGGGGTATATTCCTACATAACTACATGTTGCAGATATTCTGATGAAGTCCTTTCCCAAAGAAGAATTTGAGTGGCATCGAATAGCTTTGGGAGTATAGTAGACTCCCCAAACTTGAAAAAGTGTTGATGTGGTATCCACTCTCCCTAAGGTATTATGTGATTTTACCTAATGTATGGATATCTGTTATTTACCTTGTTGCAAACCACAAAAAGGTGACCTTCGCGTTCCATGAAAAATGGGTAGAAATTGTGGATATAAAAGGGGAGAAATTGTCTTCATGAAGATATGGGGAGAATATGATTAGGGGAACAGTGAAGTATGGGGTTTTAAATCTGATGATGTTAAAGATGATTGGTCAAAGGATATATATAGTGATAGATATGGTTTAGGATGAAAGCAGTTGGGTGGTTTTGAATGAATTGTTTCATTGATGAACTTTTCATGCTACTATTGTTTCTCACATCGAGTATCTCTCATGTGGTCTTAGAGTATATGTTGAGCAAATATTTGATCACTATCGGAATCACAAGAACCATGTTTTGGAACAATATGGAAGAAGCTTTAACATGGTATCAAAATGTGAAGAGTTGTCAAGAAACCAAAAGGGGGATATGGTTGTGGAAAAACCCTAAAGGTGTCATCTCAATGTTTTTTGGGTTATTTTGTTTGTGGACCATAGTTCACAGAACACAAAGCATGGAGTAAGTTGACCATGAAGCATGGAGTTCACAGACCACACAGTAGTGAAACTGTGATATGTAGACCGCAAAGGAGGTATGAAGAATTGCAATGGAAGTTAAAGTTGAAGGACCCCTGGGACACCCTGAGAGGGGAGGGGTAAATAAAGGTGTTGACTTTTTCTTTTAAAGTGTCAGACCTTGTTCCCATATTTGAAGGAATGCATTAAACTTGTATGATGGATTAGAGTAGTAATAAAACAATCACATGTAGAAAAGGACAACACAAAACTTTTACTTGGTTCACCACTAAGGGTTCTGTCTAAGGAGCATACACTGATAGTGTGTCAGTCATACCAAAATACACTAATCTTTTCTAGTTGTGGAATACAGAAGTTTGTTCACAATCACTCTATGTCAGGAACACTATTCTTACAATATTTTAGGGATATTTCACTACATCCCTCAGAATACTTCCATTGACTCCCCATAGCTCACTTCTCTGAGATAAGTCAAACTCAATTTATCAACTTGAAGGTCCATTAAATGATTTGGCAATAAAGTCTTTGTCCCTAACTTAGGACAGGACTTTTCATACATAGTAGACCTGAGTTGATGCACACTGAAAGCCCTTTCCACTTAAACTTGATATTCAATAACTACCTTTCACAAGGCTCCTTCGCAAAACTCCTTTGTGAAGCTCACTCCTTCAAAAAGATCACTCCTTTCCAAAGAAACCCTACCTTTACAGAACATCCTACCTTCGGAAAGAAAACTACCTTCGCAGAACTACTTCCTTTATAAATATCACTGATATAATATGAAACATCCCATATTCACAAAGCACTCAATATTTACAATCATTACCTTTAGTCAAGACAAAAATAGTCTTTTCAAAAACATCAAGCTCGTATAGACAACTAGTTTTGTGGAGAACCCCTTGCTTTGTGAAATCAGTGCAATTCCAGATTTTCTCTAAAAATTTAGTGACAGCTGAATAGGGGTAGCCTCTTATTTATAGGATCGGCTGATTGAAAATATCCAATGCCAACAGTTCATTTTAGGGATCGGTCAAAAACATCTTTATGGTGCTCCTCTATTCACAAGGCTCCATGTAAATTCTTCATTAGCAAAGCTCATCATAGCTGTAGATATTTCCATCAAAACCCTTCACACTATCGTAGAGCTCCAATTATTATAATCACAAAGTAACACTGTCTCAAATCACAATGCTTCATATATTCAAAATCCTCAAGATAGTCTTCATGAAATCCAAGCCTTTACTATATTTATGAAGATTCGATTCTAGAAAAATACCATTCGTGAAGCTCAAATTCTTGTAATTGCAGAGCACACCATCACAATACATTAATCCTTTGTGAAACATAAATCATGAAGACCATATCTGAGAAACTCATTAATTTTCCTTATTTCCATAATGTCATCAATAAAAAACCATTTTTTGCAATGATTTCTATTCACCAAATTTTTTACCCAAAAAATATGGCAAACACCGGGAAACAATGCCACCTTCAATACTACCTACGGCTTGAACTGTATGATCCCTTTTGTTGTAATCTCTATGATTGTCGATGAGAGGATTGACAAAGAACACAAACCATGATCCATTTCCAGCAAAAGACAACCTTGGTTCCAACAATCTCCCTCTTTGGGTTTGTTGGCAATCTACAAATAAATTCAATAGAGCAAATAAACAGAGAAAGAGACACTATCAGAACCTGAAATACAAGAATCAACTCATCCATAACTCTAAGTATGTGAGCTATGCTTGATGTAGAAAACAAGAGGGGAAGCATGAATTTGGTTCTCATGTTTTGTAAAGCTTAAATGTTTTCTCATATCACCAATTTTTTTGGGTTTTTATGTTTTGGAAAGCTTAACTATTTTCTCATATCACCAAATTGTTTTCTTGATTATCATTTAAAATTTTTTAATTTCTATATTCTCCATATTCCTTCAACCAGAAGCATATTTCATTCTCCACATCTCTACATTGAATTTCTCCATTTCTCTCCCATTGGAAATAAAACCAAATACCAGTATTTGAACATTATAAAGCTCAAAACAAACTCCCCCTACATCTTATCTCTCCTATAAATCATCATCACTTCCACAAATAGATTAAAACAGTTAAAACAATGGGGTAGAGGTGAGTTTCATGACCTCCTCAAGAATTGGTAGGTGGATGAACACTGAGGTTCAAATGATGCTTCCTAAACACTTGCGATGTCAGTGGCTTGGTTAGAATGCCAGCCACTTGCTCATCAGTTCACACATGATACATTTTAATCACACCTTGTTCAACCATTTAATTGATGAAGTGATATATGATTTTATATGATTGGAGAATTTATACATTGATCCTGGCCTACTGCCACCAAAAATAATATCATCAACATAAAACAGTACCATGAACTGGTCTTTCTAAGAATTCTTCCCATAGAGATTGTGATCCACTCTTTCTCTTTTGAATTAAAGCTTTTTCAGATAATAATCTAGCTGAGAGTACCATGTCGTGGTGCCTGCTTCAGGCCATAGAGTGACTTCTTTAATCTTTAAACCTTAATTTAATCTTTCTAAGAAAGAAAGACCATTGGTTGTTAAATGTAGACTTTTTCTTCAAGAATATCATTCAAAAATGATGTCTTGACATCTGTTTGATATAATTTATACCCTATTTCAATCAACATGGCAAGAAATAGCCTAATTGAATCTAGTATAGCCACCAAAGAAAAAGTTTCTTCAGCATCAACATATTCAATTTGTGAATATACTTTACATGCTAATTGTACCTGATTTCTTATCAAAATACCATTCTCTTCTAATTAATTATTAAAAATTAAATTTGTACCCATAACATTGTGACCCTTGGGTCTCCTTACTAGATCCCATTTTTGGTTTTTGTCAATGGGATCCAACTCTGAATTCATGGATTTAACCCATGATTCGTCCTTTGTAGCTTCTTCATAGGAGGATGGTTCCACAATTAATAGAAAAATATATTTTAAATTATTCCTCATTCTCTTTGTTTTTGGGGGTGTAGTCCAATCCCCAATGACGTTGGATTGATCACTCTCTACTCATGGATTTGTCCTTTGAGGTTCATTAGAATTCCATCCATCCATGGTTTCCTCTTAAAATTATTTTTCATACTCAACATCATGTTGTGAATTCTGAGAGTTTTGTACGCCTTCATCTACTTCTGTATTTGGATCTGTTCTATATTCACATTCTTCCTCATCTTCTTTTACATCATCATAATAATTATTTAAAGAATTTTTTGTTTTATCTTCAATTATATTTACATTACTGCTTTCCCAAATTTTTACAAGTATCTTATTTAAGAATTTTTAGGCTTTTCTAGTCATTCAATATTTGATAAATATTACTTCATCTTCCGCATCACCATACTTTCCTTGATTTCTTTCTTTTTTTTTTGATAAAACATTTACATATGAAAATGAGTAAACACTTCAAAGAGGAATTCCTTACAATCCACAACTCATATGGTGTCTTGGTTTCACCCATATAAATCCTTGTTCAATTTTGAATATACACTGCTGCTTGAACATCCTCTTTCCAGTAATATCGAGGGATACAACCTCAATCAATATAGTTCTGGCCATATTGTTCACTTGTTGATTCTTTCACTCAACAACTCCATTATTCTATGGGGTTATCATAGTAGCCACTTAATTTTTTATTCTATGCTTCTTCTAATAATTTTCAAGCTCAATGGATGTTTATTCCCTTCCATTGTCAGACCAAAGAACCTTGATTGTCCATCCAGTATCATTCTCTGCGATTCGATGATAATTTTTCATGCAATCAAGTACTTTTTGTTTCCTATGTATAAACATCACACATCCCATTATACTGTAATCATATTTTAAAAGGATGAAGTATCTTTATCCATGAATACTGGAAACATTTATCAGGGCACATACATTCGTATAAATGAGATCAGAAATATTGGATGCTCTTTTCTTCTTTGGAGAATAGGAACTGCAGACCAGATTCCCCCATATGCAAGCATCACAAGCCTTTTCCCGTTCATGCTTCAGATAGGGTATATTCATCTCTATAATTGTATTAGAGATCTTTTCCATGTCTTTTTTATTGTTGTGGCCCAATATCTAATTCCACAAGTTGTTCTATTCTTCAACGGTCATGTAGAAAATGTTTTCTTTACAATCAATTTGATACAGGATTCTATTTATTCTGCAAACTTTCATGAGAGAATTACTTGTATTTCCTTTTATAGTGCATCCTTTTTTATTGATTGTCACTCTAAATCCTGAGTCACAGAGTTGACTCACACTGAGGAGATTGTGATGCAAACCTCCCATTTAAATAATATCAGTTTTTATCATCTCGCTATTAGAAAGTTTAGTACATTCACTCCATTTGATCTTCCACACACCATTATTACCGAACCTCACTATTCCATCCACACTTTTCTTAACATTTGTTAGTAATTCAGAATTTCTCATCATGTGAGATGAGTGTATGTTATCAAAAATCCAGGTGCTTCTACTCTTTGAAGCTTTGAGAGCTACTTCTATAAGGTTTGATTTCTCAATTTTCTTCTTTTCTTTCCATGAGATATTGGATTGAGTGTAGGACACTGATGTCCTTTCAATTATCTCTTCCACATAATCAGGTTCTCTATACCCATACAATTATTCCAAATGATAAAACCTATTTGTGAGAGAAACACTATCCGGTTGATAAGGATTGACTTGTCTCTAAGTTCTATATGTATTGTTCATGTATATCATATGCCTGCAATGAAAAGATTTATGTCCAAAGTTAGAACAATAAAAACAATATCCATGGAAATTATTTCTTCTAAAATATGTAGGATGTGAATTTTTTCTCCTTTTTTGACTTCCTAGATCGCCCATATTTAGATAACTCCTTACCTCTTCGAAATATGAAATGGTATGGCCTAAATAGCCACAGAATTAACACAATCATAAGTAGAAATGCCTTCTCATTTCTATTCCTTCTCATTTCTCCTTTATTAGGAAGGAATATTTGCAGGCTATCATTTTTGGTTTCCTTAGGAAAGTTTTTAGTTATCCTTCTAGTTTGAATTGAGGGTTCCTTTTTTAGATCTTTGGGTGACTGTTCAACATGAGCAGCTTTCATCTTGCCTTTATTTATACTCATTTTATTTTCAACATTTGATGTCTCAGCATCACAAATGATTTCACTGTTACCCATTCTCGTCAGTATTTGATCGTTAAAAATATTTTCAAATCCATTGGGACAGTTCTTAGCTGTCTTCAATAACTCAGCATCTGAAAATTTTCTAAATTGTATTTTCTTCTTTGCTTCATTTGAATTTGATTCCCTTTCAAGTTTACTCCTAAGATTAACAAATTTTTCTTCAAGTCCCTCAATAGTATCGGACTTCTCCTTATGTCTTTAGGTAAGGTCATTAATGACCTTAGCCTATTCTTCAATTCTGAGATTTAGTTCCACTACATCTTCTTTGATTTCAAGGATTAATGACTGAAATTTCATTGGTTCTTCCATTCATTCAATTTTAGCTTCAAGTTTATCAATATATTCTAATGATTCTTCCAGAACTTCTTTCAAATTTTTTCATCTCTTAATTTGATTCTAAATATTAGGAAGAGAATTATTACATTGCAAATTGAGATTGGCATCAGTGGTCAGCTGATTATCTTTATCTTTATCTTCCGATGGTTCTGATTTTTCAATGGTATCCATCATGGAATCATGGGTTACAAATTTAAATTGTGTTTCTTCTTCCTCAAATAATTCATTTTCATCATATTCCTATTCATAGAAAAAATCTTCCTATATGCTTTGTTTATCTATTTGAAGTCTTCCTTTTTGAAAAACCTTTTTTGAGGCTTATCTGTGTTTCCATATTCATTCTCTTCATTATTGAACTTTCTCTAGCACTAAGAGACTATTCACCTAACTCTACCTCAATGAAAACAAGTTAGAGGTAATTTACCTTTAAACTTCACTTTTCCCTTTGTGAATTTCTTAGTAATGAGAGAAATAAGTTTTCTTTCCACATTATCTTCACTAGAACTATCTCTTGAAATTTCAAGTTTATCTGGTATACCCCAAGCTTCCACAGTACCCTTCCTTTTAAAATAATTCAATAGTGTTTGATGTACGCAACACTGAGTCTACGCACACCATGACCTATCGAACTACCCATTTAAAAAGTAGTTATGAATAGTATTAACCAAATTTTAAATTTTATATATCCCATATAATTTTAACATTCATATTTTTTGTTTCTTAGACATAATATAAGGATAAATTCAATTTTTTTATATAAAAGAAGTATTTTTCAAAAAATACAGTTTTTCAACCTTTTAATGGTGAGCACTTTCAAAATCCAATATTTGACACTTTTATATATTCAATTTGATGAAATTAAATTATAATTTAGAATTAATACATGAAAATTTAGTTTGGATAATTTTTTTGTACTTTTCTAATATCTTTCATATTTTGATGAATAGTGAAAAATACTAAATTTTAATTCAAAACAACTTTTTTGATCAAAATAATTTATAGTGTTAAATTATAAATTTGATTGGTTTTAAAGTAAAATTAGATTATATTTTTATCATTTAATATAATGTAGGTTATTGGAAGTAATTTCTCATTTATATTGGATATAAACACATGTCAATCTTTTGATAGTTTTTACTTCTTAAAAACCCACTTTTTGGTTTTGACAACAGGAATTAATTTTAAATTAATTAATTAAACTTCTTCGTTTTAAAATTAGAAAAATGGATCCCATATTTGGAATAATAAGTTCCAAATTATGTAAATATGTACCTTTTATTTTTGAAAATTATGAATAGTAACTTCAGTAATTATTTTTATTTACCTTGGTTAAAGGGTAAATCAGGTAAATAAGGGTAAAAATAATATTATAATAATATAAATCTACCCTAACATGTGTACTAATACAATTGGATGAGATATATTCGACCATGATCATCCTCAGGATGAAATTTTGGTATTTGGGAACCACTTGGTTGTGATAATGACATGTTATAAAAATTAATTTAAAGTAAAGATAATTATAACATAAACATATAAATTTTACTAAATTGATTTTAATATAGGGTAATATTACTGATCTCTATGTCTATAAATATTAATTATAAATATAAAAAAATTTCCTACATTATGGTATTTTATTTATAATTTTTATAAATTAGATAACTATATTTATTTATGACACAATTATGATGTCGTGACTACCTCATTAATGAAGGATTCAAATAAACGAATTTATAAATATTAAAATAAATGTAATTTTAACATTTTTATGCCATCCACAAATTTTTTGGATGAAATTTTCATTATAGGGATGATTTAATTCCTTTGGTTTGAAGGAATAAATTTTTTATGACTTTAAAAAAATCAATTACTAAATTGTTTCAAAATTGAAATAAATGTGTTTTTAAAACAAATACAATTTTATTAAATGATATAAAAATACTAAAATTATAAAGTTCATCCAAAAAAACTTGGATAGTGATAGAAATTTCATAAATGATCCACTTTAGGTTCTCTTGGAATTTTATAGTAAATATATTAACCATGTAGTATAAAAATATGAGAGGACAAAATAAGAGTTAACTTATTTTACAAAGGGATAAAGATAAAAGATATGGTTAATTTTGTGACCTAAACATTTCCAAATCCTATTTTTTGAGATTTTTTTGACCCGAATGAATATTATATTTGAAATAAATTATTTTGGGATCATTTGAAACCGAAAATAATTTTATAGTAAATTAATATTTCAAGCTTTTCCTAAAGTTCCCCTCACCTCTCTTATAAAAGGGAACCTCCCTTTCTCTTTAATTCACTCCTCCAAAACTATTTGGCTTGGCCAAACCCTGAGAAACTATCCTCAAAAATTCTTTCACTTCATCATAGTGGAAAAAAATTGGGCATAAAGCCAAATTAAAGAGTCCTTTTGTGCAAATCAAAAGGAGACACCCGAAGAAGAGGAGTTTTAGAGTCATACGGAGAGTATCGGACTTTAGGTAAGGGTTAATTTCTCAATTTCACTATTATCCGAGATTGGTTATGCGTAAGTTTTTACTGAGAAATATTTATCATCCATGTCCATGTTTTATAAAAATGTTTTCAAAATTAATACATTAAGGTTTTATGGAAGGAACTGTTTGACTAGATCATCATTTTAAATGTTTTAAAGATTTATTTTTCTAAATATTTATAATTAATGTCCATGTTTTCAAAATGATTTTAAGAATTTAGTTATATGGGAATGATTTTTTTAGAATTCTAATTCCTTTTAAAAGTTTAAAATTGGTATGGGACACTTTGATTCAAAAACCCCTTTTAAATAACTTCCTTTATAAATTGTGCGACTTTTAATTGATTTCATGAAAAATGGATATTTCTCTCAAAGAGTTTTACTGATTATTTTCAACTATAATACTTTATTGGATATTATTATTTATTAAGGTTGATTTATTATAATAAAATATTTTATATTGTATTTAATGAGTTATGATATGTTTTACTATGGATGTGCTATTTTTATACCATTCATGGTTTATAGTTAAAGTATTGACATTTCATATACTAGTTTTAATACAAATGTTTATGTTATGTTTCACCCTTTTCATATGAGGAATGAATTGGACTTAGTAAGTGACAATAAGGGCCCGCTATAGCCCCTCGATGCATCGATAGGTCTCATGAGACAAAATAGTATCATGGCATAAGGCCTTGACATAATATTTTTGAATGGTCTTGGCACAAGGCCTTGATGTAGTAGTTATTATGTCCGGTATTATGTATTCCATTATTATGAAATTAGTTATTACATGTGATTATTCAACTACTATAATTTCCATGTGAATGTTTATATGGTAATTTTTTATTTATTTTTTCCATAATAAGTACAATTTTATTGTTTAAAAGGATGATGTTTTTACCATACATATTTCCTTAAAATTTTATAGTTTTTACTTAATTATTTACCCTTACTAAGCATCTAAGCTCACCCCTTATTATGTTTTATTTTCCCAGGATGCCGAGAATTGTATTTTGATTTATATACAGGGTTAATCTAGTAAAATAATGGGATTCTCAAAGGATTATTTATGTTGTGTTTTATGTTAGAAATTGTAATGTGAAGTTCATGTATGTAATCGATTTTCCAAGACTATTAATAAATGATCAGTCCTTTGGGACTTGATTCCTTGTAATCATGTTAATATATTAAAATAATTCACCGGCTCCAGGATTCTGGGGTCAGGGTATCACATTATCCATGGCCTTGAATGTCATTTCCTTACTTACTCTAGTCATTTAATCTTATGGATTTAATCTCATTTCATATACCACCAGGATGCTTAGAAAATTATCCAAAGAATGTTTGGAGAGATACATCTCCTCAAGAGCTAACACATTTTCATTGTAAAGGGGAAGAATTATTCTCAATATTTTCTTTACAATATCAATTTCATTGATCTCTCCACCACATCCTATAATTTCTCCTGTAAATTTAGTAATTCGATTGAAGAAGGAATCATCATTTTCATCAGAATGAATCTTTAGATCATCAAACCTATTGTGAAAAACTTTGAGTTTTTCCTCCTTCACTTTACTATCTTCTTCATAAATATTTCTGAGTTTTTCCCACATAGACTTTGATGAGGTGACGATCATCACCTTTAGATAGATCTGATCAGAAAGAGTGGCAGTGAGGGAATTCTATGCTTTCTCATTTACATCAAAAAAAGTTCTATTTGTATTAGTCATAGAAAACCCAGTTGGATCAGTGACTTGTATTGTCAATGAATTAGAAAAAATTACTTCCATTCAAAGAGATCTTAAATGGAATCTCATCATGTTTTTTCCAAATCTGAAAATTTCTTCTGTCAAAGTGGAGAAATCCCCTGACATTAGTTGAGTTCTCTATGATAGCAAAGAAGAAAGATAGATTTAACACCAGCAACATTTAGTCTCTGATAACTCTTAAAGAACCACGGGACCCCATAATAGTGGAGGGTTGAATCAGCATGTTAACTATTCCTTTTAAAGTGTTAGATCTTGTTCCCATGTTGGTAGGAATGTGTTAAACCTGTATGATGGATTATGTCAATAATAAAACAATCACATACAGAAAAGGACCAGACATCACTTTTACTTGGTTCACCGCTAAGGGCTATGTCTAAGTAGCATATGTAGATAGTGTGTTGGTGAAACGCATGGCCGATTGTCACCTATCAACCGGTCAAGAATCTGGTGCTCTGTTAATGTGTATAGCAGCACTTGGGTCGAATCCTCAACGATGATACTTTGTAATAGTTGTTTGTTTTTAGTTGATTGTATTTTTATTAGGGGGGTTTGTTTTCATAGATTAATTGAAATGATTGATTGACAATAATTTATTTAAAAAATTTATAAATATTGGGGTGAGTTCATCATTAGATAGTTAATCTTGTCATATCCTTGAGCTTTGCTTTATATTTCTTTTAAATTAACACGCACTTCACAAGATAACGTTGATTGGAATTCCTAAGTGTTAAGGCATTAATCCAAGCCTTAACTTAACTTAGGGTTATAATCATTTCCATTACTTGTTTATGGTATTTTATTTATGGTTCCAATAGTCCATGTAAACCACATGTTAAACAAAATATGTCATTAACCCATGACATGTTAAGTTCAACATACACAATGTTAAATTAACGAATACTCATCGAGCAAATACTCTCAATCACTTAACATCCCTAAATTTTGACTCACCCTAATGAGATATTTACTCATAAATTTGGTTGTTTAATAATATGGTTATAATGATTATTATAATAAATAAATAATATAAGAAAAAGAAATGGATAAGAAAAGAGTGGTGTGTCGAACACACACACACGAACAATGATGAGAATTAAAAAAAACAGACTTTCGATGGAATGAGGAAGAAAAATAAGGGAAGAGGATTCAACTATATTTAAACTATTTTAAGAAAATTAATATTAATCTACAAAGGTTGGATGAGAATAAGAGATAATTAAGAATAAACTTGCATTAAAACATAATTACAAAACACAAACTTACAAGATTACAAACGAAGAACAACACAAAAGTGAAAGGAAAAAAAGAGAGGAGGAAAGGTATATCAATTGAAAACATGAGTATGGAAGGTCATCCTATGCCTTTTTCAAGGCTTTGGTCATGCCAATATGTTCTCCTATCTTCTGAAATTCCAACCCCTTTGAAGGACAGGAGGGGGATGCATTTATAGCCCAAGGAAGTGGATTGTTTTCATTCTCAATATGTCCCTCCAATTGTCTCGGCGATTTGGAAATCCAAACAGAATAATCTCGAGATATATCCTTCTTCAAAGTTGTAGATGATAATATTGTTCGACTAATATCAAAATTTTGAGTCATTTGGACAAATGTATCCAAAGTTATGGCTGGTTTATTAAACAATTTTAATCTGCCCATTTTAATCCAGTCTTTTTCAAGTCCAAAATATAAAAAGGGTTTTTGAATAGTAAGATGCATTCAAAACTGAATGTTGTCTTCAACAAAGTCGGCCAACAATATATTCTATTTCACATTGTAAAATATCATCTCCAAATGATGTGTAAATCAGGAGGAATTTCATCAACACTGTACTGATTTTAATTCCCGGACAGAATGGTGGGCTGGACTTCAAAGCCAAATTTGGGCCCCTTGTTCTTAGAGTTGGGCCCTAAAATATTTACCCATGATTATTTTGGATAATTAGTAACACATGGTGGAGTTTCACAAAATATGGGCGTCAGGAGTGAGACCAGTAACTCAATCATCATGGCTGGTCCAGTTTCTTTAGAAATTCTTTGGGTCATCTTGTGTAGTCCATATGAGCCTTCAAATGGCCGAATTGGCCCATTATTCCTCCTAATGATATGTGATAAATTGAATAAGGAATCCTAAAAAACAAGAAACACACAATTGGAATCATTAGGGTGAGAGTTATAAATAAAATAGTAAATTGACACAATTGGACTACTCAAAATGCTCAAAAATTATACTTAGTATTAAAACATTAATATTTCACACAAAGTATGCACATTTCATATAAAATAAGTAAATGGAGTATATAATAAGTCATGAAAATATTAATAACATCAACTCCCCACACTTATTTTTGTGAATGTCCTCATGTGCAACAAATATAAAAACATGACAAAATCATTTTCACTCACCAACAAATATTAAAGTTTTGTTTTTGTCAATCAGGGAAGGTTTAGACTATTTCACTCATCCATTTTGAATTCCATCACAAGTTGTTACAGAAACAATGTTCCAAAACTAATTCATTTTTTCATGCTCAAATTTAGAAATGGAAAATGTGGACACTCAAAACTCACACCTCTCAAGATGATAAAATTCATTTGTGGAGGTTCACTCTTTCAACAACCAAAAGTGAAAATCTTAGAGTTTGAAAGAGCTCTCAGCTTCCAATACCTATCCAAAGTGCACAAGAATAAAGAGTTATTTTTAAGGGGTTTTTATGTGGCTATGGGACAATAGGAATATAATTTCCAAGAGAGAGAAGAATAGGTTTAAAACACCAACATAGAAAAATCAATGCACATTTTTTTGAAATAAAACATGGAAGGAAAAGAAAACACATATTTAAAATGGAATTATTCTGTGAATAAAGACACAATAGATTTTGGAAATTTGAAGGGGGTGAGAAGATGAAATCTTTACAAACCACAAAACTTCTCCCAGTGACATAAGAATATAATGCAAGTGTTCTTTTTTTCTTCACTTTTTTTGAAAGTTGAACTTGGAAAAGATCTCACACTCATATCCCAACCCATGATTGATCTCCTCATGACACTAATTTTAATAGTTATAACAAGATCAAAGGTTGGGGAAGAGTGATTTTTGACCTACCTAAGAAACAACCCAATTTTTTTTATTTTATTTTTTTTTTAAATTTTTTTTTTTGAACACTTGTCAATAACATCTAAAAAATTAAATAAATGGAAGTACATTACATTCCCCAAAACACACTGAATGACAATCTCTCCCCCACACTGAAATGGATGCCTACCCTCAAGCAGATAATAATAATGTGAAATCAACAAATGGTACCCATAATAAAATCCATCCCCCCTACACTAAAATTTAAAAAATTATGCAATGAAAATCCATGTTGATATTGGGTGGGAAAAGGTATTGGGCTTGTAATGTGGCTATCAAAGAAAATTTTTTATAGGCTTGAAGGGGCTTTCAAAAGGAGGATTAATTTAAGGGTAATGGGAGGCTATTTGGCTATTGTGATTCTCATGTGGTTCAGAAAATATCTCTATCATATTGATGCACACTAACATAGGAAATTAAGCTCGAAGTTCCACAAACTCAAGACACACAAATGGGGGTGAAAACACATATTTTGAAAATATGGCCATAGGTGGCCTTAGCCTGAAAGCAAATAATGTTCCTCACGGTTTGGGAAAATCATTATCCAAATCAAAAATTGAGCATTCAAAATTTGTTAATTTTGACACAAAATAATTTATCTAAAGTCATGATGAAAATAAAAAAAATGAGATAAAAACATGTCTGTTAACTAACCAAAATGGTTGGACAGAATTTCAAAACTCGATGGTGAGTAAGCATGACTCTTGATTTTTTTCTATTTTTTTAAGTGATTGTTTTTTTTTTGTTTTTTTTTAGGTTTTTATTTTTGTTTTTTATAAAGATACACCCACACAAAAGATAAAGTGAAAAAGAAAGGTTTTGATAAAGAAAGTGGTAAAAATGAAAGATATAGGAAGAAGAAGAAAGAGGTAGAGAGAGGAAGAGATAGAGAGAGAGTTAAAGGGAAAGAGGTGCCCCTGGTTTGGATTTGGCGGGTCTCCATCTCCATCCAGTGGTGGGTCAATTGGAGAATTTGGGAATCCAGTGGAAGTATATGTTGATCTAGGACTGTGTATCCTCTCATGGTGATGCTTTAACTAATGTCCATTAATTGTTAATTTCCTTTTGGAAGAGGGGTCTTGTACTTGCACTACACCAAATGGGTAAACATTAGTAATAACAAAAGGACCTTCCCAACGAGAATTAAGCTTACCTGGGTGAAGCCGAAATTGAGAATTGAAGAGCATTACCTTTTCACCTTCATGGAATACCTTTCCCAGGATGTGTTTGTCATGGATTACCTTAGCCTTTTCTTTGTACAAATTGGAATTCTCATAGGATTAAAGTCGAAGCTCCTCCAGTTCATCCAATTACAACAATCTTTCTTCACCATATTTTTCAAGATCAAAATTACAAGTTTTCACTTTCCAAAATAACTTATGTTGGATTTCAACTGGCAAATGACATGATTTACCAAAAACTATCCTAAAAAGAGAGATCCCAATGGGTGTTTTATAGGCTATTCGATAAGCCCAAAGTGCTTCACCAAGTCTTTCATGACAGTCTTTTCTGGTGGGTTTTACAATTATCTCAAGCACTCCTTTCACTTATCTATTAGAAATTTCATCCATGCCATTTTTTGGGGGGTGATATGCAGTTGAAGTTTTATGTACAACCCCATTCTTTTTCAGAATAGATTCTATGTTTTTATTACAAAAATGGGTTCCTAGGTCACTTATCAAGGCACGTGGTGTTCCAAATCGGTGGAATATGTGTGTCTTTAGGAACTCACTAACAGTATGTGAATCATCCTTTCTAGTGGGTTTGGCCTCGCCCATGCTAGAAACATAATAAACTATAAGAAGGATGTATGAGAATCCATTGGAAGGGGGAAATAGTCCCATGAAATTGATACCTCAAACATCGAAGATGTCGCAAAAAATTAAAGGCTTTTGGGGCATTTCATTTCTCTTAGAAATTGTGCCAATCTTTTGGTAAGTGGTACATGATTGATAGAACTCATGTGAGTCCTTGAAGAGTGAAGGCTAGAAGAATCCAGAGTCTAGGACCTTTCGGGAGGTCCTTTGTGGTCCAAAGTGGCCACCACTTGGCATTGAGTGAAAGAATTCTAAGATAGAGGAATGTTCATCTTTATCAACACAGCTCCTAATTACCATGTCTACCCTAGTTTTCCAAAATTTATATTCTTCCCAAAAATAGTGCTTTGAATCACTTTTCAACTTCATTTTCTGTTCTTTTGAAAAATATTCAGGAAAAACACCAAAAACCAAGTAATTTACAATCGGGGCATACCATGGTATTTTTGGAGTGAGAGATGAAATGTGCTCAGTGGGGAATTCAGGATCGATGATTTCAGATTGAGAAGAATTAGAAATTATACTCAAGTGATCAGCCACAGGGTTTTCTTTTTCTATTCTATATTTTATTTCAAGGTCAAACTCTTGGATCATTAGGATCCATCTTATTAGCCTCGATTTGGAATCACTTTTCTTGAGTAAGAACTTTATATCAGAATGGTCTATGAAGATTATGATTTTGGCACATAAGAGATAAGGTCGAAATTTTTCTAAGGCAAAAACCCCTACTAAAAGTTCCTTTTCAATGACAGTGTATTGATATTGAGTTTCATCCAATGTTTTTGAGGCATAATAGATGACATGAGGAATGTTTTCTCTTCTTTGACCAAGAACAGCCCCAAAAACTCTATCAGAAGAATCACACATCAATACAAAGGGTAAGGACCAATCTGGGGGTTGGATTATCAGGGCAGATGTAAGAGCAGTTTTGAGTTCAATGAGGGATCTCTTACAAACCTCATCGAAATGGAAAGTGACAACATTTTGGAGCAATCGAGTGAGTGGGAGGGAAATTTTACTGAATTTATGGATGAATATCCGATAGAAATAGGCATGACTGAGAAATTAACAGATGTCTCGAATAGATTTGGGTTGAGGAAGTGATTGGATCACTTCAATTTTGGAAGGATTTACTTCAATACCATCTTTTGAAACTATGTTCCCTAGAACAATCCCATTTGCAACCATGAAGTTACATTTTTCAAAATTTAACACAAGGTTACACTTGACACACTTTCGGAGGACTAGAGAGAGTGAATTCAAACAAGATTCAAATGGCTCACCATAAATGTTGAAGTCATCCATGAAGACATCCATGCAGTGTTCAATTAATTCGGAAAAGATACTCATCATACACCTCTGGAATGTTTCAGGAGCATTACAAAGTCAAAAATGCATTATTCTATATGCATATATTCCAAAGGGGCATGTGAAAGTAGTCTTTTCTTGGTCCTGAGGTGCGATTGGGATTTGGAAGTAGCCGGTGTATCCATCAAGAAAGAAATAGTGTGACTTTCCGGCTAATCGTTCCATCATTTAATCAATGAATGGAAGAGGGTACTGATCTTTTCTTGTTTCAACATTCAATTTCCTAAAGTCGATGCACACACGCCATTTGTTCTTCACTCGATTTGTGACTACCTCTCCATGTTCATTTGTGACAACAGTTATCCCACCCTTCTTAGGTACAACTTGAATTGGACTAGCCCATTCACTATCAGAAATTGGGTAGATAATAATAGCTTGAAGAAGCTTGGTGATCTCTTCCCTAACTACCTCAAGGATGAGTGGATTGAGTCTTCTTTGTGGTTTTCTAATTGGTTTGGATGATTCCTCAATATGGATGTGATGCATGCAAAGAGCAGGTTTGATTCCTGGTATATCATCTAGGGTCCAACCTAGGGCCTTTTTGTTTTCCTCTAACACCTGAACAAGTTTGGACTCCTCAGTTTTGGTAAGTGAAGAAGAGATAATGACAGTATAAGAGTGATCATGGAAAAGGAATGCATATTTTAGGTGTTCAGGAAGAGGTTTCATATCAGTCTCATCTTTTATTTTTTGGGTTAGACAACTCAGGAATGGAGGAAGGGACTTCAGTTGCATCAGATTCATTCTTCTTGATACTGTCCAAGGTGGAGCATTAGAGATCAGAGTTGATGTGGGATTCAAGAGAGTTTTCAAGTTCCACTATATTAATGGAGTCTATTAATGAGAGGTCAACATCAACTTCGCCATTTTTGACTTGGTTAATCATGGTGTAGATTTTACAAGATCCTTTGTCATTAGAACATGAAGAACATGGTGGATTAGGGTTCGATTGACTCTTAGAAGTGTCCTCAGAAGCATGGATTGAGAATGCAGAGTGATCCTCATATGTGTATCACATGGCTTGTAAAATGTTGAACTTGACCAGTTTGTCACCGAATTCCATGGATAAGATGCCTGAATGGACATAAATCTTGGTTCTCAAAGTCATGAGGAATGGTCTTCCTAGAATTATGGGAGATTGAGAAGAGTTCGTCTCACCTTCTATGTTAAGTACATAAAAATCCGCATGGAAGATAAGATCATTGGATCAGACAAGGGAATCCTCAATTATTCCCTCAGGACTGGTTGTGCTTCGATTGTCCAACTGAATGAAAACACTCGTTGGATGTAAGTGACCTAGACCAAGGTTGGAGAATATGGATATGGGCATGACATTAATTGAGGCTCCTAGGTCTATGAGTGCATCATCAAAGTTGGAACTTCCAATTTTGCATGGAACCATAAAGGTCCCTGGGCCTTTGCACTTAATGGGTATGGACTCTTGGGTTTAAACATTTTTGAAGGTCCTAAGTTGCCTCTTGTGGGTACAAAACTCCTTGAGAAACTTGGCATACTTAGGAATTTTTTTATGGAATCTAAGAGGGGAATGTTGGATTCAACACATATAAACATGTCAAGAATTTCAGGATTAGGTTCAAATGAATTATTTGGCTTAGAGACAGCTTGTTGAAAAGGAATTGGATTCCTAAGTGGAATGGAAGGAGATGAGGGAATGGTTTCAGGTTCCTTTTCAAGTTTCTTTTTCTTTTCATTTTCTAGGTCAACATTTAAAGGGGTGTTGGAGTACTTATCTTGAGGCATAGAAAGTTTCTTTCCTGATCTAAGTGCAATTGCACTTACATTACCCTTGGGGTTGGGTAATGGTTGAGCTCGAAGTTGGGAAGAATTGGATGGTTGTTGCTGACTAAGTTCAGATGCAAGTTGACCAATTTGGGTTTCAATGTTCTTCAGACTAGAATGGGTGAAAGAGGTAAGATCTTCAACAGCACTTTCCCATGGTTGCTTGGAAGAAGAGACTTGTCCCGGATTGGGATTACCTAGATTTTGGTTCTTGGGAAAGATATTATATTGGTTTTAGAATTGGGAAGGCTCACTAAGATAGTGGAATCCAGGAGGAGGATTGTTCCTTTGAGGTTGAGGAATAAAAGGATAAGGTTGTTGGAATTTACCAACACCTTGACCATATTGAAATTGGTTTGGGTTTTGAGGAGGGAATTGAGGGGGATGAGATATGGGATTACCATACCTGTGGAATTGGTTATAGGAAGAAGAAAAGGGCTCATATTGAGGTTGTATGAAGTTTCTAACAAACTGAACTGATAGTTTAGGATTAGTGTTTCGCTGAGCATATGATGCATCGAGCTCCGTTGGTCTAGTTGAATCAGATTGATCCTATTGAAGTTGTGGAAATGTGTCGGTTGGATGAGATGGAGAGTTGCAGATTCCACAGTTTTTGACAGGTCTAGGAAACATTGATTGTGGAGAAGACGAGGTTGGGGATTTTGATGCCACAACTAGTTTTCGGACAAGACCTGTAAGTTCACTCATTCACTCAGTCATTTTTTTCGGCTCAATTGATTGATTATCTTGGGCTTGTTTGACTTGATCATGTTCTTGAGTATAGAATTGTTGTGTGTTTGCATCCATGTTACTTATGAGATCTCTTACATCAGCAGGAGTTTTATCAACAAGATCACCGCCACTTGCGGCATCAATGACAGTTCTTTCCATAGACAATAACCCCTCATAGAAGTATCGGATCAAGAGTTGGTCAAGGATTTGGTGGTGTGTGAAGGTTGCAGCAAGCTTTTTTAACCTCTCCCAGTATTCATGGAGTGATTCACTTGGGAACTGGTGGATACCGCTTATTTCCTTTTGGATAGAAGTATTACGACAAGCAGGAAAGAATTTCTCTAAGAAGAGTCGCTTCATGTCATTCCATGTGGTTATGGAACCAGGAGGGATGTAGTAAAGACATGACTTGGTAGTGTCAGCTAGGGAGAAAGGGAATTCTCGGAGTTTTATTTGTTCCTCAGAAACCCCTTGAGACTTCATGGTTGAGAACACTACTTGGAACTCTTTAAGGTGGAGATGTGGATCCTCACAGGCTAGCCCGTGGAAATGAGGGAGAAGATGAATCAAACCCGATTTGAGTCCGAATTCAGCTTCTATGTTTGGATATTGAATACCAAGAGGTTGGTAATTCATATCAGTGGCAGCGAGTTCTTTAAGTGTTTGTTCCCTAGGATTAGCCATATCTAATTCAATTGGTTGGACAAGGACTGGTTCTTGAATTATTTGATTATCTCTTATGTTCCTCCTAAGTTGGAAAAGTGTTCACTCAATTTCAGGGTCAAACAAATCTGAGGTATTATTTGGTAGGCTACGGGGCACTTATAGATATTTTTGAAGAAAGATGAAGATGGGTTTTTCTTTGTGTTTTTTTTCAATTTTTTTTAATTTTTTCTTTGTTTTTTCTACAACAACCAGAAACTAATGACTACTTAAAGCACCATCCCTAGAAATGATTCCACTTGAAACGCATGTCCAATTGTCTCCTATCGACCGGTCAGGCTTCATGTTCTCTGCTAATGTGTATAGCAGCACTCGGGTTGAATCCTCGGTGATGATAATTTGTAATAATCGTTTGTTTTTAATTGATTGTATTTTGATTAGGGGGGTTTGTTTCAAGGCTTAATTGAAATGATTTATTAACTATAATTAATTTAACAAATTGATAAATATTGTGTTGATTTCATCATTAGGGATTTAAGCTTGTGATATCCTTGATCTTTGCTTTATATTGCATTTAAATTAACACCCACTTCACAAGATAACATTGATTAGAATTCCTAAGTGTTAAGGCTTTAATCCAAGCCTTAACTTAACTTAGGGTTCTAATAATTACCATTACTTGTTTATGGTAGTGTATTTATGGTTCCAATAATCCATGAAAACCACATGTTAAACAAAATATGTCATTAATCCATGACATGTTAAGTCCAACATACACAATGTTAAATTAACGAATACTCATCGAGCAAATACTCTCAATCACTTAACATCCGAAAATTTTGACTCACCCCAATGAGAGATTTACTCAAAAATTTGGGTGTTTAATAATCTGGTAATAATTATTATTATGATAGATTGATAATATAAAAAAATAAAGTGATAAGAAAAGAGTGGTGCGTCGAACACACACACACGAACAATGATGAGAATTAAAAAAACAGACTTTCGATTGAATGATGAACCAAAAGAAGGGAAGTGGATTCAACTGTATTTAAGATATTTTAAGAACATTAATATTAATCTACATAAGGTGTATGAGAATAAGATATATTTAAGAAGAAAATTTCATTAAAACAGAATTACAAAACACAAACTTACAAGATTACAAACGAAGAACAACACAAAAGTGAAAGGAAACAAAGAGAGGATGAAGGGTATATCAAGTGAAAAAATGAGTATGGAAGGTCCTCCCAAGCCTTTTTCAAGGATTTTTTCGTTCCAATATTTGATCCTCTCTTCTGAAATTCTAACCCCTTTGAAGGAGAGGAGGGGGATGCATTTATAGCCCAAGGAAGTGGACTGTTTTCATTCTCAATCAGTCCCTCCACTTTCATCGCCAATTTGGCTATTCAGACAGGTGCATCTTGAGATATAGACTTCTTAAAAGTTTTATATAATAAATATTTCAACCTATCTCAAAATTTGGAGTCATTTGGACCTATGGAGCCAAAGTTATGGCCGGTTGATTAAACAAATTTAATCTTTCCATTTCTATTCAATCTTTTTGAAGTCCAAAATGTGAAAGGGTTTTTGAAAAGAAATATGCCCCCAAAACCGAATTATGTCTTCAAAAAAGTCTGCGACATATATCTCCTATTTCACACTACAAAATATCAGCTCGATTTGATGATTACATCATGAGATATGTCATGAATAGTATCTGGATTTTAATTCCCGTCGAGAATGGTGGGCTAGACTTAAAAGCTTCATTTGGGACCCTTTTTCTTAGAGTTGGGCCCTGAAATTTTAATCCATGATTCTTTTGGATAATAAATAACATATGTTATAGTTTTATAAAAATTTTACTTTGGGATTTAGATCAGTAACTCAATCATCATGGCTGGTCCAGTTTCTTCAAAAATTCTTTAGGTCATCTTGTGTGGTCCATGTGATCCTTAAAATGGCAGAATTGGCCAATGGTTTCTTCTAAGGATATGTATTAAATTGAATATGGAATCATAAAAAACAGGAACTAAATAATTTTAATCCATATATTGATAGTTATTAGTTAAACATTAAACTAACTTGAATCTAAATGAATTCAAATAGTGCTTAAAATTTATATTTAATATTTAAACATTAATATTGCAAAAAAATGATGCACATTTCATATAAAATCAGTAATGGGAGTATATAAAAAATTTATAAAAATATTAATAACATCAACTCCCCCACACTTATTCTTGTGCATGTCCTCATGTGCATGTCCTCTGCTAATTTGTATAGCAGCACTCGAGTCGAATCTTCGGCGATGATACTTTGTAATAGTTATTTGTTTTTAGTTGATTGTGTTTTGATTAGGGGGGTTTGTTTGTAGAGATTAATTGAAATGATTTATGGATGATTTTTTATTTAAAAAATTGATAAAGATTGTGGTGAGTCCATTATTGGGGATTTAATCTTATGACATCCTTGATCTTTTCTTTATATTTCATTAAATTAATTCCCACTTCACAAGATGATTTTGATCGGAATTCTCAAGTGTAAAATCTTTAATCCAAGTCGTAACTTAAATTAGGTTTCTAATCATTACCATTACTTGTTTATGGTAGTGTATTTTTGGTTCCAATAATCCATGTAATCCACATATTAAACAAAACATGTCATTAATCCATGACATATAAAGTTCAACATACACAATATTAACTCAAAGAATACTCATCGAGAAAAGGCTCTCAATCACTTAATATACCCAAATTATAAATCATCCCAATGGTAGATTTACTCATCCATTTAAATGATTAGTAATCTGGTTATAATGATTATGATGATAAATTAAGAAGATAAGGAAATGAAAGGGATAAGAAAAGAGTGGTGCGTCGAACACACACACAAACGATAATGAGAATTAAGAACAGAATTTTGATTGAATGAGGAATCATGATAAGGGAAAGGGATTCAACTGTATTTAAACTATTTTAAGAACATTAATATTAAACTACATAAGGTGGATGAGAATAAGAGATATTTAATAAGAAACTTCCATTAAAATAGAATTACAAAATAAAGGACTTACAAAATTACAACAATGAAGAACATAAAAGTAAATGAAAAAAAGAGAGGAGGAATGGTCTCTCAAGTGAAAACTTGAGTATGGCAGGTCCTCCCAATCCTTTGGAAAGTCTTTGGTCTTTCCAAGTGGAGGGACAGATTGGTAATGAAAACAGTCCCCTTCCTTGGACTATAAATACATCCTCCTCCTCTCCTTCAAAGGGGTTGGCATTTAAGAAGAGAGGAGATCATATTGGCACGACAAAAGCCTCTCCAAAGGCTTGTGAGGACCTTCCATACTCAAGTTTTCACTTGAGAGACCTTTCCTCCTCTATTTATTTTCATTTACTTTTATGTTCTTCATTTTTGTAATTTTGTAAGTCCTTTCTTTTGTAATTATGTTTTAATGTAAGTAAGATTCCTTCATTTGGACTTAAGGAGCCAAAGTAAGATGCCTTCAAATCTGAATTCTTTATTCAAAAAAGTCAGCCACCTATATCTCCACGTTCACACTGCAAAATTTCAGCTTTATTTGATGAACAGATCATGAGATATTTCATTAATACTATACTAATTTTTATTCCCGGCCAGAATGGGGGGCTGTACTTCAAAGCTTCATTTGTACCCCTTGTTATTATAGTTGGTCCCTGAAATTTTTACCCATTTTTATTTTGGATAATCAAGAACACATGGTGGAGTTGAAAAAAATATGGGCTTCGGGAGTGAGACCAGTAACACAATCATCATGGCTGGTCCAGTTTCTTCACAAATTCTTTGGGTTATCTTGTGTGGTCCATATAAGCCTCAAATGGCAAAATTGGCCCATGATTCCTTCTAATGATATGTGAGAAATTTAATAAGGAATCCTAAAAAACAATAAACACATAATTTGAATTAGTGGGGTGAGACTTATAAATAAAATAGTTAACTGACTCAATTGGACTACTTCTAAAAAATGCTCTAAAATTATACTTAGTATTAAAACATTAATATTTCACACAAATTATGCACATTTCATATAAAATCTATAGAGGGGGTATATAATAAGTCATGAAAATATTAATAACATAAACTCCCCCACACTTAGTTTTGTGCATGTCCTCAAGTGCAAAAAATATAAAAAACATGACAAAATCATTTTCACTCACCAACAAATATTAAAATTTTGTTTCTCCAATTAGGGGAGGTTTAGACTATTTCACTCATCCATTTTGAATTCCACCACAATTTGTTACAGAAACAATGTACCAAAAATAATTCATTTTTTTCATGCTCAAATTTATAAATGGAAAATGTGGACACTCAAAGATAACACCTCTCAAGATGATAAAATTCATTTATGGAGGGTCACTCTTTCACCAACCAAAAGTGAAAAACGTAGAGTTTGAAAGAGATCTCAGCTTTCAATCCCTATCCAAAGTGGAAAAGAATAAAGATTTCTTTTTAAGCGGTTTTTCTATGGCTATGGGACGGTAGTAATATAATGTCCAAGAGAGAGAAGAAGAGGGTTAAAACACCAACATAGAAAAAGTGATTCACTTTTTTTTGAAATAAAACATTTAATGAAATGAAAACACATATTTACAAGGGAATGATTGTGTGAAGAAAGACACAATAGAGGAATAAAATTTGAAGTGGATGAGAATATGAAATATTTACAAACCACAAAACTTCTTTCAATGACATAAGAATATAATGAAAGTGTTCTTTTTTTCTTCTTCTTTTTCTTTTTTAGAAAGTTGAACTTGGAAAAGATCTCACACTCATATCCCAACCCATGATTGATCTCCTAATGACACTAATTGTTATAGCTATAAAAAGATCAAAGGCTTGGAAATAGTGATTTTTGACCTACCCAAGACACAACCAATTCTTATTTTCATTTTTTTATTTTTTTTATTTTTTTTGAACACTTTTCATTTGTACAAGATAAACATATATACATTCCCAAACCCCACTGAAGGAAAACATCTCCCCCACACATAAAATGATGCTTTCCCTCAAGAATAAGATAATATAGTGACACCAACAAAGGGTACCCAAAATGAAATCCATTCCCCCCACACTTAAATTTAAAAAAAAAATTCACTGAGCATCCATGTTAATATTGGGTGGGAAAAGGTATTGGGCTTGTAATGTGGTTATCAAAGAAAATGTTTTCATAGGCTCGAAGGGGCTTTCAAAAGGAGTATTAATGTAAGGTAAATGGGAGGCTATTTGGCTATTGTGATTCTCATGTGGTTCAGAAAATGCCTCTATCATATTAATGAACACTAAGGTAGGAGATTCAGCTCGAAGTTCCACAAACTCAAGACTCACAAATGGGGGTGAAAACACACATTTTGAAAAGATTCCCATAAGTGGCCTTGGCATGAAAACAAATTTTGTTCCTCACAGTTTGGGAAAATCATTATCCAAATCAAAAATTCAACATTCAAAATTTCTTAATATTAACACAAAATTATTTATCCAAAGTCATGATGAAAATAAAAAAAAATTGAGATGAAAACATGTCTGTTAACTCCACAAAATGGTTGGACAAAATTTCAAAACTTGATAGTGAGTAAGCATGACTCGTGATTTTTTTGTATCTTTTGTTAAGTGATTGTTTTTTTTAGTTTTTTAGGTTTTTTTTTGATAAATATACACCCACACAAAAGAGAAAGTGAAAAAGAAAGGTTTTGATAATAAAGTGGTAAAAAATGAAAGAGAGAGGAAGAAGAAGAAAGAGGTAGAGAGAGGAAGGGATAGAGAGAGTTAAAGGGAAAGAGGTGCCCCTGGTTTGGATTTGGCGGGTCTCCATCTCTATCTAGTGGTTGGTCGACTAGAGAATTTGGGGATCCAGTGAAATTTGATGATGATCTAGGATTGTGTGTCCTCTCATGGTGATTCTTTAACCGATGTCCATTAACTGTGAATGTCCTTTTGGAAGAGGGGTCTTGGACTTGCACTGCACCAAATGGATAAACATTAGTAATAAAAAAAGGACCTTCCCAATGAGAATTAAGCTTACTTGGGTGAATCCAAAATCTAGAATTGAATAGTATTACCTTTTCAACTTCATGAAATACATTTCTCAGGATGTGTTTATCATGGAGGGCCTTGGATTTTTCTTTGTAGAGATTAGAATTTTCATAAGAATCAAGTCGAAGCTCCTCCAGTTCAGCAAATTGCAACAATCTATCTTCACCGTATTTTTCAAGATCAAAATTACAAGTTTTCACTGCCCAAAATGACTTATATTTGATTTCAACTAGAAAGGTACATTATTTACCAAAAACTAACCTAAAAGTAGACATCCTAATGGGTGTTTTATAGGCAGTTTGATAAGCCCAAAGTGCTTCACCAAGTCTTTCAGGCCAGTCTTTTCTGGTGGGTTTTACAATTCTCTCAAGCACTCTTTTCAATTCTCTATTAGAAAGTTCATCCATGCCATTTTTTTTGGGGTGATATGCAGTTGAAGTTTTATGTACAACCCCATTATTTTACAAAATAGATTCCATGGTTTTATTACAAAAATGGGTTCCTAAGTCACTTACCAAGGCACTACGTGTGCCAAATTTGTGGAAGATGTGTGTCTTTAGGAACTCACTAACAGTATGTGAATCATCCTTTCTAGTGGGTTTGGACACGACCCACCTAGAAACATAATCAACTGCAAGAAGGATGTATGAGAATCCATTAGAAGGGGGAAATGGTCCCATGAAATCGATACCCCAAACATCAAAGATCTCACAGAAAATTAAAGGCTTTTGGGGCATTTAATTTATCTTTGAAAGTGTGCCAAACTTTTTGCAAGTGGGACATGATTGAAAGAACTCATGTGAGTCCTTGAAGAGTGAAATCTAGAAGAATACAGAGTCTGGGACCTTTCAGGAGGTCCTTTGTGGTCAGAAGTGGCCACCACCAGGCATTGAGTGAAAAAATTCTAAGATGGAAGAATTTTCATTTTCATCGACACACCTCCTTATTACCATATCTGCCCTAGTTTTCCAAAGTGTATTTTCTTCCCAAAAATAGTGTTTTGAATCACTTTTCAACTTCATTTTCTGTTATTTTGAAAAAAAATCAGGAAAAACACCAGAAACCAAGTAATTTATAGTCGGGGAATACCATTGTATTTTTGGAGTGAGAGAAGAAAGGTGCTCAGTGGGGAATTCAGGATCGATGATTTCAGAATGAGAAGAATTAGAAATTCTAATCAAGTGATCAGCCACAGGGTTTTCTTTTCCTGGTCTATCTTTGATTTCAAGTTCAAACTCTTGTAGCATTAGGATCCATCTTATTATCCTGAGCTTGGAACCACTTTTCTTGAGTAAGAACTTTATAGCAGAATGGTCGGTGAAGATTATGATTTTGGCACCTAAGATATAGGGCTGGAATTTATCTTAGGCAAAAACCACTGCTTAAATTTCCTTTTCAGTGACAGTGTAGTGATATTGAGTTTCATCTAATTATTTTGAGGCATAATAGATGACATGAGAAATATTTTCCCTTCTTTGACCAAGAACATCCCCAAAAGATCTATCAGAAGCATCACACATCAACTCAAAGGGTAAGGACCAATCTAGGGTTTGGATTATCAGGACAGATGTAAAAGCAGTTTTGAGTTCAATGAACGCTCTCTTTCAAACCTCATCGAAATGGAAAGTGACATCATTTTGGAGAAACTGAGTGAGTGGGAGGGAAATTTTACTGAAGTTATGGATGAATCTTCGATAGAAACCGGCATAACCGATAAATGAATGGATGTTTTGAAAGGAAGTGGGTTGAGGAAGTGATTGGATCACTTCAATTTTGGCAGGATCTACTTCAATACCTTCTTTTGAAACTATGTTCCCTAGAACAATCCCATTTGCAACCGTGAAGTGACTTTTTTCAAAATTTAACACAAGGTTGCACTTGACACACTTTTGGAGGACTAGAGAGAGTCAATTCAAACAATATTCAAATGACTAACCATAAATGGTGAAGTCATCCATGAAGACCTCCATGCAGTGTTCAATGAATTCAGAAAAGATACTCATCATACACCTCTAGAATGTTTCAGGAGCATTGCAAAGGCCAAAAGTCATTCCTCTATATGCATATGTTCCAAAGGGGCATGTGAAAGTAGTCTTTTCTTAGTCCTGAGGTTCGATTGGGATTTGGAAGTAGATGGTGTATCCATCAATAAAGAAATAGTGTGAATTTCTAGCTAATCATTCCGGTATCTGATCAAGGAATGGAAGAGGGCAGTGATCTTTTCTTGTTTCAACATTCAATTTCCTATAGTAGATGCACACACGCCATTTTTTCTTCACTCGAGTTGTAACTACCTCTCCTTGTTCATTTGTGAGAACAGTTATCCCACCCTTCTTAGGTACAACTTGAATTGGACTAACCCATTCACTATCATAAATTGGGTAGATAATACCATCTTGAAGAAGCTTGGTGATCTCTTTCCTAACTACCTCAAGGATGAGTGGATTGAGTCTTCTTTGTGGTTGTCTAATTGGTTTGGATGATTCCCCAATATGGATGTTATTCATACAAAGAGAAAGTTTGATTCCTGGTATTTCATCTAGGGTGCAACCTAGGGCCTTTTTGTTTTCCTCTAACACCTGAACAAGTTTGGACTCCTCAGTTTTGGTAAGTGAATAAGAGATAATGACAGGATGCGAGTGATCATGGAAAAGGAATGCATATTTCAGGTGTTCAGGAAGAGGTTTTTGTTGATTGTATTTTTCTTAGGGGGTTTGTTTGCAGAGCTTATGAAATAATTTATCGATGGTGTTTGATTTAAAAAATTGATAAAGATTTGGGTGAGTTCATTATTGGGGATTAAATATTATGATATCCTTGAGCTTTGCTTTATATTGTATTAAATTAATACCCACTTCACATGATGATTTTGATCAGAATTCCCAAGTGTTAATGCTTTAATCAAAGCGGTAACTTAGCTTCAGTTTCTAATAATTACCATTACTTGTTTAAGGTAGTGTATTTTTGGTTCCAATAATCCATGGAATCCACATATTAAAAAAAACATGTCAGTAATCCGTGACATATAAATTTCAACATACACAATATTAACTCAAAGAATACTCATCGAGAAAAGTATCTCAATCACTTAATATACCCAAATTATAACACACCCCAATGGTAGATTTACTCATCCATTTAAATGATTATTAATCTGGTTATAGTGATTATTATGATACATTAAGAAGAGAGGGAAAATAAAGGGATAAGAAAAGTGTGGTGCGTCGAACACACGGACAAACGATAATGAGAATTAAGAACAGAATTTCGATTGAATGAGGAAGAAAAATAATGGAAGGGGTTTCAACTTTATTTCAAATATTTTAAGATAATTAATATTTAAGAATAGATTTTGGATGATTAAAACAGAATATGAGTAAGAAACTTGCACTAAAACAGAATTACAAAAAAAACACTTACGAGATTACAAATGAAGAAAAACACAAAAGAGAGTGAAATCAAAGAGAGGAGGAAATGTATCTCAAGTGAAAACTAGATTATGGTAGGTCCTCCCAAGCCTTTGCCAAGGATCTGGTCAAGCTAGGTGGAGGGACAGATTGGGAATGAAAACAATCCTCTTCCTTGGGCTATAAATACATCCCCCTCCTCTCCTCCAAAGGGGTTGGAATTTCAGAAGAGAGGAGATCATATTGGCACAACCAAAGCCTTGAAAAAGGCTTGGGATGACCTACCATACTCAAGTTTTCACTTGAGAGACCTTTCCCCTCTCTTTGTTTTAATTTACTTTTATGTTCTTCATTGTTGTAATTTTGTAAGTCCTTTCTTTTGTAATTCTGTTTTAATGAAAGTTTATTCTTCAATATCTCTTATTCTCATCCACCTTCTATAGTTTAATATTAATGTTATTAAAATGTTTTAAATACAGTTTAATCCCCTTCCTTTATTTTTATTCCACATTCAATCAAAATTATGTTCTTAATTCTCATTATCGTTTGTGTGTGTGTTCGACGCACCACTCTTTTCTTATCCCTTTAATTTCCTTCTCTTCTTAATTTATCATCATAATCATTATAACCAGATTACTAATCATTTAAATGGATGAGTAAATATACCATTGTGGTGAGTTATAATTTGGGGATATTAAGTGATTGAGAGCCTTTTCTCGATGAGTATTCTTTGATTTAATATTGTGTATGTTTCACTTTATATGTCATGGATTAATGACATGTTTTTTTTTAATATGTGGATTCCATGGATTATTGGAACCACAAATACACTACCACAAACAAGTAATGGTAATGATTAGATACCTAAGTTAAGTTACGGCTGGTATTAAAGCTTTAACACTTGGGAATTCTGATCAAAATCATCTTGTGAGGTGGGTATTAATTTAATGCAATATAAAGCACATCTCAAGGATGTCATAAGCTTAAATCCCCAATAATGAACTCACCCCAATAGTTATCATTTTTTTAAATCAAACATAATCCAAAAATCATTTCAATTAAGCTCTATAAACAAACCCCCATAATCAAAATACTATCAACTAAATTAATACCCACTTCACAAGATGATTTTGATCATAATTCCCAGGTGTTAAAGCTTTAATCCAAGCTGTAAATTAGCTTAGGTTTCTAATCATTACCATTACTTGTTTATGGTAGAGTATTTTTTGTTCCAATAATCCATGGAATCCATATATTAAACAAAACATGTCCTTAATCCATGACATATAAAGTTCAACATACAGAATATTAACTCAAAGAATACTCATCGAGAAAAGGCTCTCAATCACTTAATATCCCCAAATTATAACTCACCCCAATGGAAGATTTACTCAGCCATTTAAATGATTAGTAATCTGGTTATAATGATTATGTTGATAAATTAAGAATAGAAGGAAAAGAAAGGTATAAGAAAAGATTGGTGCCTTGAACACACAGACAAACGATAATGATAATTAAGAATAGAATTTATATTGAATGAGGAAGCAAAATAAGGGATGTGGTTTCAACTTTATTTCAAATATTTTAAGAGAATTAATATTTCAGAATAGAGGGTGGATGATTAAAATAGAATCTGTAGAAGAAACTTTCACTAAAATAGAATTACAAAAACAACACTTTTGAGATTACAAATGAATAGAGGACATCATATTGGCACGACCAAAGCCTTGCCAAAGGCTTGGGAGGACCTTTCATACTCAAGTTTTCACTTGAGAGACCTTTCCTCCTCTATTTGTTTTCATTTACTTTTATGTTCTTCATTGTTGTAACTTTGTAAGTCCTTTCTTTTGTAATTCTTTTTTAATGAAAGTTTCTTCTTCAATATCTCTTATTCTCATCCACCTTTTGTAGTTTAATATTAATGTTCTTAAAATAGTTTAAATACACTTAAATCCCCTTCCCTTATTTTTATTACTCGTTCAATCAAAATTATGTTCTTAATTCTCATTATTGTTTGTGTTTTTGTTTGACGCACCACTCTTTTATTATCCCTTTATTTTCTTTATCTTCTTAATTTATCATCATAATAATTATAACCAGATTACTATTCATTTAAATGGATGAGTAAATCTACCACTGTGGTGAGTTATAATTTGGGTATATTAATTGATTGAGAGCCTTTGCTCGATGAGTATTCTTTGATTTAATATTGTGTATATTGAACTTTATATTTCATGGATTAATGACATGTTTTGTTTAATATGTGGATTCCATGGATTATTGGAACCACAAATACACTACCATAAACAAGTAATGGCAATGATTAGAAACCTAAGTTAAGTTACGGCTTGGATTAAAGCTTTAAAACTTGGGAATTCTGATCAAAATCATCTTGTGAAGTGGGTATTAACTCACTACATCCCTCCGAACACATCTTTTGACTCCCCCCATCTCACTACTCTGAGGGAAGTGAAACTCATTTTATCAACTTGATGGTCACTTCAGTGATTTGGAATTAAAGTCTTTGTTCTTGAATTAGCATGAGACTTTGCTTTCACTTTAGACCTGAGTTTATGCACAAAGAAAACCTTGTCCTCGTAAACCTAAAATTTAATAACAACCTTTCACAAAGATCCTTCGTGAATCTCACTCCTTAGAAAATATCACTCCTTCACAAAGCACCCCTACCTTCATGGAGCAACCTACCTTGGCAAGGAAAACTACCATCGCGGAACTACTTCCTTTGCTAATCTCATTGAGCCAATGTAAAATATACCATATTCATGAAGCACTTCGTAATTAGAATCATTCTCTTCAGTCAAGAGTAAAATATTCTTTTCGCAAACCTCATTCTCGCATAGACAACCAGTTTCACAGAGCAACCCTAGCTTCAAGAAATTAGAGTAATTCTAGATTTCCTCTAAAATATTTATGACAAATGAAGAGGCATAGTATCTTATTTATAGGCTCAACCAATCGCAAAGATCCACTACCTCTAGGTCATTTTATGGATCAGTAAAAAAAAATCTTCGCGGTGCTCCTCTATTCGAAAATCTCCGTAGAAATTCTCCATTAACAAAGCTTGTCGTAACCGTAGAGATTTCTGTCGAAACCCTTTGCACCGCCGTAGAGCTCCAGTTCTCATAATCACAAAGTAACGCCATCTCAAATCACAATACTTCATATATTATAAATAATCAAGACAATATTCACAAAATATATGCCTTTACTATATTTATAAAGAGTTGATTCTCGAAAAATACCTTTCACAAAGCTTGAATTCTCATAATCGCAGAGCACACCATCACAATACTTTTATCCTCCAAAAAACACAAATAATGAAGCCCATATCTATGAAACTCATTACTTTTCCATATTTTCATAATTCCTTAAAGAAAAACCACTTTTCACGGTAATTTACACTCTCCAAATTTTGGAACCTAGAAATATGGAAAACACTAAGAAACGACTCCACCTTCAATAATGGTTATGGATTGAAATGTATGATCCCTTTCCGTGAAATCTACATGATCATACATGAGAGTATTGACAAAAAACACAAACCATGATCCATTTCCAGCAAAGAACTACCTTGGTTCCAACAATCTCCCCCTTTGATTTGTTGGGAATCTGTAGATAAATTCAACAAAGCAAGTCAACAGAGCACCAGCCACTATCAAAACCTGAAACAAAATAATCAAACTGGCCATCACTCTAAGTCTAAGTGATCTATGCTTAGTGTATAAAACAATATGGGAATCATGAATTGGGTTCTCATGTTTTAGAAATATTAATTGTTTTCTCATGTCACTGAATTTTTTGGGTTTTCGTGTTTTGGAAAGCTTAACTATTTTCTCATATCACCGAATTTTTTGGGTTCTAATGTTTTGGAAAGCTTAACAATTTTATCATATCACAGAATTGTATTCTCCATTATCATTTAACAGTTTTTAATTTCTCTATTCTCCATCTTCATTCAACCAGAAACACATTTCATTCTCCACATATCCACATTGAATTTATCCATTTCTCCCCCATTGGAAATAAACCCAAAGACCAGTATTCAAACATTGTAGAGCTCAAAACATACTCCCCCTGGATCATATCTCCCTCATAAACCTTCATCACTTCCACAAATAGATTAAAATAGTTACAATAATTAGAGAGAAGTGAATTTCATGACCTCCTCATGCACTGGGAGGTGGATTAACATCAAGGTTCAACTGATGCTTCTCAAACACTTGTGTTGCCAGTGGCTTGGTCAAAATGTCATCCACTTGCTCATTAGTTCCCACATGATACTTTTTAACCATGCCTTGTTCAACCTTTTCCTTGATTAAGTGATATATAATTTCATGTGATTGGAGAATTCATCCATAAATCTCTTCTTTCTTCCATCAAAAATAATATCATCAACGTATAGATGTACCATTAATTGGTCTTTATAAGAATTATTTACATAGAGATTGTGATCCACTCCTCCTATTTTGAATTCAATATTTTCTAGATAAGAATCTAGTTAAGAGTACAACCCTCGTGGTTCCTTATTTAGAGCATATAATGCTTTCTTTAATCTGAAAACCTTTATTTCATCATTTCCAAGTAAGAAACCCATTGTTTGTTCAATGTAGACTTCTTCGAGAACACCATTCAATAATTCTATATTGGCATCCATTTAATATACTTTATACCTTATTTGGATCTCCATGGTAAAAAATGTCCTAATTGACTCTAGTCAAGCCACTATAGAAAATGTTTCTTCAATATCAACGCCTTCGATTTGTGAATATTATTTACACACTAATCATTCTTTATTCATGATCACATTACCATGTTCATCGAATTTATTCTTAAAAATACATTTTGTATCAATAAAATTATGACCCTAAAGTCTCTTGACTAGAACCCATGTTTGGTTTTTTTTTATCTGATACAAATCCTCATTCATAGATTTAACCCATTATTTATCTTTTGTAGCTTCGTAAAATGAGAATGGTTCCACAACTGATAGAAAGTAAGATTGTTCATTGTTCCTCATTCTCCTAGTTTGTGTCGGTGTAGTCCAATCTCTGATGATGTTGGATTGACCAATCTATACTCTTCAATTTCTCCTTTCATGTTTAGTATAATTCCCTTTAGCCATGGTTTCCTCTTCTAAATCTTCTTCAGAGTCAACATCATATTATGAATCTTTATAGTTTTTTATGCCCTCCTCTAATTTTGTATTTGGATCTATTCCATGTTCATATTCTTCCTCATCATCTATTACATCAGCAAAACAATTCCTTGAAGCATTTGTTGTTTTATCTTCAATGATCTTTACATTGATTCTTTCCATAATTTTTCCAAGATTCTTATTGAAGAATTTGTAGGCTTTGCAGTTCATTGAATATCCAAGGAATATTCCTTCATCTTCCACATCATTATACTTTCCTTTATTTCCTTATTTGTTTTTAATAAGACATTTACTTTCGAAAACATGAAAATACTTGAAATAGGTCTTACTTCCATGACACAACTCATATGGTGTCTTGGTTACACCCATATAAATCCCTATTTGATTTTGAATATACACTGCTACTTGAATAGAATATTTCTAGTAATGTCGAGGGTTACAACTCTCAATCAGCATAGTTCAGGAAATATTGTTCACTTGTTGATTCCTATGCTCAAAAACTCTATTATATTGTGGGGTTTTCATAGCAGTCACCTTGTATTGTATTCCATGATTCTAAAAGTAATTTTCAAACTCAATGGATGTTTATTCCCCTCCATTGTCAAACTGAAGAACTTTTATTATCTGTCCAGTATCATTCTCAGTGATTTGATGATAAGTTTTCAAGGAATCAAGTACTTGTTGTTTTCTTTGTATAACCATCACACATGCTATTATACTATAATAATCTATGAAAAGGACAAAGTCCCTTTATCCATGCATCCCGGCAACATTTATCAAGCCACATACGTCTGTATGAATGATATCAAGAATATTGGATGCTCTTTTCTTCTTTGGTCGATAGGAATAGAAAAATAACTTCCCCTTTATGCAAGCATCACAAGCCTTCTCATGTTCACTCTTCAGATTGGGAATATACATGACTACCTTCAGCTAAGAGATATTTTCCATGTCTTCTTTATTGATGTTCCCCAATATCTGATGCCACAAGTTTTTCTCTTATTTAATGTTCACGTAGTAAATGTTTTTTTACTATCAAGTAGATTGTTAAGACCAACAGGGGCCTATATACCCTGAGAGGGGGGTGAATCAGGGTATGGATATTCTTTTTCAAAGTTCTTTCTGCCCCACTGGATCTTGACCTCTTTGTTACAAGGGTCAATTTGTTTGCATTTGTGTGGTTACTGTGATCACTTGTCTCCTTTACCTGATGATGATGCTTTGAATGAAATTCAGGGAAGTAAGCAGGCAGACACAGACATTTTTACTTGGTTCACCGCTAAGGGCTACGTCCAAGGAGCATACGCCGATAAGTTGTCGGTTCGTACCAAATTCCACTAGACTTCACTAGCTGTGGATTACAATGTTCGAGCTAGATCACTTCTATGCCCAGGTTCACTTCCTTTACAATGTTTAGGGTCATCTCACTGCTTTCCCAAGGGTCACTCCCTGTTTCTCTTTCTCTGGCTCACTGCCGGTGGAGAGGATCACCTTCTTCCTCTTCCTAAGCTCACTGCTCTTGGAAGGAATCCACTCACAGTTTATAGACCTGTAGGTCTCTTCATTTGCAAGAATGAATGCATCTTCCTCTGTGTGTAGATGCTCTGTTGAAGTAAAAATTTCATCCGTAGATGAATATCTCTTTGCACCGAAGGTATCGGGCAAACTTCCAGCTTCCACGCAGCCCGAAAACACTGCTGGAACAAACCTTACTTGGCGCGCAAGTCAATCTCGGCGCGCAAGTATCGGCGCGCAAGTCACAACGGGCGCGCAAGTCCTCCTCAGACACTTGCGCGACTCAAACTTCCTCAACTCCAAAATTGCACAACTCTCTTCCTTTTATGCCCAAACCAATATTGGCGCGCAATTGCCAACCGGCGCGCAACTTCTAACACCGGCGCACAACTTCAACCTCTGGCGTGCAAGTCCCACCTGCGCGACCACACACACCACTTGCGCGACCACCACACCTGTGCGACGGGAGCTCTGATTTCTCAAAGAGTTGAACTCCGGTGAAAAATGAGGAGGGTTGGTCCAGTATTTATAGGCAATCTGACCACCCTACGCGACGGTGCGCAAGTCACCTGCACGACCCAATCTCTGCGCGCAAGTCTTCTCTCCTTTTAGACACTTGCGTGACCAACTCCCAAACTTGCGCGAACCTATTTCCTTAGCCATATTTTGATCTTTTGATCTTGAAAAACATATGGCGCGCAAGTTTCCTATACTCCAAGCCCACGGCGCGCAAGTCCCTTTGCCAAAAACACTTTTCATCATTTTCCGATTTTCAGGCCCAAAAATTTGGCAAACACTGGAAAACGGCGCCACCTTGTATCTGTTCTTTTGTACCGCCTCCAGATCATCCATTCATTTTATCGAAGTTCTTGAATCAAACATGTATCGTTGACCTCATCTCTTGAACTCGACATTCCACCATGAAATCCTCTTTGTCAACAAATTTGTATATCATTGTTTTGCTTTGTCAACAATCACTACTCAGATGTCTACTTTGTCAACAAACACAATCACCTCAAAAATTCTTTAATGATACCTTGAGGGATTTTTGCCCAATATAGATACAGGTTTCCATTTGTTCTCCAAAATTTCATGAGATAATTTCCAATATTTTCTTTTATAGTTTCACCTTTTTGGTTGAATGTCACTATAAATTTTTAAGCAAATAGTTTACTCACACTAAGTATATTGTGACATAAACCATCCACATAAAGAACATCATTTTTCTCCATCTCTCCATTAGAGAGTTCAGTACTTTCACTATGTTTGAACTTCAATGCACCATCATTACCAAACCTCACTCTTCTATTAATCCTTTTCTTAACATTTGATAATAATTCAACATTACCCATCATGTGATATGAGCATCCTCTATTAAGAATAAAGTTGATGTTTCTATTTGTTTCTTTGAGAGATACTTATACAAGGTTTGATTTCTCAATGTTCCTCTTTTCTTTCCATGAGATATTTGATTGAGTATAGGACACTAATTGCCATTAAATTATCACTTCCACATAATCAGGTTCTTCATTCCCATATTTTTCTTCTAAAGGATAAAACATATTTGTGAGAGAAACACTATCTAGTTAACGAGGATAGACCTGTCTCTGAGTTCTATATGTATTGTTCATATATAACATAGGCCTGCAATAAAAAGCTTTGTGTCAAATGTTAGAACAACAAAAACAATATACATAGAAATTATTTATTCTAAAATATGTAGGATATGAATTTTTTCTCTTTTGTTGACTTCCTTGATCGCGCCTATTCAGATAGCTCATTTCCTCTTCGCAATATGACATGGTATAGCCCAGATCACCACAGAATTGACATTTCATAAGTGGAAATGACTTTTCATTTATATTCCTCCTCATGTATCCTTCCATAGGAAGGTATATTTTCTGGATATCATTTTTGGTTTCTTAAGGAAGGTTTTTATTTCTCCTTTCATTTTGAATTGAGGGTTTCTTTTTCATCTCTTTAGGTGACTTTTCAACATGTCAATCTTTTAGTTTTCCTTTATTCAAGCTCATTTTGTTTCATGCATTTGATGTCTCATCATCAAAAATGATTCCACTATTACCCATTCTCATAGGTATTTGATCATTAATAATATTTTCAACTCTATCAGAACCACACTTATCTCTCACCAACAACTCAACATCTAAGAGTTTTTTAAATTGTATTTTCTTCTTTACTTCTTTTGAATTTGATTCACTTTTGAGTTTACTAATAAGAGTAACCAATTCTTCTTCGAGCCCCTCAATAGTCATGGACTTATCCTCTAGTCTTGAGGTAAGTTCATTGATGAACTTAGCCTATTCTTCAATTCTGAGCTTTAGTTCCACTAGATCTTCTTTGCTTTCAAGGAGTGATGACTGAACTTTCACTGGTTATTTCAGTCCTTCAATTTCATCTTTAAGTTGATAAACATATTCTAATGATTCTTCTACATATTATTTCCACTTTTTTCATCTCTTACTTTTATAATCAAGCTTAAAATGATAATTCTTAAGTTACAACTTGAGATTTACATCATTGGTTAGCTGATTATATTTAGCTTTATCTACCAATGGTTCTGATTTTTCAATGGTAGCCATCATGGAAGCATGGGTTCTAGATTTAAATTCTGGTTTGTCTTCCTCAAATAATTCGTTATCATTATCTTTATCTTCAGATACAAAACTCTTCCTATGTACTTTCTTTCTATATTTGAAGTCTCGTTTTTTGAAAATCGTTTTCTAAGGATTCTCCATGTTTCCATCTTCACTCTCTTAATCATCAAACTTTCTTGAGCACTGAGAGGCTATGGGCCCAAATTTTCTACAAAAAAAACAAGAAAGAGGTAATTTAACTTTAAATTTTCCTTTTCCCTTCATGAATTTATTAGTAATGAGAGAAAGAATTTTGTTTTCCTCATTATCTTCATCACCACAATCTCATAAAATTTCATGTTTTTTCATGGCTTTGAATGACATTTTATTACTTACTCTTGTTACTATATCGTCTAGCTTGACTCTCATCTCATATGCCACCAGGATACTCAAGAAATCATCCAAAGAAAATTTAGAGAGATCCATTTCCTCAAGAGTTAACACATTTTCATTATAAAGAGTCAGAAGTCTTCTCAAGAATTTTTTTACAATGTCAATGTCTTTGATCTCTTCACCAAACCCTAAAATTCATCCTATAATATCAATAATTCAATTGAATAAGGAATATGAATTTTTATTAGGATGAATTTTAATATCATAAAACATGTTGTACAAAACTTGGAGTTTCACCTTGTCTAATTTACTATCTCCTTCATAAATATTTTTGAGTTTTTCCCATATAGAATTTACTGAGTTGAATCACATCACCTTTAGATATATCTGATCAAAAATAGAAATAGTGAGGGAATTATATGATTTAGCATAAACATCAACCATTTTTCTATCTGTATTTGTCATGGAAAACCCAGTTAGATCAGTGACCTATATTCCTTGTGCAGTAGCAAAAAGGATTTCCATTTCAAGACATCTTAGATGGGATATCATCGTGTTTTTTTTTTCAGATCTGAAAATTGCTTCCATTAAAGTGGGGAACTCCCCTGACATTATTTGAGTTCTCTATGACAACAAATAAGAAGGAAAAACTTAACACTGGGAACTTTTAGGCTCTAATACCACTTGAAGGACCCCAGGACACCCTGAGAGGGGAGTAGTGAATCAAGGTGTCGACTTTTTCTTTTAAAGTGTCGGATCTTATTCCCACATTGATAAGAACATGTTAAACCTGTATGGTGGATGATAACAGTAATAAAACAATAACATGCAGAAAAGGACAACACGGTACTTTTACTTGGTTCACCACTAAGGTTTACATCCAATTAGCATACACCAACAGTTTGTTGGTCATACCAAAATCCATTAATCTTCATTAGCTATGGAATATAGAAGTTAAGTCACAGTCACTCTGTGCCCGGAACACTACCTTAAGAATATTTTATAGATAGATCATTGCATCCCTTGAAACACTTAGTTTAACTACCCCTATCTCACTAATCTAAGATAATTCAAACTCAGTTTATTAACTTGAAGGTTGCTTTAATGATTTAGCATTAAATTCTTTCTCACAAACTTTGTACAGGACTTTGTTTGCACCATAGACCTTATTTGATTCACACTGAAAGACATATCCACTTAAACCTAATATTCAATAACTACCTTTCACAAATACCATTATCAATGCTCACTCCTTCACAAATCTCACTCCTTTGCAAAGCACCCCTTCCTTCGCAGAGCAACCTACCTTCGCAAAGCAAACTAACTTCGTGGAACTAGTCCTTCATGAAACTCACTGAACCAACCCATAACATCCCTTCTTCATTAATCACTCAATACTTAAAAGAATTTTCTTCATTCAATACTAAAGTATACTTTTCATAAAGATCAATCTCTCATAGACATCCAGTTTCATGGATCACTCCTTACTTCGTGAAATCAGAGCGATTTTGGATTTTCTATAAAAAGTTCGGGACTAATAAAGATGGGTATCCTCTTATTTATAGGATTGGCCAATCATGAGGCTTCATTGACTCAATCAAATTTTATGAAGTGGTCAAAAACATCTTTTTATCCCTCCTCCATTCTCAAAGCTCCATGGAAATTCTCTGTTCTCAAAGCTCATCTTCACCACAAAGATTTTTGTCAAAACCCTTCATGCTGTTATAGGGCTCTAATTCTCATAATCGTGAAGTAACACCACCTCAAATATCAATGCTTTATATCTTTAAATACCCAAGCCAGTATTCACAAAATCAACTACTTTACCATATTTATAAAGGGTTGTTTATAGAACAATCTCTTTAGTGAAGCTTGAATTCTCATAATCATAGAGCACATCATCACAATACATTAATCCTTCTCAAAACACAAATCATGAGGCCCATATCTATGAAACTCATGCCTTTTTAATATTTTCATAAGGCCTTCAATAAAAACCAGTTTTATCAATTATTTCCATTCTCTAAATTTTGGACCCCAAAAATATGGCAAACACTGGAATAATGACGCCACCTTCAATACTACTTACAGCTTAAACTGTATGATCCCTTTCATTGAAATCTTCCTAATAATCCATGAGAGGATTGGAAGCAAACATAAATGATGCTCCATTTCCAATAAATAGCAGCCTTGGTTTCCAATAAAATTTTTGCAGACGAGGGTGTTGAATTAATCCCAATGCAAGGGTTTCTTCACTATGTGAACCGTGAGGGACGATATGTGAACTACAAAGAAAAATCAGTTTGTAAGAGGCTTGTCATTTGCAAAGTGAAGATGGGGGTTTTATTCAACTGTAAAATGATTGTCATTTGTGGAAGGAAGGTGGTATTTTAGGCATGTTTTAAATGATTAAATGCATTAGGGGAACCGCATTGGAAGTTTGTGGTGAAGGTTATACCACAACAGAGTTTTGGGTATTTGTGATTAGAGAGTTTCATGGAATTTATTTTCCTATATAAATGAGCTTAATCAAATCATTAGTAGATATAATTTCATTAGAGAAGATCATTACTACTGGAAGAATTTGGGTAAGTCCAAATTAGTTTGTGAGGGAGGATTTTGAGAAGGAGGAGAGTTTCGCAAGGGAGGATTCCATGAAGAAGAGGAGTTTATTGAGGAATAAAATCTAAAAAGGTGATTGTTCATGAAAAAAGTTCTCTAAATGGTTTTTAGGAGCTCGGTATCTCACAATGAAAAAGAGACCGTGTGGAAAAGTTTTTCAATGAAGCATCAGTGGTTCGTGAGGCATTATATGTCCACAAAGTAGAGGCGGACCACAAAGGGAAGGTATTCTATGAAGCACTCACACCACTTAGTGCAAGGTAGTTCATGAAGGATTCAAGACAGTTTGTAGAGGGTTCAAGGAAGTTCACAAATGGACTGAAATATTTTGTGAAAGAAATTTTTGCAAACTAACATTACGAAAAAAAATGGCGTAAAATAATTGTAAGGATTTAGCTTAATGGTGCAAGTGAATTACTCAAGAGGGTGTGAATTAAGTATTCAAAAATTCTGAAAAAAATATTTTATAAATTGATATTTAAAACACCCCATAAATAGTACATCTCGGTTAAATAATAATGTAGTTATAGAAAGTTTAAATCTTGGAAATAAATTTTCAGTAGTTTAATAAAAAAACATTTAGACAATTTGAAAAAAATTATCTTTCGAAATTATCTTACTCACATAAAAAATAAATATATCATTATCAAAATATAACCATTAGATTATTTTGTTAAGAATATTTTCTTAAATAAAAGTAATGAAATAAAAATAAAATTAAACACACAAAAAGTGTTTAAAAATAGGTCCAGTCTCAAGCAGTGAATTATACCTCTACACATGATATAATTCCATTATCAAGCATGTTTACTTAAATAAACATAGTGATCCATAACCTAAAAAGGGTATACAAAAACAACTACACCCTCGGTAGTATAGTCTACAACTATCCTCTTCTACTTTTATATGTGGGATGATAGACATAAAAGAAAATATAATAGTATAAGAGTATTCTATAAAGTAGTGTAGAATATTATTCACAAAGAATAAAAAATAAATTCAAGAAAAACTCAAAATTAAAAAATAACATAGAAGAAAAGAGAAATAATATAAAAGTGTTTTGAATCACTCTTTCTCTAAAAAAGATTAAGATGATCAAAAATTATCTTATTATTCTATTGTATTGTCTTTAAATTGCTCCCGGATGTCACTTCGATCAATCTTTGTAGGGATTTCACAAAGGAACAGTTTTTTTAAGAAAAAAACAGTGACATGGAAAGCATGAGGAAATCCTCTTTATTTTGAGTATACATTGCTCAACACTTTAACATATCCCCGTATCACACTAAAAAAACTTTATGAATATTATCACCATGAGACTTGATCTATCAAATCTCTTCCTGATGAGAAGTAGAGAAATACCACAAAACACTTTGTATCTCGTCTCAAATAATGCTTCTAACCATGTATTCATCAAAGGAAGTAGAAATTAAAGGAGGAGGGTCTCTAGAAGATAAGGTGACATCTTTAGAAGAAATAGACTCAAGATTACCAACAATGGTTATATATTTATGGGTCATTTACACCCTTATGAACTCCAAAGTAGTGTGAATACTGCTAATGTGCTAAAAACATCATATCACTACCTCTAAATTCTCAATCCTTAGAAATAGCATAGGTTAGAGATGTTCCAAAATAAGAGATACTATCAAGGGTATGTCATCATGTTTAAGATCTATATCTGGGGAGGTAAAAACCTTAGGTAACTCAATAAGAAAATACATGATATAAACCTTAAATAAATCCATATCATCTTAGGTCAAATAACTAGAGTGAGGGGGGAGGTGAAGACCTATCTTCTCTAGGTAAAGGTGTATAATTGCTAGAAGGTGATCCTTGAACAACATCCTCTAGACTGTCACCATCATCATTCACTATTACTTTATATTCTACCTCAACTCTAACTTCATCATCAGATGGAAAATCACAGAGAAGCTCAGCCTAATCAATATTCCTTACTAATGATCCATTAGGATCCAAATGATAAAAAGGGATGGAATTTCCACCTTTCTTAGGTAGACTTCCTTTATCATCACCACCTCTATTGGAATATAAATATGAATAATATAAGCTATGAAATAATAACCATGGGGACTTATCCTCCTTAGTTATTATATCCTTTATATCTGATCTAATTAGGATTCCAAGAACATGGCCACAGAATGACCATGGAAGTCATGCTCCAAATAACCACTCTCAGTCATTCTAGAATCTATGATATATGTGAAGGGATTATCCTGTTAATCATTATCTTATCCATCAAAATCATAAAAAAAATTATCTAAAAATACAACCACATCCTCTGGAATTTCAGAGTCAGATCCCTCAAAATGACTAGTATTGGAAACCTGCATGTCTGATAACTCATCATCATCTAATAGTCTTTCCTTGTAAAGTAAGGAATGAGAATAATAAGGAGGCCCATAAAAGTTAATATGAATCCTCATTATGTCAATATCACCTCTATATTCTACTGAAAAGAATTTTGATTATTCCTCAAATTCAGTAATAGAATTATCCACTTCTTCATCTAAAGAATATTCCACAACCTCATCTCATTCAAAATCAGGATCAACTAAATCTCTAGTTCTGATGGGAGTTTTTATTAGGTTTTGAATTTTTATAAATAATTTCATTATCATCAACCTGCTATTTAATCCATGGGTTTTGATTCTTCCTCCTCCTTATTTATATATGTTGAATTCAACAGATGACACTACACGAAATGATCCTTACTTCTCTGATAGGAACAAATCCTATAGCTTTCAGAATAATAGATATTATCTTGCGAAACTTAACAAATTTTATCTAGATTTAGTTTTACACAACTCCAATATAAAAACCAAAAGATATATATACATATTTACGAGATACCATCTCTTCATGAGGTATAGAAACTGAACATCTTGGAATCTCATGACACTAAGGTCCCCCTTACTAAGACATAAAATAAGCTAGATAAAATTGATGAGAATTATGAATTCTCAATAAAGGTATGCAATAATTTATCTTCTTTGGTTAGAACTTCCAATAATCTATAGAAGTGATTCCCCAAAAAAACCTGAAATGGATGATTGGATAAGATCCATTATAATCTTCATAAACTTCTTCAAGGGTAACTTTCAAGCATTTTACCCATTTATTCAAGTAGAATATGATCTCTTTTTTACAAAATAAATTATTTATGAAATCCCTTTTTCCCCAAACTCATATTTGGTATGAAAATAGGAATCAGAGACAATTCTAGGATAGAATAGTCGATCATTCTTAGAGAATAGAGTTGACCATCCTTGCTATTGAACTAATTTTAAACCATCAATTTTCTTGATTCTAACCATATTGTGTCCTTTTATTTCTCATTAAAAATATTTGAGAATACATAAGGGGATTTTGGAGATCGATCAGTAACTAGAATCACCTCAGGATCTCTTACATGATAATGGATCATTAAGAGAATCAGAAATGAGAGGCCACTTAATATTTACCATAACATAAAAGATTTAAAGGCAATTAGGTTGAAGGCTGGGATTGAGAGATAAAAGGGAGGGGAATTTTGAAAGGTGGGTGAGATAAGAGATTTTATTTAGACTCCAAAAAGGAAATTTGATCTTTTTTTTACAAGACTTTTTTTAATATAAAAGTTATTTTAATTCAAATAAAATACTAAATTTAAAAGTTAATTAATGAAATTATTCATGGTGTAAAAAATCACAAAAGATTATACATGGTAGTAAATTCACAATGTATCACCCAAGTGGTAGTATTGGAATTGTATCATCTGAAAAGTAGCACTTGAAAGGGAGTATCTGAATGGTAGCACATCCACATGGTAGCAAGATCATGGTAGTACATGATTCAGGAATTAAATATACCATATTAAAAAAAAGTAGGTAAAAAAAGATTAAGAAGAATTTATAATGACTAGATCATGTCATATGTAGCTTAACCTCTCAATATTCAAAGCCTTTATAAAAATTTCAATTAGTTGATGTTTAGTGACAATTAATTCAAGAGTTATATCATCGTTTTTGGAAATGATATCTCAAAAAGTGATGTCTTATATCAAGGTTATTTTTCTTTTAATAATATATAGGATTCTTAAAAATGTTAATAGTACTTGTATTGTCACAGTTTATAGGGACATGTAAAAATTTATATCCATAGCCTAAAATTTTGTATTTTATATACAAAATTTCTGCACAGAAACTACTTATAACTATGTTTTCAACAACATCAGTGGATGATAGAATGGAATTTACATTTTTACCATACAATGATATTAGATACTCAATAAAAAAGTGACATGTTCTATGGGTTCTTTTTCTATACAAATTATAGCCAAAAAAATATACATCTTAATAACTAGCTAATTCAAAGATTTTTCCTTTCGAGTCAAAAAATTCTCAATAAATTATATTCTAAATGTATTTGAAAATACTTTTGATATAATTCAAATGATATTCCTTGTGGTTTGATTGAAAATGAGAACATAAACACACTCATACATAATATCAGGTTGGCTTGAAATCAAGTAACGTAAACTTCCAATCATACCACTGTAAATGGATTGATCAATTGCTTTCCCAATTTCATCCTTATCTAGATTACAGGATGAACTCAAGGTAGAATAACTTCATTTTTTAATATCTATACTCAAACATTTCATAGGATCCTTTATGTATTTACTTTGATTTAAAATAATTCCTTCCATATTTTGAAAAATATGAAAACAAAAGAAAAAATTTAGTTCACCAATTAAACACTTTAAAACTCATTTTTCATCATTTTGGAAAATTCTATACATAGTGATTTTTTATATTATCCAAAAATAATATTATCAATATATATTTACACTACTGAAAAATATTTAATAATAATTTTATAAATAAAGTTGGATTGACTATCCCCTTTGAAAAAAAATATCAATCAATAAAGAGTTGAGCCAATTATACCAAGATCTTGGAGCCTTTCTTAAACAACATGAGGCTTTAGAATGTTTAAAAATATGATTTGGAAAAGGGGGTTTTAAAATCTTGGGGGTTTCTCAATAAAAACATCCTCAATAATATAACCATTTACAAATTCACTCTTTAAATCCAATTGATATAGTTTGAAATTAATATTTGATTCATATGAAAGAAGTATTCTAATGGATTCAAGTCCAGATTCTGGTAAAAAGTTTTCTATATAGTCAATACCTTCCTATTAACTTTAATATTGTATAACTAATCTAGTTTTTTTCTAATAATTATTCCCAAATTCATCAACCTTGTTTCTGTATGCCAAATTGGTTCTAATAATTAGGTAGTATTTAGGTCTCTAAGCTAATTAAGAGACTTTATTTCCACAAAATTAATTCAATTCTTCTTGCATAGCTATCACCCACTTCTCATCTTTTAATACTTTATTGATGTCATCAGGTTCAAACTTAGACAAAAAGGCATGATGTTCAACCTGGTTTCATAGTGAAGCTTGAGTTTGAGTAACTTTATCTAGATCTCCAACAAAATCATCTAGAGGATAACTTTTTAGGATTCTAGTGGTTCTAGGTACTGAAGCACTTGGTTATACTAAGTCTTCTTATTGGTTAAGAAGGTTTATATGGTCTATAATAAGAGATTGATCAATTAAATCATTGGAAATGTTATAAGATTTAGATGTATTATTGATATTTAAATTTGAGATATCATACTCAAGGTTTTCTATAGTAGGTTCGGGTTCATGTAGATCTATGTCATCAAAATTAACATTAAGAAATTCTTTCATAGCTTTAAATTTTTTATAAAATTAATTTATATGATTTACAAGTGGTCTAATGACTAAGAAAAATCCATTCAAAACTTTCTAGTGAAAATTTATCCAGATTATTATTTGTGTTTGGAATGAATACTTTGCATCCAAACCCTATAAAGTGATATACTTTGTGTTTTCTATCATTTCAAAAATCATAAAGATTATTTTTCAATATAGGTATAATAAGAACTCAATTAATTACATAATAAGTTCTACTAATAGTTTCATCCCAAAAATAGAAAGTTAATTCATATTCACTTAGCATAGTTTGAGAAATTTCTTAAAGAGTCTTATTCTACAACCCATTTTTTAGGTATTTAAGGTTAAATGAATTTTTGAGTATAACCATATGGTTTGTAGAGATATTAAAACTCTTGATTATAACAATTTCAACCATTATAACTTCTCAAGATTTTTATGGTTAGTCCACCAAGGTTCTCTACTAATTTTCTATATTTATAAAAACAAGAAGGAGCTTCACTTTTGTAAGATAGGAAGGGTACAGTTGTATATATTTAATAATCATTAATAATTATATATGGATAGTTTTTTACTACTAAATTATAAACTTTATATAGTCTAAATAAATCCATATGAACAAATTCTAGTGGTTGAGAGGTATAAAGCACTTTATTTGGTTTGAAATATGTTTTGTGTTACTTTCCCTTTCCATATGGATCACACAATTTTTCTTTAGATAATTCTAGTTTGGGTAGATCCCTAACTAAACCCTTTTCATTAAGATTTTTATGTGAGTATATTTTATAGCTTTGTAAACTTCTATGCCATATAAAATATTCTCTATGAAATACACTCAAACAAGAAACATTTTGAGAAAATAAATATACTAAATTAGAATTATAAACCTTATCATTTCTCAAAGTAGTTATTTTTAAAGAATCAATGGAATAATATATTTTAAAAGAATTCTTTTCAAAATTTACCAAAAAACCATCATCCCACAATTGATAAATACTAATAATATTATATTTTATGGAATAAAAAAATAAAACTTTAGAAATAAGGATATATTTAGAGTTACTAATTTTCCCAAGTCCAAGAATATTCCCTTATCTTTTATCACTGAAAGTGGCAGGTCCTCCATCCACCTTTATAAGGTTCTTGAATATTGACAAGTATCCAATCATATATCTGGAACCTATATTATCCAAAATCTATAGAATTCTGCTAAATATTTTGAAATACTTATCCTAAAAATAATAAAAAAAGAAATGACTTCGGTACCAATATTTTCTTGGGTCTAGAGAAGTTATTAAATAAAGCCTTAAAATACACTTATTATTCACATACTTTAGTTTTAAAAAAATAATATATTTAGATATAAAATATTATTTAGGTTCAAAAGTGTTAGAATTATTTACAAAACAATAAATTTCCTTATATATAGAGACTAAATCTTTATAGTTTAAACTTGTAATAAAATAATTTTTCTATATCTTCCCTTGTTATCTAGATCCATACACAATTCTAGATTTAGATTTAGGATTTTATTTTTTACCCAGTATAATATTCAAGGTTTTTCTAAACTCAAAAAACTTTTCCAAATCCTTTTTATGTTATTAATTTACCAATTTCAGATCAAAATTTTCTTTAAATAGACTAAAATTATTTTCATTTTCTATACTAAGATTAGTTTTATCAACATCACATTAAATATGAATCTTTTTAAGATTTTTTTATTTATTTTTCAATTCATTCTTGGAATCATCTAGGATATAATAGTATTCCTATAATTATTCATTGTACATTTTAGAGTCATCAAATATATTATCAGAAGAAATAGATAGTACCTCTGATGTAGAATCCATAAATAATATATTTGATTTTTTTATTTTTATATTCCCGGCTATATTATGAATCACTAAAGACTTCTTTATATGCACTCCCTATGGACTTTATTTCTTTCTATGGTATTTTCTATTTATCTTCATACTTATTCTTATAGATTATATTTTAGTAGTTATCTATTATATTTCCTTTCATCTTACACTAATAGAATGTAATCTAATTAGAGGAGTCATCCCTCTTCCAGTTTTTCTTTCAATTTTCTCTTTTATCATAATTTCCTTTTATAATATAATTTATGGAAAAACTTATATTTTTTTATAAAAAAAATTGAATGTTATGGCTAGCTAATCCATTTCCTTGTCACATTCTATATCATTTTCATTTCCACGTATACTGTTAAGTTTGAAAACTTCTTTGTATTTTTACTGTGATGCCTTAATGGAAAAAAAATCATTTTTGGTTGATCTTCTTCATTGTTCACTTTCATCTCTTCTCTGTACATCATCATCTTGACAATTATCTCTTGGACTGGTAGTTTACTGATGTTATATGATTCTCAAATAGATATTGTAGTACCTTTCAATAAATCTGGAAGGCATATCAAGATCCTAAATAATTGATCTTTTCCTTCTATCTTGTATCTAAGTAAAATCAGAGTGTTTATGATCTCATTAAACATCAGATACATGTAAGAGATATATTATTTGAGGATTCATTATGAAATTATCAGACTTAATAGTATATGTATTTAACATCATTTCTTTAACATTATATGTGACTTCATGAGACACATGAAGAGTATCCCAAATTTGATATGCTGTAATATAAGAAGATATTTAATTAAATTCACCCTCTCTTAAAATATAAAATAAATATTTCATGGATTTTCAATTAGAATCATAATAATCTTTAGTTGGGGCATCCAATTCTTTTCTAGTGGTTTTAGGTTTTTCATATTAATCTTCAATAGATCCATAGATGTCAAAACCCATGCTCTTAAGGTTAATTTCTATTTATATTTTCCACTGAGCATAATTTTAACCATTAAAATGTGGAGGTATATTTGTATCATAACCTTCAGACTTAGCATCCATACTAATAATGTGATGAAAAAATAGTAATATTGATCTTATTGAGAGACTTGACCAAGGTCATGAAATAAAAACAGATAAATATAAAAATCAAATAAATCACCCAAATATCAAATTATGGCCCAATATAATTACTCAAGAGGAATTGAAATGAGTATTCAAAAATTTATGTTAAAAATATATTAAAATTTTAAATTTAAAATTCCCCACAAATAATATTTTTTAGTTAACCAATAAGGTAGGTATAAAATCTTTTAATATTTAAAATAATTTCACAAAAAGTATGTTAAAAACTCAGTTAAACAATTTAAAAGCAATTTAACTTTTGAAATTATCTTACACACACTGAAAATAAATATATCACAATTAAAAGCTAACTATTAAATTATTTTTCTAAGAAAATTTTTATAATTTAAAATAGATAAAGAAAAATAAACTTAAACATGTAGTGGATTTTAAAACAAGTATTTTAGTCTCAAGCCAAGACTTAGTCCTCTACACTTGAAATAATTGTGATGTTAATTAGATTTATTAAACTAAACATAACGATCCAAAACCAAGATCGGGTATACAAAAACAACATCACACTAGGTAGTCTAGGATACATCTGGCCTCTTCTACTATGATATATGGGATGGAAAATTTAAAATAAAATATAATAGAGTATCATAGTACTCTCCAATTTAGTACAAAATATTTTTTTATTGTATAAATAAGAAAATCAAGAACAACCTGAAAGTAAATAATAATATAGAATAAGATAGAAGGAATATATAATTGTTAAAAATATTCCTTTATATTATCAATATTTAGATGATCATCAATGATATTATTCTTATATTGTATTTTCTTAAAAAATTTCCTTAAATATTCATACCAAGTAGAAAATTTGGGAAAGTATGCATTTTATTTAGTGCTCTAGAGTATCCATTTAGGAATAATCATTCTGAAATCTTCATCCTAATCACTCTCTGACTTCCATTAAATTCCATAAACTAGTCATTGGAATATTTTATTTGAATTTTAAATCAAATTGGCATGGAAGAAGAAATTATCATGTAAGTAGAGATAATAATGAAAAAATATATCATAATGAATATAGATATCCATTCACTGTAGTAGAAAATAATTTATAATATAATATCTTGATTTAGGGTAGAAGATCCTTATCATGGACACAAAACTCACTTTTTGGTAGCCCGAATGGCCCGAAGGCCTTATTTTTATTTGATTTTTGGATAATCCTGTTTTTAAGGGTTGATGGGGAACCCTTACATGACCCATAGGCCCAAGGCACAAAGTCCACACATGAATCAATACATTACTTCAAAGGCCCAAGACCTGACACACTGGAAAAAGACTTTCCCCAACATTTGCATCTTGAAGACACCTAGCTCCCCACCCCGCATGGCTGATTGGATAGCATTGCCCCGTGCAAAGCTGCATGATGCCTGGTCTAGATGGTAGTTGTCATACCCTCTCATTCTTCCAATCTGGTTATCTCTACTCTTTTGGTTGCTTATTTTTTCTCGGAATCCTCGTCTGGGCTTACTTAGGTGTGTTCTACTATTCTTTAGTCTTTCCTGTGGCCCAAAATCCCGATGGCCCAATGGCCATTGGTGGCATGAAGGCCCTACAACCCGAAGGCCTTGTGTCCCAAAGGCCTTTGGTGTCCCAAAGGCCCTGAGACCCATAGGCCCAAACCGGTGGCCCGAAGGGCCAAATCAGATGAATAGTTTCGGCTGCTACAATACCTAACAGTACCTGATATGTTACTCCTATAGTACTACTACAATAAATTGGAAATTCAAACTCACCCGAATTTGATCATGGGTCTCTTGGATTCCAAAAAGGAGCCTCTACCACTCGGGTACAGGCAAGTTGGCACTCACTTATCGGTAGCATAAGTCAACTAGTTGTAGAAAAATTGGTATGACAGTATCATCTGATGATAGTTTTGTTTTCTAAAGGTATAAGATCTATTTTTTACATTGGAATAATTATTCTAATGGTATAAAATTTCTTCTTAAATTAGAATGAGTCTTTTGATGGTAGAAAACTTCTTCTAAAGATAACAAATTTCTTCTAACAGTAGCATGAGTCTTCTAACAGTAGAATTCTTCTTCAAACAGTAGACTAATCCTTATGATAGAAGCATAACTAAACTCAAGGTAGCATATTTTACTTATATATATTTAATTAAAACCAATAATGATGAAGTTATATCATAAAACATGTAAATAGTTAGTAATAAAGTAATCATTATTTGTGATCATTAAAACAGTGAATTATTGAATTAATCCAATAAAGCTTTCAGTTGCATAGAGTTGGTTCGAGATGGATCTGAGGTAAAACAAAAACAAGGAGATACATCGTACATGGGTGGAACACTAAAAACTCAATCCAAGGCCAAATTAAGGATTTTTTCCCCCTAGGGTCAATTTTTTGTTTATTGTCCGCTAAATAAAAAATTACTAGTTAAACCTCATGATCATGATATATTTGTCTTGTTTTATTTATATTTTTTTCATGATTTATTTTATGGATGAAAGATCGTGATTAAATATATAAATGGATTAATATGAAAATATGGAATTAAAATAAAAGTATTATGCGTAAATATTTTATCTAACACCTGGATAATCACTTAAGTAAAATCTACTTCAAAATACCAAGGAATTTAAATGGATGAAATAAGAAATTTTATGCGTAATAAACAAAATACATCAAGTTAATATTAAGACATCATGCCTTCCATTATCTTAATTAATACAAACCACGGCTAAAGTGTTAGTTCAGGTAATAGTCAGGGGTAATTTTAATTATCTGATAGTCTTAACTAAGTTGATTGGTTGACTTAACCAAACTTGTATTGAATTTAACGACTATATTTTGTTAAATGTAAATTTATAGTCGAGTTTTGAGGGAATATAAGTTGGGATTTCAGGATAGCGGAGTTCACTCAATGGAACAAAGAACTACAGGCTCGTAGTTTTCAAGACCACCTACCTAATAACCTTCTTATACTTTTCATATCCATAGTCTGGATCATAAGGAGGGAAATATAGATTATTTCTACTAGAATTCCTAATTGGATAGGACATTCGATGTTCAATGGTGAGGGATATTGAGACTTGAAAAACAGTATGAGACTTCATAAAATTAAAATTATTATTTATTAGGTAATTTGTAATCAAGTAAAGAATTAATAATCTACATCTTATTATTATAGAATAATGAATTTTTTTTAACGCATTAACCTTACATTCAATTATGAAGAAAAAATATCTCTTAACTGATAGTAAAATCTAGGAATAGTTTAGATGATTACAAGTTGTGTTGCACCATGAATAGAAGTCTTACGTGCAATAATCCTTAATCCATGATCCTCCTTCTAAATAGGTGATCTATAAAATGTTTATTGAATATGAAAAACACTTGATCGATGTGATAGATGTTCAATGTTTAATTTTGTCATACATTATAGTGAACTCATGAAGTTTAATGAAAACAATTATTCCAATAGCATGATCTTATATATATATGGTTCTTATCAAGATAGATCTAGACAACAATGGTATGATATCTCCAAGGTTATCATCATGAGAATGTTTGGAGAAGTTGTACCAACTAGGCCTCACATAATCAAACTTATTGGATACATTAAGCACTTAGAGGTTCTAGGGTTTAAAATACTTGATTAATTGTGAACTGATCTCATTCTTTCATTACTTTATCAAAGATTCTCTAGTTTTGTTGTCTATTTCAATATAAACAACATATAGAAGTATCTCCTAGATCTTCTAACCCTACTTTTCTAAGTTGAAATGGATGTGAAGAATGAAAATCCTCCTTTTCTTATGGTGAATAAGTGGAAATGTCGGGTGAGGAGATACAAGACTAACTCCAAGTCTAAATATTTATCATAATTCCTTTCCAATAATAGGTGGATTGAGGGGAGAGAAATGGAACATGATGATATCTATTTCAAATGTGAAAATAAGGGCCACTAGAATAAAAAATGAACCTATTAAAGGAAGTTAGAAGAATCTTAAGGTCCATTTATTATTGAGTGAAATCTATTTATTTCTATAAACTGGGTATTAAATAGAACATTTGGTTCTCACATGTGTTATAAAATATAGGAAGCATATAGATTCTAGAATATTTCACATGATGAGGTGGATATAAAAGCATCCAATGAAGCTAGACATGCTATTGTGGCTATGTGATGATACCACCTCATGTTTCTAACTTTAATGATCTTAGTTTTGAAATATTATTATTATGTGTTTTCAGTTAAAGAAAACATTATTTCTATGTCTAGACTTCTTACAAATGGATTTATATTTAAATTTGGTAATAAATGTTTCTTCGTTCTCAACGTAAACATTTTTTTTATGGTATGGTATATTTAAATAATAGTCTTTATGTGTTGGATTTCATGAACTGATTAATGGAAATCAATAATGAAAATACTTCGCATGACTCACACCACGTCCAACTATAGCTTCACAAATATGGTCAAATAAATTAAAATCATTTTCCATATTATAATAAGATAGATATTTGGTTTTATTTGAACTAAAACCACTTGGTGTATGTCACATATGATTTGAAGGAAAAATAACTAATGCGACATTTAGTGGAAAAGGTGAAAGGTCCATATAGCTTCTTGAATTGGTTCATATTGATGTGTGTGAACCATTTGATGTCTAATACATGGGTGGGTACTCATACTTTAAAACTTTTACTAATGAGTTTATCAAATATGGATATGTCACTTAATGATGTATAAGTTAAATTACTTTGAAAGATAAAAGGAATATAAGAATTATTTGAGAACCATCTGTTAGAGTTGGTTCCCTAGAAGTAACTAATTTATACTTAAGATTTCCTTTATATTCATGGATTTCAATATTAAAACTTATCACGTATTGATTTTTCTTTTGTATAATATTAATGTGATAATGTCCTAGGATATCTATCACATTAAAAAGGTTATAGAATATTTCCTCTATGACAAGAACCATAAAGTTTTATGATGTTATTCTTAAATATTGTTCTATAGTAGGATAATATTCTATGATGGGAAACATAGTATGTTGACTGTCAGGTGTGAGAAATCATAAGAAGATTAGGCTTTATCTCATAAATTTTTCAACAATTAATCTATAATATGGGAGATTATAGGAACATACCAACCTATATAAATTCTTCATATTTATGTGTTATCAGATATTCCTATATGTGAGCATGTGTAATGGTTGTCAGACTTTAAGATTATTATTAATGCATGTCATGACTTGCACACTTTGATTTATTGTCGTAAACCATGATGTTATAGTTAAAAATGAAGTTTTATATATTAGATATGTGATTAATTATGTGTTATTAATGAATAATTCAAAGAATGATTTGTCTATTATATCTTTATGGAAGTAGATATGTCATTCATGTGATTAAAATGGAACCATTGCATTAAATTCCATGTCCATGGTGTAATGACATGTTTATTTCAGAAAGTCAAAGAAAAAAATAGAAAATATATATGTTTATGACACTATTTTATAACCTTATTAATGAGATATTGTTAAAAAGGGAGTATATTACATAGTGAAAATTTGTATGAGGTTTTTTCTATTGTGTCATACCTTCTTCCTCTATTTAAACCTTGAATTATTGATAGATAGTAATCTTGTACCTTAGGTAAGTCTGTTTAATGCCACAAAGGAAGAGGACTATAGGGTCACACATGAAGTGTTTTCATCGATCTCAGTTAAATATTATTTTCTTAATAATTGGAATAAATATTTTTCACCAGAAAGAGAAATAATATTTATTCAGTATTTATGAATCAATCAAAAACATTAAATAAATATTTATTAATGAGGTAATCGTTTAATTATTTTAATATATATGATATTTATTTATCCCTTTTTATTCAAAATGAAATAAAAAAATATTTATTTATTAATAAAAAATATTTAAATATTTAAATATTTAATAAATATTTACATTTTAGACCATGAATAAAATTTGTATTCAATAATTTAATAAATAATGCATCGGATGAACAAAATGAATTTTAGGTCTGGTGAGAAATATTTTTCTACCAGATTGAAAAATAAAAATTTATCATTCTATGGGTTAGCGTATTCCATGAAGTAAAATAATAATTTTAATTTATTACATGGCATGGGTTCTCTTATGGTTTTAATATATTTTTAAGGGCCCTTTTGAAATTGATTAAATATTATACCCTAACTCTATGTCTATAAATAGATATATATTACATTCTAAGGAGGTTCAATCAGTATTCAAAATGAATTCCTCTTGAGGTATCCCTCCTCTTCTCTTCATATCAAGACTCATAAGAACAAGACAAAATTCCTTCAAGTCAAAAGTAGAATCAAACAATCAAGATAAATAATGTAATATGATTAATTGACCACACTATCACACGGGGTTTTGTTAGTGTTTTTCTTAGATCAAATGAGCATGTTTGGATCAACACTAGAGGGGCTCCACTTTGGTTCCTCACTACACAATGGTGCCACAATAATTGGGTTCGAATGATCGACACCCTAAACAAAGAAATATCTCAAGACCAAGTTAATCCTACTTCTTGCACTAGAATTAATTATAAAATTAATGTGAAAAATCTTATCTTGGTTATGGGATGTTTTTGTTAATATTCTTTGTAAAAATTTCTATTGGTCATGACCTCAATGTCTGGTACATTGTAAATGATCCCTCAAATCCAAAAATAAGTGCTTCTGGTAACTTCCCCTCCCAACCTATTGTCTTGGATTAGGTTGGAGATGCTACTAAACTTTAGTGACGTCCCAAAAAACCCAAAGGCTGTAAAAAAGTAACAAGGGTGTAATGGATCATTGGGGGATGATTTTCCCTAGAATGTGAACAACCTACAGAAGATAAAAAAAGAAAAGTAATGTTGTATGATGCATTAAAGGATAAAAAAATACACCTCAAACCATATAGAAACATCAAAGTAGTAGATTAATAAAAAGTTAAAACACTAACACAACAATGGAAAAAAGAACACATGAAACTGAAGTGGCATAAAACCAAGAACCAACCCAAACAATCACCAAGATATAACTCTAAACCACAAACCTATTGCATCATGATGCATAGCTAGAGAAGTACAAAACCTTTCCTTTACATATATCTTGATACATAACATTTTCAAATGAACCAAATTTACCAATTCAGGGGGAGTATAAAACTAAGTAGGTGATTTCCAAATACTTACTAACACAAATCACCAGAACCAAGAACATATAATATCATATTTATATATATATACATATATAAAAATGTGAAAATGTGTTTTTAATCATTTTCGTGATAAGGAAATTAAACAAGTTTTCAAAATTGTACCAACTAGGCATCATCATTCCATAACTCACACACCCATGCATGCTCAATGATAGTACCAATACTCATGAGGTATGACTTATCCCATCACCTAGAACTCACCTAATAAAATCTACCATGTTCCAATTTGGAACTAGTCTAAAGGTTGAACCAATAATGTGACATAATTAAATTTCATGAACTCATGCCAACCACACATGCCATGTTCTCAACAAAAATAATTTCTTTTGAAAACCATTTTATTTTAAGAAATTTATCAAAAAACTTATGTGTATCATTTATAAACCAAATATTTAGGTGCTAAAACCAAGAAATATTTTCCATCAAACAATAGAGAGTGATTTAGACATCATGAAATCAAGTTATAAAACCAATAGTCTGGGATAGAATCCACCTACCTCATAGTGGTTAAAGAAAATGAATAACAACACACACAACCTATAGATCTGACCTTGAAACATATTCCCTTCCATGTATAACTATAAGATATAATCAAAATATATAACATAGGATGTATATATATATAATATATTAGATATATGGATCTATGAGAGGGAATATGAGTATATCTAGAGATAATAATCAATAATGAGGACTTACCATTTATTGTATAGATTTAACACACCTTGATTCACCAAAGCTACCTTATAGATCAATAAGAATCACAAAGAATGCATAGGATAAGAGAGTATTTAAAGAGTCTGATAGAAGAGGTTAAAATGAAGGTTTCATTATGAATAACTAAGTAAAAATATAATTTTTAAATTATTTAATACATGTCACATGGTTAGACCACAGAGTTTGGAGAACTGTGCATATGATACTATCTCTAAACCATCCCCTTGCATAGTTTGAGAAAATCATGAATCAACTAGGTTTCTTCCCTTTTCCTCCACTCACAGAGTTCCACTTAGAAATCTCATGGTTTGGATAAATTTTGAACTAGACTAGAAACTCATGAAACCTCTTGTATAGTTTCTTGGAGAAGTCTCGTAGATTTACTTAACCATGCTCATATCATCCACCCTTAAAAACCCTTCCAATACACTCTAAAACTATCCAAAAGCTCCAAAAACTCAACCAAAGTGTTATATAACATAAAAAACATAAATCAATAATATACCTGAAACTATTGGTGTTACACACTCTCCACCATTTTTTTCTGTGATCAAAAAGTTGGAGATTGGTGTCGCTTTTAAAGAGGTCAGGCCACTATTCCATCATTTCCTTCTCATGTTCCAATGTATCTTCCAAAATATTACCATGCTACCATAATTCTCATACCAAAAAAATAATTTCACAAAAAAAATAGATTCTTCTATCTATCCACAATCGGTATTGGAACATGAATCAATGTAGTATCAGGCTTATGATTAACATGGTCCCATAGAATAACATAGTCAAAATCAGGTGGGTATTTCATCAATTGAGATACATGAAATACACTATACACAGAGCTGAATCATAGCTGTAAATCCAACCAATAATTCACATCACCAATTCATTCTAGCATCTCAAAAGGGATAATGTACTCAGGATACAATTTACCATGTTTACCCAAACAATGATTCCCAAGCCCCGGAGAGACTTTCAAGAAATCAAGATCACCCACATCAAATGAAAATGGTCGATGATGATTATCTACATAATATTTATGTTGGTTTTTATTCATACCCATCCTCTTCTTAATAATATAAATCTTTTATATCATCTCATATAGGAATCAAGGTCTGATAATTGAATTCTCAACTATTTCAGTCCAACAAAGTGGAAAACAATAAGGATAACCCCACAAATCTTTGAAAGGATCCATATATATTGAGGACTAATAACTGTTATTGTATGAGAATTATACTAATGTTATATGGTCCTCCCGTGATCCACTAATGTAACGCCCCGACCCCAGCTACCCAGAGTCGGTGCATTACTTCGTAACATTGGCATGATCACAAAAGATCAAGTCTCGAAAGACCAATTAGTTTAGTAGCCTTGGAAACACTAGATACATTCATAAATGTTACATTACATCATAAAGTGAAAACTAATAACAAAGTCTTTATAGTCCACACTCATATCCTCTTCTGACTATCCCTGAAGGTCATTCATAAAATACTTCTTCACATCCTAGAAAATATTAACACATTGAAAGGGGTGAGCTCAAATGCTCAGTAAGGATAACAATATTGTGGAAGCTTTCATAAAGAAACATAAACATTTAAGGCAATGTATAACTAAAACAAAAGCCTTTTAAACTTGAACATCAACATAATATGGAAAAAGTAAAATGATATAATGCCATTTACTTCTTCACATGGATATTCTACTGGTCGAATAATCACATGCAATATCAATAACCACTTTCATAATGATGGAATGCATAATGCCAGACTATCATAACAACGTAGCCAAGGCCTTGTGCCAAGACCACAAATAATATTTTGTCAAGGCCTCGTGCCAAGACACTAGTTTGTCTCATGAGACCTACCGATGAATCGAGGAGCTATAGCAGGCTCCACCCGTCACTTATTAAGTCCAATGCATTCCTCATATGAATAGGTTTAAACATATCATAAACCATAACATAATCGTATCACATAAAACATGCATAAAGGAAACATAACATTTCCACATTTCAATCACAAGATATCAATACAACACATTGATATAATAAAAACACTTTCAAAACCATTTTCAATACCAAAATAAAAGAAAATTAAAACTTTGTATTTATTTTTCATTAAAAAAACTTTATGGCTTGTAGAGGAAGACGAAACTCAAATAATGGCCATGGTGGAAGAGAAGTTGTTGTCGCCGCATACGTACGACAAGAAAAAAATTCCTTTTTTTCATTTAGTAAAACACTTCATATAAAAAGATTCCTTTTGAATAAACGTAAAATTCAAAGGGGTTTATACACCATATAAAAGAAGGTTGTGTATAAAACAAAATATGCCTCAATGAAAGGATATTGAGACGAATTCCCTTAAAAGATAATTTTTTAAATAAAATAGATATATTATGTGTATTCACTATATGTACACATAAAGAAAGTACAGAAACAAGATAGGACATAATAATATCATGAAATAATTTGAACGTAGGAGATTAACCCAAAGAATGGAAATTGGGTTAAGAAGTTCCCTTACCTTGCGTCCTGTCTTGACTCGACCGTTCTTTAACCTCCTGAGTAATAAACTAGAGTTAATTTATAATTTATTAAGAAACTTTTTCAAGTTTTTTATTCCTTTTGTATCACTTATTACCATGTTATGAACATTATGTAATTATTTAAGTTAATAACGGTCGTTTTGTCGATCTTTGGTACTTGAGTCAAAAATAAACTTCTTATAATTACAAGTTGTTCATGTGGTGAAATATCCATTATATCCAGAATTATATTCATTATGTATATATCATATATATCATATATATCCAGTATATACATTCATTCATAATATTACGTAACATTTAGAGGCAATAAATGAAATGCACCGTTCATGGAGACGGTAAGCCGTACGTACGCATGAACGCTACTTTCATTTCTATTTCGTATTTAATGGAATGAAATAATAATGATATAAATGTATAATATAATTCCAGTATAATATAGTGTATAATAACATTTACTCCATCATTTATACATCCCACATATGGTATTAACGATTCATATCACTTTGAGGGGGCGGTAGTCCGCACTTCCTAAAATGAAAATATCGCGTTTACCCATAATGGAAACCATAATGGAATGCCATAAATGAAAAATAAAAAATCATAAGGAAAACAAAAACATAATATATATCATATATAAAAATAGTTTCATCATAATGGCCACCATTAGAGGTGTTATATTAGTGTTGAACAATCATCGTTTCGTGAGGCAAAAATTCGCCATCCATAGAAAGAGTGTGTTCTTTAACCATTAGATGTAGGTGTGTGTAATTGTAGCTCGAATCCTTCTTATAAAAACATCATAGTATATTTAGGATACTGTTTTTGTTACAAAATAAATGAATAAAAAGTGTTTAGGGGGTTGGAGAAGAAAAATAAAATAAAAGAACACAAGAGAAGACATTACCTTAAAATCGGGTAACTCTTTTTGATTTGATCCAAAGGCTTCCTTGGGAAGACTTCTGACCAAATTGAGGCTTCTAAGAGTAAGGGAGGTAAGTTTGGAGAGTATTTGGGCAGAGTTTGGCCGAGCCAAAAGGCTTTGAAAGTGTGAGTAATGTGGTAGTGGTGGGGGCCTTTTATAAGTGGAGAGGAGGGGCACTCTTGGAAAGTAATGAAATGTTACTTTATTATACAATTCTTTTCGGATTATAAAGGTCCCACACTTATATAATTCTAGGATAAGGTGATAAGGGTTCGAAATCCACCCATACAATAGGATTTGGACAAGTGTAAGTCTTAGATTTTACATTATCCTTCCATTTTATTTAAATCATTAATTAATGAGGTAATCGCGGCATCATCATGGTGTCACAAATAATTTAATTTATTTAATTTCTAAAAATTATAAATAAAAATATCATGATGTAGGAAATAATTTTATCTTTCTAATTAATATTTATAGTCAAAAATATGACTTGTATAACCCCATTTAAAAATTGGTTTAGTAAAACAACTCTTGTTTGTGACCTTTTTATTTTAACATTAAATAAAAAGTTATTTATGTCCTTTTCCGACCAAAGTGGCTCCATGGGGTCCCCAAGTTGACCCATGGATTTTCTTGGTCGGACATGACACATCCAATAGGGGTAGGACAAGTGTAAAGGTCATTTCATATTTTTATAATACCATTTTTACCTTAAATTTCACTAATTACCTTTAATCACGATTAATTAAACTTAAAAGTTACTATTCACCAAAAAATTATTTTAATCCCACAGAAACACATTTTACTTCCTAATGACAACCATGTATGTCGGATTTTTGAAAATAAAATCACAGAAGTGGTAATGTTTCATTTAAATGAAAAATCAGTTTTTTAACTACCACTTAGTGGTTTCACTATTCATCAAAAATTGAAGTTTTTCAGAACAATGCCAAAATTTCACCCTAAGATATAATTGATATTCCGAATCCAAAAATGATGTCTATTTTAAAAAATTCCAAACATATAAGTTTCATTAATTAATTTTATAATTAATTCCCGCTGTCACAACAAATAGCGTGTTTTTAAGAAACAATATATATCAAAAGATTGACAATTGTTTATGTCCAATTTCAAAGTGAAATTAATTCTAATGAACACCATTGGATAAAATGGTAAAAATATATTCTAATTATACTTTAAAACCACTAAATAGTATAATTTATCACTATAAAATACTTTTATTAAAAAAGTTGTTTTTAAGTATTTTCACTATTCATAAAAAAATTGGAAGTTCTCAGAAAATTACAAAAAATTCAACTTTGGATAATTTCAATATTACGAATACAAAAATGAAGTCCATTTTGAAATATAAAATTTCTATAATTTTAAAAAGTGGGTATTACTATTCATAACGGCTACTTTGATTAGTTGTGGTGTGTGTTAGAACTCGAAGTTGCGTAGAACACACGCTACTGTATTATTCAAAGAGAAGTACACCGTGGAAGCTTGGGGTGTTACAACTAAATTCAAAAATGTAAGCTCGATTCATGTCTTCCAATGTTTTGATTTTTCATTAAGATTATTCATCCATAAAAGGACGATAAGTTGTGCTCATGGTCAACTTGGTTATGATTTATTACAATAAGTATTTCAAAAATCTATACATAAACCTATTTTTTGAGAAATCAAAATTTAAATTGACATTTTTTGAAACTTTAATACTTTCTGAATATAGAGTTTTGAAAAGCATTCCACCATATTGGATTCCAGAATAGGAATGAAGTGAGATGACTTTGTGAGATGATCCAAAATCACACATATGGGATCATGTTTATGATCCATTATTGGTAGAGCTAGTATATAATACATAGTTTTCTATTCCCATTTCTTGATGGGTATAGGTAAATATTGCAATATACTAGTTGGTCATTGGTGCTCCACCTTGACCTGCATATAGGTGAGATAACAAAATATATACTCCTCCACCCTTGTTTTCATGATAGATCACTATAACCTAATAAATCAAATGATGAATGAGAGAAACTAGAAAGAAAAGGAAACATCACCTTTCATGGTATAATCAATATACAAATTATCTATGATCATAATTAGATTACACTAATCCAAAGCATACCTAGAAAATTGACAATATAACTTCATTATCAATGAATCAATCACTAAATTTCCTTTACTCAATGTATACATCAAGTCAAATTCAAACGTATAAATTTATTTCATCCATCTTCATTTCCTTAGATTAAAATATCTTTTGGAGAAGATGTGTTTAAGATTTTATAATCCATGAATAGTGTGAACTTCTCAACAAATAAATAATTATGCCATGTTTACAAAGAATGTACTAAAACAACTAACTCCAAATCATGCATCGATTAATTCTTCTCATGCACCCATAATGGTCATGACCCATAAGCTACAACATGATATCCCAACATGAGAACACATCCTAACCCAGATACAGATACATCACAATAGACTACATAGCCTCATCCCAACCCTACAAACTTAAGGATGGGTGATGATGAAATCCAAACCTCAATCTCTTGAAAATATTCATAGCACCTATCACTCCATTATAAAGGAATGTACTTCCTTGTAAAATCTATCATTGGATATGCATGTCGTGAAAAATCATGAACAAAGAATTGATGATACCCTACTAAGTCAGGGAAACTATGTATCTCAAAGACATTCTTAAGTGGATTCCAAGAGATAATAGCTTCTACCTTCTTATGATCTATGGATACCCCTTTTCGAAAATTGAAAGTACAAGGAAATTTATCACTTGTGTCCATAAACCACTCTTTGAAATATTATCATAAATGAGATGTTCTCACAAGATACCCAACACTATGTCTAAGGGTTTTTTATAGTCAGATTTAGTTTTAGAATACACAAGAATATTGTCAACATATACCACCACAAAGGAGTCAAGATACCTTTTAAGGATCCAATTAATCAATTTCATAAACACAGCTAGTGCATTATTAAGACCAAAGGGAATAAACACATATTCCTAACAACCTTAATGACTCTAAAAATATATCTTTAAAATACTCTCCTTCTGAACCTAATTTTTATGTTAACCTAAAAATAAATCAATCTTATATAACCATTTTTATACCCTCAATTGATTAAAAATATCAATAATTAATGGAAGATGATATTGATTCTTTATCATAACCTGGTTTATCTTATGATAATTCACGCAAATCAAAAAAGTTCCATTCAATTTATTTATAGTTTTAACTAGTGATACCCATGGAGACGTACTAGGTATAATGAATACTTTTCTTTAAAACTCTTCCAGATTAACCTTTAATTATTTTAATTAAATTGGTGTCATCCTATTGGATGGAAGTAAAATAGTATTGATCCCCGGTAAGAGATCAATCATAAATTGCACTTATCTTTTGGGAGGTAACCTAGAGAAATTATTGGGGAATGCATCAAGAAATTGGTCCATGATGGTTGTAAAGTATTTGTGTTTTATTAAATCAAAATTTTACAAAGTAGCTATTTTCAACTAGTAAGAGATAGTCATAACCACTGGTGCCAATGTTCATGAACTGTTCAAATTCACATTCCAATCTCCTTTAAAGAGATTCCCAGCACTATTTGAAGATGTGAAATTAACTTGATAGGTATATCAGTCGATGTTAGACAACCGTTCCCAAATTCAGGTCATAGAATCCTATCTCAAGAATAGATAAATCTCAAAAAATCATCATTCTCAATAGTTGTAGAACATGATTCACACTTAAAGGATTTACATTCTTGTTGGTTAAGAGTTTTTTGAATTTTTAGGACACAAGGAATAATTTAAACATGATATCTAATATGATCCATGACATGAGTAACAATAAAAGAGTGGGATATACCATTATTAAAAAAATATTTCATGAGAGAAGATCTTAATAGAATAGTTCCTTACTCCATCGAAGGACCATATAGATCCTTTGATATCATATTTTTAGCACCATACAACTTCTTACTAGGTATTCCATACAATTATTTATTTCTATTCTATGGTTGTGATGACTTCTGAGGTGTCTATGTGATAAGAGAGTCACCTTGGTTTTCTTGGTTCTAGGGGTGATTACTAGTGCATCTCAATTGGACTGTATGAGTATAAGAAGCTCAGGACATGTTTGATCCATTATCATCAATCATATTCAGAGTCTACAAACAATAATGTTTAAGATGTCCTCACTTTCCACAATTTTGTAATTATCAAATAGGCATTGTGTATTCCCAATTGATATGTTCATTAGATCCACACTCACGGCATCTTGGTTGATTACTTTGTTGAGGTAGAAAAGATATTGAACCATCCAACTAGTTTGCTGGTACTTTTCTTTCTTGAGAAAAATTATTCCCCTCCTGTTTATTCCCCATGTTGGGGTTACCACTTTTAATGGTGTAGGTAAAAGTGTTTCTACCAATATAGTTTCCTAAGGTATCCTTTTCTATTACCATCACCTTGTTCACCATCTCTTTATAGTTATCAATACAAAAGACTACCAACTTGGAGCATATATTAGGACCTAGATATACCAAAATTATCCTTTCATTCAAGTACTTACTAAAGGAAACTTCAAGATAAAAATGAATCAACCTCAATAATCGAGTTTCATGCTTCATTATGGAAATATTGTCCTTATTAGAAGTAATTAAAATTTTCATCCTTATGATCTTGAAGGTGTGTGGATAGAATTTATTATTAAACAACTCCTAAAATCTTTCCCATGTTAGTTTCTAGTCTTGTTTAGGTTGGAAAATAATATCCCACCGCTTCCAAGAGAGATCCTCCCTTACATAAACTGCTAGTTTCACTTTCAATTCATCTAGGGTTTACAAGAAAGAAAATTTGAGATATCTACCATAATAATATAAATTCTTTTTTAGGTCATGAATCTCCCTAAAATATTGATTGGTACTATTTCTAAATTTCTATTGATGAATCTTCATTCCATGGGTGTGGAATCAAATTTCCCCTATCCATAGATTGAAATTCCTATACTATGGTCTAGATAAGTTATCGGTTTACTTTTGGTTCAGGTTGAACTATATTCCCAGCTGCTTCCTCCAGTGGGTTTTCAAATCATCAAACTAGTTCCATTATTTATAAAGGTAGAACAAAATACCACATAGTCATTAGTCACTCAAAGCTAAAGGCTTAGAATATTGAAAATCATCTTAACAAACAATTATTAACAAAAATTTCCAAAAAAACACTAATCATAATATGAATAATGAAGTCCTTGTAAGAATTCTTGTTATTAATGCATGATATGATACACTCATAGGATAAACCCATGAGGATGAGATGAAAACACACCTAGAAGTGTATTAGAACACAATTTGTACCTGGAATACCTTGGTTAATTGATGTTTAGTATAAATAGGTAAATTATGTCTTTTTATGTTATGAATTTTAGGTTGTTAAATACCTATCTTCTTGCTACCATCCTAAGATGAGAGACCAACCAAAATTGATATCATTTGTAACATACCCACTTAACCAATTTTCTTGAGCCAGGTCGGAGGTGATACAAACCTTAGGTGACATCCACAGGACACCAAAGGTTGGAAACAAGTTCCAAGGGTGTACTAGATTTTTTGGTGATGATTTTCCTTGGAATGTAAACAACTTATTAAGGAAAATACAAAGAAATAAAATTCTATATAACAAATGTAAATAAAAAAACATGACTCAAAATAGATAAAAACATCAGAGTAGAGTATGAAATAATAAGGTATAACACTAACACAATAAAGGAAAACCAAACTTGGGACACTGAAGTGGAATCAACCCAAGAATCACCACAAAAAATTCTCCATGCTCCAACTATAAGTCCCAACACCATTTCATCATGTTTCATCACTATAGAAGTATGTCACCTTTCCTTTATATATATATTGGTACTCAATAACTTCAAATGTAGCAAAGTTCCCATGTAGGGGGTGAGTATAAAACTCATTCAGGAATTCCCAAAGACTTCCCAACACATTCCATTAGAAAAAGAACAATCTATCTCGCATTTATATATATCAAAATAATAAAATACAATTTCAAACATTTCTATGATAAATAAAATAAAAAAGTTTCCTAACCTATAACCACTTGTCATCATCATTCCATAACTCACACACCCATGAATGCTCAATGAAAATCCTAATACTCTTGAGCGATGACACATCCCATCCCCAAGTTTGTCACCTGGTCGAATATATCATGTGCCAATTTGGAACCATCCCAAAGGAAAAACCAACAAGGCACTGAAATGAAATTTAATGAACTCACACAAATAACACATGCTGAGTTCTCAATAAAAACCATTTTATTTCAATAAATTTATCAAACACCTTATGTGTATCATTTCAAAACCAAGGATCAAGGTACTATAACAAATAAATTATTTCCAAAAAATAATATAGAGTGATCTTGACATAAATACTTAAAGTAATAGAACAAGTAGTGTGGGAGAGAATACACCTACCCCACAATGGTTAAAGAGACTGAATAACAACACACATAACCTCTAAATATGGCCTTGAAACTTCTTCCCTTCAAAAGATCCTAATAAGATCTCATAAAAATCCACATCATGGGACTTAAATCTATCTATAATAGATTAGATATACTTACCTATAATAGAGAATATGAGTATATATAGAGATGATAAGAAATAACAAGGACTTACCACTGATTATAGAGTTCCAACACACCCTAATTCATCAAGACTATATTCCGAGTCAAAAGGAAATTCCAAGAATTACTGGGAGAGAGGAGTTAGAGAGCCTGAGAGAAGAGGTGAAAATGAGGTTTTTTAGTGAAAAATAATGTAAAAATCTAACTTCATTAGCATTTATTTCATTACATATGGTTATTCCACACATTTTATAAAATTTTATACTAACCATGAACATGATATTATCTCCAAAGCATCACCTCGTAGGGTTGGCTCACACTTCTTGACAAACTGTGCACCAATTTTGTTTTTTACCACTACCTCTTCTCATATGGATTCACCTATAACCCACATAGTTTGGAAAAACTATGCTCCAACCATGCTCTTTCTCATAAACTCCCAAAACCTCTTACTTGGTTTCTTGAAGAAGGTACATGGTTTTACCTAACTGTTCACCCTTAAAAATTAATATTAAACACTTTAAAACTATCCAAAAACTCTGGAAACTCAATCCAATAATTATATAATTTAAAAATACATAATAAAAGGTAAAGGAACCTAAAACTAGGGGTGTTACCCTTTCGATGTGTATGGATCCTTCAAGTGGTATCAAAGCAATTACATTAAATTTATAATTATTTATTTTATTATTGATCATTGAACATTTAACTGTTAGATTTAATTTAAGTTTTAATTAGTTATTAATCCATATTTAAAACCTCCTCTACCTATTCTTTTATCACTCACTTAAACAATATTGGTTAATAATTAATGAATAATGCAAATGAAAAATTTATTCAGAGATACAAATAATTGTGGCTGGATAACATGGGGTTTCATAGCGTATAATCCTTTTTAATTTCACCAGGACACCTATGTGGATTTTGGGTTATCATTTAATGAATACACACCACATACATTAAATAAACCATGTACTGGCTAGAAAGGATGGCACCAAGTTTTTATATATTACATGAAGTTTGTATTGCCTACACACCATGTATTCCATGTGTTTTCATAGAGTAAAACAAATTGTCAAGATGTGCATGTAATTAAAACACCATGTGTATTTAATACAATATGTGTACTAATTAGAAGCCATGCAACTTCAAGTACATGTCATGTATCCTTCCTACATGTCACATACCTCATAAATTTACATAAGAATTATACATTGATTCCTTAGGTTTGTACTGTGTACATCTGAATAGGCAATATACATTCTATGTGTTCAACCTTCCCATGACATGTACTTTACCTGATTACATAGAAATGTCAAATTTAATCAATTACTCCATTAAAACTCATTGAATTGAGTTCTATGAGTCATTTAATAGACTTTACACACTATTTGTTAGGTTTTATATTATATCAAATTCTTAATTAATTTCATGTAATATTCACAACTACAAGTCATGTCTGTTCATTGAATACTAAAGATTAACCATGCATTAAATCATACTGGTAAAACAATTTTCATGTGTTCCATGTTCCATTGATTTGATAGTACATGCTATGAAATTATGAAACATATCATGTATGCAATATTTCACGTTAATGTATTGTTACAATAAAGATCATATTGAGTAGTTCATATAGGTAATCATTGATTTTATACTAAGTACAAAGTTGTTTACTATTTTTATTAAAATTAATTAAAATAAAATTATTTACTTAATTTAAAATCACAGGGAATGGTATTTTAAAAGATGATTGGATGGAATAGGATAAAATGAATTAATTGGTTAATAATATAATTAATCAGATAAATTCATTTGTGGCTTTATCATGTTGAAGAATGAATTAAAATGAATACTAGTTAGTTGTTTTAAATGCATAGTCATTACTTATGTATGACTAATCATGAGCTTTGATCAATGCTATGAATGTATTGGTTTTATTTAATTTTATTTTATTTCATGGGTTCACAATTATTTATTATTAGATTAAATATAATGGTCCTCTTGTCACCCATCTCTCCTTTATTATATTGGGTTTGAATGTCTAAGGTTATTTTATATAATTACCTATAACCAATACTATAGTTCCCCTCACCTAAATGTGAGTTTTAAAATATATATAATAAAAAGAGTATATGAAGGTGCATTAATATGGTTCAAGTTAGATATGAGTTTGAGGTGACTCAACATGGAATTTAGGAAAAACCAACCTGGGCGATACATGGTTAGATATGTGGGATGATACAACTCATTCCAAAACTAGCGCAAGGATTTTTACCATAGGTTCATAGGTTGATTTATTATATGATAAATAAATTTTAAATTGTATAAATCTCATGAATGTGTTATTAATGTATTTATTTATTTATTTATATTACATGATTTATTTTATAGATGAAAGGCCAAAATAAAAAAAATAGATTAATATGAAAATATAAAATTAAAATAAATGTATTATGTATTGATGTTTTTTTAGGACATGGTTAATCCCCTAAGTAAAATCCACTTAATATTAACAATACATTAATAATGATAAAATAAGAAAATTTATTCATGATAAATAAAACCCCTCAACAAAATATTAATCTATTAAACATTTCATCGTTTGAATTAAGTTGGACTCATATTTAAAGTATTGGTTCAACCGCCATTGGGGGAATATTAAATTATTCGGAGGTTTTAACTAAAATATTGGGTCAAATTAACTAAATCTATATTGGGTTCAATGGACTTAGTCTTCCCTATAAAAATGAAGAGGCAAGAGTTGAGGATATCTGAGTTAGGATTTCTAGATTGGGGATTCCACTCAACAGTTTAAGGAGTTAATAGTTTACAGTTGGAAAGACCTCCAACATAAATACTTTATTATAATTTTCATGGACTTTATCTTAATTATAAAAAGAAAAATAGGGATAATTTCCAATCAAATTTATATACCATGGGTATTTATAAGTTTAATGGTGAGGGCCATTGAGACTTGATAAAATAGTGGGAGACTTAATAAAATCAATATAGTTATTTCATATCCATTATTTTGTAATCAAGTAAAGTATTAATAATATGTTTTAATTACTTTAGAAAAAAATGGAAAACAAAACCATGAAAAACAACATGATCATTTTTTAACTCAAGTCATGTCCTCACATGCATAAATTTCCCAAAGTGGCATAGATGTTTTAAAGTGATTTACTTTCTGAGAATTTGTAATGTGTGTTGGAATTATCTAAAAATAATCATTTTCCCACCAAGATGAGGTGAAAAGGATGCCTATATAATATATATAGATGATTATTCCTCCATGATATCTTGTCTTCTATCTCTTTAAAAGTATAAATAGAGGATTAAAGATAAATGATATTCTCTCTATGTTATTTTAGCATTAATTGGAAAGGGGGTGTTTATTTTATAATCATGTATTCAAGTATTGAAGTATATAATTTAAAGTTAATATTATATTTGGATAAGATTATATCTATAAATACCATGTTATCATCCATACCTCCAAGGTTCTCCTTATTCATCCAAGTCTGAATGAATTATATAGAGACAACACTTATAAATACTTTTGTCTATAATTTACCTAGAAAAATATGTTTTAGTGTAAACTTATTTCTTCTCTCTTTATAGTGATAAAATAAAAGTTAAGGTTAAAATCCCATTCTATTTTAAATACAATCGTGTCCTTATATAATATTTCTAAAATACAAAGGATTTAGAGGGAGGGTATCAAACAAGAGGTTGTTTACTTCTCATGAGGAAAGAGATAGTTATTGGAAGAATTTAAATAAATTAAAGTAGAAGTAGTTATAATCTTCTAAAATATTAATCATTGAATATATTATTTTCATTGGACTTCTTAGGGATCTAATACAACATGTTTTTCATATATTCACATTTTTAAATAAGAAAGTTTTGAAATATTATAAGAAATAGGGTGAATTATCCTTGAGGATGAGGAAGGGTGATTCTTATGTTAGTAGCAAGAAGACACAAATTTTAAATTTACAGAATGGATTAATTTGAGTTTGTAATGAATTTTACCAGAATATTTATCTCATTGTCTTGATAGAAACAATGAGACACTATTTTACATTTGAAATAAATTTTTTATGGTACGTCGTACTAAATTAATGGTTCAATAACTATTGAATCATAGATATCTATTACAATGAATGATGAATATAAAATATAATAATATTACCCAATAGGGTAAATATGATTCTTTATCAAATAAAACTAAAAGTAATTGACCTGTTTAAACCTAGGAAAAAAAATTAGTCTCTACTAAGCTAAGATACCAGGTATACTAAAAAATGATTAACATGTTTTAGATAAATAAACCTTTAGAAATCAATCTACACCACAAAATATTTTGAGTTAATTCAACAAGGTCATGTGAACTATTATAAATATAGACGTAAATTCATATAAATCATGAGATTCCTTAAAAAAATTATAAATGTGCTTTGAAATAAATGAGTGGACTTGATAAATATAGAAGAAATCTCAAGCTAACTATTCATAGAATATATTATCCAAGTAATCATTGATCATACATGGATAGTAAAGGTATTCTATAACTCAAATTTCATTAAATACATAAATATCATGTTGATAGTAAAAGTAATATCAATGATAAGTATTTTATATATTGAAAATCTTCCATAATTTCTTGAAAGTCGTTATTTGAAAATAGCAGTGAAACAACTAACCATTTTACAACTATATTAACTAATGGTTATCATATCAAATTTGATATCATAATAATATATTTCGAAATAATCACCAGTTTTTGTTGAAAACCATTTTTTAAAAATTGTATTTAGCTATAAAGGAACAAGAAACACTTAGTGAATCTCCAATAAAAATCATACATCCACTAAGGATATTAACATCTAGTCAAAGACAAATATGTTTTAAAAATAGAAGCTTATCTCTTTAAGGATATTGGGAGTAGACTTAACTTTTATGGGTTAAGGATATGGATTCACATGGGTTGATATGGGGATGATGAACTCCACATATCACAGTGTGAAGAGTAGTTCTAGAGACACATACTGCAAAGGAATTCATAACCAAAGAGGTGGTTTATGTTCACCAAAATGGGTGACACATATTATTATTTCAGAATAAATATTCCTATAAAGAAGTAGTAAATGGAAACATGTTAAGATTGAAAATTATATATATATATATATATTCAATTAATTTACTCCATGTATCAAGATTTGGGACTCCATATTTTTAATTATTCTAGGAATTGATACTGTGGAGGAGTATTCATAAGAATATTTTCATGGATAGTACAATATGGTACCAATAAATCATGATTGATTATTGAAAAGTTTAGTCTATGATAAAACCTATACACCAATCATCATGATTATTTTGAACTCTTATTAGAGAAACATACTTCTATGGTTATTATATTATGTTATTGATCATCAAGAACACCTAAATTAGAGTAAACCCTATGGAAGATGTTTATATGACTCGACTAAAATAATACCCTATGGTATATATATATAAGTCATAATTAGAAAGGGTTGGTGAAATCAATAAATGACTATTAGATATGCATATTACATAAATTTGTTTATGGATAAATCATTCATAGTGATCCTAGAATATTCATTTGGAAATGAATGAGTGGAATGTGTCTCCAATAGGTTAGTGGGAGAACTATAAGTTTTCAAGATAGAAATGTTGATAATATATGGGATAAATGTTATGTCATACCGGTTTCATAAAATTGAATAGTGAATTTCTCAAAAATTGACATAAAGTAAAAAACCTATTCTAAGGAACATGATCTACAAAAATAGATCCATGGGTTTACTTAATATATCCAAAGTAAATATACTAATTAATTATTAAAAAAATAAAATTTCAAATAATTCAAGAACAAGTTGTTATTGGTATATAATTGTCTAGTAGAATATGCATGTAAGAACCAGGTTTTTCACTCATGTATAGATCCATTGAATTTTGGTCTAATTAACTTTTATGGGCCTAATATAGATGCATTATGAGTTAGTGTAGGTACCAACGGTGTCTGGGAATTGTTAAAAGTGTGAAACCCAACTTGTTGGGAGAAAATCGCATGTCTCTCGGTTAGAGGAAACTATGTGAGGCAGACCGCAAGGTCTATTTAAACTATGTGAGGAAAGACTGTGGGATGGAATAGGGCACATGTTTTTCCTTAACCATGTGAGTTGGGCCGCATATCCATTCAAAATATTGTAAAAAAATTATAGGGTCACTTCGCATGGTTGACACATGGTTTCCCTAACTGTGCAGGTGCCCCTTCCTACAGCTACTCGTGCATGATTTTATGCAAGGTTCAGCCAAACTCTGTGGCCAAACCATTCACAATGTAAATTTTGGGTTAAAAACCATTTTTCCCTTAATTAATGTTTTATTTGAACCCTTCTTCTCCCTTGGATTTCTATCAGATATAGCCTCTATTTCTCTTCCTTTTTTATATTTTAAAGTCCTAATCTAGGAATTGAGATGGATCATTTGTCCAGAGTCTAAATCGACCATCATTCGTCTTATTGGATCTATACTGTTATGTTCTTGATTCCTTTTTAATCTTTCTTCATTGTTCTTCCTATCAATGATTCTATTTAGATGCAGGCTCATATGCCCTAATTCTAGGGATTTGATCTGTTCTTTAGATCTACTTCAATCTAGGCTAAACTAGAGGTTGATACTCGATAAGGAGAGTCGTACGAGTATGATATAGGTGTCCTATAACTCATTACTCAATTTTAGTCATTTTATAAATTATCATATCATCACACCAATTTCATCAGTTATCATCTATTGAATTTATATTTATTTCTTGTAATCATTAGGGTCGTATACCATGACCCTTGTAATATAAGTTAATTGTTGGTGGTGGTTACATCCATAATTGCAACCACCCCAAGTAGATTGATATGCCATAGATGGGTTTTTAGAGTTTTGACACCTTTGAGCCACCATTATGGTGCTCTTAATCTTGACCACACTAATGGTAATCCAACTTATATTAAATTATTATTGGATTATTGAATTTCTAGTACAATGTTCACCCACACTTGACAAAACCCCTTTCCACTTATTACAGAAGGTAGCGAATGAAACTAATGAATTCACTATGACTCATATTAATTGGTTAAAATTACATGTCTTGAGATGCCTTGTTAATTGAATGAAAGGAATGGAATGAACCTTGGTAAATTAATTGGCATAATTACTATATGGACTAATTTAATTAAATAAATCTAATGTAAGGTGCCTAATTATATATGGACCTTGAAATAATTATAGGAAGTTTTTTGACTTCCACCCACCTTTGATTCCTAGGGTAATTCCATAAACTCTCGAGGATTCCATTCTGATTCAAGGATGTCAGTTGCCTTAGTTGATACCCACCTTGGAACCCAATCCTTGTCAATTAGTGGATGTCTGGTATGACATAGTAAGATCACTCCCTTAATATTACATGATTTGTTGGATACACTCCTTGGATCTGGCATGGTTTATATAGACATGAGGTGCCTTGGTTATATCCATGGACCTAGTTATAGCTTATCTTGTTTTACCTTGGAAGTATTCATTGGACTCTTTTAGATCATACTATTATGGAATTACTTGGACTATGCTCCTTGAATTACACTCTTACGTAATAGTCAGGTTGCAGTCATTACTGAGTTGGTGACCCTTGAGATCTAGGTTTCCTTGGTTATTACCTTTGAACCCTTTTAATACTATAATCATCATGGCTTCCTTGTTATGTCTTGGAACCAATACTATTACTATTACAAGGTGATGTTAGTGCTGGCTATGCCTCATGTGACCAATTTATATAAACTAGATCTTAATTAATTAATTAATAGGTTACATGTTCAACACAAATAGAGGGATGAAGTAGGTACTTGGGTATTTACATTACTGGATTGATTTACTTTTTTATATATATGCATGCTTGCACTATTTTAGTTTATATTACACGGATAAGATGTTATAAGCACCATTGGTCATGGACAACTAAGATTTATCTCACACCCTATCTGGGCACCTCTGGTACTCAAGCAGACTATATGGATTTATGTGTTGGAAAAGGTAAGAGGTTCTCTTGAGACATTTGATTTCTTGCTGCTTTAGATTTGAGCTACTAGCAGATGACCGAGCTATATCTCAGGATAATAGGGATACTTTTTGTTTCCTTTTTTCTAATTTTGTATATAATTATTTTCTACTACTTGTATACCTATTTTCTATTTTTCCATAAAAATAACACATCATCATCGGTTATGTATATTTATATCAATTGTTTCAGTTGTTATTACTTCAGTCTATTTTCACTGTCTTGTTTACTATTACATTTCTTCTACTACTTATATCCTTTTTTATTATATTGATCTAATGTGCTATACTATGTTAATAAGTTCATAGTCTCCCTACATACACACCTTAGTCCATCACTGCTAGTCGAAAGCCTTTGGTGTTTGAGGAGATGTTCTTGAAGCCTCAGGACCAACCAGGCTCAGGGCTCTTTTAGTGGTATCTAGGTCTAGGACGTCACAAAGTGGTATCAGAGTTATTCCTTTATTACTTTACAATTTAGATACAATATTCAGGGGATTATAAATTCTATATAACTTGGTTATAAGTCATGTTTGGTCATCGCAAACCCATGTTCAGGTTAAAATATGAGTTGCCTAAATTATAACTATTATTCTGATTTTTCTTATTACTATTGATATCATTTCACCATTGGGTGACTCACATGATATGTGGTTTTGTTTATTAGAATTCTAATTGAGAATCTTATTTCATCCTTATCTCGATGATATGAGGGCAATAAGTATTTTTACATGTGTATGAAAGGTAAAGAAGTGAACCCAATAATTCAATATAATATGAATGAAATGGTTTCCAATAAATGAGAGGTAAGGCATAGTTGACCCTTCATCTGCCAGGACCCCTGTAATATATACTTGAGAACTTACTAATACTAGTCAATTTAAGCGGGTAGTTGGGGTATAGTAATATGGGTAGTAAGCCCTTTCAGTTATTTCAACTTCAGTTGGTGTTTCATGTATCTACTTCTAAGCTTGTTTTAAGGCATGTTCTTGGAATTTGGGAACTAATTCTCAATTTCATGCAATTTTCTTACATCTAATACAGTCCATACATTGTTCTCCACATCCTAAACCTACAATGGCTGATATGGACCTTGAATTCCAGTTGCAGCATCCTCACATTTTATTGGGGGATGGTAGTTAACAAGCTACAGAATCTTGGCTAGAGAACACCTTTTATATTTTGATCATCTCAAGATGCCTCTAGAGACTACTGTCAAGCATGCTTCTTACATGTTGTGTGTTTCGGACAGGCATTGGTGGGATGTAATTACCCAAGCTGGTCATAATTAGGTCATGGTATGGGATGATTTCCATACTTCCTTCTACGATCAGTTCTTTCCTGAGACACTAAGAGTTGATAGATCCATAGAGTTCATGCATCTCAATCATGGTTCCATGTTAGTTAGAGAGTATTCACCATGTTTGACTAATTTACATCACTTTTCGCCACTTCTAGCCATGTATAAGCTTATGTGTGCTAGACACTTTGAGGATAGGCTTTAATATGCCATTCGTACTCAGGTGAACATATTTTTCTTTCTAAATTTTTCTGAAATAGTCAATCAGGATATTATTAATAATCACAACTTGAGGGACGAAGATAGTATCAGGAATAGAGAACCAAAATCGTTGAAATCTAGTAGTTCCTTTGGTGGAAGGAAGGGATCTATCGAGGTTTCTTGTCAGGGGATTTTTAGCTAGGGTACCTTTACTGGTATCTTTGTAGAATGTCACAAGTTTAAATGATAACAGCATATGACGCCTTAGTGTGATATAAGCCCTCTAGAGTCCCTATATTGTGGCTATATGGGGAATATTCTGTGTTTCTAAAGGAACTTTCCATCAGATTCTAGTGGAAGAGGTTCTTCACCAGCTCCACATTCAGAGGTAGGTTCTTATACATCGTGTGAGTAGTGGAGTTTGAGTAGCATCAGCAGGACTAGCTGAGGAGGAGGTCATGGTTGTGGTCATGGTTTCCAATCTTCGGATCACTAATAGTGCCAGTAGATTAGTTTTGATCATGGTAGTCCAGTTGTTACATAGGGTCATGGAACATGTTAGTTTCATGATTTGTAGTTGATACCTGAATATTAGGTTGGATGACCATTTATAGTATGAGGCATTATTCTAGTATCCTCTACTACATTGTCTTTTTTATTTGATACAGGTGCCTCACACACTTTCATCTCCTTATCTACTGTGGAAATTACTAGACTGTAAATACAATATTACTATGGTGTAATGACTTTAGATACATTGTTGGGAGTATGGTTTGAGGTTATACACCAATGTAAGGACTTTCCCCTTAAGGCAGGTAGTTACCCTTTCTTATGGGACCTCTTTTTTATTGAGATTATGGGCTTATATTACATTCTTTGGATGGATTTATTGGTTCTATACCACACCTTTGTAGATTGTTATCATCGAAGGGTATTTTTTACATCACCAGAGGGAAAACAATTATCTACACAGGGGTGAGTGAGATGTACATGATAGTAGAGCAGGACCAGAGCATCATGTGCTAGGTATATTAACCACCTAGATTTCCAATATTTTTATAGATTACTAGAATTTAAATCTGGATGAATTCCCTCTAGTAGTATATCATTACTGGGATGTCTTTCCTGGAAACGTTTTTGGCTTACATCCTAAGAGAGAGTTAGATTTTATGATTTAGCTTGTTCTAGGAGCATATCTAATGTCCATTCCTCTATACAGGATGGGACCTACTAACATTTATAATCTAAAGTGGTAGTTAGAGTGTCTAGAGGACAAAGGGTTCATACGAACCAGTACTTCCTCTTGGGGTTCTCCCATGAATTTCACCAAGAAGGTGGATGGGACCCATCATCTTTATGTATATTACAGATTTTTGAACAAGCTTATGGTCAAGAACTAGTATCCACATCCTCACATATATGATTTCATTTACCATCTCTAAGGATCTAGGGACTTCTCTAAGATATAACTGAGATCGATATATCATCATGTGTGATTCAGGCCATCATACATACCTTTTATAGCTTTCCATAGTATGTATGGTCTATATGGGTACCTTGTTAAGTCATTCGATCTCACAAACATGTCGGCTTTTTTTATGGATCTGATGAAAAGGTCATTCCACCCCTATTTGGATTCCTTTATTTTTGGTATTTGTGGATGACATCTTAGTGTAATCTTAAACTCGTAGCGACCATTATATGCACCTTGATATCATTTGAAGTACACTAATAGAGCATCAAATTTATTCCATGCATGTTAAGTTCCACTTCTAGATAAAAAAGTTCACTTCTTTGGTCATATTATCTCAAAACCATGATTTTTTGTTGATCTAGAGAAGGTGAGTGATGTAGTTTCCTAGGAGCATCCCAAAAACATGTTTGATATATAGAGTTTCTTGTGGATTAATGGATATTAAAATAATTTTATAAAGTACTTATCACACATTACTTTACAACTTACTGGTATTTCAAATAAGGTTCTTCAATTCCTATGGTCATAAGAGTGAAAGAAATCATTTTAGGAGCAGAAAGGGAGGCTTGTCTAAGAACCTATTCAGACTCTTCTAGATCCTGTAAGAGGATATACAGTGTTCTATGATGCATCAAGAATTAGTCTAGAAGTAGTAATGATGTAGGAGGATAGATTTGTTGCTTAAGGATCTCATTAGTAGAGGCCTCATGAGAGAAATTATATGATGCATGGCATCAAGCTGGCAGTAGTTGCCCATGCCTTACGTTACTGAAGACACTATCTGATGGGTGAGCACTTTGTGGTGTATATGGGCCACAAGATCCTAAAACATATCTCTAATCATCATTAATTGAATCTTAGATAGTGAATATGGGTCGAATATCTTTATTCATTCAATTTTTATCTTTCCTATATTTTTGGAAAAGGCAATGTGGTTATTGATGCGTTGAGCCAGAAAAATCAAGAACATGTCATATAGGAAGCCAGTGATCAATGGAAATTTATGGACCTCTTCTCTAAGATACATCTGAAGTTTCATGATAGTCACGAGTAGTCTTACCTCTTATCCTTGACAGTTACCTCTTTCTTCTATGAGGAGGTGAAGAGCACGCAATTTTTTTATCCTAATGGATTGGTTCTCCATGAGAACATTTCAAGAGATAACCCACCTCTAGATTACTCTGTGGATAGAGATTCCATCTTGAATATACAAGGATATGTATAGGTTCCTATAGATATTAGAGAGGATTTGATGCATTAGTCCCATGATTCTCATTGCACAGTTCATCTTGGAATCTACAAAATGTATCGAGACATGCGACGTTAGTATTGGTGTCCTGGGATGAAACATAAAATATTAGGATTTATCACTAGGTGTTACACCTACCAGTAGGTGAAGGCAGACCACCAGAGACTTATGGGATTTTAACAGCTACTTCCAGTCTTGAAATAGAAATGGAAAGATATTTCTATGGATTTATTAGTTGGATTACCTAGGTCACCGAGAGGTAGAGACATAGTATGGGTAGTCATTGACTAACTGAAGAAGGTATCCCACTACATTATTATCTGGTATATGTTCTCAATTGATTATATGGGAAGATTCTATGTCTATGAGATCTTATGAATACATGAGGTCTCTCATAATATCATTTCAGATAGGGTTGCTTGTTTCACATCATAGTTTTGGTAGGGTTTGTAGAAGGCTATGGGTATGAGGGTGCTTCTCAACACATCCTTTCACCCTCAGACCGATGAATAGTCAGAACGAACGATGCAGGTTCTTAAGAACATGATCTGGTTATGCATAATTTATTTTGGTGGTTCTTGGGAGAATCATATCCCTCTCATCAAGTTCACCTATAATAATAGATTCCAAGTGACAATTCATATCGATACTTTTGAGGCCTTATATGGTATGTTTTAACATTCACCCTTATGCTAGGTAGATGCAGGTGAAGCATCCCTACTAGGTCCTTATCTCTTTTAGGAGACTTCGGAGTAGATTTAGCTAATCAGAAAATATATGTCTACTGCTTAGTCTAGATAGAAATATTATGTTTATCATCACCAACATTTTCTGGAGTTTGAGGTCAGGGATCGTGTTTCCCTACAGGTATTTCCAAGGTTATGTAATATATAGATATGTAATCAAGGGAAGTTGTCAATGTTTTTTTCGGGTTGTTTGTGATTATGGAGAGAGTCCGGATGGTAGCCTATCGGTTGCTACTACCTCAGTGGTACCGTTCCATGAACGACATCTTCCACATTTATAGATGTTTCATTTATTTTCTGACCTGTCTCATACATTTTATCATGAGGAATTTGATATATATGTCGATGCTACCTTTGAGAAATATCCTATACACATCTTTTACAGGAACACGAATGCTCTATGAGGATGGTATATCCCTCTAGTATGGGTGTTATGGCAGCATGGCCATGTATAAGATCAGACTTGGGAGTAGGAGGCTTACGTACGTGCCCAGTGGTCAGGGTTTTTCTCAGATAGTTTCTCTCCTCCCTTGGAAGGTGAACTCAGGGATGAGTTCCTTTAAGGGGGGATATTGTAAGAACCTATTTTTTCACTCAGGTATGGATCCTTTAAATTTTGGTCCAATTTAATTTTATGGACCTAATACGGATGCCTAATGAGTTTGTGGAGGTCCCAAGGGTTTCTGGGGCTTGTTCAGAGTGTGAAACCTGGCTGTTGGGAGAAAATGGTATATTTCATGGTTAAAATAAACTATGTGAGGTCGTCCACATAGTTTGTTTAAACCATGTGAGGCTAGAAAGTGGGCTAGAATTGGGCTCACATTTTTCCTTAACCGTGTGAGTTGGGGTGGAAAGCCATGCGAAATGTTCCAGACAAATTGCAGAGGCATTTATCACATTTGGCACAAATTTTCCCTAACTATGTGGCCTAACCATGAAGGTGCCCCTTCTTATGGCTGGTCATGCATGATTTGCATACGATTTTTCCAAATCGTGTGGCCAAACCATGCACAGTGTAAATTTTGGGTAAAAAGACCATTTTAGCATTAAGTCATGTTTTAGTTGAACCCTCATTTTCCCTTGGATTTATAGTAGATAGAGACTCCATTAATCCTCCTATTTCACCTTATGAAGGCCTAATCTTTGAATTAAGATAGATCATCTGTCTAGAGTCTGAATCGATCTTCATTAATCTTATTGGATCTGTATTGGTACATTCATAATTCCTTTTCAATTTTTCATCATTATTATTCCTATTAATGATTCTATTTAGAAGTTAGATCATATTCCAAATTTTCATGGTTTTGATCTATTCTTCAGATTTACTCTAATCCAAGCCAACCTAGAGTTTGATACAGGATGAGAATATTTTTATGAGTATGATGTGGGTGGTCTATAACTCATTCCTCAATTTCCTTCATTATATAACTTATCGTATCTTTGTGTTGATTTCATTGAGAATCCTCTATTGAATTTATATGTCATGTATGTAGTCATTAGGATCATATAAAATGACCTTTAACATATATTTTAATCATTTTTTGTGGTTACATCCACAATTGAAACCACCCCAAGTAGGGTGATATTCCATAATTAGGTTTTTTGTGTTTTGGCACCTTTGAGCCATCATTCTGGAGTGCTTAATCTTAACCGTGCTAATGGTAAGAAACCTTATATTAAATGGCTATTGAGTTGTTGAATGTCTAGTACAATGTTGACCCACACTTGAACCACTTAATGTAAATTCTTGATTCATGATAAATCATTGTTAAATGAAATGGAAAGTAAGTTGTATATAAATGACTTGGCCTTCTTAAATGAAATGAATGTTGGTTGCATGTCATAGAACCCATTTCTTCATATGATGGAAGGTAACATATGAACCTAATGAATTCACTATGAATCATATGAATTGGTTAAAATGTTTCAGGTCTTGAGATGCCTTGTCACTTGTACGAAAGGCATGGAATGAACCATGGAAAATTACTTGGAATAATTACTATATGGCCTAATTTAATTAAATGAATCTAATTTAAGGTTTATAATTATATATATGGACCTTAAAATAATTATTGGAAGTTTTTTGAATCTATCTCTCCTTGGATTCATAGGGGAATTCCTTGTTCTCACCAGGATGTCGTTCTAATTCAAGAATTTCAGTTACCTTGGTTCATACCCACCTTGGAACATGATCCTTGTCTATCATTGGATGCCCGATATGACACCGTAGGATACCTCTTTTACTATTAAAGGATTCATTGGATACACTTCTTGGATCCAGCATATTTTCTACATATATGAGGTGGCTTGGTTACATCCTTGGACCCTTCCATACCTTATCCCATTTTACCTTGGATATATTCATTGGACTCGATTATATAATACTATTGTGGAATGCCTTGGATTATGCTCCTTGAATTATACTCTTACCCCTTAGCTAGGATGCATTCATTACTGAGTTGGTGACCCTTTAGGTCTAGGTTTCCTTAGTTATTACCTTATAACCCTTTTAATATTATAATCATCATGGTTTCCTTGTTATGTCTTGGAACCACTACTATTACTATGATGAGGTGATGTCAGTATTTTGTATGCCTCACATGACTTATTTATATAAAGTAGAACTTAATTAATTAAGGAACATGTTACATGTTCAGACACTAGCCAAGGGTTGAATTAGTTACTTGGGTATTTACATTGTTATACTACTTTAATTATATATATATATATATATGCATGGTTGCACTATTTCAGTTTATATTATGTAAAAAAGATGTTATAGACACTATTGATGGTGTCCTAGTGAGATTTATCTCACACCCTATTAGGGAGCCCCTGGTACCTGGAAAGAATATTTGGATACAGGTATTGGAAAAGGGAAGCGGGTAACTTAAGACACTTGATTGCCTGCTTCTTTAGATTTGATCTAGGAGAAAATGACTGAGTAGAAGCTTAGGATTCATGGGATACTTTTTTTTTCATTTTTTCTACTTGTGTATAGAATACTTTTCTACTGCTTGTATACCTATTTTATTGTTTTCTAGAGACATGACATGTCATCTTCGATTTGGCATATTTATATTTGTTGTTTCAGTTGTTATTACACCAATCTATTTCCATTGTATTATTTACTATTACATTGCTTCCACTACTTATCTTATATTTTATCCATTGTGTTATACTCTCGTAATGAGGACATAGTATCCCCACGGACACACCTTAGGCCCTCACTGCTAGTCGGCAGCCTCTAGCATTCAGGTAGATGCAGTTGAGGCCATGTGGCCAACTGGGATCAGGGCACCTTTAGTGGAATCCAGTTTCAAGATGCCACAATGCATGTGCATAGGAATATATTATTGATATTAAAAGAATTTCAAAATTTTAAATTCTACGAATTTGTCTCATATTTCATGATATGAACTCATGTTTTATATTACTTATGAATAACGAGTATTATGTGAATATAAAATAGATCCAACATACCTACACCAAATTAAAGTTAGAACTATCTGAAAATACATGGAAAAGTAAAAGAAATATGATTTAATAGTGTATGTAGAAGTGCTAATACTAGTGATCAAAGTAATTGAACACTAGTTTTCATTTAGTTCAATTATATCTAGTATCATAGTAAGTCTAAGGTAGTTTGCAAGATGAAATTATTATATCCAGTGGATATCAAATCTACAATATTTGAGTATGTTGTTGCTTTTGATGAAACCTAAGAAGAAGTTTAGAAATTCCCTATTCATATTTTGGGTTATAAGAAAAGTAAAAGTTTTTATCATTGTTATGATAAGATTTAACTATGGGCTTAATCAATATTTTAAGATTCTGATGAGGTAACAAGAGGTGGAAACTCGGTAATTTCACTACTTGAGGGATTTTATCAAGGTATTGATGTCGTGGTAATAAAACTGGCTACATAGACATATGTAATTACTAACCCTAGTCATAGAAATTTGGTAGGCCTATTTGTTTTAGACATACTCAGTATAAGTTTGTTTAATGTATAAGAACTAAGCATTTGTTAGTAGTTATCTCTAGTTAAATTTGGAGTATGTTGGAGTTGGTTCCCTGGAACCAACTACTTTATACTTTAGATTTATTAAATATTTATGGATTTTAATAGTAATACCTTATCACATATTGATTGTTCTTATACATAATATTAAGGTGATAATGTCTTAAAATATATTTTAAATTGAAAATGTCATAGTTGTTCCCCACTATGATGAGAAACTTGAGGTGTCAGGACAATATTCTTAAATATTGTTCTATATTCAGATAACATTCCAGGATGGGACACATAATATGTTGAATGACAGGTGCGACTACTCATAAGAAGATGAAGATTTATCTCATAAATTTTTCACTTTGTAATCTCTAAAATTATATATAATGAGAGTATACATGCCTATAAGAATTCCACATGTTTATCTGTCGTCATATATTCCTATCTATGATCATATTCAATGGTACTTTGACTTTAATATTATTATTAATGCATGTCATGACTTGCACACTTTGATGTATTGTCGTAAACCATGATGATACATTTCTTTGTAAAGTTGGTTATGTTGGGTGCATCATGAATGGTGTGTTATTAATGAATATGTCGAGGAAGGATTTTTCCCTTCTATCTTTATGAAAGCTGATATCTCAACCCTTTGATTGAAATGGAACCATCACATTAAATTCCATAGTAATTGGGTAATGATGAGCTTATTTCAGAACATCAAAGAAATATGTATCAAAAATATAGTTTGATGACATGGGTATAAAATCTTCTTCAAGAGATATCATGAAAAATTGATAATATTACACAGTGAGCATTCATATGTGGTTTTTTTGTTACAACATACCTTCATTATCTATGGATATCTTGACCTATTGCTAGATAAGAATATCAAACTTTAGGCAATCCGAACTAATGCCTCAGAAGAAGAGGCCTAGAGAATCAAACACAAATTGTTTCAATAGATCTCAACTAAATAATATTATTTAATAATTAGAATAAATATTATTATTCTAACCAATATATAATATTTATTTTGGATTTATTAATCAAATAAAAATATTAAATAAATTTTTATTCATGAGTTAATTGTTTAATTACAGGAATATATATAATTTTATTTTTCTTTTTTTATTCTCAAGGTAGTAAATAATTATTTATTCATTAATAAATAATTTTTTTAATTATTTAAATTTTTAATAAATAATTATTCTTCAGACTATGAATTGAATATTTATTTTAATTTATTAAATGGATAATATTTATTAAAAATATTTATTCAAGAATTTAATAAATGATAAGGATAATAAATAAACGAAGTTTTGGGTCTGGTGATAAATATTTATTTACCAGATTGAAAAATAAATGTTTATCATTTTTCAAGTTAGCGCATTCCAAGAAGTAAAATATTATTATTATTTTATTACATGGCACGGGGTTGGTTATCGGTTTAATATATTATTAATGACCCTTTTTCAATTAATTAATTATTAAACTCTATACCTAGGTCTATTAATAGACCACAATTATATTCTAGATAGGTTTAATGGGTGTTCACAATAGATTCCTCTCAAGATCTTCCTTATCCTGTATTTATCTCAAGATATGAAAAATAAGATAAATTCCTACAAGTATGAAGGATCGTGAAGTGATCAAGATGATCAATAAACCATTCAAGTAGATAATTTTTTATCAGTTTTGTTCAAAGATTGAAGGATCGTGTTTGGATCACTGCTAGAGGGGCTCTACTTTGGGTATTTTCTACGAAAGAACACTACATCAATAAGGTTAGAATGGTCAACACGCTCAATGAAGAAAGATCTCAAGACCAAGGTAATCTTTCTTCTTCCTCTTAAATTAACCATAAAGTTAATTTAAAAAGATATTATATTATTTCCAACATTATCTTTATCAATATTATTTATAAAAAATTCATTGGTCATGATTTTCACATCTTGTACATTATGAATGATCCATCAAATCTGACAAATACCAAGTTGGCTATTGGCCCAATAGGTGCTATAGCTGCATCTGGAACCTCCACCAGCTTAGTAATATGATTAATAAAATCCACTCAGACTATAGTGGAGAATATCTTAATTAATACATCACGGATTATTTATAGAAGCATGATACTCTTTCCCAACTCACTCCTCCTGACACACCATAATGGAATGGTAGAAATGAAAGGAGGAACTACACCTTATTTATCCTAGTAAAATCAATGATGATTCATATGAGTCTTCCATTATTCATTTGGGGATACACATTTCAGAGAGAGGCATACATGCTGAACTGAGTACCAGTTAAAGAAGCGACCAGTATTCCATATCATCTTTATTATGGGAATAAACCCATGTTGTCACATGTATAAAAGTGGGGTTTAAAAGTGTTTGTAAAGGATATTTATGGAAACAATGTTTCTTCCTAAGTAACCATGTATATCTTTATATGGTATTCTGAAGGTAAAAAGGATATTACTTATATTACCCTATAGATAAGTATTTTTTTGGTTAATAAACATTCACCCTTTCTTGAAGGGGATCACATCTCCAAAAGAGATAGTGGGATTAATATAGAATTAAATGAATTCATGGATCAAAATACACATGATTTGGGACATGAATAGATTCAATAAATCCCTATTAAATAGGATTTTTCTAGAGAAAAAAATACTTTTTATGAGTACAAGATAGTTCATAGAATAAAAGAGATACAGTTTTCTAGTCACTAAGGATAGTGACTCATTATTAGTTGATAATAACAACCTTATAACCTATAAGGAAGTAGTAAGTGGAATAAAAGCTACAAAATGGAAAGAATCTATGAATTATAAAATGGAATAAATAAAATAAAACTATTTTTTGTTTTGGTAGATCCTCTAGTGGATGTAAATCCCATTGGTTATAAATGGGTATTCAAGAACAAACTGTATATGCATGGACAATTCAATTCCTAGAGGGAATGACATGTTATGAAAGGGTTTAAACTTTATCAATTTGTAGAGTATAATGAAACCTTTTCACCTATTTTTATACTAAAATTTATCATAATTATACTTTCCATAGTAGTATACCATGACTATGAGATTTAGTAGATGGATATCAAAATAGATCTCCTAAACCAGAACCTTTAGGAAGATGTCGATATGACACAACCATAAGGGTTTTTTACTCTAAATAATGATAAAAAGTTATATAAGTTTTATAGATACATTAATGTATTAAATAAAGTATCTAAGTCATGGAACATTTGATTTGATGAAGCAATGATTAAATTTAGTTTCATAAAGAATGGATGTGACTCTTATGCCAATAAATGGTTTAGTGGGAGTGAAGACTTTTTCCTAATTATTTATGTCAATGAAATACTATATATTAGAAAATAAATACAAGTCTTGAAGTCCTTTAAGGTTATTTTTTTAATACTCCAACTTTTTAGGAATTGTTTTTTCAAATTTATTAAAATTCTTTGATGGCTTTCATTGCACGCAACACGAAGTTAAGATTATGCTACATGCAACACTGAGTTAGCTTACAGTACGTGAAAAATTTATATGGGATTTTTTTACCCATAATACCAATATTATATTGTATTGCATGCAATATTGATCTTATATTTCATTACAAGTAACACTGATTTTAAACGAAATATGACATGTCATTAAAATATTATTATAGTTATTACCAAGACATTGGAATGGAGGGTATGAAAGGGATTAAATAAATTATCAAAAAAAAAGTTTCATTCATATTTATAAATTGAATTAATTGGTAACCAATTAATCAGAAATGAAATTAAAATTTATTCGAAAATAAATAAATTCATTTTCTAATAAACTATTTTTCTATGTACAAACAAGTTTTATCTCAATAAATTAAACAAAAAAATTGTGATGAATGATTTTAATGAAATTTACATATTATATATCTAATAAAATATTTAACATTCATCTTATGTGTTTTCTAGGCAATAGATAATAATTAATCTAATTTTACGTATAAAAATATGAATTTTTCTAAAAGGTAGTTTTATCGCCTTTTAATGGTGCACTTATTTTAAAAATAATTTTTGAAAATTTTATAAAATATATTTGAAAAAATAAAATTTATTTTTTGAATCATAATTTAAAAATTATCTTAAGGTGAATTTTTTGGATTTTTCTGAAAATAATCATTTTTTATAAATAGTGAAAATACTGAATTTTAATTGAAAAATACCTTTTTAAATTATTTATATACATAAATTATATTTTAAATTGGTTTTAAAGTATAAATATTTAAATAATATATCTATTAATCCAATTTATGTCATTTTAATCAATTTTATATTGAAATTTTATGTATAAACCTTGTAAACCTTTGTACATTTTCACTTTAAAATACCACTTTCTCGTCGCGTCTGCGAGATTAATTTTAAATTAATTTATGCCACATATTTGAATTGAATTTAAAAAAATGGATTAAATATCTGGAATCAAAATAATTTATAATTTATAATACTGAGAACTTGATTTTTTACCAAAATTATTAGTTAAATTGTTAAAATTAATCACGACGTTTAAGAGAAAAATGAGTTTACCAAGGGACTAAACATTAATATTGAGGGGAAAATGACCTAGATACTTATTAAACACCCATTGGATAGCAATATTCATACCTTAACACTTAATATATCTAATTTTATTAAATATTTAATCCTTTTTTAGGAAAAAATGTTGGTACACCTAACTTATTTTCAAAAATGTCAAGTGTGTCTTCTCTCCCACTTTTAAAAGGTCAACCCCTCTCCCCACTTCTTCACACCTATCAAGCCATTTAACTCAACGAATCCCTGAAAAAATATCTTACCAAATTCTAAAATATAATCCTAGATGCCTTAAATTGGGCATAAATCTAATCAAGAAATTCTTTTGGGGCATACCAAAAGGAGATACCTGAAGAATAGGTAACGTTCATCAACGAATGTTTTGGTTTTATTTCTTACTCAAAACCCTTAAAATTATTTTTATATAATTATTATATAATAAATTCAGTATCCTGAATATAATTATATTTTTTTACGTTAAGAAACCAACATCCACACACACTTCCATCAAGTGGGTTATGAAATCATCATTTGTGTGTACGGTAGACTACTGCCTCGTGAACCGATGTTGTTCGTTTTTTCATTAACACCTCTTGATGTTGTTCATAATGATAGAAATTTTGTTTATATATGATTTATATGATATTTATGATGTATTTATTCTTATCTAATTTTTATATAATAAATACCTTTATGATTTTCATTTTTAGGGAATATGATAGCGTCGTTCATGTGTACGGTGGACTACTGCCTCGCGAAGCGATGTGATCCGTTCCTGCTTTACATGGAATGTGTTAATGATGGTTTTTCTAGAAATATGTAATATGTATAGCATAAAAATATACTATAATTATAATATATATATATATATATAATTTACTTTTATTTATTTTAATATGACAAAAAAATGGAAACAACATTCATGCGTGCGTATAAACTACCGTCTCCATAAACAGTGTATTTCATTTACTATTTATATATTTTATAAATTATTATAAATATATATATATATAATATATATGATATTTATATCATGTTTTACATTACTTAAATTATTAACACATTATCAATGTAATAGGAACAAAAATAACATGTCAAAACTTATTTGAAAAACAAAACTGTTATTACCCAAAAAATGACTTTAACATGAAATTATTAATAAACAAGAATAAAAGGTTAAATAAAATGATATATGTATGATATATATGAATATGGTTATGTAATATATTTATAATAAACTTATATTTATTTTTTATTAGTTTTTAATGAGTAAAATAGAAGTCAATACTTAAGGTAAGTGGATTTCTAGTCTCACTTTTATTTTTGAGAAACTTATGCCATATTCACCACACATTTATTATTTGTGATGTATATACTACCCTATGACATGTAATATCATAAATTTAATTTATTTAATGATATTAAAATTTTCAATTGATGTTATTATTTAATGGGGCTCACGATTAAAAAGTTACTCAAGAAGTAAGGAATTTTTGTTTCACTTTTATTTTCTATGAGACACAATCCATGTTCACCCCAAATTTCTTTTATGTGGTGTATATACTGCCCATGAATGTTTTTTATGAGTATTATAATAACAATTATTTGACTTTACATATCTATTTTAGGATCTCTATTTCATGGGGTTTATGGTTAAAATGTTACCAAAGCGATAAGGATTTTTGTCGCAATTTGTCTTCTTTGGGACACATGTTATGTTATGCACCTATATTCATTAAAGAGGGGTATATATAGACCATTTTATATGTAATGTCATGAATTTATCCACCCTAGTGATATTTTAAGTTTGATTTTATGTTATTTCTTTATGAGGATTATGATTCAATGTTACCAATGTGGTAAAGATTTAATGTCACAACCTCATCATTTATTAGGATTGTTTATAATTAAGTATAAAATGTTGATATCTCATGATCTACCACTCAATAATTATCATTAGTTCACATATCCCCTAGTTATTCATGATATATTAAATTAATGGTATCATTTTTTCAATCTTTGGTGCATAAGCTAACTAAGAATTTTTTTTTAATAAAATCCAACTTTATTTCTCTCTTTAGTAGAAAATCTATGTTCTTTCAAAAAAATTAAATGTTTTCAAAATATTTTTAAATGATATTTTAATCTCATTTTTAGTGAAATGGATTTTGAAAATGTTTTATGTTTTAAAAAGTTTTTTTATGTTATTTTCAAAGCTTCATTTATAATTATCAAAGGTTATTTTCAAATAAAATGATTTCAATGATTTTTAAAGATACATTTATAATATTTTGAAGGTTATTTTCAAATAAAAGGATTTAAATGATTTTTAAATATTTATTTATAAGTTTTCAAAGCTATTTTAAATTAATAAGGTTTTTGAAAAAAAATTATGTATTAAAAAGTGTTTTTCAAATTGGAAATGATATTTTCCTCAAGAAACATTTTAAATGGTTTTTAAAGATTACCTTATAAGTTTTTCATAGTTTTTTTCAAATAAAATTATTTTAAATATGTTTTATATTTTAAAAATGGATTTTCAAAGAAAGTTTATTTTTCTTAAGAAATGTTCTAAGTGATCTTTCAAAACCCTTCTCTATCTAAGATGATATGATTTTATATAGTTTATGATTTGCAGGGGATATTATCCAAGGGAACCTTTCTTATTATTTTTTTGAATGGATATGTTTATGATTACATGTTTTTTATGAGACCCATTTTTCTTCCACGGTTTATATTCTTATAAACCCACTTATTTTTATAGGTTATGCTATGATGAAATGATAATAAAACCTCTCTATTTTACATAGCTTAAGATATGATGAAATGTTTATGATACACATTTCATTTTAGGGGTTATTATGTGATGAATGTTTATGATCTTGTCGTACACATAAATATGATTTTCATTATGTGACTTGTGGGACCTATATCTCCCTCCAATACATTGGTTAAAGATTTATATATATCTCATGAGATAGGCATGGCTAGAATGGGAAGTGAACCTGGTATAGTAATATAGGGTTGGAATGAGGAGTGAACTTGGTATAGTAATACAGGGCTAGAGTGAGTGAACTTGGTATAGTAAAGGACTTTTTCCACTATGACGGTTTGGGGAGTGAACACATTATTCTATGATGAAAGGAATACAACTTGGGATGGTGGTGTATCTCATCTAGGTGGTGTATCCGCCTTAAAAAAGGGTACACGGGTGGTCAGTCCAACCCCAAAATAGGATACATAAGATTTCATCCTGATCCCTAAGAAGGTACATGGGTCATTATCCCATTCCTAACATGTTATGAATGTCTTGGTGGGTAAGCCTTGACATACAATTTTCTATGGATTTGTGTATGCCACAAATCTATGTCTTATATCGATGTTATTCTTTCATGGCTCGTGTTCTTTGATTCCTTTATGATGCATGTCTTATGAACTACCAATATTTATGTCATGACTCATGATTATGATCTATGATATCACTACTACAAAACTAGGTTTATCCAGTGCTAGGAATTTAGCACCTCTATCTAAAAGTGCTGTTAAAAACCCCCTTAGTTAGTGCTAGAAAAAGAATTGTTAAAGGGGTCCATTTATCAGTGCTTTTTTACTAACACTGATAAAGCATATATTTCAAAAAAATATGTATTTCATTAAAAATAATATATTAATATATAAATATATTTATATTGATATAAATATAATATATGTTTTTTAAATATGTTTTAGATAAGGTTAAGAAGGATTTTACACATAATATATAATATATTTAGATAAAATTGATTAAAAATAATTTAAAATATATTTATAATTAATAATTTTCTAACAATTATCAATTAATAGTCATTTAATAACAATTTGAAGATAAAAAATCAGAAAATTAATATATGATCTAAAATAAGTTGAAAACGTAACTTGAACTTCAAATGGCCATAAATTTTGATCCACAAGTCTATTTGAGAGCTAACATATATAAAACCAAAGCTTTTTAAAATATCTACACCCAAATAACTAAGGGGAAAACCAATTGCATTTTTCTAGGATACAAAAGGCCCAAAATGGCTCCAAATTTGAGTTTTTAGTCAAAGTACCCCAATTTGTTAACATTCAATGAAATTTCAGCCTCATTTAAGGGTGTATTTTTTACCTTTTTCAATGGGGAATGAATTTATTTCTAGGGATTACATTCATATTGATAATATTATTTGTAAATTTTACCATTTTTCATATTTTACTATTATTTATAATCAAATATATAACAATATATACATATTTTTTATATATTCAAAAATAAAATTTTTAATTTTATAAATAAATATTTAAACATATTTACATATAAATTGTAACACCCCGAGCTTCCATGATACGCTTCTCATTCAATAATGCAATAGCTTGCATTGTACGCAACTTCGAGTTCTAAAACACCGCGACTAATCAAAGTAGCTGTTATGAATAGTAATAACCACTTTTTAAAATTATAGAAATTTTATATTTCAAAATGGACTTCATTTTTGGATTTGGAATATCGAAATTAGCCTATGTTGAATTTTTGGTATTTTTCTAAGAACTTCTAATTTTTTATGAATAGTGAAAAATACTTAAAAACAACTTTTTTAATCAAAATAATTTATAGTGATAAATTATACTATTTAGTGGTTTTAAAGTATAATTGGAATATATTTTTACCATTTTATCCAATGGTGGTCATTAGAATTAATTTAACATTGAAATTGGACATAAACAATTGCCAATCTTTTGATATAAATTGTTTCTTAAAAACACGCTATTTGTTGTGACAGCGGGTATTAATTATGAAATAAATTAATGCAACTTATATTTTTGGAATTTTGTAAAATATACATCATTTTTGAAATAGGAATATCAATTATAGCTTAGGGTGAAATTTTGGCATTGTTCTGAAAAACTTCAATTTTTGATGAATAGTGAAACCACTAAGTGGTAGTTAAATAACTGATTTTTCATTTAAATGAAATATTACCACCTCTGTGATTTGATTTTTCAAAAATCCGACATACATGGTTGTCATTAAGAAGTAAAATGTGGTTCAATGAGATTAAAATAATTTTTGGTGAATAGTAACTTTTAAGTTCTTAATCGCGATTAGAGGTAATTAGTGTAGTTTAAGGTAAAAATAATGTTTTAATAATATGAGATGAGCTTGACACATGTCCTACCCTCATTGGATGTGACATTTCCGACCAAGAAAATCCATGGGTCAACTTGGGGACCCCATGGATCCACTTTAGTTGGAAAATGACATAAATACCTTTTATTTAATGTTAAAGTAAAAAATGACACAAACAAGAAATGTTTTACTAAAACAATTTTTACATGGGGTTATACAAGTCATATTTTTTACTATAAATAGTCATTGAAAATATAAAAAGATTTCCTACATTATAGTATTTTTTTTAAAATTTTTATACATTAAATAAATTAAATTATTTATGACATCATGATGATGCAGCGATGACCTCATTATTTAACGATTTAAATAAAATGAGAAGATAATGCAATATCCAAGGATTACACTTTTCCAAAGCCTATTGGATGAGGATATTTCGAACCCTTATCACCGTATCCACGAATTATATAAGTTTGGGACCTTTATAATCCAAAAATCATTGTATAATAATGTAACATTTCATTACTTTCCAAAAGTGCCCCTCCTCTCCACTTATAAAAGGCCCCCACCACTCCCAACTTATTCACACCTTCAATACATTTGGATTGGCCAACCTCTGCCCAAATACTCTCCCAACATCCCTCACTTAATCCTATAAGCCTCACTTTGGGCAGAATTCTTCCCAAGGAAGGCTTTGTCTCAAATCAAAAAGAGTTACCCGATTTTTTAGGTAAGGTCTTCTCTAATGTTGTTTTGTTTTATTTAACTTCTCCAACCCTATAAACTCTTTTTATTAATTTATTTTGTAACAACACCAGTATCCTAAATATACTAGGATTTTGTTATAAGAAGTATTCGAGCTACACTTACACACACCTACATCTAATGGTTAAAGAACATACGGTTTCTGTGGATGGTGAATTTCTGCCTCTCGAAACGATGATTGTTCAACACTCATATAACACCTTCAAAGGTGGCCATTAAGATGTAACTATATTTATATATGATATATAATATGTTTATGTTTTACTTATTCTTCTGTATTTCTCATTTATGGCATACTTTATGATTTCCATTATGGGTAAACGCGATAATTTCATTTTAGGAAGTGCGGACTACCGCCCCCTCAAAGTGATTTGAATCGTTAATACCATATGTGGGATGTATAAAGGATGGAGTAAATGGTATTATATTCTATATTATACTGGCACTATATTATACATTTATATCATTATGATTTCATTCCATTAAATACGAAATAGAAATGAAAGTAGCGTTCATGCGTACGTACGGCTTACCGTCTCCATAAACGGTGCATTTCATTTCTTACCTCTAAATGTTACGTAATATTATAAATGAATGTATATACTGTATATATATGATATATATGATATCTACATCATGAATATAATTCTGGATATAATGGATATTTCACCACATGAACAACTTGTAATTATAAGAAGTTTATTTTTGACTCAAGTACCAAAGATCGACAAAACGACCGTTATTAACTTAAATAATTACATAATGTTCATAACATGGTAATAAGTGATATAAAAGGAATAATGAACATGAAAAAGGTTCTTAAGTAAATAGAAATTAAATCTAGTTTATTATTCAGGAGGTTAAAGAACGGTCGAGTCAGGACAAGACGCAAGGTAAGGGAACTTCTTAACCCAACTTCCATTTTTTGGGTTAATCTCATACTTTCAAATTATGTCATGATATTATTATGTCTTATTTTGTATTTTTACTTTCTTTATGTGTACCTATAGTGAATACACATAATATATCTATTTTATTTTAAAAAAATTATCTTTGTAAGGACTTCATCTCAATCTCCTTTCCTTGAGGCATATTTGGTTTTATACACAAATTTATTTTATACGGTGTATAAACCCCTTTGACTTTTACATATATTCAAAAGGAATCTTTTTTATATGAAGCATTTTACTAAACGACAAAAAGGGAATGTTTTTCTTTCTGTACTTATGCGGCGACAACGACTTCTCCGCCGCCGTGACCATTATTTGAGTTTCGGCTTCCTCTACAAGCCATCATTTTTTTAATGAAAAATAAATACAAAGTTTTAACTTTATTTTATTTTGGTATTGAAAATGGTTTTGAAAGCGTTTTTATTATATCAATGTGTTGTATTGATATCTTGTGATTGAAATGTGGAAATGTTATGTTTCCTTTATGCATGTTTTATATGATACGATTATGTTATGGTTTATGATATGTTTAAACCTATTCATATGAGGAATGCATTGGACTTAACATGTGACGGGTGGAGCCCGCTATAGCTCCTCGATGCATCGGAAGGTCTCATGAGACAACTAAAAGTGGAATTGGCCGAGGCCATTTCCCAATTTGATTTATAGTTTTGGCCGAGGCCTTAATCATTTTAGACGTCTTGGCCGAGGCCTTGACAAAATGTTTCAGAATGTCTGGCATTATGCATTCCATCATTATGAAAATGGTTATTGATATTTCATGTGATTATTCGACCAGTAGAATATCCATGTGAAGAAGTAAATGGAATTATCTCATTTTACTTTTTCCATATTATGTTGATGTTCAAGTTTAAAAGGCTTTTGTTTTAGTTATACATTGCCTTAAATGTTTATGTTTATTTATGAAAGCTTCCGCAATATTGTTATATTTACTGAGAATCTGAGCTCACCCCTTTCAATGTTTTAATATTTTCCAATATGTGAAGAAGTATTTTATGAATGACCTGCAGGGATAGTTAGAAAGGGATATGAGTGTGGACTAAGGAGACCATGTTACTGTAGTTTTCATTTTTATGATGTAATGTAATGTTTACAAATGTATCTAGTGTTTCCAAGGCTACTAAACTAATCGGTATTTCGAGACTTGATCTTTTGTGATCATGCCAATGTTACGAAGTAATGCACCGACTTTGGGTAGCTGGGGTCGGGGCGTTACAGTTGGTATCAGAGGCAGTTTAGTACTAACCTTGGAAGCTAGATTTAGATAAACTCTGATTAGAGCACATAGCCCGAAGATAGACTTTGAGGATTAGTATAGAAGAACTTCCTAGAATTTTGGTATTATAGAGATTTTGTGAGTTTTCCGAGCAATACATCCCTGTCTGGATACGAGCAGGTAGAGGCGGCTCTGGAACAGATGTACCTAGGGGTAAAACCCGAAAACACCGCTTTTAGCTAGACTCGAACGGGAACTGGTCCACGACAACGGGCCTTGCTGCACTCTTGGTTACGACACTCACGGGGGATATGCTTTGGATAATTCTCATTTTCTTTACAAACCAATATGAAGGGTTATGATTATATACTTCCTCAAAGAAAACATTTTATAGATTATATCCATAAATAGTTCAATTTATGTTAAGTATCTTACAAGTATGTAATTATGTATTTTGATTCATAAACTAATATAGTTTATGCCATTGATTAGAAATGGAGCCTAGTGGAAGGAAAGGAAACTGTATCAATGCACGCACTCCGTGTAGGGATTTCCCTCCTGCTCAAGATAATTATTGTGGATCTGGAGATACAACTGGTGCTGATCAACTTACTACCATACTGGGACAACTCACTCAGGTTATGAATAATAACCTTACTCGTATGGAGCATCCTGATCCGCAACGTGGAGGATCAATATTAGACCGCTTCATGAGGCAACAACCACCAACATTTAATGGGGGTACAAATCCATTAGTAACTGAGCAATGGATAAAATCCTTAGAGAAAATATTCCACGCCTTGGGGAGTAGTGAAAGGGAGAAGGTTATCATGGCAGTTTACCGCCTCACTGGAGATGTCGATCAATGGTGGTCATTGATTCAAAACACAAAGGAAGATGATGATGTATCAAATATGGAATAGAGGGAGTTCAAAGAGATTTTCTTAGAAAAATACTTTCCTCATGACCATAGAGTAGATAAGGAAAGGCAATTTCTGAGTCTGAGACAAAAGGAGGATGAGAATGTCGCAAAGTATGAGGCCAACTTTACAAGGTTAGCAAGGTATGATGCAGATTATATACGTAACCCAAGAGGTAAGATTGATCGTTTCTTTTATGGGTTAAAACCATTTCTCTGTCGAGCTTTAGTATCACAATCTTTCTCAACATACGAAGATATTGTCTCATGTGCTATCAAGACAGAAAAGGAATTCTCTAAGTATTATGACAACAAAGTAAAGCAACAGAAGAAGAGAACGGTGGAACAAGAGACAGATAAATGGAAAAAGGGAAAGAAGGATTTTCCATTATGTGATAATTGTGGGAAGAATCACCCTGGTACTTGCCTAAAAGGAATGGGAGTTTGTTATAAATGTGGGGAAAAAGGTCACCAGGCACGTGATTGCAAGGGAAAGAAAGAGGCTATCAATGTTGAATGCTACAATTGTAGGGAAATGGGGAATTATGCAAATGAATATCCTAAGCATCAGAGAAACTTACCTCAGAAAAGGCCAAGGGATCAAGGACAATTTTATGTTGTTACTACAGTTGAAGCAGAATAACTAATGTATTGGTGCTTTTGGACTCATGGATTATATTCTGGTTATTAGAATAATGTGATATATATATAAGGATTGTATTGTAGTACTTGTTGATTTCAGTAAGGTTTTAATATTATTTTAGTATGTGACAATAAGAGAAACTTTACTTTGTTTGGGGAATCTGATAAATTGATTTTGGAATTAAGAGACCTTTTAGAGAAAGTCTGGACAGAGGTATTTTGGATAACTATAAAGGTTGGAGTGGATTAAGTTGATCTTTGGATAGTATTGTTTAAGGTTAAAAAATTTATGAAGATTATTTTTGAATATTATAATACTATAGTTTTAGGAAAAGGAAAACCTGCAGGGTGGGGCATAACCCATCGCGTCGGACAAAGCTGCAGGAATCGAACCCACAATCATAGTGCGACAGGCCTTTATTTCCTACCACTAGCCTACAGGAAGTCCCTGGTAATTACAAAATAATTTTACTAATCTAAATGGTATGTGTTAATATTTGGAACCTTATACAATTAGGATAAATATAATATTTTTGAGTTGTATTACCTTTTAGCGTGAAAGATGGGTTTGTGGTAAAAATTTATTAAAGAATGAAAGTCTACATGACAAGTATGTATATTCCCTTACGTTCTTAGAAAATCTACTAAATAAATTCCTCAACTTTATAAAAGTTAACTCAAAACAAAAATGTTTTCGGTTAACTTTTCCTACTGGGGAATCAATGATCGTTTAACCAATCACAAGTTTGTGATTTTCTTGTAGTTAAACTTTCTCCTAATCTTGTTTTCTATAACTCTCCATCAGACCTTGATGGTTTGTTTCTCCTCCATATCCATATTTTCATAGAATCCTAGAATGGGCTATCTTGGGTGACCTTTGTACTTATCTTGCTTTCTTTTAATGTTATATATTTATTAACCTTATTTCCGATGTGGGTTTTCCACAAAGGTATTTTCAATTTTCAACCTTTTATTTTCAAAGAAAAAATTTCAAATTGCGAGGACGCAATTTATTGAAGGAGGGGAGAATGTAACACCCTGAGCTTCCATGATACGCTTCTCATTCAATAATTCAATAGCTTGCATGTACACAACTTCGAGTTCTAAAACACCGCGACTAATCAAAGTAGCCGTTATGAATAGTAATAACCACTTTTTAAAATTATAGAAATTTTATATTTCTAAATGGACTTCATTTTTGGATTCGGAATATCGAAATTAGCCTATGTTGAATTTTTGGTATTTTTCTAAGAACTTCTAATTTTTTATGAATAGTGAAAAATACTTAAAAACAACTTTTTTAATCAAAATAATTTATAGTGATAAATTATACTATTTAGTGGTTTTAAAGTATAATTGGAATATATTTTTACCATTTTATCCAATGGTGGTCATTAGAATTAATTTAACATTGAAATTGGACATAAACAATTGCCAATCTTTTGATATAAATTGTTTCTTAAAAACACGCTATTTGTTGTGACAGCGGGAATTAATTATGAAATAAATTAATGCAACTTATATTTTTGGAATTTTGTAAAATATACATCATTTTTGAAATCAGAATATCAATTATAGCTTAGGGTGAAATTTTGGCATTGTTTTGAAAAACTTCAATTTTTGATGAATAGTGAAACCACTAAGTGGTAGTTAAATAACTGATTTTTCATTTAAATGAAATATTACCACCTCTGTGATTTGATTTTTCAAAAATCCGACATACATGTCTGTCATTAAGAAGTAAAATTTGGTTCAATGAGATTAAAATAATTTTTGGTGAATAGTAACTTTTAAGTTCTTAATCGCGATTAGAGGTAATTAGTGTAGTTTAAGGTAAAAATAATGTTTTAATAATATGAGATGAGATTCACACATGTCCTACCCTCATTTTATGTGTAATTTCCGACCAATAAAATCCATGGGTCAACTTGGGGACCCCATGGAGCCACTTTAGTTGGAAAATGACATAAATACCTTTTATTTAATGTTAAAGTAAAAAATGACACAAACATGAAATGTTTTACTAAAAAAAAATTTACATGGGTTTATACAAGTCATATTTTTTACTATAAATAGTAATTGGAAAGCTAAAAAGATTTCCTACATCATAGTATTTTTTTTATAATTTTTAGACATTAAATAAATTAAATTATTTATGACATCATGATGATGCAGCGATGACCTCATTATTTAACTATTTAAATAAAATGAGAAGATAATGAAAAATCCAAGGCTTAAACTTTTAAAAAGCCTATTGGATGAGGAGATTTCGAACCCTTATCACCTTATCCACGAATTATATAAGTGTGGGACCTTTAGAATCTGAAAAGCATTGTATAATAATGTAACATTTCATTACTTTCCAAAAGTGCCCCTCCTCTCCACTTATAAAAGGCCCCCACCACTCCCACCTTATTCACACCTTCAAGACATTTGGCTCGGCCAACCTCTGCCCAAATACTCTCCCAACATCCCTCACTTACTCCTAGAAGCCTCACTTTGGGCATAATTCTTCCCAAGGAAGCCTTTGTCTCAAATCAAAAAGAGTTACCTGATTTTTTAGGTAATGTCTTCTCTAATGTTGTTTTGTTTTATTTAACTTCTCCAACCCCCTAAACTCTTTTTATTCATTTATTTTGTAACAACACCAGTATCTGAAATATACTAGGATGTTGTTATAAGAAGGATTCGAGCTACACTTACACACACCTACATCTAATGGTTAAAGAACATACGGTTTCTGTGGATGGCGAATTTCTGCCTCACGAAACGATGATTGTTCAACACTCATATAACACCTTCAAAGGTGGCCATTAAGATGTCACTATATTTATATATGATATATAATATGTTTATGTTTTACTTATGCTTCTGTATTTCTTATTTATGGCATACTTTATGATTTCCATTATGGGTAAACGCGATAATTTCATTTTAGGAAGTGCGGACTACCGCCCCCTCAAAGTGATTTGAATCGTTAATACCATATGTGGGATGTATAAAGGATGGAGTAAATGGTATTATATGCTATATTATACTGGAACTATATTATACATTTATATCATTATGATTTCATTCCATTAAATACGAAATAGAAATGAAAGTAGCGTTCATGCGTACGTACGGCTTACCGTCTCCATGAACGATGCATTTTATTTCTTACCTCTAAATGTTACGTAATATTATAAATGAATGTATATACTGTATATATATGATATATATGATATCTAAATAATGAATATAATTCTGGATATAATGGATATTTCACCACATGAACAACTTGTAATTATAAGAAGTTTATTTTTGACTCAAGTACCAAAGATCGACAAAACGACCGTTATTAACTTAAATAATTACATAATGTTCATAACATGGTAATAAGTGATATAAAAGGAATAATTAACATGAAAAATGTTCTTAAGTAAATATAAATTAACTCTAGTTTATTATTCAGGAGGTTAAAGAACGGTCGAGTCAGGACAAGACGCAAGGTAAGGGAACTTCTTAACCCAACTTCCATTTTTTGGGTTAATCTCCTACTTTCAAATTATGTCATGATATTATTATGTCTTATTTTGTATTTTTACTTTCTTTATGTGTACCTATAGTGAATACACATAATATATCTATTTTATTTTAAAAAATGATCTTTGTAAGGACTTCATCTCAATCTCCTTTCCTTGAGGCATATTTGGTTTTATACACAAATTTATTTTATACGGTGTATAAACCCCTTTGACTTTTACGTATATTCAAAAGGAATATTTTTTATACTAAGCGTTTTACTAAACGACAAAAAGGGAATGTTTTTCTTTCCGTACTTATGCGGCGACAACGACTTCTCCGCCGCCGTGACCATTATTTGAGTTTCGGCTTTCTCTACAAGCCATCATTTTTTTTAATGAAAAATAAATACAAAGTTTTAACTTTCTTTTATTTTGGTATTGAAAATGGTTTTGAAAGCGTTTTTATTACATCAATGTTTTGTATTGATATCTTGTGATTAAAATGTGGAAATTTTATGTTTCCTTTATGCATGTTTTATGTGATACGATTATGTTATGGTTTATGATATGTTTAAACCTATTCATATGAGGAAATGCATTGGACTTAACATGTGACGGGTGGAGCCCGCTATAGCTCCTCGATGCATAGGTAGGTCTCATGAGACAACTAGACGTGGAATTGGATGAGGCCCTTTCCCAATTTGATTTATGGTTTTGGCCGAGGCCTTAATCATTTTAGACATCTTGGCCGAGGCCTTGACAAAATGTTTCAGAATGTCTGGCATTATGCATTCCATCATTATGAAAATGGTTATTGATATTGCATGTGATTATTCGACCAGTAGAATATCCATGTGAAGAAGTAAATGGCATTATCTCATTTTAATTTTGCCATATTTTGTTGATGTTTAAGTTTAAAAGGATTTTGTTTTATTTATACATTGCCTTAAATGTTTATGTTTATTTATGAAAGCTTCCGCAATATTGTTATATTTACTGAGCATCTGAGCTCACCCCTTTCAATGTTTTAATATTTTCCAGGATGTGAAGAAGTATTTTATGAATGACCTGCAGGGATAGTCAGAAAGGGATATGAGTGTGGACTAAGGAGACCATGTTACTGTAGTTTTCATTTTTATGATGTAATGTAATATTTAAAAATGTATCTAGTGTTTCCAAGGCTACTAAACTAATCGGTCTTTCGAGACTTGATCTTTTGTGATCATGTCAATGTTACGAAGTAATGCACCGACTCTGGGTAGCTGGGGTCGGGGCGTTACATAAATTGTATATCTCAATCTATAAACCTTATCTAAATAAAAACTATAATAAATTTTATTTAAAATAAAAATGTATAAAAATGTAAATACCGATATAATTAATGTATATATAATTTATATATGTGTGTTTGTGTGTGTTTATTAACAAACAGATATATATTTATCTATATATCTTAATATATGTATATAAATATTAATATATAATAAATGTAAATAAATATAAACATGTTTAATTATATTTATAGATTCATAAATATATATATATATATATGTTTGTATGTATTTATAAACACATACAAACACAGAAAAAGATATTTTATATATGTATTCTATATATATATATAAACATATATATAATCATATAGATAAATATTTGGATAAAACAGTTAATAAAATATATATAAATATATATATATATTATAAAATGTAAAAAAACAATATAGGGGATTGGAAAAGGCACAGGTGTATAAGATAGAGGTCTCAGGTTCGAAAATCAATAGAGGTAGGGGTGCGCGTGGGAGGGTGGGATTATATAAAGCACTGATAAATGGGGAATAAGTGATAATAAATGTGGGGGTATCACTAATAAAAAGGTGGGGCATGAACAAAAAAAATTGTCCCATTTATCAGTGGGACCTTTATAAGTGCTTTTTAGTGCTCTTAATGAGGACCTTTATCAGCGCTTTTTACGAGCATTATTAAATCCAACCCTTTAACATCACTCACGTTATGAGGGCTTATATAGTGATGATAAATCCATTTTACTAGCATTTTAAAATGCCTTATTTATAGTATTGTATGAAGGGTATGGTTTTCAAATGTTAGGCTCATGTTCTCATACCCTTATGTCCTTGTTATACTTATAAATCTCGCTTGTTTACCTTTACTGAGAATCTGAGATTACCATTTCTTTTGTTTCTTTTACCCATGTTATGAAGAAAAGTTTTAAGTAAGAGTAATAAAGGGGAAATAACCTTAAGGGAGATTTTGAAGATATTTCACCAAGTTAGAATATTATGTTTACAAGTTTCCAAAGGCACTAAACTATTATGGTCCTCAGGCGTGTGTTTGTGTAATGTAATGAATATTCATAAAACATTATGTAATATATATGTATGATAATAAATGGTTGCAATAGTTGGTACCTATGGAAAGTTATAGTCAACCTTTGGAAACTAGGATGATAAAAATTAATTGATATTCCGAAGAATGTTTCTAAGGATGTGTTTGGGGATTTCTCTAAGGGTAAGTCTAAGGATGAGTCAAAGTTTAGGATCGGAAGAGTGGTTTCTAAGAAATTTCATCCTTGTATGGATACTAAAAGTGGTAATAACCCTAAAAACACTATATTGAGCTAGACTCGATCGGTAATTGGTGCACGAAAATGGGATTTGTTGCACACCTAGTCTATAAATCTTAGGGGATGTGCTTTAGAAATTTAAAAACTCTTTACAAACCATCATGATGGATTTAAGTAGATGATGACTATAAATTACCTAAGATAAAATTAAGGTTTCATGGATTATATATGGTTTCATTATTTAGGTATCCTGGAAGTGATTATCATGATTATGTGTTTTCCCACTATGATTAGTGTTTCTCACATTATGTTTTTGGTTTCAGTTAATTGATGGAACTAAAAGAAATCATGTTAACATTGAATCTAATGGAAATTTTATTGACTATGAGAAACCAAATTGTATTATGATTGGAGATAGATATATTGTGATTATGCCTAATTAGATATCATGATATATTATTAACAATGTGAAATTTAATGATATTCCTAACACATCGAATAAGAGGAAGATTGAATTTTATGAAAGTCCATGTGGTAATGGACATAGAGGAAAGAAGAATTGAATTCATACTTATCTACAAGGTGGGAAGAAAAACAAGGATGAATGTCTCAAATAGATGGGAAGTTGTTATCTATGTGGAAAAAGGGGTCATATGGTGACAAATTTTCAAGGTGTTCAATATCTTATATGTGGATAGCATGGGTATTACACAAATTAGTGCCACAACTTAAGAATTTACTTCTACAAAAAGGAAGGATCTATTACATTCCAATCATTAGAGTGAAAGTATTGTAGTATTTATGTAACACCCCAAGCATCCACGGTACGTTTTCCTTTGAATAATACAATGGCGTGTATTGTATGCAACTTTGAGATTCTAACACACCACAACCAATCAAACTAGCCATTATGAATAGTAATACCTACTTTTTGAAATTTTATAAATTTTATATTTTGAAATGGACTTCATTTTTTGATTCGTAATATCGAAATTATCTTAGGGTGAAATTTTGGTACTTTTCGGATAACTTTCATATTTTGATGAATAGTGAAAATTAATAAATTTTAATTAAAAACAACTTTTTTAATCAAAATAATTAATAGTGATAAATTATTAATTTGAGTGGTTTTAAAGTATATTTATAATAAATTTTTACCATTTAATACAATTTTGGTCATTGGATGTAATTTCACATTTAAACTAGACATAAACAAGTGTCAATATTTTGATAGTTATTATCTCTTAAAAAACGCTATTTGTTTTGACGACGGAAATTAATTTTTAAATTAATTAATGCAACTGATATGTTTTGAATTTGGTAAAATAGAAATAATTTTTGAATTCATAATATCAAATATATCTTAGGCCTAATTTTTGATATTTTTCTGGAAACTTTCATTTTTTGATGAATAGTGAAACCACTAAGTGGTAGTTAAAAAAATGAATTTTTCATAAAACTTAATTTTACCGCTTCTGTGAGTGGAATTTCAAAAATACGAGAAACACGTTTAATATCAAGGAGTAAAATTTGGTTCAATGAGATGAAAATAATTTTTGGTGAATAGTAACGTTTTACTTTTATTTACCACGGTTAAAAGTAAATAGGGTAATTAAGGATAAAAATGATAATAATATTACCCTAATACATGTCCTAATTATATTGGAAAAGTTTATCTCGACCAAAAACAACCTTATGAGTAAAATATTATCATTTATCTCCACTTTTATTAGATTAGGGCATTTATTTTTATTTAATTCAAAGAAGAGTTAAAAGAGTTAAAATCAAAGTTTATTTACTAAAACATTTTTAATATAGGGTTATACATAATATAAATTAGATTTAAAATATTAATTATAAAGATAAAACGATTTTATACATAATGAAATTTTATTTATAATTTTTAAACATGAAATAATTTAATTTATTTATGATATAATGGTGATGTAGTAATTACCTAATTAATGAAATATTAAAATAATTAATATTATAAATATCAAAATAAATGTAATTTGAGACTTTTTATGAATTACACTAATTTTCTAGGTTAATATGACATATTAGGATTTATTATATAAATTTTTTTCTAAATAATAATGTTGTTATGAATTTATCAAAAACAAAATACCCAATAGTGTCAAAATTGACATAAAAGAGTTTTTAAAACAAATATTATATTATTAATTTATATTCAATTCCTAAAAATCTAAGGTTCGTCCAAGAGACTTATATCATGATAGGTGTATTATTAATGGACCACTTGGGAGTCTATTTGATGTATATAGTAAGTTTATTAACCATATTATATAAAAATACAAAGAGACATCGTAAAAGTGAAACTAATTAACTAAGAGTTAATACATAAAGATAAGGTTAATATAATGACCCAAACCTGTCTAAATTCTATTTGTTGAGTGGTTTTCAAACCATACCCACCTTAACCTTTAAATAATCTACTTTTGAGCCATTAGAAACCAAATATGAATTTATTATAAAATAATATTTTTTGCTTTTCCAAAGGTTCCCCTCACCCCTCTTATAAAAGGGAACTCCCCCTTCTCACTAATTCACACATTCAAAGATTTTTGGCTCGCACAAAACCTGACCAAATACTCTCTCAAATTCCCTCACTACAACCTAGAGGCCTTAGTTTTATCAGAAATCCAACCTATGGAGACCTTTGGATCAAATCAAAAGGAAGAACCCGAAGAAGAGGTAATGTTTTCACCGCCCTCTTTCAAGTTCCTTTCTTCTTCAACTTATTCTTTCTTTGTTATTTCTATTATAAAATAATAAATCCAGTATCTTCTATATACTTTTATGTTATTATAAATATGGTACAACCATATTCAGTATTCTATCCATCCTTTCAATGGCATGTCACCATACGTGTGTACGTATGGCTTACCGTCTCTACGTCGTGGTGTAATTGTCATTCAATAAATTATTATTTGGATGGGTATAATAATGATGTGTAATTCATGTAAATAATAAATATAACATGATAATTATTCTTTCTATTTGATATAATATCCAATTATATATTATTTTAACATCAAAAGAATGATATTTTCGCTCGTTCGTATGTACGGACTACCGTCTCCACGAACGTGATGAGATTCATTCTCCATCATATCCATTCAAGTATAATTCTCATTTTAAGATTAATATTAATGTTTAAGGACTTAATATCATTCTTTATATGAATAAGATACAACCTATCCATAAAAAACATGGCTTACATAACAAATAATATAAAGGAAAACGAGTAAGTTAACACACGAAATGACGATAATACTAGGATATTATTAACAAATCAATGTTAAAAGATCATATATGATATCATATTAATGTAAATTATTCTTGTATAATTCAATAACAATTATTTCACCATTATACAGTAGGTTAATCTACCATCGACCAAGGAAAATGTACAAAGTAAGGGGTTTCTTATCTCACTCTTAATTCCGTGAGAATTCCATTGTTCACCACTTATTTATTGCATGTGGTGTATGTGTATTGACCATGATTGTATTCATTGTGTAATATAATTTAATTTATGGGTATTTACATCATCATTGTATGATCCTTCTTTCATGGTTGTATGTTACTTAAGTTACCTAATCGATAAGGGAATTAGAAATTTTAATTTGCACTCATTCGGCTTTAGGCACACTTCATTGATTATTTTACTCCAAGATTGTGTGTGGAATCACTATTCATTTGATTATGTCATAATTCCCACTCCCCTTTCTGTGGATATAATTTTTATACACATAATCACTCCATTGATAAATTCTCAAGTCATCGGTATGAACTTGATAAGATTAATTTTAACTCAATCTCCATTTGTTGAGTTAAATATCCAATTCATTGGTGTTGTTTTTACAAGAATATGTGTGAATGTCATCTGATTGATTTACACTAAATATCCAATAATATTGAGTGTATTTATATTTTTCACACATAATTATGTCATTGATTTATTCTTAACCTAAGGATATGTTCTTTATAAGAGAATTCATCTCAATTTACATTCCATTGAGACTTATTTGTTGTTATACACCAAATCACATTTATATGGTGTATATAATGTACTTTGACATAGTATATCATGAATCCCTTTATTCTCATGATATTATAAAGTTTTTATTACCTCAATTATTTGTTTTCAAGTGTCTCTCTTTTGGTTAGATACTCTAACTAAAATAAATTTTTAAGTGTTTTAAAGATTTATTCTTCTAAATATTTCTCATTAATGTCCATGTTTTAAAAATGGTTTTAAGAATTTATTTATATGGACATAAAATTTTTAAAATTAAAATTACTTTTAAAAGTTTCAAAGTGGTATGGGACACTTTGATTCAAAAATGTATTTTTAAATGGCTTATTAACAAATAGTGTGACTTTTAAATGATTTCAAGAAAAAGGGAGATATTTATCTCTAATAGTTTTGATGATTATTTTCATCTATGTCAATATCCTTCATTATTCTTGATTGAGATTAATCTGATATAATACAATATTCCATATTGTATCTAATGAGTTATGTTTGACTGTGGATGTGCTATTTTTATACCATTCATGGTTTGTCGATTAAGTATTGACATTTCGTATGCTAGTTTAATACGAATTTTTATGTCATATTTCAAACATTTCATATAAGGAATGCATTGGACTTAGTAAGTGACGAGTGGAGCCCACTATAGCTCCTCGATGCATCGGTAGGTCTCATGAGACAAACTAGTGTCTTGGCACTAGGCCTTGAAAAAATATTATTTGTAGTCTTGGCACGAGGCCTTGGCTACGTGGTTATGATAGTCTGGCATTATGCATTCCGTCATTATGAAAGTGGTTATTAATATTTTCATGTGATTATTCGAATAGTAGAATATCCATGTGAATAATTAAATGGAATTATTTCATTTTATCCTTGCCATATTATGCTGAAGTTCAAGTTTAAAAGGCTTTTGTTTTAGTTATACATTTCATTAAATGTTGATGTTTATTTATGAAAGTTTATGCTATATTTTTATCCTTAATGAGCATCTCAGCTCACCCCTTTCAATGTTTTATTTTTCCCAGGATGTGAAGAAGTTTTCTATGAATGACCTACAGGGATAGTATGAGGGGATATGAAGACAATATGTTGTTGTAGTTTTTCACTTATTGATGTAATGTAAACTTTATGAATATATCTAGTGTTTCCAAGGCTACTAAACTAATTGGTCTATCGAGACTTGATCTTTCCTGTGATCATGCCAAAGTTATGTAATAATGCACCAACTATGGGTATCTAGGGTCGGAGCGTTACAGTTGGTATCAGAGGAAGTTTAGTACAAACCTTGGAAGCTAGATTTAGATAAACTCTAATTAGAGAACGTAGACCTAATATGAACTTTGAGGATTAGTATAGAAGAACTTCCTAGAATTTTGGTATTGTAGAGATTTTGTGAGTTTTCTGAGCAATACATCCCTATCTGGATATGAGTAGGTAAAGACGGCTCTAGCATAGATATACCTAGGGGTAAAACCCAAAAACACCGCTTTGAGCTAGACTCGAACGGGAACTGGTGCACGACAACAAGCCTTGCTGCACTCTTAGTTACGACACTCCCGGGGGATATGCTTAGGATAATTTACATTTTCTTTACAAACCGATTTGAAGTAGTATATATATAAGATGAGAGTAAATGACCTTGGTTAATCCTAATGTGTTACAAATTGAGAATATGGTGACATGTTAATCTCTAAATGATTTTATGACTACTTTTACTCACACAATGCTTTCTGGTTTTAGTCAATAGCTGGATTCCAAGGAAGTCATAGTGACTTTGAGAATGATGTACAAGGTGGGAACAGTGGTGGAAATGAGCAACAAAATGGATGGTTGATAGGCGTAAAAGATATCGTCTTTATGAAAAATCAATTTTCCAAAAATATGATCAATAATATATATATTAACCAATTCCCGGACTCAACAAAGAAGAGAAAGGTGATGAATGATAAGAGCTCCAGTAGTGGAGACCATGGAGAAAGGAATCCTCAATTTCCATCATGCAGGAAATGAGGAAGGAGACACCCAGGAAAGTGTCTCAATGGGACAAAGAAATGCTTTACGTGTGGGAAGTAAGGATATAAAGTGAAGAATTGCCGAAAAAATAAAGATTACTATGGAAGAAGATAAAAATGGTCCCAAGAATCCATTTACAGTCATTTGCCGTAAATGTAGGGGATCTGGCCATTACCCGAGTGAATTCCCTATTCTATAGTATTTTTTCTTGGTCAAAGAAGAATCTATGTGGAAATAAATGGTTAGATAAATGTTTAAAAAGTATTAGTGCTCCTTGTTGATGGGTTTACTTTGGAATAATTTTCTCTTGTATTTTTAACCCTGTAGTTTTCCATGTGAGAATGATATTTGAGGAAGAATTATCTTTGATCTTATGGATATAGTTATAAATGACCATTTGGTTTTATATGATCGTTGGGTTTGAGGCAATTATAAGTTATTATAATTTGGGATGAAAATGCAAGGTATGAGATAAGATTTGTGGTTAAATTATGTTATGGTTATTTTGAGGAATTTATCTCATTTTGGTAATGTTATAAAATATAGTTTTTGAAAAAGGACAACATGCATACCATGTGACAACTCGTCGCGTCAGACAAAGCTGTGGGAATCGAACCCACAACCAAAGTGCGATTGGGATTTATCGTCTACCACTGGACTACATGAAGTCCCTAGTTAGTGTGACTATTATTTTTAGTTAAATGATTTTATTGATCAATAATAATTTGATTTGGGATCTTATGTCTTATAAAATGAATACCCTTAGTATAGAAAAATGATTTGGTGATTAAGTGATAAATGTTATTTTGGAAGTTGTTCGCTTTGTTGTGAATACTTATGCCCAAGGAAAATAGAATAGTATTGGATTTCATTTGAGGAGTATTGGTGGATTTTTATCTATGTTTTTATTTTGGATTTATAGTGATTTGGGTTATTTATGGAAATGATTAGGTTAATTACTTTTATGTATGTGACCTTAAGAGTAATTAATGTCATTTGGAGATACAATTTAACGTGGAAGACTACATTCTTATAAGTTTTGGGTTTCAATATTAGTTTGGATTATATTGAAGGATTTTAAGGACAATTTATTATTGAATGGTATTTATTTAACTTTGTGGTATTGATGGTTTAATTTTAGAAATTAAGATTAGTGTTTTTTTTCTCTAATAGAATATCCATTTGGGGGATCATCAGATATTATACTACCATTTTGGTTTTCATTAATCTCTAAATACAAGGTAAATATATAGTTTATCCTATGTGGATTATGTATTTCTATAGAAGTTTATTCTATCTCTTCTATTGTGACCAAGTCTTCTTGAATACTCATTGTTCAAAAAAATGAGTAAGTGGTAAAAATTTATTAAAGAATGAAACTCTACTTAAAAAGTAAGTATATCTCTTTATGTTCTTAGTCAATATCATAAATGAATTCCTCTTCCTTATATAATCTAACTTAAAACAAAAAATGTTTTCCGTTTATTTTTCCTACTGGGAGACTAATGACCGTTTGTCCCAACACAAGTTTGTGATTTTCTTATTGTTAACTTTCTCCTGATCATGTTTTCTATCCCTCTCCATCAGAACTTAATACTTAGTTTATTGTCTATATCCATGTTTTCCTACATGGAATCCTAGTATGGGTTATCTTGGGTGACCTTTATACCTCTCTTCCTTTCTTTTAATGTGATAGTTTTATTGACTCTTTTTCCGATGTGGGACTTTCCATTATATTCTCAAGCCCAATTTTAAAAAAATTGCAAGGATGCAATTTATTGAAGTAGGGGAGAATGTAACACCCCAATCTTCCACGGTACATTTCCCTTTGAATAATGTAATGGCGTGCATTGTACGCAACTTCGAGATTCTAACACACCACAACCAATCAACTAGCCGTTATGAATAGTAATACATGTTTTTGAAATTTTATAAATTTTATCATTCTAAATGGACTTCATTTTTGGATTCGTAATATCGAAATTAGCTTAGGGTGAAATTTTGGTACTTTTGGGATAACTTTCATATTTTGATGAATAGTGAAAATTACTAAATTTTAATTAAAAACAACTTTTTTAATCAAAATAATTAATAGTGATAAATTATTAATTTGAGTGGTTTAAAAGTATATTTAGAATATATTTTTACCATTTAATACAATGTTGGTCATTGGATGTAATTTCACATTTAAACCAGACATAAACAAGTGTCAACCTTTTGATAGTTATTATCTCTTAAAAACACGCTATTTGTTTTGACGACGGGAATTAATTTTTAAATTAATTAATGCAACTGATATGTTTTGAATTTGGTAAAATAGTAATCATTTTTGAATTCATAATATCAAATATAGCTTAGGCCTAATTTTTGGTATTTTTCTAGAAACTTTCATTTTTTGATGAATAGTGAAACCACTAAGTGATAGTTAAAAAACTGAATTTTTCATAAAACATAATTTTACCGCTTCTGTGAGTGGAATTTATAAAATCCAAGAGACACGGTTAATATCATGGAGTAAAAATTTGGTTCAATGAGATGAAAATAATTTTTGGTGAATAGTAACTTTTTACTTTTATTTAACACGGTTAAAAGTAAATAGGGTAATTAAGGGTAAAAATGATATTAATATTACCCTAACACAAGTCCTAAATCTATTGGAGAAGTGTATCTCGACCAAAAACAACCTTAATAGTAAAATCTTATCATTTAGGTCCACTTGTATTAGATTAGGACATTTATTATTATTTAATTCAAAGAAGAGTTAAAAGAGTTAAAATCAAAGTTTATTTACTAAAACATTTTTAATATAGGGTTATACAAAAGATAAATTAGATTTTAAATATTAATTTGAAATCTAAAAAGATTTCCTACATAATGGTATTTTATTTATAATTTTTAGACATTAAATAATTTAATTTATTTATGACACAATGGTGATGCAGTAATTACCTAATTAATAAAATATTAAAATAATTGATATTTTAAATATCAAAATAAATTTAATTTGAGACTTTTTATGAATTAAACTAATTTTATAGGTTAATATGACATATTAGGATTGATTATATAAATTGTTTTTGAAGTAATAATGTTGTTATGAATTTATCAAAAACAAAATACCCAATAGTGTCAAAATTGACATAAAAGAGTTCTTAAAACAAATATTATATTATTAATTTATATTCAATTCCTAAAAATCTAAGGTTCGTCCAAGAGACTTATATAATGATATTTGTATCATTAATGGACCACTTGGGGGTATCTTGGATGAATATAGTAAGTTTATTAACCATATAATATAAAAATACAAAGAGACATTGTAAAAGTGAAACTAATTAACTAAGAGTTAATACTTAAATATAAGGTTAATATAATGACCCAAACCTATATAAATTATATTGGTTGAGTGGTTTTAGACCCATCCCCACCTTAACCTTTAAATCATCCACTTTGGATCCATTAGAAACTGAATATGAATTTATTATAAAATAATATTTTTAGCTTTTCCAAAGGTGCCCCTCACCCCTCTTATAAAAGGTCACTCCCCCTTCTCACTAATTCACACATTCAAAGCCTTTTGGATCAGCCAAACCCTGCCCATATACGCTCTCAACTTCCCTCAATACAACCTAGAGTCCTTAGTTTGATCATAAAGTCAACCTAAGGATCCCTTTTGATCAAATCAAAAGGAAGAAACCGAAGAAGATGTAATGTTTTCACCCCCCTCTTTCAAGTTCCTTTCTTCTTCAACTTCTTCTTTCTTTGTTATTTCTATTCTAAAATAATAACTCCAGTATATTCTATATACTGTGATGTTATTATAAATATTTTACAACCATATTCAGTATTCTATCCATCCCTTTAATGGCATGTCACCATACGTGTGTACGTACGGCTTACCCTCTCCACGTCGTGATGTAATTGTAATTCAATAAATTATTATTTGGATGGGTATAATAATGATGTGTAATTCATGTAAATAATAAATATAACAGGATAATTATTCTTTCTATATGACATACCATCCAATTATATATTATTTTCACATCAAAAGAATGATATTGTCGCTCGTGCGTACGTACGGACTACCGTCTCCACGAACGTGATGAGATTCATTCTCCATCGTATCCATTCAAGTATAATTCTCATTTTAAGATTAATAATAATTTTTAAGGACTTAATATCATTCTGTATATGAATAATATACAACCTATCCATAAAAAACATGGCTTAAATAACAAATAATATAAAGGAAAATGAGTAAGTTAACACCCGAAATGACGATAATACTAAGATATTATTAATAAATCAATGTTAAAAGATCAAATATGATATCATATTAATTTAAATGATTCTTATATAATTAAATAACAACTATTTCACCATTATACAGGAGTTTAACCTACCTTTGAGCAAGGAAAAGGTACAAAGTAAGGGGTTTCTTATCTCACTATTAATTTCATGAGAATTCCATTGTTCACCACTTATTTATTGCATGTGGTGTATGTGTATTTCCCATGATTGTATTCATTGTGTAATATAATTTAATTTATGGGTATTTACATCATCATTGTATTATCCTTCTTTCATGGTTTTATGTTTCTTAGGTTACCTAATCGATAAGGGAATTTGAAATTTCAATTTTCACTCATTCGGCTTTAGGCATACTTCATTGATTATTTTACTCCAAGATTATGTGTGGAATCACTATTCATTTGATTATGTCAAAATTTCCACTCCCCTTTCTCTGGATATAATTTTTATACACATAATAACTCCATTGATAAATTCTCAATTCATCGGTATGAACTTTATAAGAGTAATTTTAACTCAATCTTCATTTGTTGAGTTAAATATCCAATTCATTGTTGTTGTTTTTACAAGAATATGTGTGAATGTAATCTGATTGATTTACACTAAATATCCAATCATATTGAGTGTATTTATATTTTTCACACATAATTATGTCATTGATTTATCCTTAACCTAAGGATATGGTCTTTATAATAGAATTCATCTCAATTTACATTCCATTGAGACTTATTTGTTGTTATACACCAAATCACTTTTATATGGTGTATATAATGTACTTTGACATAGTATATCATGAATCCCTTTATTCTCATGATATTATAAATTTTTTATTACCTAAATTATTTTTATTCAAATGTCTCTCTTTTGGTTAGATTCTCTAACTAAAATACATTTTTAAGTGTTTTAAAGATTTATTCTTCTAAATATTTCTCATTAATGTCCACATTTTAAAAATGGTTTTAAGAATTTATTTATATGGCCATTAAAGTTTTAAAATTAAAATTACTTTTAAAAGTTTCAAAGTGGTATGGTACACTTTGATTCAAAAATCTATTTTTAAATGGATTCTTGACAAATAGTGTGACTTTTAAATGATTTCAAGAAAAAGGGGGATATTTCTCTCTAATGGTTTTGACGATTATTTTCATCTATGTCAATATCCTTCATTATTCTTGATTGAGATTAATCTGATACAATACAATCTTCCATATTGTATCAAATGAGTTATGTTTGACTGTGGATGTGCTATTTTTATACCATTCATGGTTTGTCGATTAAGTATTGACATTTCGTATGCTAGTTTAATATGAATGTTTATGTCATATTTCAAACTTGTCATATGAGGAATGCATTGGACTTAGTAAGTGATGGGTGGAGCCCGCTATAGCTCCTCGATGCATCGGTAGGTCTCATGAGAAAAACTAGTGTCTTGGCATGAGGCCTTGACAAAATTTTATTTGTAGTCTTGGCACGAGGCCTTGGCTACGTGGTTATGATAGTTTGGCATTATGCATTCAGTCATTATGAAAGTGGTTATTAATATTTTCATGTGATTATTCGACTAGTAGAATATCCATGTGAATAAGTAAATGGCATTATTTCATTTTATCCTTGCCATGTTATGCTGAAGTTCATGTTTAAAAGGCTTTTGTTTTAGTTATACATTGCCTTAAATTTTTATATTTATTTATGAAATTTTCCGCTATATTGTTATCCTTACTGACATCTAAGCTCATCCCTTTCAATGTTTTATTTTTCCCAGGATGTGAAGAAGTATTTTATGAATGACCTGTAGGGATAGTATGAGGGGATATGAAGACAATATGTTGTTCTAGTTTTTTACTTATTGATGTAATGTAAACTTTATTAATATATCTAGTGTTTCCAAGGCTACTAAACTAATATCTTTCGAGACTTGATCTTTCTTGTGATTATGCCAAAGTTATGTAATAATGCACCGACTCTGGGTATATAGGGTCGGGGCATTACAATTTATGTATTTGGATTCAATAATTATAAATTGAGGAATATATAAGGAATTTTTAGTGTGATTTTTTCATTAAGGATTTGAATGAATGTGTTGAATGATGCTAATAGACTAAAAATATATTTAATGGTAAGGTGATATTTTGATTATGGTAAGGTACCCCTAAATATGTTCTAAATGTTGATAAAATTGTGTTCAATTTGGATAAAGAGATATTGGATCATAACAAATTAAATTAATTGTACCGATTACCTTTCAACTTGTTAATGATTTGTTTACAAATTGGTTTATGCTATCATGGATTTAGTTTGTAGGATTTTTGGAATTTGGGAATATATCCAATAATCTGTGATCTAAGGAATGAATAAGCATGCATGTTTTCAATATGGTTTTATTATAACTAAGGTTATTACCATGATTCAAGAGAATACATGATGAAAGTATTCACATGTTTGATTTTTTAAAATCAATAGATACTTTATGATGTATGGTGGATTAATGTTAAGATGATTTTGAGAAATTTAGTAACCTTTTTTATAAATTTCTAATTTTGAAAGGGTTACAATTTTAACCATGTATGAAATGGTTTCCGTCAATCTTTGGATGAGGTTTTAGATATTAAAGTATTATCTCACCATATAAGGATTTATTCATATTGGATAGCCTATGTTGGCCTTTTTTTAATGATAACTGAAGATACACAAAATAACATATCATTCTATATATGGATTATATGATCTGTTAGTTCTTATTTCATAACAAACTCACCTTTATTTCTTGGAGTAAGAGATGAAGTGGAATTTGATCAAGGTACAACCAAATGATGATATTGTTCTTATGGAATTAAATCTATTAAGTATGTCTTCTCATGAAAATTATTCAATTTTAGGAAAAGGATCATGGAATAAAATGTTTACCTATTATCATCATTTCAGATAACATCAATAAACTTTTCATGCATATTATTTTTATGGTCATTAACTTTCTCTGGATCACCTAATTTATTTTGGTTTGTGATCTTTATCACCCCATATTATTATTTACACTTTTATTTCATGTCCAAATATTAACTTACCATTTATGTTCTCCAATATGGAAACATAGTTATGAGTTATTTTGGGTAACCATTTTGTTTCCTACTTTCCCATTTTAAGGGAAGTTTTATTATTCATTTGTACGATGTGGGTTTCTATGAAGTAGTTTTAAAATGTTAAACCTTTGATGACCCAACTGAATTTCTAGGGAGAAATTCAATTTAAGGGGGTAGAATGTAACACCCCTAGTTTTTATAAATTATTTTTTCAAATAAATTAAAATTCATTGATGGATAGCATTGCATACTCCACCAAATTAAGCTTGTGCTGCACCCAACATTGATTTATCTTATGTTAAATAAAAAACTAAGGTTATATTGTGTTACCTATAATACCAAGTTTATATTATGTTACATGCAGTAATGATCTTAGATTATGTAACACACCACACTAAGTTTAAAAAAAATGTGACAAATTATTAAAGTATTATTATAGATGTCACTTAGTCCTTTGAATGATGGGTATGAAAATGATTAACTAAATTATGAAATTATGTTTTATTCATGTTTTTAAAATTAATTATTTGGTAACCAATTTATTATAAATGAAAGTAGGAACTACATGAAAATGAAGAAATTCCTTTTTTGAAAAACTATTTTTCTATGTATAAACACATTTTATATAACTAAATCAAAAAAACACTTTTTAGGAATGATTATAATTAAATTTATATATTATATATTCAATAGACTATTTAAGATTCATCATATGTGTTTTCTACATAAGAGATATGAATAAATCCAATTTTATGCATATAAAGATGTATTTTTTAAAAGGTGGTTTTACCGCCTTTTAATGGTGCACTTATTTTAAAACTAATTTTTGAAAATATTATAAATTATATTTGAAAAAATAAAATTCATTTTTTAAATCTTAATTTCAAAATTATATTATGGTGAATTTTTAGTATTTTTTTGAAAAGTTTGATTTTTTATGAGTAGTGAAAATAGTGAATTTTAACTAAAAACTATTTTTTGTTCAAATTATTTATATAGTTAAATTGTATTATAAATTGGTTTTAAATATAAATATTTAATTATAAATATATTAATCTAATTAAATTCATTTGAATCAATTTTATATTGAAATTGGATGTATAAACCTTGAAAATATTTGAACATTTTCATTTTAAAAACCAAATTTCTCATCACGTCTGCAGAATTAATTTAAAATTAATTTCTACCACTTCTTTGAATTTAATTTGGAAAAATGGATTACATATTTGGAATTAGTATAATTTATAATTTCTAATATTACCAATTTAATTTTTTACTAAAATTATTAGTTACAACAGTTAAAATTAATCATGGTTATTAAGAGGAAAACAAGTTTACCAGGGGACTAAACTTTCAATTTAAGGTAAAAATGATATAGACACTTGTCAAAACCCCATTTTATGGTCATATTTAGACATTATACATTAATGGATAATATTTTGTGCATTATTTAAGCCTTTTTTAGGTAAAAACAAGGTTACACCTAACTTCTTTTCAAAAATGTCAAGTGTGTCCTCTCCCCCACTTATAAAAGGTCACCCCCTCTCCCAAATTCTTAACACCAATAAATCTATTTGGATCTACCAAACCCTACCAAAATAACTTTCTAATTTCTCTCATCTCATCTTAGAAGCCTTAATATGGGCATAAATCCAACCAAGGAATTTATTTCACGTAAACCCAAAGAAGAGGTAACATTCATCAATGAATGTTTTTGTTTTATTTCTTCATCAAACCCCTTTAATTATTTTTAAATAATAATTATATAATAACCTAATTATATTAAATATACTGATATTTTTTATTTTAATGGTATAACCTATAGACACACACACTTCCATCAATTGGGTTATGAAATCAACATTCGTGTTTATGGTGAACTATCGCCTCACTAACCGATGTTGTTCGTTTTTCCATTACCACGTCTTAAGGTCAGGAATAATGATATAAATTATATTTATATACAATATATATGATACATATCATTTATTTATGTTTTTATAATTATTATATAACAAATAATTTTATGTTTTCCTTTTTGTGGGAATACGATAACATTATTCGTGTGTACAGCGGACGACCACCTTATGAAGAAATATGACTCATTCACACTTTACATGTAATGCATTGAGGATGGGTTTAATAGAAATATGTGATATATATAACATAAAAATTATATTATAATTATAATATATATATATATATATCATTTAATTTTCTTTCTTTCGATATGATAAGAAAATGAAAACAGCGTTCATGCGTACATATGGTATACTGTCTCCATGAATGGTGTATTTCATTTCCTATTTATATCTTTTATATATTATTATAAATACATATATACTAAATATATATGATATTAATATCTTTTTTTACATTCTTTAAAAGAGTAAATTATGATCAAAGTAAGATGACCATAAATAAAAAATCAAAACTTATATGAAAAACAAAGCAGTTATTACTTGAAAAATGACTTTAACATGAAATTTTTAATAAATGGTAATAAAATCTTATAAGAAAATCATATATAGTATGATATATATGAATTTGGTTCTATAATATATTTATAATAAACTTATATTTATTATTGTAACACCCCATTATGTTTCTTTCAAGTATGTTTTGACCTTTGTTTTGGATTCCTTTCTCATTCGTTGTGGTATGCCAGAAAGGAAACTGGGAGGATTACTATAATGGTGAAGTTAGGGATTTTTGGTAATTTTATACAAAAACCTATAGTTTTTTCTACTCACTGGGAACTTACATTTCATTTATGTGAATTACACACCATGTAAAGGATTATGGGAAGAATTTGTGAACCGAGTACATTGCGTGAATAGTTTACATGTCGTGTAATAGGTACACGCCATTTAAGTATAAAAAATAGTTTTTTTTATAAAAAAGTTATTATTTTTTTAGTGTATATAGACCCTGAGTATTATAGATGTGTAAATAGTTTATATTCCAGGTAAATGTCACGATTTTGTTTTTTAGAGCACCGTATGAGTGATATATTTCATTCTTTCTCTGTGCATCCTTCCTCTCTCAACCGAGAGTTCACCCTAATAAATTTGGGTTTACTTATTTTTTTTATATCACTTAATTCAGAGAATGATCACCATTGGGTTTGGATTTCTTCTCTCCAGGTAATCGTTCCATCTGATTCTTCTTAGTTTTTAGGTGTGGTTATGGTTTGGCTGGGGTTTTGTGATTGGGTATCATTTTATATCGATAATTTTCAATTTCATGGAATGCTTTGTATTGTGGTGGCTGTTCTTTTGGTTTCCAATCATTATTGTCTAAATGAGCAAGTTTTCTACTCTGTTGAGGTGGGTTTTTCTATATGATGGGTAAATTTTATGAATTTCTTATTGTTCTTGATACTTTCTTTTGGTTGTTCATTGAATGGATGTGATAATTAGTGTCAAATGATTTCTTGGAAAGGTACATGTTTTAAAATTGGGTTTTTTTATTAAAATTTTATTTTCTTAATTTGGAAATGGGTTTTCAAACTTAAAAAAAATCTTGGCTTTGAAAATGTTTTATAAAATTGTGATCGTGGTTTTTTAATTGAATTTGGAAAAATAAACATTGGGATTCAAGGGTGTGTCAAGATGCAGACACAGGTAGCCTTAGTGTGTGTTACACCACAATAAGGAAACTTGTGTGGTATCGACTAGCAAGACTTGATATATTTTAGATCCAACGTATACATTTTTAGGCTTTTGATTGTTTAGTACACGATATCCCATAGGCTTGAGTCCAATACCAGGGGATTTTTTATTTTCCATTCTTGGTTTTTTATTACATGATTTTTTTACCATGGATTGTTTCTCATATGTTTTTCTATCTTAGGTTATATCACATAGCTTCACATGATAGGTTATTTCCTGGAAATTTTTTTGATTGCATACCACATGATTCTTTTATATGATTTCCTATTTTTATCACTTCTACTTGTGATATATCTAGATTGATAATATAAAATGATTTTATTAACTTTTATAGAAACTATGGTGGTATCATACTAGGCTTCGGATTACACCCTACTTGTGCCTTTGGGAATTTATAGATGTTTTATTGAAGGATTCTGGTAAATGGAAGAGAAAATTGTAGCTTGTTGGCTTCTATTATTGATGTTTCTTTTGGTTTGGTTCATATGGGGATACGAATTACTTTATTCTTTATCATATTTTGTCTTTTACTGTATGTATTTTATGGTATCTTGTATGTTTATACTTTATACTTTGGTTGTATGTCTTTTTTTGATTATATTCAAGACTATTTTTTGTTATCATGTTTCACCCATATCATGTGACAGGCCGGTTCGGGTGGCTTGTCTAGTTGACTTGGTCTAGTTCATTGCAATTTGGTACTAAAGGGTATGCTCATCTAGAAGTGTGTTAGCACTACCTGAGTTTGGTTTTGTGTGTTGGGTAGATCAGAGTTAGGACCATCAAAATTCGGATAATAGGTGTAGAAAAGGGGCATGGCTAGTTCACTTCTTTGACTAAAACCAAGTTACCATCGGTGGTCAGGGATTTTTACCAGGCTTGAGACTTGGAGTTTGAGGTCATTTGAATGAGGTTTAGGGAATTTTATTTAAATATACCTATTACTTTTTGAGTATGCTTTAAATTATTAATGTTTTAAATCTTTGTTATCAATACCTGAAGTTGGTCCTATGATTTTAGAATTTACTCATGGATGATTGGTTTTTGTCTTTTTTTAGAAAATACCTCTAAGAATAACTATTCCAAATTCAAGATATGAGTCTTCAAGATAGGTTTTGCAGGTGATCCCTCCAATGGACCCTACTCTGGTAGAAGCTTTTATTTTCACTATTCAGACTCTAGGTCAAGTGGATGTTGGGAACCTAGGATGTGTAGTGGATCATGGCACAGAAATTACTAAGAAGCATCCACTCATCTTTCATGGTGAAAAAGGACCCTAAGAATCCAAGGATTGGCTAGAGAGGATCATGAGAATCTTCAAATTCTTTAAGAATACTAAACACTCTAAGGTGGGGTTTTCCATATATATGTTTGAGGGACTGTGAAAATGATTGTGGGACTCTATTGTGAAATTTCAATTGAACGAGGATCTTAATTGAGCTTCTTTTAAGAAAATATTTAACCAGTATTTCTACCCTGAGAAATTTCATGAGGAAAATACCTTTTAGTTTGTAACCTTATAGTAGGGGTAACATACCATTCTAGAGTATTCTACCATTTTTTTTTGAGTTAGTGCATCTGGCACCATTGCTTGTCACTAATGAGTACCTAAAGGCTCAAAGGTTTGACTTAGGATGGAGACCTAATATTTGGTCAATTTTGATACTCTTGTGCCTTCTTACCTTTATGGAGGTAGTTGAAAAGGAATCATTAGTTGAGGCAGACTTATCTAGGAGGATAGGTTTCGGTGGAGCCTCACTTGGTTCAATGGTTAGTCAAGGTGTATCTACTAGACAGAAAAGTAAGTGTAATAGTGGACGGTTTTCCTCAGTACCAGTCTTAGAGGTGATGACAAGGTAGTAGTAGGTTGTCTATTACTAGTCTAGAAGTTGGGTTTATATCAAGCCTAACTGTTTAGAGGATCCTAGGACTTTTCATATTTGTGGATGATCTGTCTATCTACAATGCTTTTGTGAAAATATATATTAGGGTATTATGGAAAAATCCACTCTCACCAAGGGTTCACAGGCTTGTGAAGATGCTTCCAAGGGTGGTGGGTCTAATCCTCGGGCCAAGGGAGATGTTCATGTTCCTAAGACCAAATTACTTTATGCATCAAAGTGTGACCTAGAGGAATCTAAAGCAGGGCTAGCGACTGTTATAGGTATGATGTTTATTTCATATTCTATAGTTCTAGCTTTGTTTGATACAGGTTCTACTCATTATTTTATACCATAAAAGTTAGTTTATGTGTTGATATTATGTTTATAACTTATTCCATTATTGTTATATCTTTACACACCTTTGAGAAAGAGATCCAAACAAGATTTCATATGTCCAACCTATCAGGTGATGATAGCTGGCTTTGAGGTGAAGTGGGACTTCTTAGTGATTGATCTTGAGATCTTTGACTTGATTATCAGTATATATTGAATGATCAAGGTTAAGTAAAAGATATATTTTTATCACTACAAAATTCATTTCTTGTCTTCTGATAGAGTAACCCATGTTTTCCAGGGTGAGTGGGACTCTAGATCGATAAGGGTAGGGAATGTTGTTCTTTATTATTGGGTAATCTCCTGTCAATTGTTCGAGATGTTTCTTGATGCAGTTGACACTTGATGGGTTGTTAAACTTCCTGAAGTTTTGTGTGAGTAACCTGAGGTCTTTTTTGATGATTTTGCTAGTTTTATACCATAGAGAGAGGTCGAGTTTACTATTGACCTATTCCCAGGTACGATGTTGGTTTTTATGCCATCTTACCATAAGGAACCTATTGAGTTGGTGGAACATAAGTTCCATCTTGAGGACCTAGAGGCTAAAGGATTTATTATTCCTATCATGTCATCATGGGATTTTCTCGTCCTCTTTCTTAATAAGTTATATGGGAGTATTAGATTTTTTATTGATTATAAAATGTTTAATGAGGTGACCAGTAATAATAAATATCCATTTAAAAGGATTGATGATCTCTTTGATTAGCTTAGAAGGTCTCATTGTTTTATCTCATTTATCTATATTTAGGGTATCAATGGATGAGATTACAAGAATATTATATACCTAAGAAATCATTTAGGAGTCTATAAGGGCATTTTGAGTTTTTGTTTATGCCATATGATCTCACTAATACTCCTATGGTGTTCAGGGATTTGATTAACCAAATTTTTCATTGGTTATTGGACTCTTTTTTTTTGTTGTGTTTTTGGATTATATTTTGATTTACTCTAAGATAGAGGTGGATCACATAGATTATTTGGATATCATTCTTAAAACCTTGAAAGAATATCAGTTGTATGGTAATCTTTCCAAGTGTGATTTTTGGTTCCAGAAAGTGAAGTTTATGGGGCATGTGATATTTGAGAGTGGAATATCGGTAGATCCTAAAAAGGTACAAGAAGTTATGTCTTTGGAGTATCCTAGATATGTGTTTGAGATATGAAGATTATTAGGTTTGTATGGTTACTTTAGATGGTTAGTTCAGGGATTCTCTAAGATTTCATCTTCGATGGCAGCTTTAACCCATAAGGGTGAAAAGTTTGAATGGAATGAAAAGTGCTGGAGATATTTTTAGGAGATGAATTTGAGGTTGACTTCAGCACTAGTTTGGATTCTTCTAAAACTAGGGTCAGGTTATGATGTTTTTTGTGATGCTTCTAGTATGAGTTTAAGATGTGTCTTGATGTAGGGGAAACATGTTTTGGCTTATGGATCCTTCCAGTTATGTTATCATGAGAAGAACTTCCCTACCCATGATTTTGAGTTGAAAGTTGTAATTCATGCACTCAAAACATGGATTTACTATATATTTTGGGAAGGGTTTTTAGTATATTCTTATCATAAGATCCTCGAAAATATTTTTACTCTAAGGGATAAGAATTTTGGGCAGAGACACTAGGTAGAGCATCTTCAGACTTTTGATATTTTTATTAATTATACCACTGGGAAAGGAAATGTGGTTGCTGATGTGTTGAATAGAAAATAACAGACACAATCCATGAAGGAATCTATTGAGCAGTGGTCTGTGATGATTTTTTTTACTCAGGTGGGCTTGGGAGTGGAAGAAGTTAGTGGACAGGTGTTCTTGGTTTCTGTAAAATATGACTTATCTTTTAATGAGAGATTTTGGGTCAATCAGGTGGTAGAAACTGAGTTTCGATACTTTAGTGAAATCCTTTATAGTGGGTAGACCAAGGGTGAGTGGCCTCGGTCTCCTAGTGGAGCCTTGTGCTTACATAGTAGGTTGGTTGTTTCTATTTCCTTGAGATAAGATTTTTTGGATAGTGGACACTGTTCTTGTTGGTCTGTGCACCCTAGGGATACCAAGATGTATCGGGAATTGAGGAATTGGTATTGGTGGAAAGAGAGGAGGTGATATATGGTCAATTTTGTTTAGCTATGCCTTACTTTTCAGAGAGTTAAGGCAGGGCACAGGAGACCTGCAGGGTTATTGCAACCCTTACACATTCTGGTATGGAAGTGGGATGAGATTTCCATGTATTTGATCATTATTTTTCTATGAAATCCTAGTATAAAGGATTTAATTTGGGTGATCATTGATCAACTCATGAAATTTTTATATTTCTAACTTATCAACGAGATGATGAATGTGGAATAACTTGGGGACTTGTATGTATGATAGATTGTGAGACTTCCTGTGTTTCATTCTATAGTTGTTTCTAATATGTATTTTTGGTTCACATCTAGGTTTTGGAATGGTTTTTAAGAGGTGATGGGTTCCCAAATTAGATTAAGCAAAACTTATCATCCATGGATAGATGGATAGATAGAGAGGGATTTCTATGTTTTATAGGATATTCTCTGAGCCTGTGTTCTTGATTTTGGAGGATATTGGGAAAATAATTTACCTTCAGTTGAGTTTACCTATAAAAATAGTTACTGATATTTGATAAATATATCACCCTATGAGGATTTTTATGGGCAACCATATATGTCTTACTTTTGCTGGAAGAGTTAGGAGAGTGGTCCTTGGTTGGGCCGAGTGTTTTTCAAGAGACAAAAGAGATAGAGTAGTTGATCAGGAGGTATTTGATCATGGAACAGAGTCATTAGAAATCCTATGTGGACCATCGGTGTTGGCCACTAGAGTTTGAGGTTGGTGATCGGTTCTTTCTCAGAGTTTCACCTCGCTTGGGACATCATCGATTGTGTAAGTGGGGTAATTTGGAACTGAGGCTTGTGGGCCCCTATGAGATCATTGGACAACTAGGGAGGCTCACTTACCCGTTGAAATTTATATATGTCTTGACTTCTATACATGATGTATTTCATGTTTTCCATTTGTGGATGTATATATCAGATCTTTCCCATGTGATTATATGGGATGATGTTGATCTTAAGCTTGATACAACTTTGGTTGAACAACCATTTCAAATTATAAACCTCCAAGATAAGGTACCACATGGTAAAATGATCCCCCTAGTCCGGGTACTATAGAAGTGCGGACATGATAACTATAAGAGTTAGGAGTGGGATTCATTAATGAGGTAACAGTGTCCTTATCATTTTTTAGATTGAGGATCTTTAGGGCTTTCAAGGGGAATAAATCATTTATGGTGGGGAGATTATAACACCCCATTACATTTTTTCTATTTATGTTTATAAATTTATTTTGGTTTCCTTTCTCATTGGTTGTTTTGTTCTAAAAAGGAAATTGGGTGGATACCTATAATAGTGAAGTCTGGGATTTGTTGAAATTTTCCACTAAAAACCTGATGTTTCTACTGCTCGTTGGGAACTTACAAACCATTTAAGAGAATTACACACCGTGTAATGCTACTAATAATAATTCATAAACTGATTACATGTCATGAATGGTTTACACACCGTGTAATATGTACAAGTTGTGTAATCATAAAAATATGATTTTTAATAAAAAGGTGATGGGTTCTTCATCATATATGGACCCCGAGGATTACACGATGTGTATATGGGTTACTTAGTTTGTAAATGTTGTGGTGTTGGTTTTTAGGGTGTCGTGCGAGTGATATGTTTCATTCATTCTCTATGCATCCTTACTCTCTTGACCTAAAGTTCTCCTTAGGATATTTTGGGTAACTTCTTTATGTTCATATCACTTTGTTCAGCGATTAATCACCATTCGTGTTTGATTTCTTCACTCTGGGTAAGAATTCCTTCTAGTTGTTATTAGGATTTGGTTTTTTCTATGGTTTTTCTTTGTTTTTTTATTAGATAGTATTTTTATATCGATCATTTTCATTCTCTTAGCATGCCTTATCTTAGGGTGGTCGTTCTCTAGGTTTTTGGTCACCATTGTCGAAAGCAGCTAGGTTTCTACCATGTTAACATAGGTATTTCTATAAAATGAGTTAATTTAATGAATTTCATGTTGTTATTGATGATTTCCTTTGGTATTTTCATTTAATTAAAGTGATAATTGGTTTAAAATGATTTCTTGGAAATAAAAATGTTTTCAAAAATATTTTTTTCTTTAAAAATGAATATTCTTGATTTCAAAATGGGTTTTCAAACTCCAAAGTAAATTGGCATGGCTTTAAAAATGTTTTATAAAATTTTGTGTGTGTTTGTTGAATTTAATTTGGACAAATGAACATTGGGAACCTTGGGTGCGTCGGGATAGAGACATGGGAAGTCTTAGTGTGCGTTTCACCACTAGGATGTAACTTTTATGGTATTGAAGAGAAAGACTTGATATCTTTTGGTTCCAATGTATTAATTTTTAGGCATATGATTGTCTAGTACATAGTGTCCCATATTCTTGATCCCAATACTAGGTGATTTTTCATTTTTCATTCTTGGTTGTTTATCGTATGATTATTTTATCATGGATTGTTTCTCAGGGATTTTTATATCTGAGGTTGTATCACATAGCTTCACATGATAGGTTATTTAATGGATATGTGTTTATATGTATGCCTCTTGATGATTGGATATGCTTTCCTATTTTCATCACTTCTACTTGTAATATTTTTTGATCGTTAATATGAAAGGCTTTTATGAAAACCAAAGGAAGAAAGGGGGTAAATGATTTATAATGGGATTTATTTTATAAAAAATATTTATCGAACTGTTTTTTTTAAAGCTAGAATTGTTGAACTCTTGATATTAAACCTTGTATAAAATTGTGTTGGTATCATTCTAGGCTTTGTCTCACACCCTACTTGTGTATTTGGGCATTTTTAGATGTTGTGTATCATGATTTATGTAAAGGTAAGTGCATATTGTAGCATGTTGGATTATCTTTTTGTCGTTTTTTTTGGTTCGGGTTGGTCTGGAGGTTACTGTTGGTCACTTGGGGATATCACTTATTTTCTGGTTTAGCCTGTTTTAGCTTGGATTGTATGTCCTTTGTGGTATCTTGTCTATTTATTATTTATACTTTGGTTTTATGTCTCATTTTTTCTTATATTCAAGATTGTTTTATGTTGTCCTATTTTACCCATATCATGTAACAGGCTGGTTCGGGAGGCTTGTCTAGTTAACCCGGGTTGGTTCTTTATAATTATACATGAGGTTTGAATGAGTACAATATAGTTTAATAATTAATTTATGGGTATTTCTTATATCACTTTTCTTTCTATGATACTTATGTCTTATTCACAACTTATTTAGTTTGTGTGGTGTATATACTTCCTTATGACATGTTATATCGAGAATTTCATTTATTTTATGATATTAAAAGTTTCAATTAATGTTATTATTTCATGGGGCTCATGATTCAAAAGTTACTCAACTAGTAATGTATTTTAACCTCACTTTTATTTTCTATGAGACACAAGCCATGTTCACCACCTATTTCTTTTATATGGTGTATATACTGCCTATTTCATTGGTACGCACATTATGTTATGCTGCTATATTTTTCAAGAGGTGTATATACAACCTATTTGACATTTAATAACTTAAATTTATTCACCCTCATGATATTTTAAGTTTCATTTTATGTTATTATTTCATGGGGATTATGATTCCATGTCACCAATATGGTAAAGATTTTATGTTACAATCTCATAATTTATCAGGATTATTTATGATTAAGTCTCAAATATTGAAATCTCAGGTTGTACCACTCAAGAATTATCATGACTTAAATTATCATCTGGTTATTCATGATATCTTCAAGTAATGGTACCTTTTTTTCACTCTTTTGTATTTAAGATGCTTAAGAAAATGTTTTCAATATAATATGATGTTATTTCTCTCTTCAGTTAGAAATATTTGTTCTTTCAAGACATTTTTTTCTAAAAAAGTTTTCAAAATGTTTTTAAATGATCTTTTAAGCTAATTTTCAAGGAAATGGATTTTGAAAAAAATGATTTAAAAAGTGTTTTAAATGATTTTTAAAGATTCTTTAACAATTTTCCAAAGGTAATTTTCAAATAAGATGATTTAAATGATTTTTAAATATTCTTTTATAATTTTTCAAAGGATATTTTCAAAGAAAATTATTTCAATGATTTTCAAATATTTCTATATAATTTTTCAAATCTATTTTCAAATAAAAAAAAAATTCAAAATTTTTTATGCCTTAAAAAGAGTTTTTCAAAGTGGAAATTATATTTTTCCTCAAAAAACATTTTAAAATATTTTTAAATATTTCTTTATAACTTTTTAAAACTGGTTTTCAAAGAAAAATATTTTGAAAATGTTTTATGTTTTAAAATATATTTTCTAGGATTGGTTATTTTCCTTAAGAAATGTTCCAAGTGATCTTTCAAAATCCTTCTCCATATAAGATGACATACTTTGATATAGTTTATGATTTAACAGGGATATGATCCAAGGATGCCATTATTATTCATTATTTGAATGGTTATATTTATGATGAAAAGTTATTTATGAGACCCATTTTTCATTCAAGGGGTATATGTCACACCCAGGTTTTTGTTTTCACCCTTTTTTCCAATTCATTATTGGATCTTGATTTTTATCTCAAGTTTTGAGTGTGACTGGGTTTGAAATTTGAGGGGTATATTTGTCTATTTTTGATCTTGGGGTTATTCCTTAGTGTTTTTCAAGAGTTCTTAGTAAAAATTTCAGTTTTTGGGCATGGCAGTAGCCTGCGCATAGTTGGTGCATGGTTTGGTAAATCGCGTGGCTCAGCCCAGGTAACCATTTGGACAGGTGATGTATTGGGATAGTGGAGTTTTTCATAGTTGGAGCCCATTTTGTAAACTGTGTGTCCAAAATGTGTCGGGAGACTTGTGTTTCTGTTGAGGGGAGTACAGTTGGTGGATGGTCTGTGTAACGACCCAAACTTTTGTTAATGTAAATCCCTCTTGATCTAATTAAATGTATTAATATGTGAAATGGTTATACAACATATGCAATTATTTTGTTTTATGATTTTTTATTTTAAAATACCATTAAGAATTGTGATCGTCGCTAATATATCCGTTGAAAAGTGATCACGTGATTAGTATAAATATAGGGCTTTAACAAATTCTTTTTACTCAGACAAAGGAAGTGATGGCCTCATAAAGTAGACTTGCCCCGTATGAAGCCCATTTATCAAAGCTCGGAAAGGAGGTTGCGTCTTTGAGATTTTCTCTAGACCAAGCCCAAGCTAATCTTGAATACGTTAACCTCCAGTGGAACCACCTACGGGAGAAGTGGAAGTTGATAGATATTACCACTCGACCAATGTTATCTGAGCCACCCCTAGAGTCTGTCACCATCGCGCACCTTACCCTAAGGTCTTATTCAAGTGTTTTAAGGGGTTATGTAACAAGATCCTATTACTATTATTATGTACATTATTTTTTTATATAGTAATGAATGTACTTTCACTTTATTATTGTTTCTTTGTAAATAGTTTTTAAAGCATAAATAGTATTTTTAGTTAAATATTCAACCAAGAAATCTATTTTTATTAATTAATGTATTTTTTAATTAAATAATATTTTAATAAAATATTATTATTATTATTATTAAATTAATTTTTATTAAAAAAATGACCGTATAATTTTATGAATACAATTGTAAATTTTATTAAGGTTTGAAAGCCATTTTTGTCAAAACACATGAATTTTCGATAAATGTTGGTTTTTATTTTAAAAGTGAAAATTACCATATTTAGAAAATTATTTAGATAAAATGAATATTATTTATGGAATCGGGAAGTCTAAATTATCCAACGGTGAATTTTTCATAATTTTCTGAGACAGTCATATTTTTGGGTAAAAATCAAATATCGTATAAATATATAATCTGTTTTATGACATCATAATGAACCAATAGTGATGTAATAAAAAAATATAAACTGTATGTTCGGCCAATATATGTTTTACCATTAAAATAATGTGATTTTGGGTTTGTTTTATTTATTTTACAAAGCTTTAGTGGACCCTCCAAGACTTATATAACATTTTGTCTTTTTTAATTGTTTTCTTTAAGAGTGTGACTCACCTCCACATAATCAACCCTATTATTTTAAGAAGTTAGGCCATTGACCTTATAAAATATTTTTATCCACTCCTCTTTTGAATAAAACATGGGCAAAAACCATGGTCTGGTTTGTGGTTTTGTTTAGTTTAATGTGAGGTGTCCCAAACCTAAATAATAAACAATTCCCTCTCCTTTCCTATATAAACCCACCCAAGCTTCCACTTCCTCTTCACTAAAAGCCTTTTAATTTTGTCCAAACTCTGAACCCCTCTCTCTATAATCCTCCCAAGGTTCCCTCAATCCTCCCAAGGTCCCGAACTTCAAGCTTTCAAAGTTACTCTTCAAGATAAGGGAATCTTTCACCCTCCTCTTTTAAGCCATGACTTCCTTTATGTCGTGTCTTCTAGTTTCCATCTCTTTATATTGAGGGTATGTTCTTATATGTTATCATTACTATCCATTTAATGTATAATTTTTTAGAGACCCTTTCTTCTCTCATCAATTTGTTTTCTGAATTTTAAGTGACGTCGTTAGGCTGCCGAATTTCTCATAAAAGAAATTGCATCTTCTCTTTTCCTTCTTGTTTTTTTTCATGTGGTATGTCATTAAAATATCCATAACATGATCTTATTATGTACCCATATTGTATTATGAATTATTTATGAGTGTGTGAACCTTTTCCTCTCTCTTTTCAATGTTTTCTAAAACCATGTTATATAGTCGTTATGCTGCATATATTTCGCCTCAAAATTTCTATCTCTTTCTCTCAAGAAATTATCTTGTTTTATTTATGTGAATACCCAGAACAATTTCATTTCTATGGGTGTTAATAAATATATAAATATGATATATTTGATTCTTTAATTGACATACATATAACCCTCACTCCCTTTCCATGGGTTATAAAGGACATAATGATCTTATTTTTTAAGAACTTTTAAAACGTCACGGTCCTAAAATGAAACCCATTTCTTTTATTATCCATGGGTTATTTATGAAATATTTGATTATGATCTATGTGGATCACATGAAAATAAAGACATGTTAAAGGTGCACCCTGATGGCACTCCAATTCATTGAGTAAATAATTTAATCTCAAGAGATGACAAGTTTCACGATACCTTGGTGAATAACCTTTGTAATTTTTATGACACCTCGGGGTTGTACCTTGGTGATATATTCATGAATGTCTAAATTAAATGTTATATACACATATGAAAGTTATGTTTCAAGTTATTTTAGTTATTATATTCCTATACTTCCATTTATCATGTCTTTATGTTTTTATCAAGTTCTTATTGATATCACAAGTAAATTGATTCCCTTGCTTTCCTACCAAGGCCTTCTGTTCACCATTTCCTTTGATGTATGTCTCCAGGTTATAATATGCAGTAATACTACTTAATATGAACCTTTTATGAAGCCTTAAAAGTGTATTATAATAATTTTTTATGTTTTTTTCATGTATTATGTTCCTGATTTCCAAGACACTGGAATTTAAAGATCCTCTGTTTGTAAAATGTAATGAAAAGATATATAATAAAAAGGAGGAATTTCATTGTTGGTATCAAAGGATAGTTTAGTTAATAATATAAATTGGTCTACAAAAACTTTCGGAAGAACCCTATAGAAAATTTTAAATATAAGAAAACTTCTTGGTATTTTTGTGAGTAATGAGTAAGTGGTTTATCAAACAAATAAATTCATGTCTGGATATGAGCTGGAAGAGGTGGCACTGGCACAGATGTAAATAGGGGTAAAACCCAAAAACACTACTTTGAGCTAGAATCAAATGGTAACTAGTGCATGACAATGGGCCTTACTGCACTCTTGGTTACGACACTCCAGGGGGATATGTTTGGTTAATCACAAGCTTTTTATGAATCATTATGAAGGAATTATAGAGAAATGTAATTTTTTAAGCATGATGTTTTAAGACATAAAATCCTTGATAGTTGAAATATTTTTAAATGAAATAAGTTTCTCACTAAGGTTTTGTTATTTTTAAAAATTTTGGGCAATAGGAGGAACCGCGCAAATGGTGACCGCAATAGACCATGCGCTGACGGTACTCAGATGGAAATCGGAATGGAAAAATTAATGCGAATGATGAACCAAATGGCTCAAGTTATGGGAAATAACTTGAATAAAGTTGAGAGACTAATCTCGCCATGAAGGGAAAAACTTTCTGTTAAATCCTTTATGCATCAATGACAACCAACATTCAGTGGATAAACTGACCCATTGATTGTCGAACAGTGGATCAGCTCTATCAAGAAGATCTTTTCTATGCTTTTCTATTCTGAACAAGAGAAGGTTACCCTGGAAGTCTATTTCTTAGAAGGAGAATCTGATCAGTGGTAGGAACTTATTAAAAATACAAGGCCAAGAGTGGAGGTTGAAGCTATGGAGTGGGAAGAGTTTATAAGTATATTCTTCAACAAGTACTTCCCTTGATCGATGAGAACAAGAATGGAGAAGGAGTTTCTCAAGCTGAAGTAGAAGGAGAATGAATTTGTGGGAAGCTATGAGATGAACTTCAAAAGGATTTCATATTACACCTCTAGCATTTTCATGGACCCAAATGGCAAGATTGACAGATTCTTCGGCGGACTGAGACCTCATCTACAGAAGAATCTATCCAACTGAGACTATGATAGCTATGAAGAGATTATGCGGAGTGTGATGAAAGTTGAGCTAAAGTTTAGTGAGACGTAGTGGTATCATAAAATGAACTACAATAAGATACTAATGGAGCCCAGCTTAGGTAGGACCTTTGATCAAGGAATAGGAGTCAAGCAAGTGAAACTTCCTACGTGTAATAAATGTGGGAAGAAGCATTCAGGGAACTGCCTGCTTAGGAGTGAGAAATGTTAAAAGTGTGGAAGAGATGGCCATATTGCAAGGAATTTTCATAGTGAGGTGAAACCTCAACTTCCAAACACTAATGAAAAGGGGAAGATGGTGCAGGCCCTACCTGATGTCTAGTGATTTAAGTGTGGACAACATGGTCACTTTCCCAATCACTTTCCAAATCTGAGGGCAGTAGAGGGGAACCACCATCAGCCTCAACAAAGGCCAAGGGAGTAAGTTCATGCTTTTTCTATCATGACATCGTAAGTTAAAGCTCTGAATGATGTGGTAGTAGGTAATCTTTTTGTTATCTCAAAGCTATCAAGTACTTTGTTTGATTCTAGTTCTACGTATTCCTTTATTTCCTCCAATTTTGCAAAGAATTTATAATCAACCCCCAATTTTCTAGAATTAGAGTTATCAGTAAAGACTCCTGGTGGTATTATCCAAGAATAGTTAGTGTTTATAAACTCTAGTATTTACTTTGATGAGCATAATGTTATCGCAAATCTAGTAGTCATTCCCATGCTGGAATTAGACATTATACTAGGGATGGACTGGTTCTCAAAGTATAATGCTAAGATCAAATGAAGAAGTAAGAAAATATCAGTAGTCTGGAATGGAAAACCTACAGTTATTTTCCAATTAGGGTTATCTCAACCAGATCCTTGTCTAGAATAACCCCCTATATCCTTCTTTATAAAGTTTATTAGTGAAGAAGAATAAGGAGATGAGAGTTTAAGGATAGAAAATGTCCCCATCATCCAGGAATATGTTGATGTATTTCCTGAGGAGTTACCCGAACCTCCCCCATAAAGAGAGGTAGAGTTATCTATTAATATCATACCTAGATCTCATCTGATATCAAAGACCCCATATAGGATGGGAAATGTGGAGTTGGAGGAATTAAAGAAACAACTACAAGATCTTTTGGAGAAGGGGTTTATCCGACAGAGTGTCTCTCCTTGGGGAGCACTAGTTCTCTTTGTAAATAAGAATGATGGATTGATGCGACTATGCATTGATTATAGAGAACTGAATGGGATTACAGTAAAGAACAAATACCCTCTTCCAAGAATTGATGACTTATTTGACTGACTTCGTGGGGCTCAATTCTTATCTAATATTGATCTTTGTTCCAGTTATCATCAATTGAGGGTGAAGAAAGAAGATATTCCAAAAACTTCCTTCCAATCAAGATATGGTCATTATGAGTTTGTTGTTATGCCCTTTGAACTGACTAATGCACCTGCAATTTTTATGGATTTGATGAATAGAGTCTTTAAAGACTACCTTGATAACTTTGTGGTAGTTTTTATTGATGATATTCTGATATATTTGAAAATTCGATAGGATCATGAAGATCATCTAAGGGTTATTTTTTAAAACTCTACGGAAGTAGAGGCTTTTTGGAAAGTTCATAAAATGTGATTTATGGTTACAACAAGTTGTTTTCTTGGGGCACATTGTTCCAAATGAAGGAATCACAGTTTACCCTATAAAGAAAAAAAAATTAGAGGAGTGACCTCAGCCTATAACAATAACTGAGATTCATAGTTTCCTTGGTTTAGCGGGATATTATAGGAGTTTTGTGAAAAAAAATTCATGACTTTCTAATCCATTAACCAAGTTAACTCAAAAAGGGGTCAAGTTCATCTGGACAAAGGAATGTGAAAAAAGTTTCCAAGAGCTGAAGAAGAGATTGTTACTGCACCCATGTTAACTCTACCCTCAAGTGGAGAAGGATTAATTATTTTTATCGATGCATATCTGAAAGGGCTTGGATGCATCCTCATGAAAAATGACAAAGTCATTGCTTATGCATCTCAACAGTTGAAGACTCGTGAGCAGAACTATCCTATGCATGATCTAGAGCAAGTTATAGTTGTTTTTGCTCTGAAGATATGAAGGCACTATCTTTATGGGTAGAAATGTGATATATACATAGACCATCAAAGTTTGAAGTATATTTTCACACAAAAGGAATTGAACATGATACAAAGGATATGGTTAGAACTTCTTAAAGACTATGATTGTTCAATTCATTATCATCCCGGAAGAGAAAACAAAGTTGTTGATGCATTAAGTAGGAAAGACCCAGTCATTATTTCCATGATGAATATTCCAAAATATCCTTTGATCAATGACCTAGTAAAGTTGGACATGGGAATTATAAGGGAAGGTACATCATCAACCCTAACCCAAATGATTTCTCAACCATAATTACTAGAGAAGATCAAGAAAGCTCAGAAAGAATATCCTTTCTTACAGAAGAAGTTTGAGGCTGTGAAGGATGGGAAGTTTCCTGAGTTCAATATTGATCAAGAAGGTGTACTAAAATTTCGTACAAGACTATGTGTTCCATCTATTCCAAAAATAAAGACGGTGCTTATGGATGAAGCTCATAGATCTACTTTATCTATAAATACTGGGAGCACAAAAATGTATAGGGACCTTCGTTATCATTATTGGTGGGATAATATGAAAAGTGAGATTGTTGACTACACTTCAAGGTGCCTAGTATGTCATCAAGTGAAGGCAGAGTGACAACTTCCAAAAGGGCTATTGCAACCACTACCCATACCAGCATGGAATTGGGACAATATCACTATGGACTTCGTCACTGGTCTCCCAAGAACTTCCAAAGGAAAAAATGTGATATGGGTTGTTGTGGACCATCTACCCAAGACTGCCCATTTTATCTCCATTAGGTAAGACTTCTCTCTTGATCAACTTGCCAGGATTTATGTAAAGGAAGTGGTAAGGATGCATGGAGTACCACTTTCTATCATATCTGATCATGATCCAAGGTTCACATCAAAATTATGGAGAATTCTTCAACATGCTCTAAGCACTGAATTGAATTTCAGTATGGCCTATCACCCCTGAACTGATGTCCAATATGAAAGGAGTATTCAATCACTCAAGTAAATATTGAGAACATACTCAATGGAATTTAAAGGTGGATGGGATCAACATCTCCCTTTAGTTGAGTTCTCTTACAAAAATAGCTTCCACTCGAGTATTCAAATGGCACCCTATGAAGCTCTATATGGGAAGCGATGTAAAACTCCTACTTATTGGGATTAATCTAGTGATAGAAAGCTTATTGGGCCTGATCTTCTATAAGAGATGATAGAAAAAGTCCACGCCATCCAACAACACATTAAGGCTACACAGAGTCAGCAAAAGATCTATGACAACAACCATAGAAGGGAATTTAAGTTTAATGTTGGTGACAAATTCTTTCTTCGGATAACACCTTGGAAGAGATTCATGAGGTTTTGGAAGAAAGGAAAGCTCATCCCTAGGTACATTGGCCCGTATGAAATCCTTAATCGTGTGGGATCAGTGGCCTAACGGCTTGAACTTCCTCCAAATATTTCACAAGTTTATGATGTTTTCCATGTATCCCTATTGAAGAAGTATATACCTGACCCTTAACATGTACTAAACCCTAAGGTGGTACAACTAGAACATGACCTCTCTTATGAGGAGCAGCCGGTGGAGATCTTGGATCATAGAGACAAGGTTCTACACACAAGACTACCAACCTTATTAAGGTGTTGTGGAGGATCCACAAATGTGAAGAAGCCACATGGGAACCAGAGGAGTTTATGGGGGAAAAGTACCCACACCTTTTCTCTTTTTAGGGTATGATTTAAAATTTCGGGGAAGAAATTTCTTAAGGGGGGAAGATTGTAACGACCCAAACTTTTGTTAATGTAAATCCCACTTGATCTAATTAAATGTATTAATATGTGAAATGGTTATAAAAAATATTCACTTCTTTTGTTTTATGTTTTTGGATTTTAAAATACCATTAAGAATTGTGACCGTTGCTAATATAGTAGTTGAACAGTGATCACATGATTAGTATAAATATAGGGTTTTAACAAATTATTTTTACTCAGAAAAAGGAAGCGATGGCCTCATCCAGTAGACTTGCCCCATATGAAGCCCATTTATCATATCTCATAAATTATTTTGTGCCTTTGGGATTCACTCTTAACCAAGCCCAAGTCGATCTTGAATACGTTAAGCTCGAGCAGAACCACCTACAGGAGGAGTGGAAGTTAATAGAGATTACCACTCGAGTAATGTTATCTGAGCCACCCCAAGAGTCTGTCACCATCACGCACCTTACTCTAAGGTCTTATGTGGGTGTTTTAAGGGGTTATGTAACAATACCCTAGTATTATGATTATGTAAATTATTTTTGTATATAAAAATGAATGTACTTTCATTTTATTATTGTTACTTTGTAAATAGTTTTTAAAGCACAAATAGTATTTTTAGTTAAATATACAAATAAGAAATCCATTTTGATGAATTAATGGATTTTTTAATTAAATAATATTTTAATAAAAAATTATTATTTTTATTAAATTAATTTTTATTAAAAATAAATTATTGTATAATTTTATGAATGCAATTGTAATTTTGAAAGCCATTTTTTTCAAATCCCATGAATTTTCGATAAATGTCATTTTTTATTTTAAAAGTAAAAATTAACATATTAAGAAAATTATTTAGATAAAATGAATATTATTTATGGAATCGGGACGTCTAAATTATCCAATAGTTAATTTTTCATAATTTTCTAAGATAGTCAAATTTTTGGATAAAATTTAAATACCGTATAAATATATAATGTGTTTTATGACATCATAATGACACAATAGTGATGTAATAAAATACAATAAACTGTATGTTCGGCCAATATATGTTTTACCATTAAAATAATTTGATTTTGGGTTTGTTTGATTTATTTTACAAAGCTTTAGTGGACCCTCCAAGACTTATATAACATTTTGTCTTTTTTAATTGTTTTCTTTAAGAGTGTGACTCTCCTCCACATAAGCAGCCCTATCATTTTAAGAAGTTAGACCATTGACCTTATAAAATATTTTGGTCCAATCCCATTTGGCATAAACCATGGGAAAAACCATGGGCTGATTTTTGGTTTTGTTTAGTTTAATGTGAGGTGTCCCAAACCTAAATAATAAACAATTCTCTCACCTTTCCTATATAAACCCACCCAAGATCTCACTTCCTCATCACTAAAATCATTTTAAGTTCATCAAAACTCTTCCCCACACTCTCTATAATCCTCCCAATGTGACCTCAATCCTCTCAAGTTCCCGACCTTCAATCTTTCAAAGTTACTCTTCAAGGTAAGGGAATCTTTCACCCTTCTCTTTTAAGCCAAGACTTCCTTTATGTCGTGTCTTCTAGTTTACATCTCTTTATGTTGAGGGTATATTTTTATATGTTATCATTACTTTAAATTTCATGTCTAATTATTGAGAGACCCTTTCCTCTCTCATCAGTTTGTTTTCTGAATTTTTATGTGATTTCGTTAGGCTGCCGAATTTCTCGTAAAAGAAATCACATCTTCTCTTTTCCTACATGTTTACTTTTCATGTGGTATGTCATTAAAATATCCATACCGTGATCTTATTATGTACCCATACTGTATTATGAATTATTTATGAGTTTTTTACCCTTCTACCCTCTCTTTTCAATGTTTTCTAAAACCATGTTATATAGTCGTTATGCTGCAGAAATTTCACCTCAAAATTTCTATCTCTTTCTCTCCGGAAATTCTCTTGTTTTATTTATGTGAATACCCAGACCTATTTCATTTCTATGGGTGTTCATAAATATATAAATATGATATATTTTATTCTATAATTTTCATACATATAACCCTCACTCCCTTTCAATGGTTTATAAATGACATAATGATCTTATTTTTTAGGAACTTTTAAAACGTCACGATCCTGAAATGAAACCCATTTCTTTTATTCTACATGGGTTATTTTTGAAATGTGAGATTATGATCTATGTGGATCACATGAAAATAAAGATATATTAAGGGTGTGCCTTGATAGTGCTCCAATTCATTGGGTAAATAATTTAATCTCTAGAGATGATAAGTTTCACGATACCTTGGTGAATAACATTGGTAATTTTCATGACACCTCGGGGTTATACCTTGGTGATATGTTCATGAATGTCTAAATAAAATTTTTTAGCCACATATGCAAGTTATGTTTCAAGTTATTTTCATTATGATATGCCTATACTTACATTTCTCATGTCTTTATGTTTTTATCAAGTTATTATTGATATCACAAGTAAACTGATTCCCTTTCTTTCCTTACTGGGCCTTCTGCTCACCCTTTTTTCTGATGTATGTCTCCAGGTAAAAAGATGTCATAATTTTACTTAAGATGAACCTTTGATGAAGCCTTAAAAGTGGATTAGAAGAATGTTTTATGTTGTTTTCATGTATTATGTTATTGATTTCTAAGACACTGGACTTTAAAGATCCTCTATTTGTAAAATGTAATGAAAAGTTATGTAATAAAAATGTAGGATGCCATAGTTTGGTAAATCGTGTGGCCAAACCATGAGAGCTGACCAGATCTAAAAAATTTTGAAATTCCAAGTATGGTGCCTCGGGATTTTTAACCCAAAATTCCTCCCATATTCCTCTTCTATTTTGTGCGAACCAAATGGATACCATCCCTTTCTTACAAGCCTCTCCTCCTCTCCTATGGTGTGAATATAGGTTTTTTTCTAGGTTTTGGGCTAGATTTCTCAAGGTAATCCTCTCCTCTCTTCTCCCCCTTCCTCTTTCTTCCATTTAATCTTGAATTTCTCTTATCCCATGGTCATTTGGACCTAGGTTTTATGATTCCATTCATTTATGTTGGGTTTTTTTCTTGTTTAGGGTTCTTATTGGTAGATCTTGGCCCTTGGAACCTTCGTGGTGTGGTTTCAGGTGTGAGTTATTGAAGCGTCAGGAGTTGGAGGTAGGTTTACCTTTTCACTTGCCTTTTAAATTTAAGATTCATTGGTTTATTTATTTTTTCACCTCCATTGAATATAAAATATTTATGTGTGATCATTGAAATGATTTTTCTATGTGAAAAGTAGTGATTCCTCCCTTGTTTTGTTATAAATACAATTGTTTTGTTAAATGTTTCACACCAAATGTTTGATAAAATGTCATGTTGGACTTTGTGAGTGTTTTGTAATATTTAAAACATGGTTTTTCTTGGTAAATAAATTTTTGATATGTGAAAAGATGACTTGAGTTCCCTGAATGGGTTTTCAAAGTGGTTTTGGATTTAAAGGAAAGGTGCATTTGGCATTCAAAAATTATTTGGCATGTGATGGTGGTTAATGTACCATTTGTAATTTTTATAAAAATGGATTTGGATTCAAAGTGTGATGTGAATGTATGAAATAGATTTTTAGAACAATTGTGAAATGTAAAATGGTGTGTTTTCACCTCTTTTAAAAGGTGACTTGGTAATTTGTTAAATGATGGTTTTGTGAAATGAGCTTGATGCCCATTTAGAAATCTTATGAAAACAGTGAGAGAGTTTATTATGAAAAACCTCTTTGGATAGTCTTCTTTCCTTATTTATATTAAATGGATGTTATTTCCTCACTGTGTAATTCTTGTAAACCATTTATGATAATGGGAGATCCTCTATGTGGAATCCTTTATGATCTATGTGTGTAAGGCAAGATATTGGTCCATGGGGTAACTCGGGTGATGCCTATTGTGAAAATTATTATATATGTGTATGTGATTGGGTGTTGGGTTGGCATTGGTTGGTTCATACTATTTTATACTCTTTACATGGAGAACCTGGTATAGCTGTTGAATTTTTTAAGAATGATTGTTTCACTAGTTAGGTTACACACTAGCTGGTGGCCCATAGTAGGGAGATATTTTTTATTATTGTTTTGGGATTATTCCCCTCAGTCTATACCAGTTAAGTTATGCTGAGTGTGTGGTCATATTTTATGTCATTTAATAAGGCATGGTATCCAAGAAGATTCAAGATGTATAGTATGTTTTGGATTATCATGATCTCCTAGGTCGCTCCCATGTCTATTGGCACTTGGTTACTTATGGTGGATGATTGAAATGCTCGTTTGGTTGGTTACTCTCATGTGATTATTTATATTACCATTATAGTTTAATTATTGTGGTACTCTCATGTGTTATATACTTATTTGGAATGTTATGAATTGGTTTTCAAAGGTTTGTGGAAAATGACTTCTCTTAGAAATGTTTTACCCTCTCTTGTCCCGATTGTGAAATGAAAACATCACTTTCCCATTGAAAATGTTAATGTTTCTTTAATGGAAAAGAACTTGGTTTTGTAAATTAATAATGGAAATGGGCCATGATTTGTTTTTAATTAGAAAATTGTTAGAAAATATTATATTTATATACTGTATTTCAAATTTGAAGATAATGTTTCTTTCATTTTAAAGGAATTTAATTAGGAATAAATTGTTTGAGCATGCCTACTGAGTTTTAATACTCACTTATGTATTTATTTATTATTTTTACCCTTTGGTGCAGGTTTAGCTTGGTATCGATCACCATGGGTGATGGTTGTTCTTGGTATTGGAGAGTAACCCTTGGATCACATAAAGAGATTGTGGTCATCTAGTTTAGTTTGGTATTGTTGTCCAGTTATTGTATTTTTATATTCTTGTGTAAAAGATGTTCAATTTGAATAAATTATGTATTTGTTCATATTGGGATGATTTTTTATCTTTCCTGTGTTTATTTTATTTATTTATATTGGGTAAAATCATTCCCTTGGTTACATTGTTGATGCCCGATACTATTTTTCAGCCTGTAGGGATCGGAAATGCCCTTAGGTTCATGCCATGGATTAGCTCGGGTGACCGGTTTCGGTTCATCCTAGTTTGGTTTGTGAAATAAAATGCCATCATAGTTAGGTACCCTTATAGGACCAAGATTTTGGAGCACTCTTTTTTATTTGGGTATGTCAAGGTAGATGGAGTAAGACTTTTGGATCCTCAGGGTATAGGTTTGAGGGAGTTTCTAGCCAAAACCTTCTATACTAAGCCTTGGGTTTCCATGGAAAGTCTAATTTTATTTGGTATCTTTGGTTCTTGTGGTTTTTTTGGTATTTAGGATGAAAAAATGGAGTGGTATAAAGGTCTTGGTGAACTCGTAGGGCCTAGAACTCCATGTGGAGTCGGGGAAATATTCCTAGAATACTCTCTATAGAGGTGGTGTGATTGGCATGTGGCCACCAACTATGTGGCCAAGTCACCCATTGACACTAGTTTCCTCTTGTGAGTTGTTTTGGGTCTCCCTTGATTCTAAAAATTGGTTTGAGAAATCTTGTTTTGGAATTATGAAAAATGGACTTTGAGATAGAAATTGTTTGATTTTGGGAAAATAGAAAATGAGTTTTTCAGAATTGTTTTTGAAGAGGGCATTATAAAATGGATCTTTTTGTAAAGTGATTTTTCAGTAAATGGGATGGGTTCACCAAGATTTAATTTTTATAATCAAAACCTAGAGTTTGTTGAAATTGTTTGTTTCGAAATCAGAAATTTATTCTTAAATAGAGTTTGAAAAAAATGAATGAGAAGGAATGAGTTTTTACTCAAATGATTTTGATATAGTGAGGTTGGTTGAGCTGCTAAAAAGTGTTTTGAATAAAATTATTGGATTTTGGATGGAAATTTATGGGATTAATATTTTGAAATGGTTTTAAATGTGGAATTTGAAAGGGATTTTGACTTGGTAGTTAGTGATATTCTAAAAAGTTTTGTTAATTTTGAAATGGGAAGTGGATTGAGATTATGAAAACATAGGAGGAATGTTTTGTTTGGAAAATAAAATATCTTGTTTTAACCTATGGTATTTCCATGGGTTCTCACAAGAATGGATATTTTTGTGAAGTTATTAAATGATGATATGGGCATATGGTTTACTATATTAGCATGGTTGGTGAGTGCTCGGGTGGCATGAGAATGAGCATGTGAGTGAGACTCTAAGGAATGTCGTTGGTGAGAGTGAAAATCCACCAAGTCTTCTTTCTTTAAAAAGTTTTTTAAGTGGAAATTCATGATGTTTTTATAGACAATGGTTGTGTGGCATGTTTCTCCTTTGTTTTGGGGAATTTTTCTTGTACTGTGTCTTAAGTTTGAGAACTCTTGTTGATGAGTTGGTTTTGATTGACCTCTTGATTTTTTTATTGGTTAGTGTTTTCCCACTTAAAGATTCAATGGATATTAAAAGTGAAGGTATGGGTGGTTCCTTATTAGTAGGATTTCTAGTTGATCAACATAAGGATTATGTTCTTGAGTTTCAAAGGTTAAATACACCTCTCTTTTATGGCCAAGTGGATCCTCTTGAATCAAAAGAGTGGATGTAGAAAATTGAAAGGATCTTTGGCATCATTGAGTTTTTTGAGTAGTTAAAGGTGAACTTTACCGTATTTATTCTCAACGGTTCAGCCTAGAAATGGTGAATGAAAATTCCAGTCAGGGAAAATGACCTGGATCTATTGGTTCTGGCCACAGTATAAGAAAGGCCATTGGATCTTTCATTAGCTTCTTCAGGGCATGGGATCAAGGTGTGTCATCAGTGCAGTAAGACAGGTCATAAGAATCCATCCTACCCAAGTTCTCTAAGGCCCTTCCATATTTATGGGCACTTAAGACACTTGAAATAGTTTTTTCAGGGTGTTACCGGGAAGAGACGTGGAGCTAGTTCATAGGAGTAGAGTGTAGTTTGAGCTCAGCTTAAAGTCTCTCTCTATTGTAGTATTTATTTTTTTGTGGTGGTTGTGCCTGGTGGTGTTCTCTTTTATTTGAAATGTAAGGGGGTGTTTTTTATCTCCTTATAACTCCTATTTCAATGAAGGTGTGTTTTCCTTTTTAGATATTTTTTATCTTCTTTTCTAAGTAGTGGTGTGTTCGATGTGTGAATCTTATAAGTCCCTATTTGGGGGAAGGTTTTTATTGAATCAAGTGAGTTTCCTTCATTAGATCATGAATTTAGTGTAGAATATTATTCAAACATTAGGGATCTATACATAGGCCCTAGAGTGAAGCTTTTCACACAGTTAGGATATCACCGAGGGTGTGGGGAACTTTCGTTTAACTTTAGTCTCTATTGTTGGGGTGAGCTAGTTTAAACGTTCTCATTACAGTTTTATTTTTCATATTAATTTCCCCTTCATGGATCAGTTTTGGTTTGGAGTTTCTCATTTTGGGGCCCCTTGTGTGGGGATTTTTGGTCCCTGTGAGGAAGTTTTTGTGTTGGATTGTGTTGGGTTTTTCATATTGGCATGTGTTATCAATTCAATCTAGTGGGTTTTTAATGGTGGGGAGAACCATTGTGGGTATCATTGATAATTATCCTAGATTTGATATGTTCTAGTTTATTTATAATGGTGGTGGGTATGTTCTAACATACTGTGTTGGGAATGCAATATAATTTCATAGGTATTCTGATAGTTTGTAGCTCAAGTATTCCCGATGTTTCTCGAGAAATGGTTTTGGTTGTTGTTTTATTTCAGGATAGAGGAATAAGTTCTCAGGGGATTTGGTTGAGTTATTATTTTTTTAAGAGGTTGTATTATGCGGTAATAGAAATCCTTAGACTTTTATTGGTCAACTGGAAGATGTTGTGCCTTTTTGAGGGCAGAAAGTGTTATGGTGGGGATAATTGTTACACCCGGGTTTTTTTTCACCCTTTCTTCTAGTACATTGTTGGATATTGATTTTTCTCTTGAGTTATAGGTGTGATGGGGATTGAAATTAGAGGTGTTTATTTCTCTATTTTTGATCTTGGGGTTATTATTCAATTTTTTTCAGGAGTTCTTGTTGAAAAGTTTAGTTTTGGGGCTCAGTGTTAGCATGCGCATAGTTGGAGCATGGTTTGGTAAACCTTGTGGTTCATCCCAGGTATCTGTGTGGCCAAGTGAAATTTGGGATAGTGTCATTTGACATAGTTGGCACACAATTTGTAAAATGTGTGGCCAAACTGTGCAGGGTGCCTTGTGTGACCAGTGTGGGGCACACGGTTGGCGCAAGGTTTGATAAACCATGTGTATAAGCTGTGTGAGTTTCCCAGATCTAAAATTTTGTAAAATTTCAAGTATGACCCCTTGGAATTTTTAACCCAAAACGCCTCCCCTATTACTCTTATGGTTCATGCAGACCAAATAGATTCCATACCTTTATCTTCAAGACTCTCCTCCTCTCCCATGGTGTGGATCTAGGTTTTCTTCAAGGTTTTGGGCTAGATTTTTCAAGATAATCCTCTCTTATCTTCTCCCTATTACTCTTTCTTCCATTTCCTCTTGATTTTCTCTTCTCCCATGGTCATGTGACCTAGTTTTTATGTTTCCTTTCATTTATGTTGGGTTTTTTATTTTTTAGGGTTCCTATCAGTAGATCTGGGTTATCAGAACCTTCGTGGTGTGGTTTTGGGTGTGCGTTTTAAAAGCGTCGTGAGATTGAGGTAGGTTTCCCTTTGAACATACCTTTTTAATTTAATATTCATTGGTTTATTTCTTTTCTCACATCCCTTGAATATTAAATATTGATCTGTGATCTTTTTAATTCTTGTTTAGTGTGCAAAGTAGTGATTTCTCCCTTGTTTTGTGATAAATACAATCGTTTTGTAAAATGTTGCATACCAAGTGTTTGATAAAATGTCATGTTGTCCTTTGTGAGTATTTTTTACTATTTAAAGCATGGTTTTCCTTGGTAAATGAGTTTTTTATATGTGAAAATATTACTTGAGTTCCTTTAATGGGTTTTCAAAGTGTTTTTGGATTTAAAGGAAAGGTGTGTTTGGCATTAAAAATGATTTGGCATGTAATGGTGGTTAATGGACCATTAGGAATTTTTATAAAAATGTATTTATCTTCAAAGTGTAATTTGAATGTCTAAAATATATTTTAAAACAATTTTAAAATGGAAAATGGTGTGTTTATGCCTGTTTTAAAAGGTGACTTGGTACTTTGGTAAATGATAGTTTTGTGAAAATTTCTTGAGGCCCATTTGGCAATATTGTGAAAACAATGAAAGAGTTTATTATCAAAACCCTCTTTGGATAATCTTCTTGCCTTTTTTATATTAAATTTATGGTATTTAATCACTGTTGAGTCCTCACAAACCATTTATGAGAATGGGAGATCCTCTATGTGGACTCCTTTGTGATCTATGTGTGTAAGGAAAGACATTGGTCCTTAGGGTGACTTGGGTGATTTCTATTGTGAAAATTATTATATATGTGTATGTGATTGGATGCTCAGTTGGAATTGGTTTGATCACACTCTTCTATACTATTGACATGGAGAACCTGTAATAGATATTGAATTTTCTAAGAACAGTTGTTGCACGAGTTAGGTTATGCACTAGCTATTAGCCCATAGCAGGGGGGACATTTGTTATTATTGTTAAGGGATTGTGCCCCCTGGTCTGTACCAATTAGGGTGTGACTGATCATGTGGGTGTATTTGATGTCATTGAGTGAGACATGCTTTCTGGTATGAGTCAAGATGTATAGTATGTTTTGGATTATTCACGATCTCCTAGGTTACTCCCATGTCTATTGGCACTTGGTTAATTATAGTGGACGATTGAAATGTAGGTTTCATTGGTTACTCTCATGTGATTTTTTCCATTTCCCTTATAGTTTAATTATTGGGGTAATATCATGTGTGATAAAATTATTTGGAAATTGGTTAATTGGTTTTAAAAGGTTTTTGGAAAAGGACTTTTCTTAGAAATGTTTTGCACTATCTTATCCTAGTTGTGAAATGAAAAAAATCACTTTAAGCTTAAAAATGTTAATGTTGCTTTAATGAAAAAGAACTTGGTTTTGTAAATGAAGAAGGGAAATGGACCGTGATTTTTTTTAATTGTAAAATGTGTATAAAATATTACATTTATATATTTTATTTCAAACTTAAAGGTGATGTTTCTTTTATTTTAAAGGAATTGAATTGGCAATAGATTGTTCGAACATGCCTACTAAGTTCTAATACTCACGCCTATAGTTCTTTCTTGTTTTTATCCTTTGGTGAAGGTTCATAATAGTATAGATCGCCATGGGAAATGGTTGTTCTTAGTATCAGAGACTCACCCTTAGGTCACATGGAGATGTTATGGTCATCTGGTTTAGTTTTATATTGTTGTACATTTATTGAATTTTCATATTCTTGTGTAAAAGAAATTTATTTTAAATAAATTATTTATTTGTTCATATTGGGCTGATTGTTTATCTTTATATTGTTTAGTTTATTTATTTTTATTGGTAAAAATTGTTCCCTTGGTTACTCTTTTGATGCCCGAAACTAGTTTTCAGGCCGTGGGGATTGGGAACGCCCTTCGAGCCATGCCACAAATCAACTCGGGTGACCAGTTCGGGGTTGACTCAATTTGGTTCATGAAAAAATGGTATCATATCCAAGTACCCTTGGAGGACCTAGATTTTGGATTGACCTTTGTTATTTAGGGATTTCAAGGTAGATGGATTAGGACTATCAAAACCTCAGGTTATAGGTATGAGGGAGTGTCTGGATAACACTTTTTATACCAATCCTTGGGTTTCCATGGGAAGTCCGATTTTATTTGGTCTCTTTAGTTCTTGTGGTTTATTTGGAATTCGGGATGAGAAAAGGAAGTGCGCTAAAGGTCTCAGTGAGCTTTTAGGGCCTGGCATGCCGTGTTGAGTCAGGGACATAGTCCTAGAATACTCTCTGTAGGGGTGGTGTGATTGGAATGTGGCCGCCAACCATGTGGCCAAGTCACCCATCAACATGAGTTCCCTCTTGTGAGTTTTTTTGGGTCTCCCTTGATTCGAGAATTTTTTTGAGAAATATTTTTTTGGAATTTTGGAAAATGGACTTTGAGATGGAAATGGTTTGATTATGGAAAAATGGAAAATGATTTTTTAGAATCATTTTTGAAGAGGGAATTAAAAAATGGATATTTTTATAAAGTGATTTTTGAGTAAATGGGATGATCTCACCAAGATTGAATTTTTATAAACAAAACCAAGAGTTTGAAGAAATTTTTTGTTTTGAAATAAGAAATGTATTCTTAAAAAGAGTTTAAAATTTTATTTTAAATAAGAAGGAATGAGTTTTTACTCAAATGATTTTAATAGAGTGATGTTGGTTGAGATGCTGAAAATTGTTTTGAATAAAATGAATTGGTTTTTTTATGGAAATTCATGGGATTTATATTTTGAAATGGTTTAAAATGTGGAATTTGAAAGGGGTTTTGACTTGGTAGTTAGTGAGCTTCTGAAAAGTTTTTTGAATTTTTAAATGGGAAGTGGATTGAGATTATGAAAATGAAGGTGGAATGTTTCTTTTAGAAAATAGAATATCTCATTTTGACCTTTTTCATTTCCATGGGTTATCACATGCATAGATATGTGGGGGAAGTGGTTGGATGATTATATGGGCATATGGGTGCCCAAATTGGCATGGTTGGTGAGTGACCGGGGTGGCATGAGAATGGACATGTGAGTGAGACTCTAAGGAATACCATTGGTGAGTGTGAAAATCCATTGAGTTTTTTTTATTTAAAAAGTGTTTTAAGTGTAAATTTGTGATGTTTTGATAGAAAATAGTTTTATGATATGTTTTTCCAATGTTTTATGAATGTTTCTTGTGTTGTGTTTTGATTTTGAGAACTCTTGTTGATGAGTTGGTTTTGATTGAGCTCTTTGTTTTCCTGTTGGTTAGTGTTTTCCCCCATAAATATTCGATGGATATTCAAAGTGAATTTATGGGTGGTTCCCCATTAGCAATATTTCCAATTGATCAACATAAGAATTTCATTCTTGAGTTTTGAATGTTAAATACACCCCTCTTTTATAGACAAGTGGATCCTCTCGATGTAGAAGAGTGGATGAAGAAAATTGAAAGGATCATCAACCTCATTTAGTTTCCTGAGTAGTTAAAGGTGAATTTTACCAACTTTATTATTGAACTCTCAGCCTGGAAATGGTGGAGGGAAATTCTAGTGAGGGAAAAAGGTCGAGATCTGTTGGTGCTAGCCACAGTATAAGAAAGGAATTTGGATCTTTCGTCTTCTTCTTCTGAGTGTGGGATCATAGTGTGCCATCAGTGCAAAAATTTAGGTCATAAGAAATTGTCATTCCCAAGTTCTCTAAGGATTTTCCATATTTGTGGGATCCTAGGCCACTTGAAACGGCTCTATCGTGGTGTTACTAGGAAGCAGCATGGAGCCAGTTCATAGGAGTAGAGTGTTGTTTGGCTTGGATTAAAGTCTCTCTCTATTGTAGTATTTCCTTTTCTATGTTGGTTGTGCCTAGTGGTGTTATCCTTTATTTTAAATGTAAGGGGATGTTTTGGATCTCCTAAGAACTCATGTTTCAATGAAATTGTGTTTTCCTTTTTGGAGATTCTAGATATTATGTTTCTAAGTGGTGGCATGTTCGACATGTGCATCTTATAAGTCCTTGATTAGGGGAAGGTGCTTTTTGAAGTAAGTTGTTTTCATTCATTAGATCCTGACTGGGGTATAGAAGATGCTTCAAATATTAGGGCTCCAGCCATAGGCCCTAGAGTGTAGCTTTTCATGCTGTCAGGAGATCACTGAGTTTGTGGGGAACTTTGGTTCAACTTTTGTCTCCACTATTGGGGTGAGACAGTTTAAGCATTCTCGTTGCAGTTTACCTAATCATTGTAAGTTCCCCTTTGTGGATCAGTGTTGATTTAGAGGTTCTCATGTTGGGGCCTCCTTGTAAGGGTATTTTTTTCCATATGGTAAAGTTCTTATGTTGGCTCATGTTGGGTTTTCCATATTGGCCTATGTTATTAGTTCAATCTAGTGGGTTCTTAATAGTAAGGAGACCCACCATGGGTATCATTGATAATTCTCTTGTATTTGAAAATTGATAGTTGTTTTCTAATGGTGGGGAGTCAGTTTCGGCCTCCCGTGTTGGGGATGATATTTAATTTTGAAGGTAGTCCAATAGGTTGTGGCTCAAGTCTTCCTGATGTTTCTCAAGAAATAGTTTCAGTTATTATTTTGATTTAGGATAGAGGCATAAGTTTTGGGGGTTGTGGTTGAGTTATTCTTTGTTTAGGAGGTTGGATTATATAGTTATGGAAATCATTAGACTTTGATTAGTCAATTGGAAGATGTTGTGTCTTTTTGGGGGTGGAAAGCATTATGGTGGGGATAATTATCACACTCAGGTTTTTGTTTTCACCCTTTATTCTAGTTCATTATTGGATCTCATTTTTTCTCTCAAGTCTATGGGTGATGGGGTTTGAAATTTGATGTGTTTCTTTGACTATTTTTGATCTTAGGGTTATTCCTTTGTTTTTTTAGGAGTTCTTGTGGAAATTTTTAGTTTTTGTGCTTAGCATTATCCTGCATGTGGTTGGTGCATGGTTTGGTAAACCGTACAGTTCATCCTAGGTAAATGTGTGACTAGATGAAATTTTGGGACAGTGGTATTTGGCATGGTTAGAGTATACTTTTTAAACCATGTATCCAAACCATGGGTTGTTCCTTGTGTTTCCAATGAGGGTTGCACGGTTGGTGCATGGTTTGGTAAACTGTGCGAGCTTCCCAAATCTAAAATTTTATAAAATTCCAAGTATGTCCCCTTAGGATTTTTACCCCAAAATGCATCTCCTCTTCCTCTCTAGGTTATTTCTACCCAAATGGATCCCATCCCTTTCTATCCAAGCCTCTTCTTCTCTCCCACGGTGTGTATCTAGGTTTTCTTCAAGGTTTTGGGCTAGATTTCTCAAGATAATTCTCTACTCTCTTCTTCATATTCTTCTTTCTTTCATTTACTCTTGATTTTCTCTTCTCCCATGGTCATGTGGACCTAGGGTTTTTTTCCCTTCATTTATGTTGGGGTATTTCTTTTTTATGGTTCCTCTTGGTAGATCATGGTTCTTAGAACCTTTGTGGTGTGGTTTCATATGTGTGTTGTTGAAGTGTCATGAGATTGAGGTAGGTTTCCCTTTTCACATGAATTTTTAATTATAGATTCATTAGTATCTTGATTTTTGTACCTCCCTTTAATATAAAATATTGATGTTTGATCTCTTAAATTCTTGTTTGGTGTGAAAATTAGTGATTATCCCTTGTTTTGTGATGAATACAATTGTTTTGTTAAATGTTGCACACCAAGTGTTTTATAAAATGTCTTGTTGACCTTTATGAGTGTTTTTTAATATTTAAAGAATGGTTTGTCTTGCTAAATGAATTTTTTATATGTTAAAATATGACCTGATTTCCTTGAATGGGTTTTCAAAGTAGTTTTTAATTTAAAGGAAATGTGTATTTAGCATTTAAAAATTATTTGGCATGTTATGGTGGTTAATGGAACATTTTGAATTTTTATAAAAATGGATTTGGATTGAAAGTGTGATGTGAATGTATAAAATGGATTTAAAAAAATTAAAATGGAAAATGGTGTGTTTACACCTCTTTTAATAGGTGACTTGTTACTTTAGTAAATAATAGTTTTGTGAAAAGATCTTGAGGCCCATTTGAAAATCTTGTGAAAATAGTGAAAGATTTTATTATGAAAAACCTCTTTGGATTATCTTATTTCCTTGCTTATATTAAATGGATGAGATTTCCTCACTGTGGAATCTTCACAAACCATTTATGAGAATGGGAGATCCTTGATGTGGAATCCTTTATGATCTACATGTGTAAGGCAAGAGATTGGTCATTGGGGTGACTCGGGTGATGTCTATTATGAAAATTATTATATATGTGAATGTGATTGAACAAACGGTTGGCATCGATTGGCTCACCCTTTTCCATACTCTTGATATGGAGAACCTGGAATAACTATTAAATTTTCTCATAATGATTGTTGCACTAGTTAGGTTATGCACTAGCTAGTGTCCCATAACATAAGGATATTTTTTATTATTGTTATGATATTGTTCCCCTCGGTCTGTTTCAGTTATGGTGTTTCCAAGCATGTTGGAATATTTGATGTCATCGAGTGAGTCATGCTTTCTAGGATGATTCAAGATGTATAGTATGTTCTGGATTATTCACGAGCTCCTAGGTTACTCTCATGTCTATTGGCACTTGGTTACGTTTGGTGGATGATTAAAATATAGATTTGGTTGGTTACACTACTGAAAATAAAACATACACCAATGGTTTCAAATTGTTGGTATAGGCATAAAAACCATTGGTTTACTATATACCAATAGTTTTAAAAACCGTTGGTTAGTAAGTTATTGAGAAAGGCCTATAACAATGGTTATTCTCAAATAGTTGGTATATGACAGTGTAAGATTCAGTATGCCAACGGTTTTGAAGAAAATATTGGTATATATTTGTACCAATGGTTAATAAAATATTAGGATATATAGTTTACATATATTTTACCAACAGTTTAGTAACTATTGGAATATAGTAATACCAATGGTTCATTAAAATCATTGGTAAAACTATTCTATAAATACACTTTACCAATGATTTTTTACTATTGGTATAGTGTATTACCAACAGTTTTAATAAACGATTAGTAAAACTATTCTCAAAATACACTTTACCAATGGTTTTAAACTGTTGGTATAGTGTATTTTCATAAAGCAACATAGCAGCCACCCATCCCCCCATTGCATACACCTACAAACACACCTATAAACAACACTTAAAACAGAACAAAAAAACACTTGCAATAGCACATAAAAACAGCAAACTCATCCAACCATGACATGTACCACAACATAGTTTTCCCCATTTCAATATTCACATGACAAACACTCTTCCAAATAATCCATTTCAATTTCTTTGGTGCAGATATCGCATAATGGTGAGAGGACACTCACATTTCAGAGAGCCCATGATATTTAGAGTTACATTTTTAGCATCTAATAATGGGGCGGTGTACAGGTGGCAGGGTGGTGTCCAGGGGGGTGGCCGTCTAAGGGGGTGGGGTGTCTAGGGGGTGGGGGTGGGGGTGGGGGTGGGGGTGTCCAGGTGGTGGGGTGGTATCCATGGGGGTGGGGTCCGTCTAGGGGTTTGGGGGCTGTCCGAGGGGTAGGAGGCTTTCCATGGGGATGGGGTGTCCAGGGGGTGGGGGTGTCCAGGGGGTGGGCAGGCTATCCACAGGGGTGAGGGTTGTCTAGGGGTAGAGGGTGTCTAGGTGGGTGGGTGGTTGGGTTGTCCATGGGGTGGCGGGACTATCCAGGGGGTAGGGGTGTCCAGGGGTGTGGTCGGGATGTCCACAAGGGTGGGGGATGTTCAGGGGGTAAGGGGTGTCCAGGCTGTCCACAGGGGTGTTAGGGCTGTCCAGGGGGTACGGGGTGTCTAGGGGGTGGGCAGGCTATCCATTGGGGTGGGGGCTGTCCAGGGGGGGATGGTGTGTCTATGGGTTTTGAGTTCAATCCACGGGGGTGGCGGGGATTTTCAGAGGTAGGGAGTGTCCAGGGG